>CM060108.1:34265255-34865255 GCA_030522415.1 Channallabes apus
TTTTCCTCATTCATCAACTCCTCAAAGTACTCCTTCCATCTTCCCATCACCTCCTGGCATCTGTCAGTACATTTCCATCTCTATCTTTAATCACTCTAACCTGCTGCACATCCTTCCCATCTCTATCTCTTTGCCTCGCCAGCCTGTACAGATCCACCTCTCCCTCCTTACTGTCCAACCTACAGTAGCATACAAGTCCTCATATGCTCTTTGTTTGGCCTTTGCCACTTCTACCTTCACCTTACGGTGCATCTCCCTGTACTCCTGTCTACTCTCTTCAGGCCTCTCAGTGTCCCACTTCTTCTTAGCTAGCCCCTTTCCCTGTATACACTCCTGGACTTCCTCATTCCACCACCAAGTCTCCTTGTCCCCTTTTCCCTTACCTGATGATACACCAAGTACCCTCTTACCCGTCTCCCTGATCACATTGGCTGTAGTTGTCCAGTCAACTGAAAGCATCTCCTGACCACCCATAGCTTGTCTCAACTCCTCCCTAAAGACTACACAACATTCTTCCTTTCTCAGCTTCCACCACTTTGTCCTCTGCTCTGCTTTTGTCCTCTTCACCTTCCTCACCACCAGGGTTATTTTACACACCACCATTCTGTGTTGTCTGGCTACACTCTCCCCTACCAACACCTTGCAGTCACTGATCTCTTTCAGATTACAACGTTGACATAAGCTGTAGTCCACCTGAGTGCTTCTGCCTCCGCTCTTACTGTATATGTCACCCTATGTTCCTGCCTCTTCTGGAAGAAAGTATTTACTACTGCCATTTCCATCCTCTTTGCAAAGTCCACTACCATCTGTCCTTCTACATTCCTGTCCTGAAGACCAAACCTGCCCATCACATTTTCATCCCCTCTGTTCCCTTCCCCAACATGTCCATTGAAGTCTGCACCAATCACAACTCTCTCACCTCTGGGGATGCTCTGCATCACTTCATCTAACTCACTCCAGAATTTCTCCTTCTCTCCTAACACACATCCTACCTGTGGGGCATAACCACTAACAACATAGAACATCACCCCTTCAATTTCCAGCTTCAGACTCATCACCCTATCTGATATTCTCTTCACCTCTAGGACATTCCTTACAAACTCCTCTTTCAGAATAACTCCTACTCCATTTCTTTTCCTATCCACACCATGGTAAAACAATTTGAACCCTGACCCTAAGCTTCTAGCTTTGCTACCTTTCCACCTGGTCTCCTGGACACACAGTATATCCACCTTCCTCCTCTGCATCATATCAACCAACTCTCTCCCCTTCCCTGTCATGGTCCCAACATTCAAGGTCCCTACTTTCACTCCTAAACTCTTGCCTTTCCTCTTCTCTCTCTGCTTTCGAACACGCCTTCCTCCTCTCCTTCTTCGACCAACAGTAGCCCAATTTCCACCGGCACCCTGTAAGTCAACAGCACCAGTGGCGGTCATTGTTAACCCGGGCAACGACCGATCCGGTATGGAAATGATATTTCTGATTCACATCATTGATTTGGTTTGATTTGATTTTTGATTGAAATGTTTTACGTCGGATGCCCTTCCTGACATAACCCTCTGCATTTATTCAGACATGGGACTGGCACAAGAAGACATTGGATTGCGCCCCCCCCCCCCCCATGGTTGCATTTAAAAAATAAATATATACTCAGCAAAAAAAGAAACGTCCCTTTTTCAGGACTGTGTATTTCAACAATAATGTAAAAATCCAACTAACTTTACAGATCTTCATTGTAAAGGGTTTAAACAATGTTTTCCATGCATGTTCAATTAACCATAATCAATTAATTAACATGCACCTGTGGAATGGCTGTTAAGACCTTAACAGCTTACAGAAAGTAGGCATTTAAGGTCACAGGTCTAAAAATGCAGGACACTAAAGAGACTTGTCTACCGACTGTGAAAAACACCCAAAGAAAGATGCCCAGGGTCCCTGCTCATCTGCGTGAACGTGCATTAGGCATGCTGCAGGGAGGCATGAGGACTGCTGATGTGGCTAGGGCAATAAATTGCCATGTCCGCACTGTGAGACGCCTAAGACAGCGCTACAGGGAGACAGGAAGGACAGCTGATCATCCTCGAAGTGGAAGACCACGTGTAACAACACCTGCACAGGATGGGTACATCCGAATATCACACCTGCGTGACAGGTACAGGATGGCCACAACAACTGCCCGAGTCACACCAGGAACACACAATCCCTCCATCTCACAGCAACAACTGACAAATCTGGTCCAGTCCATGAGGAGGAGATGCACTGCAGTACTTCCAGCAGCTGGTGGCCACACCAGATACTGACTGGTACTTTTGATTTTGAGCCTCCCTTCATTCAGGGACACATTGTGAAACATTTTTAGTTCATGTCTTATGGTGTTGACTCTTTTAATGTTCATACAAATATTTACACATTGAGTTTTTTATTTAAAAACAGTTGAAAGTCAGAGGACGTTTCTTTTTTTGCTGAGTATATATATATATATATATGTTTTCCTTCTAAATTCAAACCTTTTCTTTGCCTATTGTTGCTGTTACAGTGATCACCTAATCGGAACGTTCGTTTTACCGTCGCGGCGCTCGGCGACAGCATTTGGGTTTGTGCGTTTGCTGGCTTTTACCACTGAGTGGCGCTATATAACTACAGACTGATACCTCATGCCTTAGTTCATTCTCTGCCGGATTAATGAGACGCGCTCCTTTTGAACTGCACGTAGTAGCCGATAAAATCAAGTTAAACACTGTAGTTGAACGAATTCATAACCAAGGTACTAAAATTACAGTACAAATGTAGAATTTAAATTAAATCAAATCTTATTAGGATCAAATTTAAGCACAATAAATGTTAACACAGTGAGCCTTTAGATTTTATCACATGTAATTAGAAAAGAAGAATGTAGGGTTTTGTGTCATCTTATTTCTTGTGTTCTTGAAATTTATAGTAGATTTATTAACTGAAATAAATGACCATATTTCTGTCATTCCCCACTTAAGGGGGTGGGAGAATTTTCAAGCCCCACTTGTCAACAAAATTATAACAAAATCGGCCAAGTTTACTATTTATTGAAATATAAATTTCTAAACCAATAAGATCAAATAACACCAAGTTCAAAACAGATAAAATACATGTGCAATTATTATAACAGGCTTACTTCGTCACTTATCCAGAGCTTTCTTTTCAAGAGTGGCTTATTAACGTGACTGGGGTGTGTTGTCTCTAAGGCTACGTTTACACTGCAGGTCTCGATGCTTAATTCCGATTTGTTGCCTATATCTGATTTTTTTGACTGTCTGTTTACACGTTCTTTTAACTATGACTCATATCCGATTCACGTGTTTACACTTGCCATACCATCTGAAACATCGCGCATACTTAAAGGGAGGTTCTTGCGCTATACACTAGCCAAGAAAGATGAAGGTGAAATATCTCTGCTACATATGCAAAGTTCACGCACCATGGTTTTAAAACGGAGGAGGAGAAAAAAACGCCATAATTGCTACCTGCGCATACAGTATGCTTCATTCACCAAATACTGATTTCTTAATGTTATTTAGCCCAAATAAGCATTAACGGAAGGCGGGGGGGGTGTGTGTGGGGGGGTCTTTTCCTCTTCCATGTCACCTGCGATGTTATCATTCCACACGTGCTTCCACCGGAGAATAACATTATGTCAATAAACCGCGAAGAAGTCGCTGTTTTAATGACGGACAGAACACAATGCCTTAGAAAATCCGATCTGTCTGCTTACACGACAATCACATTAGCACCTTTCTGATTTTTCATTCATTCATTCATTCATCTTCTATACCGCTTAATCCTGTGTTCAGGGTCGCGGGGGACCTGGAGCCTATCCCAGGAGACTTCGGGCACTAGGCGGGGTACACCCTGGACAGGGTGCCAATCCATCGCAGGGCACACACACATACGCACACTCACACACCCAATCACACACTACGGGCAATTTAGGAATGCCAATTAGCCTAACCTGCATATCTTTGGACTGTGGGAGTAAACCGGAGTACCCGGAGGAAACCCACCAAGCACGGGGAGAACATGCAAACTCCATGCACACAGAGACGGGAATCGAGCCTGGCCGGGGAATCGAACCCAGACCCTGGAGGTGCAAGGCGACAGTGCTCCTATCTGATTTATATTCGATTTATTTCCACATATGAAGGAGGCCTGAAACCGATCTCGAAATATCGGAATGCATGTGTTTTTTTCCTGTTTACACAGACATAGAACATATCCGATATGTGTCACATATGAGCAAAAAATCGGAATTGGGTCACATTTACCTGGCAGTGTAAATGTAGCCTAAGTGTCTGAGTGGTGCAGTCCTCGCCCTTTCATGCGGGAGATCTGGGTTCGATCCCCGGGTGATGCTGCTTTAAAATTGTTTTATTTTAATTATAGAAAAATTAAAATAAAACAAAATAAAATGTTTTATTAAAATTTTGCTCAGCATACTATAGAAAAAACAGCAAACTCGCACGCTACCAGCTTGTATTCTTTAAATTTGGGGGAGGGACGTGCTAATGACTCGGTCTGCTGTGTGTGTGTGTGTCTGTGAGAGAGAGAGAGGTGTCGCGGTCTTACATACTGATGAAAAGTGGTGGATTATTCAGTGAAACGAGGCTCAGCTGAAAAATGTTAGGCACATCAGTCACTTAACCCCAAATAAAAGGTATTTCTGAGTTTTATGATATAGTTTTAAAATAACAGATGTATAAACGGTGCGCACTGAATATTAAACCTATACCAGGCACGATGATTTTTTTGTTTGTTTGCTGTTTTTTCTATAGTATACTGAGCAAAATAAATAAAAAATAAATAAATAAATAAAACAGCATCAGCCAGGGATCGAACACAGATCTCCCACATGAAAGGGCAAGGACTTAACCGCTGCACCACTTGGACACTTAGAGACAACATGCTCCAGTCACGTTAATAAGCCACTCAACTTCTTTGAAAGAAAGTTCTAGATAAGTGACGAAGTAAGCCTGTTATAATAATTTCACGTGTATTTTATCTGTTTTGAACTTGGTGTTATTTGATCTTATTGGTTTAGAAATTTATATTTCAATAAATAGTAAACTTGGCCGATTTCGTTATAATTTTGTTGACTTGAAGTGGGGCTTGAAAATTCTCCCACCCCCTTAAGTGGGGAATGACAGAAATATGGTCATTTATTTCAGTTAATAAATCTATTATAAATTTTTTTACTCATTATTGTACAGTACATATCAATAGCTCTGGTTCAGATTTTTCATGTTTGTTGTGGAAATTACTATCACTGTTGTATTTACTGCGATGAATGAAAATGTCACTTTGCGCCACCTGGCGGCCATTTTACGAATGACTTTGAAATGCAACTGATTTATTTTGGCCGCCGTCGCCTTTAAACGGTGGTGAGCGCGACTGTAATAACCATTCCGATTGGGTAACCACTGTATCGCTGGCACTGGTTTGCCTGTGTTTGAGAGCCATGCTGGACTTCAATATGGACTTCAATAACCGACATAATGCTACAATGTGGCATGGTAGTGTAGAGGTTAGCACTGTGATCTTGAACGCTGAGGGTTTGATTCCTGCCATGGGTCTGTGTGTGTGTGTGTGTGTGTGTGTGGATTTCTTCCCACAATCCAAATACATACAGGTTAGGCTAACTGGAGTTACCCTATTTCCCACCTGTAATGTGTGAATGAGTGTGCAATCGTGTGTGTGTACAGTACTTGTGCGCCCTCCCCACCATAGTTTTAACACCCTAACAACCTGAGTCCCCTGGGATAGGGTCCAGGCTTCCAGTGACCCTGAACAGGATAAGCGATATGGAGATTGAGTGATTTGATAATGCTACAACACTCAAGAGACACACAAAGACCTTGCTTACAACAGACATGAAATAAACACACTGTGTGCAGTTAGATATTGTGTTTGCTATGTCTGGTTCCACTCACTACTTTCCAAAATCTGCTCATAATTTCTAAACCTTGTTATAAACTTGAGGGACCACAGAGGTATATGCAGCTTGACTTTACAGTAGCTAATGGACATTAAGCAGCATAATATACAGTATATAAATCTTTGCATACATATAATATTTGCAACATTGTATTGTGGACATTCATTTAATGTTATCTCAATATAATTTTCTCAAAGTAATTCTAACTTTTTGGTTTTAAAACTAAGATTTTTAAGTTGATTGCACTTTACAATACAACTTTTAGTAAAACGAATAAGCATGAGTAGTTGCCACCTAAAGCAAACTATGCTACAGTAAGTGACCACAGCACACTAAATAAATTTCCAAGCTTGTTAGAAAGCAGCATCCACAATGATCCCTGGCTTAACCGTAACCCTATCTTCTAAGCAGTGTTGGGGCTTGAACCATTGACCTTCTGATTAGCGAAACCAAACTCACAACTGCTGAGCCACCACTGCCATGACTTTGTTCCTGTTGTTTTAATTTCCACTACCAAATCTTAGGTGTACTTACTGAGTAAACTAATGAGAATTTGAATCAATTAATTCAACTTAAATATATTAGTTCCATCATTGATAACCCCCTGCTAGTACAACACTAGCTATAGCCAACTGTAACACTATTTTTAAAATTGTGTTCTTAGGTTGTTTGCCTAGAAATAAAATTTCATGTTAATAGTGTATATAAAAATATCTTTCAACATTAGGGTTTCTGCTCAGACTAGTGACTCCATATCGGCCATGTGTAACCAATTGTGTGTGGAAAAATGAAGCTCACACTGCTGCAGTCTCACATACTTTGAATGAGACAAGAGCTACTTGGGAGCTTTTTCCCCCTTTTTTTTTTAGCAGACCTTTACATTTTTGCTAATGAAGCACAAATCTTGGGGCAATAGCTCTGGGCAGCCCTGTAGTTAAAGTGAGAGATGGAAAAGCATATTTCTAACTGTGCTCACCCAATAAAGCTATCACAGCCACCGCTGACTTGCATGAATGTACTCCGTGCCAATATTTCAGTCATATAAAGCTAAAGTGGAAAATATTATTTAGTGTTTATGGTCCCCAAAATACTCTTCTAGTACCTGCCTCCATTATGCATCTCAATTCACAGTACTGAACAACCACTCCTTATTCAATTCCTTGATTAACCTATGAGCTTCTAACCCTGCATTTATGCTAACTTCCTGGTTTTATTTCAAATGGGTGTAGGACAAATGTTCACTTGTGAACTTGGCTTATCCAGTTTTAATATGAAATAATAATAATTAATAATTCTGCATTATGTCATCTTTCGGCTGCTCCCGGCAAGGGGTTGCCACAACAGAATATCCAGTCCGCACAACAACTTGGCACAGGTTTTACGCCGGATGTCCTTCCTGACGCAACCTTCCCATTTTATCCGGGCTTGGGACCGGCACTGCATCCAGTGGCTGGGAGGTTTGGGCACTGGCTGGGAATCGAACCCGGGCCTTCCGCATGGCAGGCGAAACACATACCACTGAGCCACCAGTGCCGTATTCTGCATTATGTCATCTATATATTGTATATGATGTCATTTTCACATTGCAGTAAAATAGAAAAAATTAAAAATCTGCCCTTAATGCATTAAAAGTAAGCACAGATTGGAGCTAAATCCACGAACATTGGAGGGGAGCATTAGACAATCCAGCCTATAGGATTCGGGATTTTACTAGAGTCAGTTATACTGTATAAAACAAATAATTCTTTAGATTAATGCCATGTCAGTGTCCTTAAAGATATTGGACCATAATTCTCTACCCATTTTGCCACTGGCTGAATATTCTGTTATTACTGTCATATCCTTCTACATAATAGTAACCTTTATGTTGAGAAATGTCTTAGCTTTATGTGCGACCAACAAAAATACATTAATCAAATGGTCCAGGGTGAGTTAATGTGTGTTGTTGGACTTCCTTTTCAAGGACTGAGTTGTATGAGGTGTTAGCTATAAATTAACAGAGAAAATTGGTAGAAAATTGGTTGAGAATGCTCAAAGCACATTATGAGGAAGATTGTCTGAGTAATGACCTGAGATTTATTATATGCAGAATAGCACCCAATGTTCTGTAAGCTAAAGGGATATTCCACCAAAGGCGGAAAGTACAAGAGCAACAACTCAGCAAACCAAATGTCAAATATTTTTATCTTTTTA
The DNA here is from genome assembly GCA_030522415.1 of Channallabes apus. Classification (NCBI taxonomy): domain Eukaryota; kingdom Metazoa; phylum Chordata; class Actinopteri; order Siluriformes; family Clariidae; genus Channallabes; species Channallabes apus. The sequence continues at coordinate 34,273,411 of CM060108.1, forward strand.
CAGCACTCATCATAATGAATCCTGCAGAGGTGGTAAGCATTCTATTTCCCCTAAAGTGCTTTTCCAATAGGGACTTCAAAAGTGAGCATAGAAAAACCTTAACATTTAAAACCAGCAATTTTTCTGAAATCAACACAGGGTCAAAATTATACATTCAAGTTTAAAAGAAAAATTATTATTTCAGAAGTCCAAAACCTCTCAACTTTCTGCTAGTGATCATGGCTGATTACAGCTGGTAGCTTCTCTGTGCCAACATAAAAAATGGTTTGTTTGGCAGCACTCAGTGGATTGACCAACACAGTACAATGAAAAGGTCCAAGGAGCGCAATGCAGATCTGAGAAGGAGGATGACAGATTTACATCAAGGTCTCTTGGTTACCTCTCAGCATCACTGCCTACAAACAAATTTTATATTGCCATGGATGTAAATGCTGTCCAATTAAGTCCTCTTTTTCAAATTTGACACCTTAGTTTGCTAGACTAATAGTTTGCACCAGATCACCAGTGTTGGGGGCATTACTTTTTAAAGTAACTAATTACAGTACAGAACAAAATTACTGTGTTTAAAAAGTAATCAGTTACATTACAGCGTTACTTTCTGATAAAAGTAAAACTCCTTTGTGATTCCTCATGCATTTTGTTTTAGTCAAGACCTTTATAACTACTCTACCATCATCCCTCAGCAAAGTTTGGCCCATAATCTGTTAACTACTGTACTAATACCCCTATCTCACCTACGCAGTAAATACGGCTCATCATGATTCACCGCTAGTTTTGGCGCTGTGATCAGATTTCCATCTTTCCGCATGTCGATACTTGCATAGTCAAACCGCATAGGTGAGATAGGGGTATAACAGCAGGTATGACAGAGGGGGGTGGGTTATTGGGGGCGGGGATTGTAGGACGATTTTCACACACAAACACACACACACACACACATTAACGGATTGGGAATCACTGCTGTCTGGCTCACGGATTACATAATTGTCTGAATAACGCATTACATTTTTGAAAATATAACTAAATAACTGAGTACTTACTGTTAATGGCGAACTTAACGCATTAGATTACTCGTTACATCAAAAAAGTAATCCAAGTACTCTAACACATTACAAAGTTACACCCAACACTGCAGATTACATGGACAAAGAAAAGCCCTCTGGAGGAACTTTTTGACCAGCGGTATCTTTGGAGGGGCATTTAATACAGTAAGGCTGAATCCCAATTCTATTTTCTACCCCTTCTCGCCCCTTCCCCATGTCCCTTGAAACGAAGTGGAAAGGGGAAGGGTTTAAATATTTCCCCTAAGAAATGGGACACCACTACAACACTGTTATACGTCATCATACGTTGTCGCTAGTTCCTAATGTTATGTCAGAGGACATGCGGCGATGTTTATCACACATTCCAACAAGAGAGAGATTACTCACTCCCAAAGTTTTTTTGCGCCGTTTTTCGATTTTTAAAAACGTTGCTCATTTTCACCACGAAAACGGATGAGCCTTCGGGTTTCCTCAGCCGTGCCTATACAGAATATAAATTACAAAACTGTGGTCACGTTGCAATAAGTAAAAATAGTGTAAGCACCGTTCATTTTCATGTACACATATGGCCGTAAGCAAAACAAAAATGCGTTATCAAATGCTCGGCAAACTGCCGTGCTACCGAACTTTCATATTTGTTTGTACTGTAGCATGCAGTAAAGTGTATGTGACATAAAAATATATTTTTATAATATCGTGCAATCGGTGCTATCCGCTAGCAATCTTTAGCGATTTTTTTGCAAACGTTTCTTTACAGAACATCACCATTAACACAAACACAAGACTAAAGGTAATATACATATAATGAAAACTTGTCATAAAAATCTTTATTAATGGCAAAAATTACTTAACATTTATGGGTCTGCTCGCTCGAGTGAGCAGCCATGTTGAAAATTTCGCTTAGCCCTTCGTTTGGAGCGCTACCTGGCTCTTATCCTTACCCCTCCAACCAAAAGAGAAATGAGACACCCCTACCCCTTCACATGAATGCGCCAAATATTTAGGCATTTGGCAGACGCTCTTATCCAGAGCAACTTACATTTTATTAAATCTCATTACACATCTGAGCATTAAGGGCCTTGCTCAAGGGCCCAACAGTGACAACTTGCTGGTTGTGGGGTTTGAACCTGGGATCTTCTGAACTGTAGTCCAATGCCTTAACCCCTGAGCTACCCCTAGAGGGGTAGGGCTAAGTGTAGGGGTAAGGGGTTTTGTTGCCAGTGCAACTAGTGCATTGCACAAAGTGGTTGGAATAATGAAGAAGGAAGACTATCGCAGAATTCTTCAGCATGATCTCAAATCATCAGCTACAAAGACCATGAAACTTCAACAAAAGTGAGGACAATGAGCACAAACATGCATTAAACCTGATTATTGAATGGAAAAGGATGCAAATTTTAAGCTTTTCGAGCCTCAACCGTTAACTTTTCATGAAGGGTTACATCCAGCAAACCAAAGAAAAGTGGTCAACTACTCAACCAAAAGTTTGCTGATGGCTACCAACAACAAAGTAAATTTGTTGCTGAACTCACGTATATTTTTTAAGTATCTGGGAATCTTAAACTTTTGCTCCAAAATATTGTACTTTCTGCCACATTATACAACATATGTCTTTTCATTCATTCATCTTCTATACCGCTTAATCCTGTGTTCAGGGTTGCGGGGGACCTGGAGCCTATCCCAGGAGACTTCGGGCACTAGGCGGGGGACACCCTGGACAGGGTGCCAATCCATCGCAGGGCACACACACATACACACACTCACACACCCAATCATACACTACGGGCAATTTGGGAACGCCAATTAGCCTAACCTGCATATCTTTGGACTGTGGGAGGAAACGGGAGTACCCGGAGGAAACCCACCAAGCACGGGGAGAACATGCAAACTCCATGCACACAGAGACGGGAATCGAGCCTGGCCGGGGAATCGAACCCAGACCCTGGAGGTGCAAGGCGACAGTGCTAACCACTACACCACCGCGCCGCCACAACATATGTCGTTTCTTCTTATTTATGAGTGGAAAAGCTGATACCAATGAGTACACTATTAGTTTGGCTGATTAACTTTGACCTGTTGTTGTCGTATCTATTATATGTATCTCATAAACACAATGTTAGTTTACAAGATCCATGCAACAGACTACAATAATAACCGTCCACTTTAACACCCATGGCTAGTGGTCATTTTCTTGATTGTTTTCATTGCCATCATTGTCATTTTGTCATGTGCCTTGCCAGATAATTAGCTAAATAAACTCTTGAGCTGCAAAGCATTACCACACTACACCTCAATACAACAAAAGCAGTGCAGGATTGAGCTAATCAACACTTATTCATTTCCATTAGCTAACCAGCTGTTTCACCTTAGTCTGAAAAGCTAATACTTCCTTTCAAGCTGTGTAGACTTTCATCTTCCCTGAAGGGAAAAGCTTTTCAGGCAGCAGGTCAGGTTGGTGCTCCTTTGCACACCCTGGCGGTTTTGCAGGCCTACCACGCTGACCTGCTGAGAGACTTGAGCACTGGCGGGGCTCTTCAGATAGGGCGTATTGGAATTACGCCGGGCCACAGACTTGTCTCTGCGTGCAACAATAGCAGACGGCTCGTGCTATCGGCCGTTTTATGGCTGCGATGGGTTTCGCGCGTAGGCACTTGTGGTTGAATCTTAGGCGCATCAAGTATAAGGATCGTGCATTCCTCCTGGATGCCCCTATCTCGCCTTCCGGCCTGTTTGGCGATAACGTTAACTCGGTCGCCACTAGGTTCATGAGGCCAAGTTATATGAACAAGCCTTCGGGAAATTCCTTCCCCGCCGTGCTCAAAATTTGGGACTGTCGGCCACCCAGTCTCGACCGGGTCTGACTCTTGCGAGGCGTGAAACACAAGGACTGTGTTTTTGAGCCTGCCACCCCTTTTGGGGTACGACGCGCCTCACTATCAACCTCAAAAAGGGTCAGACTGGCATATTGTCTTCTTCACAAAGAAGCCCTGAGGTTCATGTGCCCAGGACCATGGGGGTGGCCCCCCCAATGGGAGAGGCATGCAGAATTTCTTTCAAGAATGAAGTGGTCTCCCTGACACCCCCAGGAGGTCGGTGTTTTTGCTCCGCCACCACTGGTGTTTCGGGCAACACCAGTCTCCAATAAAGTGTTAGTTCTTCGGTTTTTCCTGCCATGTTTCAGGATGCCGAACATCTAAGGCGTCACAGGGTGGACTGTGCTCGCGCCTCTGAATAGCTAGCGCACCAGGTTCCTGTCCCTCAGCGCGATTTACGTTCCAGGGCATATGAATGTGAGAGCAGTTGTAACTGTCCAGTCAATCTCAGGTGGATCGCTTTGCCTCGCAAGATCAGCAAATGTCCCGTTTGCTACTCCCTGACTCTGGATCTAGTATCCCTCTTCAAGAGCTTATGCCCTCAAATGGAATGTTTTTAAAGGGTGACACTGGGTGAGAGATGCTATTGCCCTCTCCTATGAGGCGCGTGGGCTCACTTCGCCTCTAGGAATCAGGGTTCATTCAGCCTGGGGGATCGCCTCATCTATTGCACTAGCAAGAGGTATTCCCCTGCAGCAAGTGTGTGCGAAGCAGGTTGACCCAGTCCACTGCTGAATTGTTCCAGTGCTGGAGTCCCTGCAGGAAAGTTGTCCTCGGGCCTGTGCCCAAGTACTCTCAGGACGCACGTAACTGCATCCTCACTGAGCTATCGGCCTAAGTCCATAAACAACATCACCCTATTGTTTTGAAGCATTCCGTCCTCCGCCTTTACAGCTTCGGAGCAGAAGAGACTTCACTTACTGTGTCCAGTACGTGCTCTTCAGATTTACGTCCACCGCATCAGCCAGTGGTGTAGGTCAGAGCAGCCTTTACATGACTTGGGGCCGCTGAAGCGGCCGCCACTACACTGGGTGAGAGATGCATATTGCCCTCTCCTATGAGGCGCATGGGTTCACTTCACCTCTAGGAAGCAGGGCTCATTCAACCAGGGAGATCGCCTCCTTTTGCACCAGCAAGAGATATTCCCCTGCAGCAATTGTGTGACACGGAGGGTTGGTCCTCCCCGCACATATTTGTTACATTATAATCTGGATGTTCATGCTACTCCGGGCTCAAGGAAAGCCCCGAGTTAGCTGCCCAGGCATAGTTCTGAGACCTTCTCGGCTTTGTGCGCACACGCTACACAACCTTGGGGTCCAGACACTTGTAGTGCGGCGGCGTTGGTATTCTCGTTCCCATAGCGTTTTCACACAGCATCGAGAGAAGCCTTTGAAAGGGAACGTCTCGGGTTACTGTGCTGTAACCCTGTTCCCTGAAAAGGCAGGAACGAGATGCTGCGTCCTAATGCCGCACTACCACGTGACCGGACGTCCGTTCAGACAAATTAATCTGAGGTTTGTCGCCGGCTCACTAGGATTTATAACCTGCGGCTGCATCTAATCAGATGACGTCACCTGACCGAGGTTATATATAGCCAATAAATTTGGCGTGTTTGCACACATGCTTCACAATCGGCAACAGGACAAAATGGTTCCCATAGCATTTTCACGCAGCATCTCGTTCCCGCCTTTTCAGGGAACAGGGTTACAGCACAGTAACCCGAGACGTTTAATGCTATCCTATAGTGAACTGGCAAACATTCAGTGTTAACACATGGTACTCAGGTAAAAAAATCTAATTGGGCAAGTGTTTCACGCAACTAATCATGCTGAAATGGTGGCAAATCGAGTGTTATCCTTAAACTGACAGAGATTACAGTACCATTTCCATAAATTCAGTTGTGATCATCCCCTCTGTAAATCATCAAACAATACAGTATCTCAGTACACACCAAACACATGAAACATTACTAGTTTGTGATTTTCCTTTTCTAGAGAAAGTATTGTATGTGGACATTTGCAAAGATTAAGTTAAAAGAAATATTTAAATGAAAGTTTGCCCCTATCAGAAATTACTCACCTCTATGTTGATTGCTCATGATAATATTTATCAATATCAGATTAATTTATTGCCCTTTTATTCCTCCCCCAGTCCAAAGACATGCAGATTAGGCTAATTGGCGTTCCCAAATTGACCATAGTGTGTGTGTGCGTGCATGTGTGTGTGCTCTGCGATGGATTGGCATGCTGTCCAGGGTGTACCCTGCCCTCCCAGAGTCTCCTAAATACCAAAAATGATCCTGCGTTTATTTTAGAAAAACCCAAATAAATTTAAACGTGTTCACAATATTGCCATGACATTCCCCTTTCATGAATAGTGTATGTAAATCTCTGAACGTGACTGTACGCTGTAGGGCCAAAAGTTTGTGGACACCTGATCATCACACCCATACATGGAACTTTTTACTAAAAAGCTGAAAGCACCAAGTTGTCTAGAATGGCTTCATTGGCTTTAATGTTAGAACTTACCTTCACTGTACTGTATGTAAGAGTCTCAAACCTGTTTGAGTATGAAACAGAAATGTCCCATTCACAAAATGCTCCTGCGTGTACCCAGGGTTAACTGCTAATGTTTTACTATTGTAAAATGTTTGTGTTAAATGTTCTAGTTTTCTGTTATAAGTGTTATGGTTTATGTTCTGGCTTGCTGTTGATAAGTGCTCTAGTTTTCCTGTGTTACATCAGCAAGTTTGTGATTGTTCTGTTTTGCTGGTGTTTATGCTTTCAGTGATTTGTCTTGGCTTGGTGTTGGTGGTTATAAGCACAAACAAACAGTGTTTTCCTTAATGGGAATTGATAATGAACAGATAATGCATACAGTATTTGTCTGCTGCTGCTCATAGAGCCTCTTTTATTTTCTCAGTTCCTCCTCAATACGTACAGTCTATTCATACATGACTGAAATTTCCAGCATATAAGCACATCACAAAAGGTTGTCTCATCATTTTCTTCAAAAAGTATGAAATCAATCCTCTATTTATATTCCATAGACAACAACTACCCTGTGTTTCCACATGACATAATTGCATTGAAATTCATCAGTAAATACCGTGAAAGCATCACTGACAGCATTAGGCACGTCAAACACTATTTTGGCTGACACACAACAGATTTGAGAGTTGAATTACATTAAAGCAGCTCATTCCAAAATAACACTTATTTTGGTGGTTAAACGTGATTGCATGATCGCTATCAGTGGAGGGATTTTCACCTTCGCTGATGGAGCTCTATTGTATTGCTGTTTCATAGCATCTCTACTTTAATAGGTGATAAAATCATGGCAATAAGATGATAAGCTTATGTAGGTGCAGAATAATTGAGACACTCTGACAAAAAGGAACAGGCAGATTGGTGTCCAAATTCCATCTTCGTAATAGCACTGCACAAATTTGTGTTTCTCTTGCAACAAAGCATTTAACTTAGGACAAAATTCATTAATTCAGTTTTAGTGGTCAGAAGGGAAAACAGGGACACTCCTGTTTTACAATATCCAGAAATGGATTCAGCTCTAATTGTATTAGAAGTATCAGATATAACAGGATAACAGCAGCAGCAAACTGAGCTCTGACCTGTAACTGGCTGCCTTTGACTACCATCACTCTATTTGGCAGATCCTTGCTCTGATCTTGAGTATAATTACTATAATCCATCAAAGGGAAGCAGGGGTTGATTCTGTGATTGTAGATTCTTAGATTTGTCCAACAATCTGCAAATGGTCAGATGATTACAGTATTTAAAAAAAAAGACTCACCTAGCACTCCCAGTCTGTAGTTCATGGTGACCACAATGACGTTACCGTAAGCTGCCAGGACGCTTGCATCAAACATGTTTCCAGTTCCTTCCATGTATGAGCCGCCATGAATGAACAGCATGACAGGTTTCTTCCTGCGGTCGCGGATATCTGAAAACGAAAGGTTCAAAACACATAAAAGTACAATGAGTTGAAACTAAGGATGAAATAAAATCACTGAGTAACCTGGTGACTCTCTGAGGATGAACTGTATACTTAATTTGGTAGGTTTTATAGAAACCAGGTAGAAGATATGCTTCTGATTATTTATTAATGGACTATGAATCCAAAGGTCTGCACTCTTTATTGTGTGCTTTGTTAAGGTATTTGTTTGTTTATCTGTTCCCGTTTGTTGTCCTCCAAATCTAATTATCAGACATTATAACAATTTTTCCTTGACCTTGGATTTTCTCATTAAAACAGATATAATGGAATAAACCATGCAATTAACATGAAAAATATAAAATGTGTAAATCAAAGGCCTGCCAGAGAACTGATGTTTTGCCCTTGCAAGTCTCAATGGCTGAATTGTTTGTCCTATTAATTGCAAAGTACAATGTATACAAGTACTGCTCAATGACTAAATGTAAATGTTATATAGGAGGTAACTGTTCGGCATTGCATGATTACTGTAACTGTTTCAGTTCTTTGAACCTATATAAGAAATATCTTGAAAATGCACAGTAAAATATTTAAATAGTTATCTGACAGGATGCACCAAGTGATCTTGAAAGACCCAGATATCAGTGAGGCCAAAGCATGAAACAAGCAGACACCCACACTCACTCAACCTTGGAAACTAAAGTAGCCTCTAAAACACCAATTTACACCAACAAATACATCAGAGAGATGCACTTTCACCCTTACACACAAACATGGCTAATGTGGACATGCGCACTTATGTTTGTAGCTTGCTGTGATAGCTGCCTTAAACTTGATTGAAGATTCCCTCCCAAAGCAGTTATTCAATCAGCCAGCTTGCTGTATTAGATCCTGGTATAATGCCATCACTCAGCCACACACGTACACACACGATTACATATGAGCCATGACCACATGGACATTACTTGTAACTGTGACATGAGTCAAGTGATTGATGGCCACTACCCCCAGGCTGCTATACCTTCCCTCTCACGCTCACCATTTCATCTTGTCCACGTCCACTTGATCTCAACCACTTCTATCCTTTAAATATACTTTAAAGTGCCTTTTCCAGCCCTTATCCCACAACTGTTTCTTTCCACCCCATTCAAAATAATTTCTTCTCTCCTAAAGACTTCTACAGACCCATTTAAAGCCTCAATTGTCCCTGTTGAAAGCTTCACAAACATCACAGTAATTTTTATGACACGATGTAGTCTTGCTTCTGAATTTACACACTACACACAGGAAAGCGTAAATCGGTAGGATGGAACATGAGAGCAGAGAAGAGCGAAATAGGAAAGAAAGAGCGAGCAAGAGTGAAGAATAGAAAAAGGTCAAATAGAGGTTGTAAGTTAGGGAGGGCTACTGGGAAAGAGATATGGAGAACACGAGAGCCGGAAAAATAATGGTAGGGAGGGCCAGAGGGCACAAGCGGCCCATCTGGCATTAAAAGTCACCTCAGTGATTGCATCACAAATGCAGGTGAATGTGGTCAAATTATATTTGCAGTATGAACAGCAGCACATCAGGGTGAGTCTTGTGCATATTTAACATTGTCGTGAGTCAATCAAAATACATTTAAACTTGCCTGTCATGTGGGGAATCAGATAAAAATTATATGAAATAATACTCCCTACGTACACTCCTCATCATAAGTATTGGAACAGTAATGCCACTTCTTTTGTTTCTGCTGAAAAACATTTGGGTTTGAGGCCGAAAGATGATTATGAGAGAACAGATTAGATTAATTACTCGATTTATCTAAATCAAATAAGTGATCAAACAAGATTGGAATATGCGACTGTTTCTTGCTGTTGCCTAGGTCTGCCTTGTTTGATTGTTTAAAAGTGTAATATCTTTGAATGTTTTCTCTTGGTCTGAGCCCTGAGTTTTTTTCCTTTGAAGATTGCATTTGTTGTTTAACAGGATTGACTAACCCGAATACCAAAGTGCTGTCAAGCAGAAAAGCAAGCCACTTGGAAGCTGAAAAAAGTGGGAAAATCAAAGCTATTGCATATGGCCAAAAAAAGACAATTTGGGACGTTCTGAAAAAATAACAAAAAGACATCAAACAGAGAGCGTGGTCAAGGAAAACAATAGCTATTGATGACAAAGGTAATATAAGGTCAATGAAAAAATCCCCTAAAACAATATTCCCGCAGCCTTAACAATCGAGGGATGATTTTTCTCTTTAAAGACGACTTTGAGGGCAGAAATATGGCGACATATTTACAGAGAAATACAGAACATACAGTCTAATTGTGAGGAACTTCATGCAGCAAGACAATGACCCAAACCACCTTGCTAACACAAGAAATTAATTTTTAGGATAAAAAAAAGAAATGTTTTGGATGGGATTTCAATCACCAAACGTTAACCCAATTGAGCATGCATTTCAACTCCTGCAGAGGAGATTGCAGCGAAAATGTCCTCAAACAAACAGAAAATGAAAAGAACTGTGGTACAAGCCTGGAAAAAGCGTTACTACTGAAGAATGCAACCGTGTAGTGATATCAGTGGGCTGCTGGCTTGATGCAGTTAGCGCAAGCAAGATATATACAACCAAATTGTAAATATTGCAAGTCTAAATTGTTTAACACATCTAAATATTAATATCTGCAAATTAAATTGAAAGCTGAAATTCTGATCTATTACTGTATCTCATTTTTATCGTTTGATCTCAGACCTAAACATAAATGTTGTATTGATCTTTTGTAGACATGTGTCTACCAGGACATCAGCCGACATTAGGACTTTAATTGATAACTACATTCAAGGAAAGATTACATGATAAATATCTGTTTAATTACTGGATTTTGCTTTGTCACACAAATAAAGGAGTAACCAAGCAATTGATAGCTTCTGTTCTACTGATTATTTTCATATGCAGTATGTTGTGGTAGACTTTGTAACTTATTCAAAAGCGACACAAGCATGTGACAATGGATGAAAGATGGTACTAATTAAAAAGGATAGTAATTTTCAGAATTTTCATTTGTTATCATGACACGATTACCTTAGCTTGTGTATAAATACTGTACGTGATTCTTCCTGCTAGTGCAATTTGGAACAATTTGTTTTCTTGATGAAAACAAATTGCTTTTGATGAAAAAAAAGAAAAGTGCTACCACGACATGTTGTGTATGTGGGTTTTGCACTGGCGTCCAATAAGTAAAGTCCCTTTTGCCATCAGAAGTGGGTGGGAATGTATCAGACCTATGTGACAAAAAAGATCTACAGTATATACTATAAAACCAAAGGAAATGGTAATGTTCTGTACATTCACAGAATAGACCAGGGGTACTCAAATATAAATTTGAAAGGTCCACTTACCAAATTTCTGTTCAGTCTGAGGTCCGGAAATATCACAGTCCAATTTCAAATAGAGAACTACTGTACAAAAAAAGTAAAACCCCAAATTTTCGAACAATATCCAAAAATGACATAGTAGTCCTTTTAGTGTTAAAGGTGACATCTTCTTTGTGCCACCAGTTGTTTGAACTTGGGCATAAAAGGTGTGAGGACCAGGTGGAGGCACTGATGTAAATGTTCATTGGTGAGGGAGCTGCGATATGTGTTTTTCACCATGCTCATAGTTGAAAGGGCAGATTCACAAACGTGGTGAGAATTTGAAGGGCCATTTTCTGCAGACAGGAACACCTGCTGTAGTAACTATCTTTGTCCAGAAGGTGAGAAGGTGACCACTTTTGATTGCTAGATTAAGCACATTGGTTTTCTGCTTCCCACGGGGAGCACCATGCATTTTTTTCTGTCCACTCACTGTTAAATTCGTTGTTTTCAAAATCAACTTACAGTATATCAATGGCCAGGTTTGAGCAGGCCATTAGGACATTAAGGACATATTATAGTAAACAGAATGAGTAGCTCACCTCTTATAGCTTCCAGCAGTGGCTGTTCTACACTGAATTGCTCCCTGGGCGAGACTCCCTCCCGGCGCACCCCCCCCCCCCCAAAAAAAAAAAAAAACTTCACATTTTGTACACACCGCACGTTTTATTAAACTACTCAGAACTTAAATAAATATACTGTGTACAAGCAAATATTATATAAATATAGAATTAATATAGAACAAATCACACTAAAGAAAAATAACTTATTTACTTCACTGCAGAACAGAAACCACAAACTGAAACTAAAATCTTTTCTAGGTGCACGGTCATCAATAATGGCATCATATGACATATGCTGCCCTATTGCATGATTTATGATTATGGCATATGCTTTATGCTTATGCCAGCAAGGCCAGTAAGCCGTTCCTGAGACGTGGTTGACCTCAGGTATGTCTTGATTAACCTGAGTTTGGAAAAGCTCCTCTCTGCTTGAGCTACAGGTACAGTCACTGGCAATGTAAGTGCAATCCTGAGAGCAGTCCAAAAGTTGGTGTAGATCTCAGATAGATCCTTATCGTGCATAAAAGTGATAAGCTCAAAGAGGCTCATGGTTTTTGATGGCAGTCATTAGACACTTTATTAATCTAATATAATCTAATCTAAGGGAGGAACAATTAGCTCCTTGGTTAATTTACTGCCTCAAATTATATGCTTTGTCACGTAACAGAGTTATAGCAAATGGAAAATATCTTTTAAACTATCTACACATATGTAAATTAAACTGGCTATTTACAGTATACTGTAAATATAACGTAAATATATTGTCTATAGCCAACATTAACATAATAAACAATAGAAATAAATAACTGTACTTGCAACAGTCTCGCTGCAAAGCATAATTTTTTGTAGTATTTAATAGAAACCATTAGAATTTCTGTGATGGTTTGTAAATTAGGCTTTTATTTTGTGTGTGTTTTTAGCAAGGTAAGCATACTGTAGCAAGCATCATAAGCAAGAAGGCTAACAAACCTAAGAGTTAACGTTATACCACTAATTAACATGATGACATGAATACCTTAATCATACAGAGAGAACATTGGTGAATACCTTTATCTTTTATCCGTTTCTCCTCATCTTCTTTTCTTTTTTTTCTAAATTGGGCATCTGACAGCTTTGGCCTTTTTTTCTCCATCGTTGTGTTACTATCGACGAATCGACGATCAACAGATTTCCCCCAACGCTGTCACTCACGACCAGAAGTCAAGACTAAACCAATTCACCTCCACAGCATAATCGTTTTTATTACCTATTTTTATTTGCCATTTCACACAATTAAATAAATGAAAAAAGTGCAAATTATTGGTGTGTGTTTATAATATTTTTAATGAAATGTGCGTTATTTGTAAGAAAGTCAGGTAGACATAATTTAGCCCCCTTCTTGTCTTGTCCGCTTCATTTGGGAGAGATGAACTATCCCACTAAACATTGGACGTCGGATAGACGTGCAGATCATGTCTATATTGGGTCCGTCGGTCCATGACCAATTCTGGACGTCTATTCAACGTCCAAACTAGGTCCACTATTTGGATGTCCAACCATGACCCAACTTGGACGTCATTTTGACGTTCAACATTTGACCTAATCTGACTTGGACCAAAGACATTTCCCCAAGAGGGTGAAGTAACCCGCCGCAAAGCATGTCGGTCGTCAGCCGCTGCCCCGCCCACGCCACTATATATATATATACAGTGGTGTGAAAAACTATTTGCCCCCTCCTGATTTCGTATTCTTTTGCATGTTTGTCACACAAAATGTTTCTGATCATCAAACACATTTAACTATTAGTCAAAGATAACACAAGTAAACACAATATGCAGTTTTTAAATGAGGGGTTTTATTATTTAGGGAGAAAAAAAAAATCCAAACCTACATGGCCCTGTGTGAAAAAAGTAATTGCCCCCTGAACCTAATAACTGGTTGGGCCACCCTTAGCAGCAATAACTGCAATCAAGCGTTTGCGATAACTTGCAACGAGTCTTTTACAGCGCTCTGGAGGAATTTTGGCCAACTCATCTTTGCAGAATTGTTGTAATTCAGCTTTATTTGAGGGTTTTCTAGCATGAACTGCCTTTTTAAGGTCATGCCACAACATCTCAATAGGATTCAGGTCAGGACTTTGACTAGGCCACTCCAAAGTCTTCATTTTGTTTTTCTTCAGCCATTCAGAGGTGGATTTGCTGGTGTGTTTTGGGTCATTGTCCTGCTGCAGCACCCAAGATCGCTTCAGCTTGAGTTGACGAACAGAGGGCCGGACATTCTCCTTCAGGATTTTTTGGTAGAATTTGGTAGAATTCATGGTTCCATCTATCACAGCAAGCCTTCCAGGTCCTGAAGCAGCAAAACAACCCCAGACCATCACACTACCACCACCATATTTTACTGTTGGTATGATGTTCTTTTTCTGAAATGCTGTGTTACTTTTACGCCAGATGTAACGGGACACGCACCTTCCAAAAAGTTCAACTTTTGTCTCGGCGGTCCACAAGGTATTTTCCCAAAAGTCTTGGCAATCATTGAGATGTTTTTTTAGCAAAATTGAGACGAGCCTTAATGTTCTTTTTGCTTAAAAGTGGTTTGCGCCTTGGAAATCTGCCATGCAGGCCGTTTTTGCCCAGTCTCTTTCTAATGGTGGAGTCGTGAACACTGACCTTAATTGAGGCAAGTGAGGCCTGCAGTTCTTTAGATGTTGTCCTGGGGTCTTTTGTGGCCTCTCGGATGAGTTGTCTCTGCGCTCTTGGGGTAATTTTGGTCGGCCGGCCACTACTGGGAAGGTTCACCACTGTTCCATGTTTTTGCCATTTGTGGATAATGGCTCTCACTGTGGTTCGCTGGAGTCCCAAAGCTTTAGAAAAGGCTTTATAACCTTTACCAGACTGATAGATCTCAATTACTTTTGTTCTCATTTGTTCCTGAATTTCTTTGGATCTTGGCATGATGTCTAGCTTTTGAGGTGCTTTTGGTCTACTTCTCTGTATCAGGTAGCTCCTATTTAAGTGATTTCTTGATTGAAACAGGTGTGGCAGTAATCAGGCCTGGGGGTGACTACAGAAATTGAACTCAGGTGTGATAAATCACAGTAACGTTATTTTTTAACAAGGGGGGCAATCACTTTTTCACACAGGGCCATATAGATTTGGAGTTTTTTTTTCTCCCTTAATAACATAAACCTTCATTTTAAAACTGCATTTTGTGTTCAATTATGTTATCTTTGACTAATAGTTAACGGTTTTTGATGAGCAGAAACATTTAAGTGTGACAAACATGCAAAAGAATAAGAAATCAGGAAGGGGGCAAATAGTTTTTCACACCACTGTATATATATACATATATATATATAGTAATACAATATAAATAAAAACATAAATAACTTGATTATAGGCTTTAAATAAAATAAAAACTGTTAAAGGGAAACAGGAAAATGTAAAAAAGAAAAACATATTGTGGTGTGGGCGGGGCAGCGGCTGACGACCGTCATGCTTTGCGGCGGGTTGCTGTGGTCACTGTGTTGAGGATATGTGTTTGGGTTAATGGCTTCGGCCAAGTTTAAGTTGAATGTGTTCCGGTTCATGCTACTGCTGAATTGGGTTTGGTTCTCGAGTGAATGTGTTTCTCGTGCGTGCTGTGGTGAATAAAGTACTTCCAGCCATTTGCATTGGGAAGCAATCAATCCAACTCATATCTCCACGATAGCGAGCGACGCAGCGTGATCAAAGCGGAGCGGCTAGTTGAAGATCCCGGCACCAGGTCACGGGGCGGAGCCCAATGGTGATGCTGCGCAATGACATGAAAAAGTCGTCACTACGACGTCACATTGCGTAGTGAGTATACTCTGCGCCCCCCCACCCCCCGTCATCCGCTCTCCTCTCCGCTCAAGATTATTATTTTTTTTACTCTAGGTTTGTGTGCCGCCCCCCACGTGACATAAAACAATGCCGCCCTGGGCGGCTGCTCACTTCGCCCTACCCTAAAACCGCCACTGGCTTCCAGTCTGAGTCGTTAGTTCTTTTGAATCTACTGCACCGCATACTGTATGGGAGTCACGTGACCAAGGAACGAACAACTCGGGACTTGACGATTCGTTGAGAACCGTTCAATTCTGTTTCCTGTACATAGCCTACGGAAGTTCTGCGATGATTTGCGCATGCGTGCCCAGTAGAAAATGAGCAAATCACTCTCGGAGACGACTCGTTCTTCTGAGTCACGTTAAAGATTCGAATCGTTCATGAACGACCCATCACTAGAAGACTCAAAGATATATCGCGCGGAAACACAGTTGCGCGCTTCACTGAGAATTCATTTGGATTATGATTAAATTAGCATGTTTGTTTTGGCGTCGGTCCAGATTTAACCGAATTTGGGTCCGGTTTGAGTTTGTTAATGTACATTGCGCCATTAGAGAGTGCTGTTAAAATAAACATTAGTATACTGTTGGAAAGAATATAAAATCAGTCAAGTGGTACTATAAAATATCAATCAAGCATGTTATAAATGAATTTCCAGTCTTAAGCTTACAACATGTCGCTTGAAGTTCTGGAAAAATAAACTGTATTTATTAAGTTTTAATACATACTGTATTCATATAAGTCTTTGTCTATTATTATTATTATTATTATTATTATTATTATTATGTATTAGTTTATTTTAATTACAAAAAACTTGAGACACAACAGGGAAGAAGGGAAGTAAGGTCAGAAATAAAGCAATCAGAGAATCAGATGGAGAAGGGAATAAGAAGAGCAAGGAGAGATACATGGACAGAAAGAGACATTGGTAAGTCCTCGCTACTGCTAATCCTTTCATGCAGAACACAAATACTGGATTGATTAGCGACAACCTTGTATTTTCTGCTCTCTCTGTGTGTGTGTGTGTGTGTGTGTGTGTGTGTGTGTGTGTGTGTGTGTGAGTGTGTGTGTTTCAAATAGTCTGTTTCTATCTGTTGTTTGAACTTAATTAGTTCCAAATCCATTAGCCACAGCCATGGTTGCGGTTCTTTTTTCTCAGTTCTCCACCTCCCAACATCCCATTAAAATGCTGCTATGACACAATGGACTCCTGACATAGTCTGCCTATGGTTTGAATAGATCCATTTCAGATGCTTTCAAGCTCCATGGTCATTGATATTAAATGTTGTTCTGTTTCTGAAGATCCAATATGGTTAATGATTACAACAATCTAATCAATATTTATTTCGCATGCATTTTATAAATACCTCATAGTTTTAAGATAATTCTAACAATGGGAAAGAGTGTTTACTTTTTCTCTCTCAATATTTTGCTTCCCTTCTGTTACTGTATATCTTTGAGAGTCTCCACTCTGAGCTTCAGTCAGTCTACCAGCACTTTGTTCCACTGAAACCCGAACTCTGTCTTTCAGCTTCCGTCCTTTGAAAGTGTAACCCACAGGCACCTTAACTCAGTCTCTAAACCTGACTTCACTACTTCGGTAGCTTTCTTTGTAAAAAAAAAGAAAAAAAAAAGAAAAGCTCATCAGTAAAATTAATGGGTTTTGTGTGGAGTTGGAATGAACTCTTGTAGACACCGTGCTCCTCAGGAGATGATACTTTTTAAAATCATCTATTCATAGACGATCATTTTTCAGAGCATGCCTGGAATTCGCCTTCCTTTAATGTCACCCAAGGCATTTTATATTCTCTAATGAAAAATGAATTTCTTGACATGGCAGTTCCACGAAAGATTTCATCAGACAACAAAAAAAGGAACAGAATTGCCTTTTTTTTTCAAGGAATTTAAACTCAAGAAATATGTCATTTATATTAGTCCATAGCCTTTGACTATCCCTTGCTCAGGAAACCAACTTTGCTGCACACTAGAAAATGCTGGTTTATAAACAACCCTACCAATAATGTAACTAAAAT
Source organism: Channallabes apus (assembly GCA_030522415.1). NCBI lineage: Eukaryota > Metazoa > Chordata > Actinopteri > Siluriformes > Clariidae > Channallabes > Channallabes apus. The sequence goes on from CM060108.1 coordinate 34,291,106, forward strand.
TAGTTTTATTAATCTAATGTGACATTAATCCTTTTTATTTAAGGATTTAAATAATCCTTAAATAAGGATGGGGGGGGGGGTGGATCCACATCTATTGTTTTAAATAAATGAGTGGTTACAAATATGATTTGTTTTAACACAGATGGCAGGAGCAAAGATGTAGTGATGTGCGCACACGTGCCGTTTCAGGGGACAGATGCATCCACATTAGAATCATATAAAAGCCACATTATGAATTTTAACCAACATGACTGCAAATCTGAACTGCCAAAAATGCCATCAGCCTTCCCAAACTGTTTTCTTCTTAAATATGTCATTAACTGCTTTCTCCCCTAGATTAAAAAACTAATTTCACCAATAAAGACCAATTCACTTTCACAAACTGGAGATATTTTCATGGAGATATTTGCATGTGCATTTTTGCAACTACTGTCCGATTTTATGTTTCTTGTTTCAATGCTTCTTACAGTTTTATTTTATAAAACTGATCTGTATTTTTCAAATATTGTATTTAATGCATGTTGTCACTTTTATGTAGTCTGTTATTGTTTCATTATTAATAATTAATTCAAAATAATAATTTACCCATATCACTTAAGATATCACTTATCATCTCTGATGTACAGTACTGTGCAACAGTCTTAGGCGCCCTGTGTTTTTTTTTCTTCTTTTTTTTTCTGGACAACTTTGTTATACATGTTTATTTTATAACTTCATCATTGACTCAGTATTTAAAAGAAAAAAAACATCAGATTTCCAAACATTTGTATTCTAGCAAAAAGAACTGTAATCTTAGAGGAAAATATCTGTAGGCTAGAAAAGAAAGCAGCATATTATGTAAAACACCACTTTTCAGACAAAAAAAGAAGAAGCCTCCTGGGTTTTGCATGCATGAAAAAAGATCTTCATAAAGGACTATGGCTGGTTCTGCAGGATGTTAACTTAACAGCTAATTTCCTTATAAAACCACACAAATTGTACCTAAGACTGTAATTTACATATTTTACACACCAATTACTGATTTTAATTCATTACTGTTTACTGCTTTTTATAATATTTTTTGAATTCTACATTTTTTTTTAGGACATCCTTCCTCTACAGCAGTTATTTGCATGTGCCTTAGATTTTTGCACAGCACTGTACATGAGCAATGACTATCATACACACAAGTGAGGTCATAATCTTCTATTTGTAATTTGTTTAAATGTATTTCTATTTATTGCCAAATGCAGAGCAAATAAGTAAGTACTGACATGTATGGCCCGATAGTGAACAACATTCAGAGGCGAATCTTGTTCTGCAGTACATTTCCTTTTAAAGAGTTCAATGTGCTTTAGGCCAGTGGGAGTGAAGCATTTTATAGCTCATATAAGAGTTCATTTTCACTTTGATCCACTCCCGTGGACACAGAGACTGAGCACAATGCATCACCATGCTGACAAAAACCATAAAATTCATTCAGATTTTATAACTGTTTTAGAAAACGGATACACACACATAAAAAATGCATTGTGCATTTATCTTATATATTACAAATATCAAGTCAAGCGCATAAAAAATGATTTAGTGGTTTTCAATATACAAACAGTTTAATTTCCAATTTATGTTTTTCTTTTCTTAATCTTGGCTTTAGTATCATTAATGAACATAAATGAAAATGCAATGGTGAAACAGGCAAATGAAGTGAGAGAGATAACAAATAACATTATAAATGAAAAGAGAAATATACGCTCATCATCCACTTTAAAGAAACACCTGTACACCACACTTTTATGCAGCGCTCTAACCAGCCTTTCATGCAGCAGCAGGGCTGTGCATAATACCATGCAGATACAGGTCAAGAGTTTCAGACGTTCCTCGTCTGAGTCTTGCTCTTCCTCTGATGAGAAAGTAAATTCTTCATCGCTGTCCATCTGAAGCGCTTCTTCACCCGTGTAGCGTGACATCATTCAAACGCAGAAACAGTAAGTAAGATGCAGCTTGTTGTTTTATGCCCTGGGGGTGTGTACTTGATCACCTGCCTCACCTCAGGTCATTTCCATATGAACAGCGCGCGCGCAGGGAGGCGGGAGCACATTAGCTGTAATGAGCCGATACAGGAGAATCTGTACCACTCCTTACTTTCATACGGATTACATAAAAGCAGATTATTTGTTTTCACGGTGACCTGCATCATTTAAAAGTAGACCATTTAAGCTTTCTATAGATATATTTCTCATGTCTGTGTGTGCAGTATTCGCGGAGTTTCAGTTCATTTTAGTGACGTGTTTCAAAAAGATTTTGGCGGAGACTGAGACGGCTGAAAGCGCACCCGGTTTATTTTACTTATTTTATTAATGCACAAAGTTTTCTTTTTATCATGTGTGCATACAAAAAAAAGTAGACACTTTACAGATTCGATTAATATATAGATCTTGTCTGTACGATCAAAACTGAAAGTGTAATTTAAGTTCTTATTGGCGTCATCAGGGGAAAACACCTCAAAACGCATATATGCGTTCGCGGACCTCAGAGGGTTAATCTTCAACTTAAACATCAGAGTGGAGAAAATGCTTTTTTTTTCATGACATAACTTTGTTCGTGACATAGTAGTCGGTGCTAGGTGAGCTGCTGTGAGTATTAGTTTGAGCTGATCTCCTGGGAATATCACACACCACAGTTTCAAGAGTACAGAGTGTACAGTGTATATATATATATATATATATATATATATATATATATATATATATATATATATATATATATAAACACTAAGTGAACATCAGTTCTGTGGGTAAAAATGCCTTGAATGACCAGACTGCTATGTGGTGACAGAAAGCCTAGTAACTCAGATAATTACTCTTTATAACTGGGGTGAGCAGAAAAGAATCTCTGAATGCACAACACACTGAACTTCTGAGATGGATGAGCTACAACAGCAGAAGACAGCACATTAGGTTTCACTCCTGTCAGCCAAGAATAGTAATCTGAGACTATTGTGAGCGCAGGCTGACCCAAACTGAACAGTAGGTGTAGGGGTTTACCCATTAAAGTGCATGGCGAGTCTATACATATTTGAGGTTCCTTGGTGCTAAAAACAAACAAACAAACAAACATATAAACGGATCAAGACTGAGATTTAATTCTGTCCACTTATGTGATTATTTAAATTGGATAAAGTAAATGTGATAACAAGGTATCCAGTTTTCTGCAGTAAAAATACACATGTATACAGTAATGTTCTAGGTACACTGTATAAACTCAACACTGATCAGACATAAAATTAAGGCCATTAACTTTGTAGCCACCTACTATAGGTTCTGGGTTCCCTTGTGCCACTGAGGCAACTCTGGCCCCCCAGGACCTCTGGGGGTGTGCTGTCCTCGTTGCAGTGGACCTTTCAGTGGGGCCTCTGTGGATCAAACTTGTTTGTCCAGTACATCCCGATGGGTGTTCTAGTGCCTTTCTACCGTGACCAGCATTTTAAGGTGATTTGTACTGCATTGGCTTTTCTCTTTGATCAGGCCAGGCAGGTTGGCTTTGGTCCTGTGAGCCTTGGATACCAATCATCCTATCACCAGTTTACTGTTACTGTATATAACTGATAATCAATGTTAATGTGTACATATTATGGCTGATGTGGTGTATGAAAGAATGGAAAAATGTATCCTGTCATACTGCATATCTTGCATGTGCTTCTTTCCTTCTGCATACGTATTAATATTGTGCATCCTCAAGCAAACAGGTCTGATCATTTCTGCAAGTTGCAGACAGGCAGAAAAAGACAGAGAGACAGATGAAGGGCAAAACAGAAACTGAATTTAGGTTGAAGAAATTCAGTTCAGACAGAAAAACTGTCCTGGAAAACAAAGGTCTTTCTATGCTCCCCATCATGAGCTCATAATAGCATTGAAAGAATCAAGTGCACTATTCTAGCTTTTCCCTCTCTCCTCCTCTTTCACCCAATGTCCTTAGATCCCTCTTTTCCCCTTCTTCTGTTCTACTAGCTGATACTTTCTACTTGTGAGTGTGTTTCTCTCTGGCCATTCATCTAACGTCGCCTTTACTCTAATCGCAAGATAGCACTATGTTGTGCTGTGTTGTCTGTGAGATGTTGGTTAAATGTAACCTGTTGTGACTAAACACCAATTAAAATTCCTAATACACAGCTCAGTATATGGCAAATACAAATGCTTTTCATTACGAGTGTTCTTTTTATTTCTTTAATAAACCATACACTCTTCGCCTCTTTACCTTCCAAAACCCCATACTTTGAACTCCCCTTCCACTTTTAGCACTCTGAGCATTCCCTTATCTCTCTTTCATCTTTTGCTCTTCTGTCACTCCACTCCTCTTCCCCTTTCTGCATCCGTGACATTGTTTATTGCACCACCTTTTTGTTATTTCCTCTCCACCATTTCTTCCAAGAACACCCCTAGCTTAGCTTATACAATAGCTCAGCTGATTTTCTCCTTTACGGGAGGGGGGGGGGGGTGATGGTTACCTACTGGACTATGAAGGATGAATTGTAAATTATTACCTTTCCTTGCCTTTGCACAAACAAAAGATGCACAGGCCAGGTTACTCCACATTACTCATGCAGAGCAGGAATTCAGAGATTTTTTTTTTCATCTCATTCAACAATTCTCTTTTCTAAAACTTTCTTTCACCATATCCCACCATGCACACTCTGCTTCTTGTTTACTTGACAATGGTGACAAAACACACAATAGAAAACAGCCTAGACCATCCCAGCTCGACAGTGCTGGTGTCTGTATGTTTATACTCTAATTTAACCAGAGAGCCTTACATGCACTCACACTTGATATAAATGTCTGAGTTTTATATCCAAGCACAATGTAGAAACAAAAATTGTATATTAGCTACTGCTAGCACAAAAAGCAATATTTTGTTTATTATTAGGGTAATTCAAGTCAAACTGGGACTTTTGCCTGTGCAGAATAACAGAACACATTTATGAGTAAAAACTAGCTTCTATTTCTCTATATAGTCCCTTGCTACACTGAGGCATTTATGCCAAAAGTGTTCTTTCTTTATACTGTAAGTGAATGGCATAATCTCCTTGTTGGTTATGTGTGAAATGGGCATAAATACTTCCAGTTTTTTACATGGGTATGGGATTATATCACCTTTTTGACACAGAATGTTTAACTTTTGTAATTTTTGTAACATCCAAGTGTTACTTATTGACTACTTAAAAAAAAATCTATGTTATATTATATATTAATAGGCATCAGACAGTGTGGTGGTGTAGTGGTAAGCACTACATACACCGCCAGGGTCCGGGTTCGATTCTCCGCCAGGCTCATTCCCGTCTCTGTGTGCATGGAGTTTGCATGTTCTCCCTGTGCTTGGTAAGTCTCCTCTGGGTATGAGTGTGCGTATGTGTGTATGCCCTGCGATGGATTGGCACCCTGTCCAGGGTGTACCCTGCCTTGTGCCCTAAGCCTCCTGGAATAGCCTCCAGGTCCCCCGTGACCCTGAATATAGGATGAAGCAGTATATCAAACCGGACCCTGGAAGTGCAAGGCGACAGTGCTAACCACTACACCAGCATGCTGCCCAGAACTATTCTGTTTTTTTTTTTTTTTGCTTTTTGATGAAAAACGTTCTGCAATCCGTTCACTGTTTCCTTGCCTGCTCAGGATAATAGTAAATAATTTTAATATAATTTCACGTGTTTCTTTCGTATTATCATTTACACCAATCAGCCATAACATTAAATGATAGATGAAGGGTGTAACACTAATTATCTCATTACAGTGCCACCTGTCCGAGCTGGGATATATCAGGGAGCAAGTGAATAGTCAGTTCTTGAAGCCGGAATCAGGAAAAATGAGCAAACATAAGGGGGGCTGTCACACTTTTGACAATGAAGGTCCCACTGCTTCCTAAAAATATCAAAGAATGCAAAGGGGATGAGGTCACAATGGGAAAATTTGCATTTATCAAGTTCATCCCACTTCCTAGACACATCCATGGCAGGTTCTCAATGTGTCTGTCGTGTTGTCACTAATTTCCCATCACTCACATGATCATGCCCAACAGGTCCAAAAAGATCAAACTGAGTTATTACAGATCACAAAACACTCTAAATAGGTGCTTATCACACTCTTACTACACTACACTACACTGTCATTGTGTCTGGCCAGTTGGTATAAATACTGTGACACGTGCAGTGCTTTTCATCACAAAGTGATGGTGTGAGGAATGTTATCCAGTATTTGTAATAAATTCTCCGAACATGACACAGATGTGCTTATAACTTGCTGCAGGTGTGCCATAAATGTGGTAAACACCAGAAGAACTTATTATGAACATAATGCAGTTTTTTACAAGATGACATGGACCTACCATGGTCATAGCACAAGCTTGAAGAGGTTGTTATAAGAACTCAACGATACAAAAGATGATGAGCATAAGAACTGCACCATGGAGTAATGGGAAAAGGTAGCCTGGTCTAATGAATCATGTTTTTTTTTCACATCATGTGGATGACTGCGTGCATGTACATTGCCAGGGGAGGAGATGGCACCAGGATGCACTATGGGAGGACAGCAAGACCAATGAGATTTGGGGGATTTTCTGCGAAAAACTTAGGTCCTGGTGTTTATGTGGATGTTACTTTGGCATGTTGTACTGCAAGGCAGTGGTGCTCCTAAAAGCCAGGAGCATCTTCCAGCAGGTTCATGTGCTCTGCCTTACTTCAAAACTTGTTAAAAAAAAATAGCTTGAGGAACATGACAAAGAGTTGAAAGTGTTGACTCGGCCTACAAATTCCCCAGATCTCAGCCTGACCAAGGGTCTGTTCAATCCGTAGAGGCCCATTGAGGTCTTACAAGACTGAAAGGATCTGCCGCTTAGATCTTGTTGTCAGATGCCACAGTACACCTTCAGAGGTCTAGTGGAGTCCAAGCCTCAATGAGTCAGAGCTGTTTTGATACCACAAGGGAACTGAATCAATATTAAACTGGTAGTTTTCGTTGTGTGGTATGGCTTATTTGCATGTATATATTATCAGTTGATAGTGTGTGCACCAACTCTATTAAAATTTATAATTTAAATATAATAAACTGCAATAATTATTTGTACTTTATAAATATAAAATGCCAGTTAAATAAGTAAATAGAAGTTGCTTTTAGATATTCAATGTGTGGCTTTCAGTAAAAATTCAAATGAAACCATCAAATACAATTTTCTCCCTTTCCATTTTGAGGGAAGCAGATTATAAAAGTCTGCAATTTGTGATTGAACACTGATATAAACATTTAGTCCATGTATTATGGAGCTCATGTTTTCATGATTGAGCCATATAATATACAGTAGATAGTCCGGCACTTGGCCATCTTCAGTTGGTCTTCTATTATTAAGCTAAGTATTAATATGTTATTGTATGAGTTATGAATACTTGACTTTTTATTTTTTAAGACATTACATTGTAAAAAGAAAAATAAAGAAGAAGAAGACTGACTATGACTACAAGTCTAAAGTGCACTTTAATCCTGCAATGGCAATTATTCTGTTTAAAATTGTGAAACTGGAAGCATTTATTACACCATGGACACACATTTATAGAATAACAATAGTACATGTCATACTGTACCTGTGCCTGACTCTTACATCAAATTGAGAACCTGGAAATTCAAACCCTGACAATAGCTTTTTTCAGTCCTCTTTCTCCACATGATTCAAATTCACAAAAGGAAATGAGGGAGCAGACAGCCTGACAGCACTCGAAACTTTCATTTGGGCAAAATGATTCTTGAGCTTTAGCAGAAACTGGATTTGAGTTTATGTTTCACATCTTCTGATCATCTCATTTCTAATTCTTTTTGAAAAACCTCAACTTATTTCAATTAATATTAGAGAGGAGAAGTAACGCTCTCATAGAAAATGGAGATGAAAACAGACCAGTGGAAATAAAACGAACAATGACTGGCTGTGAAGGTTCTAAGACACATTTTGTTACAGTCTGTATCTATATATTTGAGTATAATGCTTTAATTACCAACGTATACTAATTCAATAGCATACCAAGGTGCATTAACAAACCCAGGCCAGTTTCTGGTAAGATTAAAAAAGTGCTCTAATGAATTTAATGCAGTTCATTAAATTCTAGTCTCATTACGTTTTGATTAATGCTTGCTCAGCAATTATCACTCTCTGTATATATCCATCTCCTCCCCCTACTGCTCCTCTTTCTGATATTCTCTCTCTCTCTCTCTATCTCTTTCTCTCTCTCAGATTCTCTGTTCCCTTCATTTGAAATAGGGTCTGTCAGCTTTTAACTGGTGTGCGGTATGTGTGTGGTGTGTGTGTGTGTGTGTGTGTGTGTGTGTGTGTGTGTGTGTGTGTGTGTGTGTGTGTGTGTGTGTGTGTGTGTGTGTGTGTGTGTGAGTTTGTTTGAATACAATGTGGGCAGCAGAGAAGATGCTGACAACCCTGTAGCTGGTGCAGATGAAGCCAGGGGTTGACAGGACTGCTGATTACCCTGCACACACACACACACACACACACACACACACACACACACACACACACACACACACACACACACACACACACAATAGTCTACCTGATTAATCTTTCAACAGCTTAACCCATTATTTGCTTACACTACAGTATGCCTTACATTTGTCCATTTCCCTCCTTAATGGTCCTGTCACCCAGTCCCAAAGGTTTTTTTTTTTTTGTAGATGATGCTTCTCTTCCCCAAGATATTATGTTTGACATTGTTACACTATTTATTTGTGATCCCACTAGCAAAATAGGGATGATAACCTGTAATGCCTGATCACACTAGTCTGCACTTGCTTGTAACAAAACTACTTAGAGCAACTTGCTTTTATTTGTTATGATGATGCCATTTTTATAATTATTCTTAATCTATTAAAGAGATCTGTGTATGGGACAATATCAACAGCTAACTCCTATCTGAACGTCATTCAGGTTTCATTAAGGAAAAAATGTAATGTTACATGCAATAGCTCACAGTATGTTAACATTTCCGAATAGTTTTGTATATTATATAAAATAGAAATATTAATAGAAAATATCTAAATTTTTTCAGCAGGAATGTATATGAAACTTCTGTTGTGAACTGATTGAAGTAGGTCTAAAGCAATTTGTTCTCAGGTAATTAATCAAGAGTAGTTTCAGGCTTCCTTAAGGTGTGAATTGTGGCAGGGTTTAGCTATATATATTGAAGGTGTCTCAATATTTTTCTCAGCAGTTAATAAGCAAATCCTGCAACAAAGTTAGTCAAGAATCTAGATAGCAAGTGCACAGAGAATTGACTCAAACTCTTGTTTACCAAGGAATTACAAGTTTTATAGACAATTACCTCAGTCTAGGATGTGTCTTCAACCTTATCTCTGTCAGTTCTCATAGACCAAGATGCTTTTAGTCACACAGCAGAGGCAGATCTCCCAGAAACCTCATCTACCTTCCAGTACGGTCTCATTGCCCTGCACTGGTGGTAGGTGGGCTCTGGAACTGCCAATCTGCTGTAAAGAAAGCAGATTTTATCTCTGCCCTAGCTACCGATTACTCTTTTGACTTTCTGGCACTAATTGAGACCTGGATATCTCCTCAGAACTCAGCTATACCGGCTGCCCTATCCTTTGCCTATGTATTCTCTCACTCTCCACGAGAAACTGGCAGAGGTGGTGGTACGTGTGCTACTGTTGTCTAAGAGATGGTCCTTCTCGCCTATCCCCCTGTCTCATCTCAGTTTTTCATCGATTGAATTTCATGCAGTTAAGGTAACCTCTCCAATTAACCTCCACATCTTAGTTATTTACAGTACCGTCCTCCTGGCTCTCTAGGAAACTTTCTAGATGAAATGGGCATGCTTCTTAGTCTTTTTGCTTCTGCTAACACTTCTCTCACTGTTCTAGGAGATTTCAACCTTCCATCTGACAAACTCCAATCCTCTTTCCTTCACCCTCTCCTTAACTCCTTCTCTTTAACTCTAAACAGCTGCCCTCCTACACACAAGGCAGGGAATTCTCTCAACCTTGTTTTTTGCCACCCTTCCCCAGTCACAGATATCACTACTATTACTCTTCAGACCCACACTCATCTAAACCAAGGAAGTCGTCTTGTCCTGGTCCTTGGCTATCTGATGTACTACGCAACAACAGGAGAGAATTAAGAACTGCAGAGAGAAGATGGAAGAAATCGCAACTTGATGCAGATCTCATCTCTTACCAGACTCTTCTCTCCAAATTCTCATGTGACATGACTTCTGCCAAAACTACCTTATTCAGAGGAAAGCTGGAAGCCTCTGCACATGATCCTGGCAAACTCCACAACATCTTCTCCTCACTACTCAACCCACCGACTCCTCCTGACCCTTCCTCTCTGACTGCTGACGATTTTGCCACATTCTACGATGGGAAAATTGCAACAATCCACCAGTCCTTCGCTCCCAACCAAACTTCTACGGCAGAACCTGAGGACCTTCCCTTCCCTCCCTTAGCAGAATTCTCCAACCTGTCATCTGATGAGATTCAGCAGGTCACCTCATCATCTAACCCCACCACCTGTTCATTAGACCCAATCCCTTCCACAATGCTCCAGGCCATCTCACGAGACATCCTTCCCTTCACCACAACCATCATCAACCATTCCATATCATCTGGTCAAGTTCCTGCTGCTTTTAAGAAGGCAAGGGTTATTCTCATCCTCAAGAAACCTTGCCTGGACCCATCAGAAGTTAACAACTATCGCCCGGTATCACCTCTCTCTTTTATTTCCAAAATTCTTGAAAGAACTGTTTAGAAAGAACTGTTTATAACTAAATGTCTCTTTATCTCTCACAGAACAGCCTTAATGATCCCAACCAATCTGGAATCAAAGTGGCACATTCCACAGAGACTGCCCTTCTGTCAGTCACTGAAAAGCTCCATGCTGCTAGATCTGCTAAACTGTCATCTGTCCCTATCCTCCTGGACCTGTCATCTGCATTTGACACGGTGAACCACAAGATTCTATTATCTATTCTTACAAGCCTTGGAATTTGTGGAACAGCATGGTAATGGTTTGCTTCTTACCTAGAAGATAGGTCATATGAGGTACCATGGAGGGGATCTACATCTGCCCCACATGGACTCTCTACTGGTGTCCCGCAGGGCTCAGTACTTGGTCCTCTTCTGTTCTCCCTCTATACCCGGTCTCTTGGTAAGGTCATAACATCGCATGGATTTTCATACCATTGTTATGCAGATAACACCCAACTTACTCTCTCCTTTCCTCCCTCTGACACTCAGGTTTCCATACGGATCTCAGCATGTCTGGCAGACATTTCATCCTGGATGGCTGCTCATCAGCTGAAGCTCAATCTGAGTAAAACCGAACTGTTGTTCATCCCTTGTGACTCATCCCCAGGTCAAGACCTTGTGATATCCCTGGACATCACAAGATGGCCAAGATGGCATCCAAGATGGCGCCGGTGAGGTCGGCTGCCGTCACGACTGCTCCGACCACCTTTTCTTTGTTTTTGTTTTTTAAGTTAGTTTTCAGTGTTTTAAAATCGGCAAAATCACCACCATTGAGTACATTAGGTATGATAGAGACACTCTTGTTTCTATTGGTATACAATGTACTTACAATTCGACGGTTTTAACTCCGGATCCGAGCTGGCCGAGTGAGATCCTGAGGGAGAACAATGGACGCGACGCGAAGCGACGAACCCGAGGGAGACGAGCTGGTGTGAGGAACCGGCTGAGAGCCCGTGCACACCGCACACCTCTGCCTAGCATCCTGCTCGCCAACGTCCAGTCACTGGAGAACAAACTGGATGACCTCAGGGCCAGGATAAAGTTCCAGAGAGACATTCGGGACTGCAATCTCCTCTGCTTCACCGAGACATGGCTGAACCCAGCGGTGCCAGACCACGCCATACAGCCGGCCGAGTTCTTCTCGGTTCACCGCATGGACAGGACGCGGGACTCGGGGAAGTCAAGGGGAGGCGGCGTGTGCTTAATGGTGAACAACAGCTGGTGCAACAGCGCGAGCGTTGTTCCTCTTACACGCTCCTGCACACCAAACCTGGAACTACTGTCCATCATGTGTCGTCCATTTTATCTTCCACGGGAGTTCACATCGGTCATAATCAGCGCCGTTTACATCCCTCCACAAGCGGACACTGAAACTGCCTTATGCGAGCTGCATGAGGCGCTCACACAGCACCAGACACAACACCGGGACGCTGCGCTCATTGTGGCGGGGGATTTTAATAGTGCCAACCTCAAACGCGCAGCGCCGAACTTTTATCAGCACATCACCTGCCCCACCAGGGGCGAAAGGACACTGGACCATTGTTATACCACGGTCAAAGACGGTTACAAGGCACAATCTCGTCCAGCGTTTGGTAAATCCGACCACGCCGCCATTTTCCTCATGCCAAAATATAAACAAAGGCTGAAACAGGAAGTTCCGGTCCTGAGGGAGGTCGCGCGCTGGACGGACCAATCGGTGGCCGCGTTACAGGACGCACTCGATGACGCAGACTGGGACATGTTTAGAAACAGCTCCGATGATGACGTCAGCGTGTTTACGGAAGCGGTTGTGGGATTTATTGAAAAGCTGGCAGACGATACGGTAGAGAAAAAGACTATCAGAACGTTTCCCAACCAGAAGCCGTGGGTGGATAAAACCATCCGCGATGCTCTGAGATCTCGCACAGCTGCCTACAACACGGGACTTGCATCGGGGGACATGGAACCGTACAAGGCTGCGTCATATAACGTCCGGAAGGCGGTGAAAGAGGCGAAGCAGCGCTACGGGAGAAAACTAGAGTCACAGCTTCAACAGAGTGACTCTAGGAGCCTGTGGCAGGGACTAAGGACAATAACGGACTATAAAGCACCAACATCCGGTATGACAAACGCGGACGCGACTCTGGCAGACGAGCTGAACACATTTTACGCTCGCTTCGAGGCTGCAGCTAAAGACGCTAGCAATGCTAATGCTAACGGCCCTAATGCTAACGGCGCTAATGCTAACGGCGCTAATGCTAGCGGCGCTAACGGCTGCAGACAGGAAGACACAGTCAGCACCGGGAACGCGCTCATCATCTCCGAGCACGACGTGAGGAGAGCCTTCAAGAGAGTGAACACCAGGAAAGCAGCAGGACCAGACGGCATCTCAGGTCGTATCCTCAGAGCCTGCGCAGACCAGCTAGCACCTGTGTTCACTGAGATATTCAACATCTCTTTATCTCAGTCGGTGATCCCCACATGCTTCAAAGAGTCCATTATTGTTCCTGTTCCAAAGAAACCACATCCTGCTTCTCTCAATGACTATCGCCCTGTAGCTCTCACCTCAGTAGTGATGAAGTGCTTTGAACGCCTTATCAGAGACTTCATCATTTCTTCACTACCCGACACACTGGACCCACTACAGTTTGCATACCGTCAGAACCGCTCCACAGACGATGCAATCTCTCATCTCCTCCACACATCACTCACTCACCTGGACACTAGGAAAGGGAATTATGTTAAAATGCTCTTCATCGACTACAGCTCTGCTTTTAACACAATAATTCCTTCCACACTCACCACCAAGCTGGAGCACCTGGGACTGAGCTCATCTATATGTCAGTGGATCTCCAATTTTCTGACTGGCAGACCACAGGCAGTAAGGATGGGTGGACATGTCTCAGCTACACTCACTCTCAGCACTGGAGCCCCCCAGGGTTGTGTTCTGAGCCCCCTGCTGTACTCTTTGTACACCCACGACTGCGTGGCCACTACCAACTCCACCTCCATCATCAAGTTTGCTGACGACACCGTCGTGGTCGGACTGATCACCAACAATGATGAGTCGGACTACCTAGAGGAGATTGGAAATCTGGAGAACTGGTGCCAGAGGAACAATCTCCTCCTGAACGTCAGTAAGACAAAGGAGCTGATAGTGGACTTTAGTACAAAGCAGGAGAGGAACTACCAGACCCCCGTCATCAACAGGAGCCCAGTGGAGAGAGTGGACAGCTTCAGATACCTCGGTGTTCACATCACGCAGGACCTATCATGGTCCTGTCACATCAACACCGTGGTGAAAAAAGCACGGCAGCGTCTCTACCACCTCAGACGCTTGAGAGACTTTAGACTGCCCTCCAAGGTGCTCAGGAACTTCTACTCCTGCACCATAGAGAGCATCCTGACGGGAAACATCACGACCTGGTTCGGGAACAGCACCATGCAGGACAGACGAGCTCTACAGAGGGTGGTGCGATCAGCCGAGCGCATCATCCGCACTGAGCTCCCTGACCTGCACTCCATCTACAGCAAGCGGTGCTGGACTAAGGCCAGGAAGATCATGAAGGACCTCAGTCACCCCAGTAATGGACTGTTCTCTTTGTTGCGGTCTGGGAAGAGATTCCGCTCCCTAAAGGCCAACACAGAGAGACTGAGGAGGAGCTTCTTCCCGCAGGCGATAAGGTCTCTCAATCACACCTCCACACAGGACTAATAACATCTTTTAAGCTCACAACACTGACTGGACAATCATGGACACATTCATACACACTTGCACTAAATACTCATACATCTGGACAATTGCACATGTCACCTTTCATGCATATTTGCACAACCACGGACACTTTAATACCATATTTCTATATTTTTGCAATATTCTATTATGCCCTTATGCACAGTTAATTGTACAAATTTTACAAATTTTACTAGTTAAAATTATTTCTTAGTATTTCCTTTTTATTGATTATTTATTTTACGTACAAGATTTTATTTTCTTATTTTCTTTCTTTTTAAGGTCACTGGCGGTCGTATAAAAGCATTTCACTGCATATTATACTGTGTATGATTGTGTATGTGACTAATAAAATTTGAATTTGAATTTGACAACAACCAAATCACTCCTTCAGCCACCGCCTGCAATCTTGGGGTAACCGTGGACAATCATCTGTCATTTTCCCACACATAGCTAACCTTACTCACTCTTGTAGATTTCTTCTTTACAATATCAGAAGAATTAGCCCATTTCTTTCTCCACAGGCTACTCAGGTGCTTCTTCAGGCCCTTGTCATTTCAAGACTGGACTACTGCAACTCACTCCTGGCAGGCCTGCCTCTGTCCACGATTCGGTGGTGGAACGAACTTCCTCTAGATGTCCGTACAGCAGAGACTTTGACTATCTTTAAACGACGACTCAAGAAGTTTCTGTTTCTCCAGTACTTGGACTAAGTATATATTTTTATATAATTTTAGCGAATATAATTATAATTTTTTATGAGGTCACTCAGGAGTCTCACCTCCACATTTAGCTCTGATGCATGGTTTATGCTGTAAGAAAAGTTATTTATTTTTTCCTCTTTCATTCATTCATTCATCTTCTATACCGCTTAATCCTGTGTTCAGGGTCGCGGGGGACCTGGAGCCTATCCCAGGAGACTTCGGGCACTAGGCGGGGTACACCCTGGACAGGGTGCCAATCCATCGCAGAGCACACACACATACACACACTCACACACCCAATCACACACTACGGGCAATTTAGGAACACCAATTAGCCTAACCTGCATGTCTTTGGACTGTGGGAGGAAACCGGAGTACCCGGAGGAAACCCACCAAGCACGGGGAGAACATGCAAACTCCATGCACACAGAGACGGGAATCGAGCCTGGCCGGGGAATCGAACTCAGACCCTGGAGGTGCAAGGCGGCAGTGCTAACCACTACACCACCGCGCCGCCATTTTTTCCTCTTTTTTCTTGCAAATCCAGAAATGGATAACTTGAAGTCTGCACAAAACCTATAAACAGTAAGGAATCTGAAAATAAGGTTGGTAAAGCACTAATGTTAACACTCATTTTAGCACCCCCTTGGTATCAATAAAAATGAATGGCAGAGAGTCGCAGATGAGTACCTAATGCTTTTCTTGCCAACCATTTCATGAGCACCATGACAACTGACAAACTGAAATACAGAGAGCAAAGAAAATACATATTATTTCATACTTAAAGACATGTACAAAATAGTATATTCTAAATTCTAAATTCTAAATTATGATTTGTAAATAATATGATACGGTTCATACTGTATATCATTGATCAGGGATACAAATAGTAATACTATTTAGGCTTTTAAACAATATTCAGTTTCTTTAGGACTTATACCTAAGTGCTAAGTACATTGTTCAACATGCCAAGAGCCCAATGTTAAAAAGATTGCTTGTAAGGTAAGTGCTAGAATGGCATTATGAACCAAATAGCTACTGGCTGTTTAAGGGCACACAACGTACAGAAAATAAGTGACTAAGACTACAGTAACTATATTGCTAGATTATGTTACAAATAAGGTATCACTAAATAGAAAGTGTCAATAATTGTATGTACGATTTAAACACATTTGCCAAACCAAGAGGTACTTGAAGATAAACAGAGAATAAAGTGCAAGAGGGCAAGTTGCACCATTATCTTTACCTGCCCAGAATACATCAATATGTCATGGAAGATATCTGTGTATACCTCACAGGTAATTTTATACTGTTGCATCATTATAAGACATATTGCATCATTATAAGACACGTATAGGATATTGCGAGGTTATTTGTGGTTATTTAAAGTCAGCAGACATTAACACTCACATAGGGTTAAAGCAAGAGAATGAAATGGAAAAGCATCCTCATTTAATATAACATGCATGTACGCACATATGTTGTATAATGGGAGTAGTTTAAGTGCTTGAGCATAAGAAGCATAAAAATATTTTATATTTTATATAAATGACACAAGCCATTTACTACAGTGATAACATGACTATTTGATTGTTTATATTAAAATACATGTAGGGAAAGACCACAGCACTGGCTGGAGACGTAAATGTCCTACTTCTTGCTTCTAATCAGAGTTGTGCGTATTAGTCCATGTATTAGACAATGTTCATAGTGTCACAAATTCAGCCTCTGTGACTCCCTCTGATCATCACCAGAGGGAGCCATCACCGGATTACTAGTTTCATTCGGACTCCATTACCCACAACCCCGTGCCTGGGGCTGATCACCAGCACAGTTGTCAGCAATTACCCACAGACTACAAAATACACGCTCACTCTCACCACCTCCCGAAGTCTTGTTTTGCTGCTGATGACATTTCTGAGCATTTATTCCTGTTTCATCTCTCGATGCCAACCGGATTGCTTTTGTACTCTGTCTGCCTGCCGCCTGACCCACACTTTATTTACTGGGTTTGCTCTATTGGACTACTGCCTGCCATGACTCACTTGCTTGGACTTTGATTCTGATTCTGGTTTGTCTACACTGTTCTTATTGCTCCGGTTTGACCCTGATTTTTTGTTTATGAGTTTGTTTCAATAAAGGTGCATATTGATCCCATTCACGCTGACTCCGCGTCACAGAAGACTACGCCGTTTACCGATCCAGCAACTATGTATCAGCTCATCACGAAACTGTCTGCCCAAGCGTCTGTGCTGGCGGGCCACCAGCAACAACTCAACCGCCTCACCACCCTCACAGAGGAACTGGTTAAGACGCTGCAAGCGCTTCGTACTCCATCCGCAGACTCATCCAGCTCTCATCCTAGCCCACCAACTCACACCACAGTAATTCCCTCTACCACTACAAGTCCATGGCTGGCATTCCCGTATAAGTTTGACAGAACACCTTCTGGCTTTTTATTACAATGCTCTATGTTTGTTAATCAACAACCTACCCTGTACCCTACTGACACTAGCCGCATAGCTTTTGTGTGCTCGTTACTGTCCAGCAGAGCACTCGACTGGGCCACGGCTGTGTGGAGTGAGGATTGTGTCTTGTTTCCTTCTTTCGCTGGCTTCCTACAAAACTTCAGAGAGGTCTTCGACCACCCAGCGGACGGCAAGGAGGTTGGGGAGCAACTACTTCAGCTGAGACAGGGCAAAAATTCAGCGGCTGACTATGCGCTAACCTTCCACATGGTTGCTGCTCAGACCAGCTGGCCAGAAGATTCTTTCAAACTCCTGTTTCACAGGGGACTCAATGTTGAGCTACAATCAGAGCTCGTCTGCCGGGATGAGGGAAAACCCTGTGCGCAATTTATTGATCTGGTCATTCGCATCGACAACCTCATTCGTGCACGCCGCCCACAACGAACAACCACCTTCCCTGTCTCGACCAGTCCACCCCAACCGGAGAGCAAACCCATGCAGCTGGGAGTCACTCACATCAGTTCGGAAGAAAGGGAACGGCGAATTCAAAAGAACCTCTGTCTCTACTGTGGTCTGTCCGTGCACATGAGATCAGCCTGCCACACATACCCTCCTTGCAAATCTGCTGCGGTGAGTTCTAATTCTCATACACATACTCGTATTGAAATTCCAGTAACACTAAAGTTCAAGAGTAAGACTGTTCATACCACAGCTCTTGCTGATTCCGGTGCTGCCGGGAATTTCATTGACCATGACTTTGCCAGAACTCATGCCATTCCTCTTGTACCGTGTGTGTCTCACTTGGCAGTGGAAGAAGTAGATGGGCGCCCTCTGGGTTCTGGGCAGATTCAACACACCACCGATGATCTCACTCTGTGCTCCGGGGCTCTCCACACAGAGACCATTTCGTCTGTTCGTCCTGTCAACCTCTCAAACCCTGATCATCTTGGATTTCTATTGGCTGGAGAGACATAACCTGGTAATCTCTTGGACTGAGAGACAGATCCTACGATGGTCATAATCCTGCCAGGAAAGATGCCTCACTCACATTCCACCCAAAACAGAGGGTGACGGGACTAGCCTCACATCCCCCGACTCTACTAAATTACCCAGTGTATATCGGGACCTCGCCAAGGCCTTCAGCAACACCAAGGCATCACAACTGCCTCCTCATCACTTCACTGACTGTGCCATTGACCTGCTGCCAGTCTCTCATTCTCCCAAGTGTCGTGTATTTCCCCTCTCCCAACCTGAATCTGCTGCCATGAAGGAGGAACTGAGAAAAGGCTTTATTTGTCCATCCACTTCTCCCGCCTCTGCTGGCTTAATCTTTTGAAAAAAAAATTATGGCGGCCTCCGTCCTTGCATTGACTACCGAGGACTTAACGAGATGACCATCAAGTTCCGCTAACCGCTCCCACTTGTTCCTGCTGTCCTAGAACAACTGCGCACTGCCAAGTTCTTCACCAAGCTGGATTTACGTAGTGCCTACAATCTGATTCGCATAAAGGAGGGTGACGAATGGAAAATTAGCTTTTCAACAACCACTGGTCGTTCCTGGGCTACATCATCAGTTCAGAGGGAGACGCCATGGATGACTCCAAGGTACGCGCTGTTGTTAACTGGCCCCAACCCACCATGATCATGGAGCTTCAGCGCTTCCTAGGATTCACTAACTTCTACCGCCGCTTCATCCGCAACTTCAGCTCCATCTCCACACCCTTAACGTCTATGATCAAGGGAGGTAAATGGCACCTGTCCTGGACACCGCTGGCCATCACAGCATTCCGAGAACTCAAGAACAGGTTCACTTGGGCTCCCATTCTACATCACCCTGACCCAGACCTGGAGTTCATGTGGAGGTGGATGCCTCAAGCACGGGCATTGGCGCAGTACTCTCACAAAGACAGGGCAATCCTCCTAAAATGTATCCCTGTGCCTTCTTTTCTTGCAAACTCTCCCCCACTTAACAGAACTATGATGTCGGCAATCCGGAGTTACTCGACATGAAGGCTGCCTTTGAGAAATGGCATCATTGGTTGGCAAAACATCTGTTCACCGTTCTCACGCATCACCGCAACCTTGAGTACCTTCGATCAGCCAAACGACTCAACCACAGGCAGGCCAGATGGGCTCTGTTTTTCACTCGATTCAATTACTTAATCACCTACCGTCCAAGCTCCGAGAACACTAAAGCCAATGCTCTATTACGCCTCCACGATTCACTCACATCTCCTTCTACCAATGAACCCATTCTCTCTCCCAGCATCTTTGTGGCCCCTGTATGGTGGGACATCACAACAGAGATTTCCGAGGCCCATCTAACTGATCCTCCACCACCTACTGTAAGTGCCCACTTATGCCCACTGCACCTATGTACCGAGAACACTGAGACAACGACTCCTTCAGATGGTCCATTCCACGCCCAGTTCAGCTCTCCCTGGCATTACTGCAACCACGGATCTCCTTACCAACCACTACTGGTGGCCCTCACTCCAGACCGACACCATCTCGTCACGGATCTGCCACCTTCCTCAGGGATTACCACCGTCATCACTGTCGTCGACCGCTTCTCAAAGGCCTGTCGCTTCATTCCTCTACCCAAATTACTTTCTGCACTCGAGACAGCTGAGGCATTGTGCAACCAGGTATTTCAATTCTACGGCCTCCCCGAAGATATTCTCTCTGACCCTCTCGAGTCTGGGCCTCATTCTGTATACTACTCAGCATTAATGGCAGCCTCACATCCGGTTATCATCCGCAATCCAATGACGCCATCAATGTCCTAACCTGGCCTACCGTCCTGGGCCCGGTTTCTCGAAAGCTTCTTATCGCTAAGTAGTTCTTAAGTTGTACCTTAACCTCTCTCTTAACATTATGGCGCATTTCCCGAAACGTTCTTACACTAAGTATCTCTTAGCTAAGTCACACGTTCGTAAGGTTGGTCTGGACCAACCTTAACTCATTCTTAGCGTAGTTTCAGCTCAAGACGCTAGTCGCCGCCACTGAGCAGCCATCTTTATAAATCAGCGGTGTATGCAAACACATTATGGCATGTTATCAAAGTCGTATTAATAATGGAATATACTGTAGACCTGTTTAAGAATGTTATTTTATTTGATATCAGAACTAATAGAGTGACTTTTATTTAGCCTATTTCATAATGTGACTAATGCATTAAAATTGGCAATCACTATTAATATTAAATAGCTGGCGAGCAATTTGGCAGCGTGGTGTTGTGTTAAACTGAAGACGGCGCCATCCATGGGTCATTAAAAATTTCCTTTAGACAAAACTTCAGCCCTTTTCATATTTTCCCCGTGGTCGTTATAAAAAAAAAAAAAAAAGTTTTGCCTTCCAAGGCAACAGATTATGGAGCTTCTTGACCTGCTCAGACCTGCACGTGCCAGGCCAACGCGTCATACCCCTATTCACTTATGCGGTTTGGCTCGCTGTGAGATGCGGTGTTATACACCTATCACACCTGCATGCGCGGTCTCGCGCTGTGGCAGTAAGTAGGGTTCATAATGATTCACCCCGAGTTTTTGCACTGTGATTCCGTTTCCATCTTTCCGCGTAAAAAATTAAACGTTTAATTTTTTTGCTGGTCCTCGCGGAAGCTTGCAGACCTTGCAGAACTTCGCGGAACGTTAAAGGAACATCGCGGGCAATCGCGGCAGCTCACGGAGATGAGTCAGGCCACACAGGTGAGAGAGGGGTATTAGGCACCGTGATCCGCCTCGAGTGACCGGCGCCCAACGGTCCGCAAAGATCTGCAAGGTCCGCGAGCTTCCACATGTTAAACATGTTTATTTTTTTTGCGTGGTAAAATGGAAACGTAACCATGACACCAAAACTCGTACCTGAATCGTAATGAACCGCACTTACGGCCCCGCGTAGGTGAGATAGGGATAGTATTAAACCTCCACTCTGTCATCTCATAGTATTCATTCCATAAGTGCGCTATACAACCCCAACAACTGACATGTTTCACATTGTTTCTGAAGCTGGTGAAGAGTGTTATCAGCTGTTTGTCAATCAACTATGATTGTATACCCGTTTTTCGGCCATTTAGATTAGATTAGATTAGATTCAACTTTATTGTCATTACACATGTACAAGTACAAGGCAACGAAATGCAGTTTAGGTCTAACCAGAAGTGCAATTAGCAGAAAGTGCAGGATAAAGGTATACATTTAGAAAAAAAGGGGATATGTGCAGGGAGAAGCTATGGGTAACTATTAAAGAAAGATATTATGTGAGTATAATATACAGATTACTAGTAACTGTAGTTATAAATTTACAATGGATGAACCGTATGTACAGTTGCTATTAACTGTAGGCAGGAATTTGCAAATAGATATTAACATAATGAACAGGATACTATATGATCATAGTATACAGATTGCAAGTGACTATAATTATAAATTTACAGTGTATGAACAATATATACAAGTTACTGTTACTGGGAATTTTCAAATAGATATGGGCATAATGTACAAGTTGCTATTTTCTATAGACAGGAATTTACATATGATATGAACATAATGTACATATGAACATAATGTACAGGAATTTATCAATATACATGTGTGAATGTATATTCAACCAGAAGTTTACAAATATGTTGTGCATGGATGTTTGTGTTTTCAAAATAGGTGTGTACATTGTAGTGCAGTCCATATTAAATAGTGTAAAGTGTAAATAGAGTAATGGGAAGTGTATAGGGGTGTGTGAGGGGTGAGCAGGTGTCAGTGGGGGGCAGAGTTCAATAAGGAGATAGCTCTGGGAAAGAAGCTATTCCTCAGTCTGCTAGTTCTTGACCTGGGACACCTGAAGCGCCGACCAGAAGGCATAAGAGAAAACAGTTTGTGGGCGGGGTGGGAGTAATCCTTAAGAATACTGCGTGCTCGACGCACACAGTGCTTCCTTTGAATGTCCTCGATGACTGGAAGTGGAGTCCCTATAATACGCTGGGCAGTTTTCACCACCCGCTGCAGTGCCTTGCGCTCAGCAACAGAGCAGCTTCCATACCAAACTGTGACACAGTTGGTTAGGATGCTTTCTATTGTGCAGCGATAGAAGTTCACCAGAGTAGATGATGACAGCTGGTTCTTCTTAAGTGTTCTTAAGAAGAATAGGCGCTGGTGAGCCTTCTTGACCAGGCTAGAGGTGTTGGTGGACCAGGATAGGTTCTCTGAAATGTGGGTCCCCAGGAACTTGAAGGATGGGACAGGTTCAACAACCATTCCGTTGATGTGAACGGGTTCATGTGAAGCTCTTCCTCCTTTTCTAAAATCTACGATGAGCTCCTTGGTCTTCTTGGTGTTAAGGAGCAGATTATTGTCCGTGCACCAAGTGGCCAGGTGCTTGATCTCCTCCCTGTAGGCAGACTCATCGTTGTTGCTGATGAGGCCGATCACCGTAGTATCGTCTGCAAACTTGATGATGTTGTTGGATCCATACACCGGTCTGCAGTCGTGGGTGAAGAGGGAGTAAAGGAAGGGGCTTAGCACACAACCCTGTGGTACACCAGTGTTGAGTGTGACGGTAGTGGAGCAGATGTGGCCTGACCTGACATGCTGGGGTCTGTTGGTCAAAAAGTCCGTAATCCAATTACAAAGTGAGATGTTAATATCCAGCTCTCTAAGTTTGGTGATTAACTTAGAGGGTAGAACAGTATTAAAAGCTGAGCTAAAGTCAACAAACAGTAGTCGTGCATAGGTGTTTGCATTGTCCAAGTGTGTGAGTACAGAGTGCAGCACTATGGAGACTGCATCATCTGTGCTCCTGTTGGCACGGTAAGCAAACTGGTGTGGATCTAGTGAGGGTTGGAAAGAGTCTTTCAGATGTGTCAGGACCAATCGCTCAAAGCACTTCATAATAATGGGTGTGAGTGCTACGGGGCGGTAGTCATTCAGGCACGTCGGGCTGGAGTGTTTCGGCACTGGCACAATTGAGGTAGATTTAAAGCACGCTGGTACAGCTGCTTGGGCAAGGGACATGTTAAAAATGTCTGTGAATACCCCAGCGAGCTGCTCCGCACATGCCCTCAGTACGCGCCCAGGGATACCGTCTGGTCCAGCAGCCTTGTGCACGTTGATCTGGCTCAGTACGATGTAGACGTCAGATGAGGTTAGTGTGATGGGTGGGTGGTCGGGTGAGGAGGTGATCTTGGTGATATTATCTTTATTGTCTTTCTCAAAGCGAGCATAAAAGTCATTAAGCTCATTCAGAAAGAAGACATCAGTGGCTTGGGGGGTTGAGTTACTTGGTTTGTAGTTGCTGATGGCCTGGATGCCCTGCCACATGCGCCGAGGGTCAGAGTGTAAAAAGTGCTCCTCTAGCTTTAGTTTGTAGCAGTATTTGGCCTTTTTGATGCCCCTTTTCAGATTAGCC
This sequence comes from Channallabes apus, assembly GCA_030522415.1. Lineage (NCBI taxonomy): Eukaryota > Metazoa > Chordata > Actinopteri > Siluriformes > Clariidae > Channallabes > Channallabes apus. Next base: position 34,315,173 of record CM060108.1, read on the forward strand.
CTGGAAGTGCTGTAGGCTTGTGCATCACCTGATCTGAAGGCAGTGTTGCGTGCCTTCAGTAGGAGACGCACCTCCTTGTTCATCCATGGCTTCTGATTTGGGTATGTGGTGATCTGCTTCTGGGTTGTGACATTGTCTATGGTGGTGTTGATATAATCCAGAACAGAGGAAGTGTAGCTGTCTATGTTCGTGTGAGAGCCACAGGTGGCCTGAGTAGCAAACATACTCCAGTCTGTGTGTAGAAACCTGTCCTGGAGTGTGAAGTCTACCCCCGCTGGCCACACTTTGATGGTCTTCACTGATGGCTGCACACGGTTGATGAGGGGTGAGTACTTAGGGGTAAGGAACAAAGAAAGGTGGTCTGATTGTCCCAAGTGGGGGAGGGGGTCCACATTATAGGCTTCAGCCATGTTTGTGTATACATGGTCTAAAGTTTTGTTTCCTCTGGTGTGACAGAAAATGTTCTGGTGAAATTTAGGGAGTACTGTCTTTAAATTGGAGTGGTTGAAGTCCCCCGCAACGATAAAAGCAGCCTCCGGGTGAACAGTTTGTTGTTTGCTGATGGCCGCATGAAGTTCGTTCATAGCAAGTTTGGCATCAGCATCGGGAGGAATGTAAGCGGCAGTTATAATGGTGGAGGTGAACTCCCGTGGCAGATAAAACGGTCTACACTTAACCATGAGAAACTCTAGGTTAGCTGAGCAGTGTCTCCCAATAATAACAGAGTTCGTACACCAAGCATTATTAACATAAATGCACAATCCTCCGCCTCTGGTCTTACCGGAGCCATCCACCGTTCTGTCTGCCCGGAATGTGTGGTGCTCAGCTAGAGCAATAGCATTGTCCGAAATATCGCTGTTCAGCCATGTTTCAGTGAAAATCATAACGTTGCAGTTCCAAAGTCTTTTATTGTGGTTGATGCGGAGTTGAATCTCGTCCATTTTGTTCATCAACGACCGCACATTGGCGAGGAAAATGCTGGGTAAAGAGAGCCGATGTGGTGTTAGCCTTAGCTTAGCTCTTATTCCTCCGCGCTTCCCCCGTCTTTGTTTACGGTCTCGACGCCGCCTTCGAGCACTTCCGCCCGGCCGGATAGCATGCACAGCCTCGGATGTTCTGACGATCTCAGGAACGAGTCGAAGATTGTTGATAAAACTGTCGGGAATGTACAAACCAATATCCAAAAGCTCCTGTCGGGTGTACGATGTAAAAGCACTGCTGTTCTGCACGAACAGACCCGAGAAGAGCAAATAAAATATACCCGTTTTTCGGCCATAGGTTACATGAAAATATTAGCGACATCTATTATGGCATGTTATTGTTAAGTTAACCCATGTCGAAATAAACGCTATTAAAAGAATTCAGTGCAATGTTTAATTTGCATAGAAAGTGCCATCTTTCTTAACACTGTCATGAAAAAGGAGTGAAACATCGATTCCTGAGCAACAGATGTCCGCTAATTCCGGACCTTCACTGTAGACAGCGCCTTGTAACATCGGACGTAAGAGGCAGCGACTTAAGAAGACTCCTAAGAGACAGTTCGAGAAATACACTTAGAAAAGTTATCACTTAACGTAAGATATATCTTAAGAGTCTTCTTAGCGCGCGAATAGTGTGCGTTATCGAGAAACCGGGCCCCGGTCAGCGGGTATGGCTGTCTACCCGAGATCTTCGCCTCCAGCTCCCGTGGAAGAAGCTCAGTCCCAGGTACGTGGGTCCATTCAAAATAATTAAAGAAACAACTCCGGTTTCATTTAGATTAGCTTTACCTAGAAATTACCATATCTCACCCAGGTTTCATGTCTCTCTGTTCAAGCCCGCTGGTGTACCGAGAGGAGTGGAGGACCAGGAGGTGGCTAGTGACCAGAGCATCCCTTCACTCATCATCGACGTCGAGGAGGCCTACCGGGTCCATGAAATCCTGAATTCACGTCGTCGGGCACGAGATCTTCAGTACCTGGTGGACTGGGAGGGGTATGGACCGGAGGAACGCTCATGGGTGAATGCAGAGGACATCCTTGACCCCATTCTGGTCTAAATGACTTCCATAACTCCCATCCAAACCGGCCTGCCCCGAGACCTCGTGGAAGGCCTCAGCGTCGTGTGCCTCCTCGCATCAGGAGCCGCTCGCAGGGGGGCTCTGTCACGAATTCAGCCTCTGTGACTCCTTCCGATCAACACCAAAGGGAGCCATTACCGGATTACTAGTTTCATTCGGATTCCATTACCCACAACCCTGTGCCTGGGGCTGATCACCAGCACAAGTTTCAGCAATTACCCACAGACTTCAAAGTACACGCTCACTCTCACCACCTCGCAAAGTCTTGTTTTGCTGCTACTGACATTTCTGAGCATTTATTCCTGTTTCATCTCTCGTTTCCAACCGGATTGCTTTTGTACTCTGTCTGCCTGTCACCTGCCTTTTGACTATGGATGTGCACGAGTACTCGATTAATCGAGTACTCGAACCCATCAGCGATGATCGAGCAGGAAACTGCCGATCGATTGGATCTAAAAATGCATTTTTAAAAATTAAATTCTTTCATTCTTTCTGATTGGTTATGCTGGTATTTGGGCGAGAGTCTGATATTTGATTGGACAGCGTCAACAAGGGAGATCCCTTCAGTTGCCGTTGTTTTAAAGTAAAGGGAGAAGCGCATACGCTACTTTATGATTGACACGTAGTTCAAGCTCACATGCATTTTGTGTAGATAAATACAATTTGTAATATAACATTTACCTATTTATCTATCTAGGCTATGTGATTAATTTTATATACAATGCGGCATGTAGAAAAATTGCTTTAGCTTCACCTCATGCTGTTATTTCTTTTAAATGTTTACTGTATACTGTGACGCAAACGCCCCGCCCCTTGCTTAAACTCCACCCCCAATTAATCGAGTACTTGTTCTCAAACCTGTGGATTACTCGAAATGAAATATGAACAAAAATGCCCATCCCTACTTTTGACCCACGCTTTGTTTATTGGATTTGCTCTATTGGACTGTGGCCTGCCACGACTCTCTTGCTTGGACTTGGATTCTGATTCTGGTTTGTCTACACTGTTCTTATTGCTCCGGTTTGACCCTGATTTGTTTGTTTATGAGTTTGTTTCAAAGTTGCATATGGATCCCATTCACGCTGACTCAGCATCACACATATGGCCCTTTTCCACTGCATAGTACGGCACGACACGGTTCAGTTCTACTCACTTTTGGGGGGTTTTCCACTGGGAACAGTACATGGTACCTGGTCCTTTTTTTAGTACCACCTCAGCCGAGGTTCCAAGCGCGCCGAACCGTTACCAAAACGTGACGTGAAAACACGGCTGGTCACTGATTAGCCGGAGAAAATCGTCATTACTGCGTCACCGAACTTGCGACACGAGACACAACAGAACCGATATATTTAGAACAGACAGAGAAGGCTCGCACGCACCTTTTTGTATTAACCGTCGGCCTCTTTTGAAACAAACTCCTTCGTCTCGCTGTTAAAAACATCCACATGCCGAGAATGAAGAACACCATGCCATTGTTGTGTGTTTGTTTGTGGCGTGTTTACGATGACGTCACGGCAGTAGCGGCGCCGCAACTAAACGACATGTGAGTAATCCCGCCCACTCTAAAGCGTTACTACACTGCAGTGGAAGCGCAAACCGAGCCAAACTGCGCCGAACCGAAGTGAGTTGAACTGAACCGTGTCGTGCCGTTCTATGCAGTGGAAAAGAGGCATATAGTTAAATGAAACTGCACAAATGAATGAGGTAGCTGTTTGTTTTTGCCCTGTTCAGGCAGTAGTTTTGCGTGAAGTTTGTTAAATATTAGTCTCACTACAAAGATGAATTTTATCGTATTTTATTTTTGTCTATTGTTGCAGTAACTGTGTGTGTTCAGGTATACACAATCAGTAATCAGGTGAGTTAAACTAATCTGACTGGGAATTGGAATCTCTTAGACTGTCTCTTAGGCTTTCTCTTGGACATGGCTTTTTTGGCTGGGAGGTGGCATTTACCATCACTTTACCAATCACTGTATTAACCGCTCAGTCTCATTGGATGGAGAGTGTCTTTAAACATAAGTATTGCCTCAGATTCTCAATTGAATTTAGGTCTGGACTTTGACTGGGCCAGGCGAGCATATGAATATGCTTTCTAAACCATTACTTCATAGCTTTGCATGTTTATTGTTATTGTCCTGCTAGAAGGTGATCCTCTGCTCAAGTCTCAAAGGAAGGCTTGAAGAGGTTTTCTTCTAAGATTGCCCTGTATTTGGCCCCATCCATCTTCCCATCAACTCTGACCAGCTCTGTCCCTGCTGAATAAAAACATCCACCACAGCATGATGCTTGCACCACCATGCACAGTGTTAGTTTTGCTCCACACATTTAGGGCAAAAAGTTTAATTTTGGTCTTATCTGACCAGAGCACCTTCTTCCACTTGCTGTGTCCCCCCATGGCTTGTCACAAACTGCAAATGGGACTTTTTATGGATTTCTTTCAACAATGGCTTTCTTCTTGCCATTCTTTCATAAAGGCCAAATTTGTGGAGTGCACAACTAATAGTGGTCCCATGGACCATGGGTCTCTTGGCTGCTTCTCTGATTAACGCTGTCCTTGCCTGGCCTGTCAGTTTAAGTGAATGGCCATGTCATGGTAGGTTTGCAAATGTGCAAATGCTCTTTCCATTTTTGGATGATGTATTTATACACAGTGCTCTGTGAGATATTCAAAGCTTGGGATATTTTTTATAACTCTGCTTGAAATTTCTCCACAACCTTATCCCTGACATGTCTGGTGTATTCTTTGGGCTTCATAATGCTGTTTGTTCTCTAACAAAACTCTGATTAAATTACTATTTACTAATTAGTAGGGATGTAACGGTATTGTAAATACCGTCGTACCGCAATAACAATTTATTTCAATAATACCGTGGTTGCATGACGATAAAATGATAGGTCTTCTGAAAAAAGTTTGCTCAGGCGAATGGAGCGAACGGGAGGTAGCGGGAACTACAATTCCCATCAGCCCAGGCGCGGCCATCATCCTTTGCGGTCTGGTGTCGCTACAGATCCAGTAATGCGCACATCCGATTTAAAAGCCGCTTACTCTGTAATGATTAATTACTCTTTCCATCTCTTTTCCTTCGCCACTAATAGCAGCACCTGCCATTTCCGCATTACTGGATCTGTAGCGACAACAGACCGCAAAGGACGATGGCCATGCCTGGGCTGATGGGAATTGTAGTTCCCGCTACCTCCCGTTCGCTCCATTCACCTGAGCAAACTTTTCTCAGAAGACCTATAGTTTTATAGAGTCATTTCGGTTTCTCTCTGAAAATACTCATTCAGTACATGCGCCAGCTGCAATAAGTAGGCTGCTATTTTAATTTTTTCAAGTTTTCAAGAATACTAAATTGAAACTTTATTTTTTTACATGGTTTAATAATTTTTTGTTATTAAAATTGAAAAATTTAAGTTTCTGTTTCAAAGTTTACAGATAGATGGCTAATTTGTATGCCATTGATATGTTCAGTGTTCACGTACAGTGGTGTGAAAAACTATTTGCCCCCTTCCTGATTTCTTATTCTTTTGCATGTTTGTCACACTTAAATGTTTCTGCTCATCAAAAACCGTTAACTATTAGTCAAAGATAACATAATTGAACACAAAATGCAGTTTTTAAATGAAGGTTTACGTTATTAAGGGAGAAAAAAAAAATCCAAATCTACATGGCCCTGTGTGAAAAAGTGATTGCCGCCCTTGTTAAAAAATAACTTAACTGTGGTTTATCACACCTGAGTTCAATTTCTGTAGTCACCCCCAGGCCTGATTACTGCCACACCTGTTTCAATCAAGAAATCACTTAAATAGGAGCTACCTGACACAGAGAAGTAGACCAAAAGCACCTCAAAAGCTAGACATCATGCCAAGATCCAAAGAAATTCAGGAACAAATGAGAACAAAAGTAATTGAGATCTATCAGTCTGGTAAAAGTTATAAAGCCATTTCTAAAGCTTTGGGACTCCAGCGAACCACAGTGGCAAAAACATGGAACAGTGGTGAATCTTCCCAGGAGTGGCTGGCTGACCAAAATTACCCCAAGAGCGCAGAGACGACTCATCCGAGAGGCCACAAAAGACCCCAGGACAACATCTAAAGAACTGCAGGCCTCACTTGCCTCAATTAAGGTCAGTGTTCATGACTCCACCGTAAGAAAGAGACTGGGCAAAAACGGCCTGCATGGCAGATTTCCAAGGTGCAAACCACTTTTAAGCAAAAAGAACATTAAGGCTCGTCTCAATTTTGCTAAAAAACATCTCAATGATTGCCAAGACTTTTGGGAAAATACCTTGTGGACCGACGAGACAAAAGTTGAACTTTTTGGAAGGTGTGTGTCCCGTTACATCTGGCGTAAATGTAACACAGCACTCCAGAAAAAGAACATCATACCAACAGTAAAATATGGTTGTGGTAGTGTGAAGGTCTGGGGTTGTTTTGCTGCTTCAGGACCTGGAAGGCTTGCTGTGATAGATGGAACCATGAATTCTACTGTCTACCAAAAAATCCTGAAGGAGAATGTCCGGCCATCTGTTCGTCAACTCAAGCTGAAGCGATCTTGGGTGCTGCAGCAGGACAATGACCCAAAACACACCAGCAAATCCACCTCTGAATGGCTGAAGAAAAACAAAATGAAGACTTTGGAGTGGTCTAGTCAAAGTCCTGACCTGAATCCTATTGAGATGTTGTGGCATGACCTTAAAAAGGCGGTTCATGCTAGAAAACCCTCAAATAAAGCTGAATTACAACAATTCTGCAAAGATGAGTGGGCCAAAATTCCTCCAGAGCGCTGTAAAAGACTCGTTGCAAGTTATCGCAAACGCTTGATTGCAGTTATTGCTGCTAAGGGTGGCCCAACCAGTTATTAGGTTCAGGGGGCAATTACTTTTTCACACAGGGTCATGTAGGTTTGGATTTTTTTTCTCCCTAAATAATAAAACCCCTCATTTAAAAACTGCATTTTGTGTTTACTTGTGTTATCTCTGACTAATAGTTAAATGTGTTTGATGATCAGAAACATTTTGTGTGACAAACATGCAAAAGAATAAGAAATCAGGAGGGGGCAAATAGTTTTTCACACCACTGTATACTGTTTAATAAACACTTTTATCAAGTCTCTTCATTAGTTTTGTTTTTCCTGTAAATGATTCGTACCGTGCCATTCATACCGAGGTATTACCGTACCGTGAAGTTTTGATACCATTACATCCCTACTAATTAGGTAACTTCTTAGGTGTTTGTAACATGACAAAATGTGGAAAAGTCCAACGGATGAACTTTTGCAAGGCACTGTATCTTGGTCAGAGATATTTTGGCTCTGTATCTGAAGTAGAGTATCTACAGTATGGAATGTTGCTTTTAATAGCACTTAAGTGTGAAATATAAACCTGGCACCACTGCTTTGGATTGGGCCATATCACACCACTTTTAAATAAATTTCCCTTTAACAACACATCCCCCTGTAATTCGTACCTTATGTGTCATTGAGAGATTGATGGTACAGCAGAAAGACATGCGTCCCCTCAAACACACCTTCTGAGTTTTTATAAATGTCTGTCAAGTTAGTCCCTGTTAGTTATTGTGGTTTAGTCCTTTGGTGTATACTGTATGAGGCATATACTACCCTGCCAAAATAAAGCCACCACTTTGCTAATGGGGTGGAGGCTTTAATTTTCTAGGGAGCATAAAGAATGAACTGTGGAGAACTGCTCAAGCACAGTCAAAAAGTGTGGACAGATGATAAGTACATCAGGATAAGAATAGAGGCTGATGAAGAGGTGCACCCATCATGTCTAATGTCTAACATACAGGTCCTTCTCAAAAAAATTGCATATTGTGATAAAGTTCATTATTTTCTGTAATGTACTGAAAAACATTAGACTTTCATATATTTTAGATTCATTACACACAACTGAAGTAGTTCGAGCCTTTTATTGTTTTAATATTGATGATTGTGGCATACAGCTCATGAAAACTCAAAATCCCTATCTCAAAAAATTAGCATATCATGAAAAGGTTCTCTAAACGAGCTATTAACCTAATCATCTGAATCAACTAATTAACTCTAAACACCTGCAAAAGATTCCTGAGGCTTTTAAAAACTCCCAGCCTGGTTCATTACTCAAAACCGCAATCATGGGTAAGACTGCCGACCTGACTGCTGTCCAGAAGGCCATCATTGACACCTTCAAGCAAGAGGGTAAGACACAGAAAGAAATTTCTGAACGAATAGGCTGTTCCCAGAGTGCTGTATCAAGGCACCTCAGTGGGAAGTCTGTGGGAAGGAAAAAGTGTTGCAGGAAACGCTGCACAATGAGAAGAGGTGACCGGGCCCAGAGGAAGATTGTGGAGAAGGACCGATTCCAGACCTTGGGGGACCTGCGGAAGCAGTGGACTGAGTCTGGAGTAGAAACATCCAGAGCCACCGTGTACAGGCGTGTGCAGGAAATGGGCTACAGGTTGCAAATTTTGCATGTCATTCGGAAATCAAGGTGCCAGAGTCTGGAGGAAGACTGGGGAGAGGGAAATGCCAAAATTCCTGAAGTCCAGTGTCAAGTACCCACAGTCAGTGATGGTCTGGGGTGCCATGTCAGCTGCTGGTGTTGGTCCACTGTGTTTTATCAAGGGCAGGGTCAATGCAGCTAGCTATCAGGAGATTTTGGAGCACTTCATGCTTCCATCTGCTGAAAAGCTTTATGGAGATGAAGATTTCATTTTTCAGCACGACCTGGCACCTGCTCACAGTGCCAAAACCACTGGTAAATGGTTTACTGACCATGGTATTACTGTGCTCAATTGGCCTGCCAACTCTCCTGACCTGAACCCCATAGAGAACCTGTGGGATATTGTGAATAGAAAGTTGAGAGACACAAGACACAAGAATCTGCAAAAGGATTCCCGACCAAGTATTGAGAGCATAACTGAACATAATTATTTGAAGGTTGAGTTTTTTTGTATTAAAAACACTTTTCTTTTATTGGTCGGATGAAATATGCAAATTTTTTGAGATAGGGATTTTGGATTTTCATGAGCTGTACGCCACAATCATTAATATTAAAACAATAAAAGGCTTGAACTACTTCAGTTGTGTGTAATGAATCTAAAATATATGAAAGTATAATGTTTATCAGTACATTACAGAAAATAATGAACTTCATCACAATATGCTTATTTTTTGAGAAGGACCTGTACATGTCTGAGGGGCATTGTTATGGTCAAGGGTTGCTTCTGTTAGTCTGGTCTAGGTTCAGCAATGTTATGATGATGATCTGTTCATTCAACAATACAGTATATTGACAATATAAACTTTTTTTCAGTGTTTGCATTTACAGTATATCTATTATCATCAGATAATTTATCACCTTTTAATTTATATCTCATTCTTATTTTACTCCATATCATTTGACAGGAAAGGGAAAATAAGGCAATTTGTTTTATCCTCTGAAGCCTGTCATGTTGCCATAGAGACCTTTCAGTAAGGTGAAGTCCTTCCACCAAACCCACCATCAAGTACTGAAACTCTAGGGAAAAGGGAGATCAATGACTGATAGGTGCGCCTGAAGCTTGTTGCACACAGCAGGAACTGCAGCTGCAAGTATTTCACCTGTGATCACCACTTCACCCTCACAAAAGATATCTCAACAGGATGAACCGGAAGCTAAAGTTAAGCTCTTTAGGTTAATGGTTGCTATATACTGTTGTAGGGCCCCAGAATTATTAGGCAGTTTGGCTGCTGCCTCTTCTGCTGAAGCAGTCTTAACTGTATGAAAGCCAAACGCAATCCATCCACTATGTAGTATTATGAGTGGTTTCCAGTCCCTGACTGAGATCTACATACAGTACCTATATTAACCCTGGGACTCCTGTTAAAGTTGGTTATTGGCAGAGGTGCATGGGGCCAGAGAAGTGGCATCCTTTTAAATTATGTCTTGGTACTACTTTCATGTTATGAAACCAATGTGTTTCCATTGTGGCTGTTTGGGACCCCTGTCATATACTGAATGTGGCTTTCTACTTACTTGTAGATGGCACAATTATCTACATTGATGAATAGGAGTAGCACATGCAGCAGCATCTAAAATCTATCCTTGATAGTACCAGGTGGTACTCACGGAAACCTGAAGAAAGGTCTGTTTGGACAGGACAAGAGGCTTCCACTTGGGTCCCTGACACACCCTCAATGTGATCTGACAACAGCAATTGCCAATGCCCGGGTTTAATTCCTGCCTCGGGTCTGTGTGCATGGACCTTGCATGTTCTCCCTGTGCTTGTTTTTATTCCTCCGGGTATTCTGGTTTCTTCACAGAGTCCCAAGAGATGCAAGTTAGGCTGATTGGCATTCGCAAATTGCCCATAGTGTGTGAATGAGAATGTGAGTGTGTTTATGTATGTGTGTCCCCTGAGATGGATTGGCACCCTGTCCAGGGTCAACCCCTCCTCGCGGAGGAGTCTCATGAGCTTGATATAAGTCTCATGGGCTTGATATAAGTCGCACAGGCCCCCTTCGACCCTGTATACAGGATAAAGCAGTATAGATGATGAGTGAATAATCTCCCTAAAATACAGCAGAGGCCATTAATTGGTTAGAACCATGACAACAGGCATTTCACCAGATCAAGATATTTTATTTGTTGGAACCTGGTGTTGCATTCTCCCGACTTGTTTTTCAGACAGGTACATCATCATTCTTCATTTTTAGTTGAATGGGGCATCAAACAGAGGCCTGGGGACTATGTCAATTAGCTGGTAGAGGTGGCAGGGCACACTGTCCTATTTATGAGAAGAAAAACCTCCACAGACAAGTGCCTGGCCAAATGGCTAGAAAGCAGGGTTCTCAAATAAAAAAGAAGGTAACGAATGCAGTTGTACACCAGTGTGTGTGGTTAATGATGGCATATTTGTGTCTTACTTCTGTCGGGAGGATGCCAAATGCCAAAGAGAGACTAAAGCCTATGGAGCTAAGCAAGACTTTAAACTTTTTCTTAACACTAGAATTTAAAATGAGTCACGATGCAGAGAAATGTATGTGCTTTTCTTTTGTTTTGAGTGTGCCATTAAACTGAACAGTGAGTAGAGCTAAAAAATGTCATTAAAAATAATAAGCCAAGCAGCTTTACTCTCTAAACCCTTGCCACCTACAACCGCATTCCTGACCCCACCGGTGAGGGTAGTCACAATGGCTTATGCTATTATAGAGCAACAGGTACTTTACTCTCATGAGACACAACTGTCTTTATATGAGGGCATCACATTTTCTCCAAACCACATTGTGTGTACACTTGCAATTGGAAGTTTACATATATTCAATAGCTGGAAGTATTTATTTGATCTATTCTTTTTAAGGGGCAAAATGATTGGACAACATACAGTACATGTTTAACAGTAGAATACCTCAAATATTTGGCACACATTGGTAGTAGCTCTACTACGCCGTGCCCAACAAAGCAGAACCTCCTCAACCTACCTCGGAGCGGTCAGCCGCCCCTCCCAGAGACCTCGCAGAGGTGGAACCGCCACAGCAGGAAGGTCTCCAGGTGGCGCTAATAGCCATGGTGGTCGATGTCGGAGCGACCCAGAACCAGGGTGTCTCTTTCGAACACCACCAGGGGGCGTTACACCGTAGAGTTCCGAGGAAGAAGGGAGGAGCACTCCAGCTGGTAGTCCCACCTACAAACGTCCAGACGTACCTACAAGACTTTCACCAAAAGCCGTCGGGTGGCCACCGGGGGGGGCTAAAAACCCTACTCAGCCTCCTAGACGTCGCCTGGTGGCCCACCATCCGCAAGGACGTCTGGCGGTACGTGGGTGCGTGCGAGGTCTGCCAGAACACCCAGAGGGAGGCTAAGCGAACCAGGGGCCGCTGGAGCAGCCTACCACCCAACAACACTCCACAGACCCAGCCACTGATACATAACCGACCGACACCAAGATCACAGCGGAGGAAGAGACAACACCATCAACAGGTCAGCATGCCAAAGAAGCCAGCTACCACAGTTCCCGGCAGCTCGAGGTGCCAGAGCCACCGGGCGGGCTGGTTTGGCGATGGACTCCATCTCTTTCCTCTGCCCATCAAAGAATTGTCAGGTGAGCTAGTGCCCAGTGGGAGGGTCCTGCTAAAAGAGACTAAAAAGAACCAATGGACTGACACTAGATCTGGGGGCAACCCACTAAGCCGAGAAAGTGGAACTAAAAAAGCGCTAGTGCGGTCCTCTCCTCACACGCCGGAGGCTGGGGGGGGGGTCTATGTAGCGCGGCCACATAAAGGGGCAGTTAAACTGCAGGGGAAAAGGGAAGGAGCTAATGTTGCTCACCTGCACACACAAACTGACCCCTTTCGGTTATTTTCGTCCCCATGGCAACGGTGCCTTGGTTCCGGGGTTAAGCTCTCGCTCGCATGCGCAGCTGTGCCGCGAGGGAACCCTGATGACCTATCAGGTCACGTGTGCCGGTATAAAGCCGGAACCGGCACAACAGTCAACACGGGGAGATGAAGCAAGCAGCGCTGTGTATGGAGAAAGAGAGAGATAGTTTATGATTGCCATTGGATTATTCTTTTCCTGGACGTCAACTGTACCCCTCTGATTCCGTTTCTCGAGCTCCCGGACTTACCATCTTTCTCCGGTGAGCTCGAGCCGTCTCCCCATTTCACCATCCCATTCATTTTCAATAACACGGACTTGGACATTCATACATATGCACTCACACACTCGCACACACTACTGACATTGTATATATTTGTTTATATGTTGTATATATTGTTTTTTTGTTGCACTTCATTTGTTTATCTTTTGTACATAATACACTTTGGTTTGGTTTTGGGAAATTGTTGTTGTGTCCGTCTTTCCTTGCTCCGTGAAGGTTGCGCAATACCGGAAGTGAGTGTAATCAACCCGTTTATAGATCTTAGACCCCGATTTAGTGTAATTAGCTCTAATAATAAATCTGAGCGTTACAACCGTCCTTAATACATCCCACCACCACAGAGTCATCAGACAACTTCTGTAGATGGCATAATCCTGAATTATATTTAAAGTCCGATGTATAGAGGATGAAAAGAAATGGATGAGGAGCACCAGTCCTGCAGATCACAGTGTCAGACACACAGTTCTGTAAACGAATTGTGCATTGCTGGAGGATCAGAGGAACGTTGTGCAATACGGGGTGTGACAAGACCTTTGAGGTAAGTGGGTGCTGGGCCATTTGTTGCTTTGTAGACAAACTTCAGTGTTTTGAATTTGACACTGGTGTCCCAGCAACTTCCAGTTCATTGCATGCCTGTGAATTGGTTATACCTGGGTTGTTACTGTCATGCACACTCAATCCACGACCGGCACTAGGACCCGGAAGTAGAGCGGTCGTAAATCAGGAAGTATAAAAGGAGTAAATAAACCATAGCAGAGCGCTCAGCCATTGAGTTCGGCCCATGTCGGTTCGTATTGCGATCTTCCAAACCGTGAGTACTCACCAATCTTTTGGGTTATTGCTTTCTGCTATTTGTGTGTGCATTTATAGGACGCGGGTTAAATTTGTGTTTTTCCCTCGCTCACCCTTTGTGAGAGTCCTTATACTAAATCGCGGGGATATCCTACCTACTCGCTTCTCTCCGCGTTTGGGTTCACCATCCACGCTACATTGGGCTAACGGCTAAAGCTACGTCTTCTGGTCCTTCAGGTTAGTTCACCCGTGACAGAATGACTGAGCCTTCCGCGTGAACCCAGCGGATTATGCAAGTCTTTGCGACGTTGTGGATCAGCATTCCGCGCTAATCAATCAGCTAACCGGGGATCTCGCTTCTCTCCGCCGCGAGGTCGCTGAGCTCCGGCGGGAGAATGCGGATCTCCACGCGGCTGTTGATGGCGTCACTGCTCGATCGCACGCCGCGGAGGCCGCGGCGCCGCATCATCACCCCTCCCCCCTTCTGATGTTTTTCTTTCTCTACCAGAAAAATGGAATGGCACGGACGGGAAATGCAGTGTGTTTTTAACAGCGCTTGAGTTGGTGTTTGAGTTCAATTCCACCAGGTACTCCACCGACCGGCTACGCATTGCACTACTCGTTTCGTTGCTAACAGGGCAGGCAGCTGAGTGGGCCACGGCAGTTATCCGCGCTGACACGGACATCGCTCACTCATACAACGAATTCACCCGTCAGCTCAAACTCACTTTTGAACACCCTGCGGGCGAGGTGGAGACCGACTCAAAGCTCTATCAAATTCAAATTCAAATTTTATTAGTCACATACGCAATCATACACAGTATAATATGCAGTGAAATGCTTTATACGACCGCCAGTGACCTTAAAAAAAGAAAATAAAAGCTTGTACGTAAAATAAATAATCAATAAAAAGGAAATACTAAAGAAATAATTTTAGCTAGTAAAATTAAATGTACAATAAGGGCATAATGAAATATTGCAAAAATATAGAAATATAGGGTAGATAGAGTATATATGTATATAGAATTAAAGTGTCAGTGGTTGTGCAAATATGCATGAAAGGTGACATGTGCAATTGTCCAGATGTATGAGTATTTAGTGCAAGTGTGTATGAATGTGTCCATGATTGTCCAGTCAGTGTTGTGAGCTTAAAAGATGTTATTAGTCCTGTGTGGAGGTGTGATTGAGAGACCTTATCGCCTGCGGGAAGAAGCTCCTCCTCAGTCTCTCTGTGTTGGCCTTTAGGGAGCGGAATCTCTTCCCAGACCGCAACAAAGAGAACAGTCCATTACTGGGGTGACTGAGGTCCTTCATGATCTTCCTGGCCTTAGTCCAGCACCGCTTGCTGTAGATGGAGTGCAGGTCAGGGAGCTCAGTGCGGATGATGCGCTCGGCTGATCGCACCACCCCCTGTAGAGCTCGTCTGTCCTGCATGGTGCTGTTCCCAAACCAGGTCGTGATGTTTCCCGTCAGGATGCTCTCTATGGAGGAGTAGAAGTTCCTGAGCACCTTGGAGGGCAGTCTAAAGTCTCTCAAGCGTCTGAGGTGGTAGAGACGCTGCCGGGCTTTTTTCACCACGGTGTTGATGTGACAGGACCATGACAGGTCCTGCGTGATGTGAACACAGAGGTATCTGAAGCTGTCCACTCTCTCCACTGGGCTCCTGTTGATGACGGGGGTCTGGTAGTTCCTCTCCTGCTTTGTACTAAAGTCCACTATCAGCTCCTTTGTCTTACTGACGTTCAGGAGGAGATTGTTCCTCAGTTTTCCAGATTTCCAGTCTCCTCTAGTCTATCACCTGCGGCAGGGAGCATTGTCCGTGAGTCGCTATACGGCTGAATTCCGCACGCTCGCCGTTCAGACCACCTGGGGAGATGCAGCGCTCCGGACATCCTACTACGAGGGGTTGGCTTCTAGGATAAAGGATGAACTAGCCGGGCGAGAGCGCCCCGCTGGAGGGGCTAATCCAACTGGCCCTGCGGATCGACCAACGCCTCGTCGCTCGTCTGAAGCCAGCTCCTAGAACCCTGCCGCCAGCATCAACCTTCACCTTCAACCCACCATGACCACCTTCTTTCGCCACCTACGCCACACCTGGACATGTCGGTTCTCCACCTCCTGCCGTGGTTGACACAGGAGCCGGGGAACCCATGCAACTAGGACGCACCTCCCTGACCGTATCGGAACGCGCACGCCGATTCAAAGAGGGTCTGTGCGCATATTGTGGTTCCGCGGACCATCACCGGGCGATCTGCCCTCTACGTCCGGGAAACGCCCAGCCCCGGTGAACAGAGGGAGAGATTCACCAGGCCTCCTTCAGATCTCCACCACCATCGACAACCCTAACGCGCGCCTTATGGGTCAGGTATCCCTCCAAATTGGCCACAAACGAGTTCGAAGTACCGCATTCATCGACTCATCAACTTCATTGACTCATCTTATGTCAAAAAATTGGGGGTAAAAATTGAGACGTTATCCCAGCCCATTCGGATCACATCAGTTGACGGTCGCCCCCTTTCATCTAGCCCTATCATCGCCCAAACCCAGCCCATCACATTAGTCATCGACCAACACAAAGAACTGCTCCGGTTTCACCTCACCTCCGTCTCATCACCACCCATCATTCTGGGTCACCCATGGCTCATCCAACACGACCCCCTCATCTCCTGGACTCAGAACAGGATTCTACAATGGGGCGCGACCTGCACCGAACTTTGCCTGAGGGCTGCGGCTGGGACGTGCTCTAGGGAGTCCGAGGCCCCCGACGTCGACACCAACGCCATCCCCACCATGTACCGAGACCTGGCTGAGGTCTTCTGTAGAAGACGCGCCACACACCTCCCACCGCATCACCCCTATGACCTGGCAATCGACCTCCAGCCGGGCTCTATACCACCCCGCGGCCACCTCTATTCTCTCTCCACCACCGAGACGCAGGCGATGGAAGATTATGTGACAAATGCCCTTCGCCAAGGTACCATCGCCTGCTGCTGCGGGGTTCTTCTTCGTGAAGAAAAAAGGAGGAGAACTTCGGCCATGTGTCGACTATCGGGGGCTAAATAACATCACCATAAAGAACTGACACCCGTTGCCTCTTACCAACTCTGCCCTGGACGCCCTCTCTGGCGCTACCATCTTCACAAAGTTGGACCTGCGGAGGGCCTACAACTTGGTGCGCATCAGAGAGGGCGATGAGTGGAAGACGGCCTTCATCACACCCACGGGACACTACGAAAGCCTGGTAATACCCTTTGGCCTTTGCAATGACCCCGCCGCTTTCCAACATTTCATTAATGACGTTCTCGGGGACATGTTAGGGCGGTGGGCATTTGCATACTTGGACGATATCCTAATTTATTCACGAACTCCTGAAGAACACACTCAGCACGTCAGAGCGGTTTTAAAGAGATTACACGCCCATCAACTGTACTGTAAGTTGGAAAAGTGCGCTTTTCACGAGCGCTCCACCACGTTCCTGGGTTTTGTCATCTCGCCTCAGGGTGTGGCCATGGACCCGCACAAACTCGAAGTTGTGTGTCATTGGCCCCTACCCAAGACCCTTAAGCAGCTTCAACGGTTTCTCGGGTTTGCGAACTTCTATCATCGCTTTATCCGGGACTACAGTACGGTTGCCGCCCCCCTAACCGCTCTGACCCGACCCTCACCTTCACCCTTCACTCTAGACTCTGCCGCCATCTCAGCCTTCCAAAGGCTTTGCCAACTTTTCACCACCGCACCGATTCTTCTTCACCCAGATTCAAGCCAACCATTCGTTGTGGAGGTGGACGCCTCAGATGTGGGCACTGGGGCTGTTCTCTCCCAGCGAGGTCCAGACCAAAAACTACAACCCTGTAGTTTTTTCTCCAAAAAATTTGACACCACTCAGCAGCGATACGGGGTAGGGGACCGCGAGCTGCTGGCCATAAAGTGGGCTTTGGAGGAATGGCGTCACTGGCTCCAGGGCACCAGAGAGCCATTCATCGTCTGGACCGATCATCAAAATCTCATCACGATCCGCAACCTAAAACAGCTGAACCCGAGGCAGGCGCGATGGGCACTATTTTTCGAACATTATAATTTCCATCTGTCATACCGCCCTCTCCCGTCAGCATGAAGAGGATGTCGCCCGGGCGGAGCCCGCGCCTGTTCTCCCACCATCCAGAATTATCGCAACCCTCCGCTGGGAACTGGAAACAAGGGTCCGCCAGGCACAGGTCACGGAGAACGAACCGGCAGGTGCGCCGCCTGGACATCTCTACGTGCCTCACCCCATGAGATCGGAAGTCATCCAGTGGGGCCACACCTCACTCCTCTCCAGGCACCCAGGTAGCAGGCGTACAACTCAGTTCGTCCAGCGCGCCTTCTGGTGGCCATCCATGACCAGGGACATCGACGAATACGTTCAGGCGTGCCCAGTGTGCGCCAGGGCAAAGGACACCAACCAGCCGACACAAGGGGAACTTCAACCATTTCCGATTCCCCGTCGGCCCTGGTCGCACATTGCCGTCGATTTCATCACGGGCCTGCCAGAATCCGAAGGGAGAAATACCATCTTAACCATCGTCGATCGTTTCTCCAAAGCCGTGCACCTGGTGGCCCTAACCGGACTCCCGTCAGCCAAGGACACCACAGAACTGATATTAGAGCACGTAGTCCACCTGCATGGGTTCCCCAAAGACATCGTCTCGGATAGGGGGCCCCAGTTCACTGCCCGATTCTGGAAGGCCTTCTGCCGTCTGATCCATTCCACCTGCAGCCTTCTGGGTACCATCCCCAGACCAATGGTCAGACGGAGCGGACCAACCAACAACTGGAGCGCTATCTAAGGTGTTTTGTGGCGGCTCGTCAGCGCTCCTGGGCTCGCTCCCTCCTATGGGCTGAGTTGTCACACAACCTACACGTCTCGTCTGCAACCAATCTCAGTCCGTTCGAGGTATGCCATGATTTCCAACCTCCGATGTTCGAACACCAAGAACCGGAGGTTGATGTACCATCAGCCCAACAGTTGGTCCGCAGGTGTCGGCGGCTCTGGACATTGACGAACCAAGCCATCCAACGAGCCAACACACGCTACGCCGCTCAACATCGCCGTCGACACCCTCCGGGACGTTTGTATAACGTAGGTGACAAGGTATGGCTGTCCACAAAGAACCTCCATCTACACACCGAATCAAGAAAACTGTCACCCAGATTCATTGGACCATATCGCATCCACCTCAAAATCAACCCTGTCACCTACCGGCTCCAGCTGCCTGCGGCGCTCCGAATCCACCCCATATTCCACACATCCCAACTAAAACCCTTCATCACTTCACCCATGGTTATGCTCCTCCCCCCCTGCTCCTCCTTCCCGAATCATTGACGGCGGTCCCGCTTACACCGTGCGACGGATCCTCGACTCGCGCCCTCGGGGCAGAGGTACTCAGTACCTGGTTGACTGGGAGGACTATGGCCCCGAGGAACGGTCTTGGGTTCCTGCACGTTTCATCCTCGACCCAGAACTAATTCGGGATTACCGTCACAGGGTATCCTCCATCCCAGGACCGTCTGGAGCCGGTCCTGGACGGGGGAGTACTGTCATGCACACTCAATCCACGACCGGCACTAGGACCCGGAAGTAGAGCAGTCATAAATCAGGAAGTATAAAAGGAGTAAATAAACCATAGCAGAGCGCTCAGTCATTGAGTTCGGCCCATGTCGGTTCGTATTGCGATCTTCCAAACCGTGAGTACTCACCAATCTTTTGGGTTATTGCTTTCTGCTGTTTGTGTGTGCATTTATAGGACGCGGGTTAAATTTGTGTTTTTCCCTCGCTCACCCTTTGTGAGAGTCCTTATACTAAATCGCGGGGATATCCTACCTACTCGCTTCTCTCCGCGTTTGGGTTCACCATCCACACTACATTGGGCTAACCGCTAAAGCTACGTCTTCTGGTCTTTCAGGTTAGTTCACCCGTGACAGTTACTGACCATCCAAACTCATTTCCTCTCAACAGTTAGGTCTTTTTCCAGACCTTGGAAAAGTGGATAAACACCTCCCAATAACTTACCTATAATTGTTTGAAGTACAGTAATCATGTAATCTACATTTTCTTGTTTTAGAAACGGCTCCAAGGGACCTTCCAGATCTTCTTACGCTTTCCCCTTCTACTGTATGTTGGTCAATCCAAAAGGTTCTGTCAAACAAACTCAGAGAACCTACCAGCTATAGTCCATCATGATCAGTATTAGGAAGTTAAGAGATCTTGGACTTAAAATAAACATTTTGCCACTTTTATTACACTGAATTAATAATTAAAGTAATATCTCCCTACAGTATACAGTATGTACTGTATAATTTCATCCCTGTGTTGATTTCAGAAAACCGAAATGAATTGGATCTTTGATTCAAATTATTTAAGTATTCTTCTGTTACAGATGGATATAGTACCATTGTTCTTCACTCTAAAAGACCAGTTGAATGAAATCACAGTTCAATATTGCCATGACATCCATGTCCATAATTAATGTATGAAAACTTTTGACCACAACTGTAAATCCTGATATATTGCTTTCTTTTGCAAAACTTCTTCCTGTTTGAAGACAATAACTAATTTCAATAGTTATCAGGTTCAAGGGCGCAGTGGTGGCTCAGGTGGCTGAGGCTGAGGTTTGTTGATTGGGGGTTCTAGGGAAGTATATGTTAGTTGGGCCTTTGGGCAATGTTGGGCCCTTGGGCAAGGCCCTTAACCATATGCCTATATATAATACTCAGGCACTGCGATGCATCCTGAGATGTAACTTGAGAGTCAAAAGATCCAATGTGACAACCCAGAGAAAGGGAAAAGCCCAAGGGCCACTGAGGAAATTACAAGGTAAAGACCATTAGAATTTAAGTTTGACGCAGATATTACAGTAAATGTAGATTATACTATAGTAAATAGTACACAAATCATGGCGGTAATGACAGCTAAACACATGTAAATGGCATTTACAGACCTCCTAAATTTCTGAAATATTGTTTACCGTCCTCTGACTAGCGTGTACTCACCTCTGATTATTGTTAATGTAGCTTGAAAAGTTATTTCTAGAATGGCTTCTCAGAAACTCAGGTTATTTAAATTATTTTGCAAGATAACCAAATAAAACCGTAGTGTATTCAAAATTGCTCTGCTTGATCAGCAGTTATGGTACCACTGTCTACTGTGACCAATCACATCATCTCTTCTGTCAGCCAGTTGATCAGTGAAAGTTGTACAACATGGATATACAGTAATGATTTTTGAAGCATGGAAATGGCAAGCCTCTTCATGCTGATACATGAGTGAACAAAACAACAACATAAAACTGTGTTGTGATTTTTTTTTTACATTATTATAGATGTAGCCAGATATAGTTTCTGATTAAAATGCTTGATAAAGTGTTCAGTTCCTTAAAGGGGACATACGGTGCTACATACACTTTTTCAAGCTGTTTGGACTGAAATGTGTGTTAGGAGAGTGTGTACACAACCACTCTACAATGATAAAGAGCCGCCCAGCGATTTTCTTTTAATTTATTAAAATAAGATGCCCCTTCTGAAATCAGGCCAATCTCAAAAGCCTGTCGGTGTGACATCACACCGACAGAGGCCTCTCCCACTATAGTTGATTGACACTGGTGTTGTAGCAAAGACCCGCCCCGAGTTAGAAGAAAGCTGTCGGCCATTGTTTTTCTATGCTGGAGCAAAATGGCACCTACACGAGTGTGCTGTGCAGTTTTTTTTGGTGTAGTGCGGTGGTCTAGTGGTTAGGATTCCGTGCTCTCATGTGGGAGACCCGGGTTCGATACCCGCTCAAGGTACATGCATTTTTGCACTACATATTTATCAAGTTTTTCTAAAGTTGCGTAGTAGATGAGGCGAGTGCGCTATGCTTTGGTAAGCTTTTCTGACACCAGGAGAGACTCAGTCAAACACACACACAAACACACACACAATGCTTCGCGTGTATGATGTCCTAGGTTGAATACCTGGCAACTCCATGACTCAGTCACACACACACACACACACACATGTTGTCTGTCAGAAAGGTCTCTGTTTATTAACAGCAAAAGATCGGTTTATATATGTTTGACCAAACGCCTGTGCTATAGACATATGTCACTACAAAGAAAATGAACCATTGTAAATCTCCTGGTGAGATCTCGAAAAAACAATGCTTCGCGTGTATAAGGTCGCCGGTTGAATACCCAGCATTTCCATGAGGTAGCCATTAATCCCTTGTGGTGTAGTGGTTAGGATACGGCGCTCTCAGCGCAGCGGCCCGATTCCCGGTCTGGGAACTCAAAAAAGTTTTACAACCAGATTCACATATATATATATATATATATATATATATATATATATATATATATATATATATATATATATATTTCCCCTATATTTTGTAATATTTTTATTATGCCCTTATTTGTACAGTTTATTTTACTAGTTACATTTATTTTCTTTAGTATTTCTTTTTATTGATATTTATTCCTTACCTATAAGCTTTTATTTTCTTTTTAAGGTCACTGGCTGTCGTATAAGCATTTCACTGCATATCATACTGTGTATGACTGTGTATGTGACAAATAAAATTTGAATTTGAATCAAAGGAGAGGAAGAGAGGTGGAAGGAGACAGAGGGGGAGAGAGGGGGGGAGAGAGAGACAGAGTATGGGAAGGTGAGTGTGAATGAACAGATGCAAGAGGAGACAGGAAGATAGCAGCAGGGAAGATTTAACACGTTAATATCAGATCTATGAGGAAGAGAACAAGAGAGTAGAAATAATTCCTTTATATATAAAATAATTCTAACATCATGTAAAATTATTTTTAACTGTTTTTTTAAATATTGTTAACTGTTGTCAAAGCTATACCCCACTTGTATTGTGAAGACACGCCCCACAGAACTGGGGGGCGGGTTCAGTAGAGGTCATTAACATTTAAAGGAGCATGTACTGAAACAGGTTGCTGAGAACAGAGCTACTTTTTACCAGGTAAAAGTAATGTTTTTTTTACACAACAATTGAGAATTTTTAATTAAAGTATATTACAAACTTTTCATTAGGACCCTAAAGAATCATATTAACCTATGCAAAATTGAGGCTGTATGTCCCCTTTAAATGGTGGTTGATGTTAAAAACTCCATACTGTCTCTCGTTGTTTTATACAGTACATGTACATGTACTGGTGATTAATAAACTTCATATACTTTAGCTACGTTTATTCCTTGTAAGTTATTGTTTAACAGTGAAAATCAGTTTTAAATCATTTGTTATTTTCTTAATTAATAATTTTCTTTACAAAGATGATTTTTTACTTGATTTAAACTGTGAATAGTCACATTCATATACTGAACGATAGAATCAACATTCATTACCAATTTACTGTATGCATGTTGCTTTTGTTAGAAACTATACAAGGACACTCTGAATGAGTGCTCATGCTGCACATCCAGGCTATGATCTAGAAAGCCTTGAATGGGTGAAAGCAAGTTGCATATTAGATCAACAGATCCATTTAGCAGCAATTACTGCAAACAGCCAAAGTGATATTTAAAGAAACAGTTGGTTATGTTTAGAATCCCCTTTTGGCTGAAAAGCAAATTGCAATTGTAATTAAAACATTGACAAGCTTATTAAAGGGCTGAAAATGTAAACAAACTACCAAAATAGATGTTAATTTGGCAAATTACAGTTTTTTTTTTTCAGGCTGGATACAGCTGCCATTCCCATTATTTTTGCTGCATATTTCCTATTACTTCTAATATGGGAGGGGGCCAATTATAACCATTGATGGCCTCCTTTATTGCACATAGCCTGTCATCTTTCTTATTTTCTTGGGAAAATGTGGCTGATTTAATATTTGCATGAAAAGCAGTAAGCAGTTTCAACTATTGTTTAGTAAAATAACCTGAACATAATGTAATTAATGCTCCATATTGCATGCTAAATGGTCTACCAACTGACAGTCCTAATCACACATGTTTATTTTTCATATGCCATGTAGAGATAAGATTCCTAATAAAATATTCTTCGCTAAAATGAATACCGAAGTAGGGGCACAGTCTACAACACCTTCCACCCAGTTCTACAGTTTGAGCGGTGCTTAGAAATCCCTCAGCCATACTAGGAGAAATGAAAATGGCAGTGAGATGAGCTGACACTGCTGTAGCATCTGTGTGGTGAGTGAAATATAGACGTGCAAGATGGAGTGATGATGTGACAGACAGGGTGACAGGTTTAACATTGAAAGGCTTAGCAGACACCAGACACCCCATAATATGAGACCAAATGAGAGAAAAAGAATTGGGCAGTGAAGAAAGAGAACGAGTGAAAGAGAGAGAGAGAGAGAGTTGCGGGGCTGACAGCGGCTTGTATAAACAGTTACTGTAGGGCTTCTCTGAATAATCAGCTGGGTTCAGGTGGATGTTCTTTATCTGTGATTTATTCTCTCACAGACTGATGCAAACATCCACACATCTTAGTGTACTGACTTACCACTGTGCCACTCAAATTTAATGCTTTTTAATACCAGATGTTGACCTACAGAGTGTCTTTTAATTTCAGAAACGTCTCCCTCTTCTCATATAGCTGGGACATTAAGAGTATGTTATGTTATGAGCTTTTTTTTTTTTAAATGTCATTTAATACCCACTGACCAGCCCTCCCAAGGACCAAACTAGCTATTTATGTATTGAAAGAAAAAACACATTAGCCACAGTGTTGATGCCTTCAGGTAAAAAGAAGATGAATTGGTCCAAAATAGAAAAAAAGCAAGACTGAAAAGGGCAAAGAGAGAAAAAAGTCTCCTTTGTAAGCACAAGAACATGGCAAAGAATTTTAACAGGAAGGTATAACAGGTCATCAAAGCCTTCTCAAAGACAAAGAGGCCAAAAAGCTAATCAGGTGCTTAAGTCTGGGCATGTAGAGAGGTGCTTGTGAGTGCGTGTGTGAGTGTGTGTGAGCGAGTGCACATTTGTAGGCTGATATTCCATTGATGTTTTCCATCTAGTCACTCTATGAGTGATTTTCTGATACTTGCAGAGTGGTATTTAGGCTCCTCCACCGAACCTGTGAGTGCAGAACAGAGGCCGGCTGATTTGTCCGCATTAGAGTCGGCCTGATATTTCTGCCATTACAATCTCTTGCATCCAATGCTTCTTTACACGGCAACAGTTGCTTAGCTGTAAAATCATTGTTAATGATGATGCCACTGGATTTTCTCAGCACCTCAGGCTCATTATTTAATCGTAGGAAACATCACTTTCTCAACACCAGGGCTAGTTTTTTGTGTCTTCGTCATCTTCAAGTCGTTTCAGGTTTACACAGACACACACATATACACGTGTGTGTGTTTGTGTGTGGGTGTGTATGTGTGTGTGAGAGGCATTTAACAAACGCTTCTACACATGAGCAATAAGGAAAACTGCTTGATTTCCCCCCAAAAAGATTTCAAAAATACAAGAAAAAAGGAAAAACATGCAACAAAAATACCTTCGTCTCGTGGCCGGTTCATTGTAGATTCATCGTGTTTTTTTGTGAGTGGACCTAGGGTTAAGACAAAAAGGAAGGGGGGAAAAGAGAAAAGAGAAAATTCAAAAAATATTACTGTGGTAAGAAAAAAACTAAGAGAAAAACATCAAAAAAAGAAAAGAAGCAAGAGCAAAAAAGACAATTCATCAAGAGGTCATTGATATTATCTTTTTGCAAAAGATGAAAAAACAAAAGGAAACAAAAAAAGGCATCATAAACACACAATAAGTGCAAGAAAGACACAAACTGTTGGCAAGATCAAAGAATTGTGCACGTAGAGCTGTGAATATTCTCCCTGGCTAATGGGAAGTGGGTTTGTCATTGTTGTGCACTGTTTGTTATTGCCCTCTTTACACTATCTTTAGTGTCTGTGTTTCCAACAGCTTGTTTGGCTTCCGGGGATGAAGAAAAATCGATAGGGAAGAATAAGGAATTAACCTTAGTGGCTTGAAAAACAAGAACCCCCCCCCCCCCCGCTTCCTCCTCCTTCTTTTTTCCCCAGGTCCCGCCAGACCCCACTCCACACAGGCTCTCACTCTCATACTCGGAAGAAAAAAAGAGAAAAAAAGACGCACGCATTGAGTGGGGAGCCTATGCATGGTGGGGGGCACGATCAAGAAACCCATGGCACACACACTTACACACCACACACACTGAGAATACAGTGTGAATGGGAAATGATGTGTTTTTTTTTATTTATTTGTTTCCCTGCTTGTTTAAGCAGAAGCAGATGTTTGCTGTAATTTCTGTTGATGGTAAAATAAAAAAGGGTTGTGCAATGCTTTTATAAAGCATTAGGCAAAGCAAACAAGATGTGAAAAAAGACAAAGCAAACCCTGCAGGAATAAGCTTCAAGTTAGATGATGAACATTAATCAAAATATTAATAAACATGCAGCCCAAGACAGCATTCAACACTTATTTTACTGCACAGTAAAAATTGTGCTGTACCCTGCTTGAACAAAATAAAGCTTTAATGTATTTAAATGCATATTTCTTGTGAGTGATGTTGAAAATACACTTTGTTTCAAATAACATCTGTTGTTGGAAATGTTAAGACTAATAAATAATATATATTTGTCGTATTCATGTTGTGTTCTATGAGCACTGAGTGTGAAAATCACCTCTATTATATTATCTGGTCATTTCAAATATTGTGCAAGAAAACTTCTACATTTGGTGAGCAGTTTCAAGTATCAACAGACTAGAGAGAGTTCACTTGTCCAGCCTCTAGTGACTTAAATTCGATTGTTTGTGACATGGATTTAATCTGTCTGAAAGCACAAATCTGATTTTCAGACTGGATCTGAGTCACTTTCATGTGCCCCCAGATATCTGATATACAGTACAAACATGTGACTTGAATGAGAGAACAGTCAGATTGTAATTCATGTGATTTTTGCCTCTTTGTACTGTATGTGTAGGCCGCTGACATCATCATCATCAGTCAGCACCGGCAAAGCTGGGTTTTCATAGCACTGTTAGAAGTAGCCGCTAAACAGCTAAACTGAGGTATCTGGCTCTCCCAAGGATTTTTATTTATTTATTTATTTTTACTAAAATTGTTTGAAATGAATGAGTGGTCAACATAAATATGATGTGTCTTAACATACTGTAGATGGTGCAACCAAAGATGTATCGATGTATCGTGTACATCGCTGTTTCAGAGAACAGAAGCATCCACATACTGTAAGGATCAGAAACTTATTTGTAATTATGAATGTCCCCCATCATGACATGCATATCCAGTCTGATGGATTTTTTAAAAAACCTTGAAAAATGTGGAATTTAGCTTGAAAAGAGAGAGGAATTTAACCATGTTGTTGCTTAAATCTGACTTAGAGACTCTGAGAACACTGAATGGTGAGTAAGACCAATAGTCAATGTAAGAAATAAAAAAGGAGAAGCATATCATACCTCCCCTCCCCCTAAATGACTCAAACTTTTTAGGCAAAAGACTTTGTTTATTAAGGTGGACTGAAAGCTCCTATTTTCCTTACATTCTTTATTTCTTTCAATTTCTTCTTGTTCTCTAAATAGTTTGCATGCCTCAGGCAAGTCCAGTTACCTTAAAAAAATCAATTGAAACTCAAAGTTGTGTTCATAGTTATGCTTGATTTGGCCCATTTAATGAATGGTGCACAAATGCTAAAACACCTCAGCCAAACCATCCTCCGCCCACTGGACCAACTCTTTTTTTTTCCTTCTTTTTTTTTTTGCTTGCCTGTCATTTCTTCCACCCTCCCTTCCAGACCACTCTGTCATTTACTATCCCTTCCTCCTTTTAACTCTTGACACAGTCTTCCGCAGCTCCTCTCTCTATTATTTTTCTTTACTCTGTGCTGCCAGGCTGATCCTTGGATTTTTCCCAAGAACTTCAAGGATGAAGTTAATAGAGCTTGCTGATCATGTGCACTGGAAGGTAAAACCTGTCAATGCACACATTACACCACATTTGTTCTACGGACTGTGGGTGAAGTTTATCTTCAAGACAGTTTTCTACAATTTGTGCATTGGTCACATGTTTTCCTGAGGCACAAAGATAAACAGAACAAAACAGTTCTGTGATTTATCAATGGCGATAACTCTCTTTTTCTAATGTTTTTTTATTTTTTATTATTATCTTGAACTGGATCATGCTTTATAGCCATATAATCTGGATCAGATGTAAACTGGATTTAGCTTTATGGAGCCAATGTGAACTTGATAAAAAAATCCTAAGCTTTCTACATCAGAATTTTTTTAATGTTTGTGAAATTGATTATTCTTTATAGGGCAATGGGAACTGTATCAGATATAGAAATTCCCTTTCAAAGGCTCCACTCGATGCTGCGTGAAAACGCTATGGGAAGATCTTGTCATGTTGCCAGTTGTGAAGCATGTGTGTATCAAAAACGCCAAATTTTGGCTTTTATAACTTCGGTCAGGTGACGTCATCTGATTAGACGCATCTGGGCCCGGTTTCTCTAAAGCTTTTTATCGCTAAGTAGTTCTTAAGTTGTACCTTAACCTCTCTCTTAATGTTATGGCGCATTTCCCGAAACGTTCTTACGCTAAGTATCTCTTAGCTAAGTCACACGTTCGTAAGGTTGGTCTGGACCAACCTTAACTCATTCTTAGCGTAGTTTCAGCTCAAGACACTAGTCGCCGCCACTGAGCAGCAGTCTTTATAAATCAGCGGTGTATGCAAACACATTATGGCACGTTATCAAAGTCGTATTAATGATGGAATATACTGTAGACCTGTTTAAGAATGTTATTTTATTTGATATCAGAACTAATAGAATGACGTTTAATTAGCCTATTTCATAATGTGACTAATGCATTAAAATTGCCAAAGGTGGCAAACAATTTGGGAACGATACAGCGTGTTGTTGTGTTAAACTGAAGATGGCGCCGTCCGTGGAGCCGTGTGGGTCATGTATATTTTTTCCTTTAGACAAAACTTCAGCTCTTTTCAAATTTTCCCCGTGGTTGTTATTTAAATAAATAAATTAAAAAGTTTCGCCTTCCAAGGCAACAGATTATGGAGCTTCTTGACCTGCTCAGACCTGCGTGTGCCAGGCCAACGCGTCGTACTTACACTCTACGTCCCGATGTCCAGCTGCTCGCTGCTTTTTGTTTAAAATATGTTTCATTGATCATTAGCCATTATCCATAACTTTATGGACTTTTCTTTTGACACGTTTTATTTTTATGAAATTTGATTTAGTTAAATTAGAAAATAACCTTGGGAGTTTCCAACCCCGCATCCATTAATTTTTCTGGGTGATTGTAATGTTTAATACCCCTATTCACTTATGCGGTTTGACTCGCTGTGAGATGCGGTGTTATACCCCTATCTCACCTGCATGCGCGGTCTTGCGCTGTGGCTGTAAGTAGGGTTCATCATGATTCACCCCGAGTTTTTGCGCTGTGATTACGTTTCCAACTTTCCGCATGAAAAATTAAACGTTTCATTTTTTGCTGGTCCTCGCGGAAGCTTGCAGACCTTGCAGAACACGCGGAATGTCACAGGCAATCGCGGCAGCTCACGGAGATGAGTCAGGCCACACAGGTGAGAGTGGGGTATTAGGCACCGTGATCCGCCTCAAGTGACCGCCCAACCGTCCGCAAAGATCTGCAAGGTCCGCGAGCTTCCGCATGTTAAACATGTTTAATTGTTTTGCGTGGTAAAATGGAAACGTAACCATGGCACCAAAACTCACGCTGAATCATGATGAACCGCACTTACGGCCCCTGCGCGAAACCGCATAGGTGAGATAGGGGTATTAAACCTCCACTCTGTCATCTCATCGTATTCATTCCATAAGTGCACTATACAACCCCAACAACTGACACTTCACATTGTTTCTGAAGCTGGTGAAGAGTGTTATCAGCTGTTTGTCCATCAACTATGATTGTATACCCGGTTCGTTTCACCGCCACAGCTTACATGAAAATATTAGCGACAGTTTACTAATTAAATTTATATATTTGTCTATTATGGGATGTTATTGATAAGTTAACCCATGTTGTAATAAACGCTATTAAAAGTATTTAGTGCAATGTTTAATTTGCATAGAAAGTGCCGTCTTTCTTAACGCTGTCATGCAAAAGGAGTCAAAAATCGATTCCTGAGCAACCGATGTCAGCTAATTCAGGACCTTCACTGTAGACAGCGCCTTGTAACATCGGACGTAAGAGGCAGCGACTTAAGACGACTCCTAAGAGACAGTTCAAGAAATACACTTAGAAAAGTTATCACTTAACGTAAGGTATATCTTAAGAGTCTTCTTAGCGCGCAAATAGTGTGCGTTATCGAGAAACCGGGCCCTGGAGGTTATAATAGGAGTAAACCGGAAACACTCCTCAGATTCTTTGTCTTCAACTTGACCTTGTTGTGTTAGCGTGTCTGTGTTTACACCAGCAAAATAAACGAGATGTCCCTCCGTGTGATAATCAATATCGGAGGGCGATCTCCACACTTTACTGCTCGCGCACCTTTGGAGCTTAAAGCTCCTTTTCTTTTGCGTTCTCATCGAATTGGGAAATTCCTTTCTCAAGCCCTGCGCTTCTTCAATGGGTAAGGAATAAACATCCTAACCATACTAAGCCCTGGGAAAACATTAAACGGCAGTTTCTGTCGGGTGGCGGAGCTTCATGACACTCTCTCCCCCCCTCCCCCCTCTTAGCTCTCTCCATATAAGTTAACCCTTTCATGGAGTAAGCTGTATTATCCCGTGTTTTCCTGACATCTACTTATTTATTCTCTTAAATATAATTGATGTGGAAGCACAGAGTTATATGATGACGCCCAGATAGAAGAGACGCTTTACAGGCTCTCTCCTGGGGCATCATCCTTCCTGAAAAGCTAATACTTCCTTCAAGCTGTGTAGACTTTCATCTTCCCTGGAAGGAAAAGCTTTTCAGGCAGCAGGTCAGGTTGGTGCTCCTTTGCACACCATGACGGTTTTGCAGGCCTACCACGCTGACCGGCTGAGAGACTTGAGTACTGGCGGGGCTCTTCAGATAGGGCGTATTGGAATTACGCCGGGCCACAGACTTGTCTCTGCGTGCAACAAAAGCAGACGGCTCGTTCTACGGGCCGTTTTATGGCTGCGATGGGTTTCGCGCGGAGGCTCTTGTGGTTGAATCTCAGGTGCATCAAGTATAAGAATCGTGCATTCCTCCTGGATGCCCCTATTTCGCCTTCCGACCTGTTATATATAACAAGCCGTCGGGAAATTCCTTCCGTGCTCAAGAGTCGGGACTGTCGGCCACCCAGTCTGACTCTGGCGAGGCGTAAATCACAAGGAGTGTGTGTTTGAGCCTGCCACCCCTGGGGTGCGACGCTCCTCACTATCAGCCTCAAAAAGGCCCGACTGGCATATTGTCTTCTTCACAAAGAAGCCCTGAGGTTCATGTGCCCAGGACCATGGGGGTGGCCCCTCAATGGGGAGAGGAACACAGAATTCCTTTCAAGAATTAAGTGTTCTCCCTGACACCCCCAGGAGGTCGGTGTTCTTGCTCCGCCACCGCTGGTGTTTCGGGCAACACCAGTCTCCAATAAAGTGTTAGTTCTTCAGTTTTTCCTGCCATGTTTCAGGATGCCGAACATCTAACATCTCCCCTGTTTAACCAAGCCGCTGAAACTTTGCCCCTTTATAAGAAACTGGCAGCGTGGAAGCTACTGCCAAGTATATCTCCTTGGGTACTAAGCACTGTAGAAAAACTACAGGATTCAGTTCTCACATCAGCCTCCGCGTTTCAAACGGGCGTGGTCTCCACTTCCATGAAACCGGAAAGTACGCATCTCCTGACAGAAGTTGCTGGGGAATGGGGCCATGGAACATGTTCCCCAATCAGACAGTGAGTCAGGCTACTACAGTCGATATTCCTTAGTTCCTAGAGGAACGGGGGGCTGCATCCACAAATTTTTAGATTTCGCGGGCTGTACCGCTATCTAAAATAAATAATTCAGTTTCAAAATGTTGACTGTCAAAGTGATTGCTCTCAAATCCTACCAAGCGATTGATTTGTGACAATCGATTGAAGGACGCTTACTTTCATATAGAAATATTGCCACAACACAGGGAAAGGCCGGAGGTTCGCTTTTGGGGGCAAAGCTTACCAGTATCGGGTCCTTCCATTTGGTTTAGCTCCCTCACCCGCACATATATAAAATGCATGGATAGACGACTGGCTGGCCCAGTCTCATTAGCTAGAGCTTCGACATCAGCATGTCATCCTAGCTCATATTTGGTTCTAGGATTGAGACCAAAAGTAAACGAATCCATTCTGAGCTCTCATGGCATCTGTATCCACGGTGACACCTTTGGGCCTTCTGCACATGAGAACATTCCTAGTTGTGGCCAAGATAGGGGATTTCACTCTAGGGCCAATCCCCAGTAAAGGTTACGCGCCAAGTGCTCCGTACCCTTCCTATGTGGTTTCTGACTCTGGGTCCCATTCTAAGTCCGCCTTGTTGTCACAGATGCTAACGACAGACGCTTCCCTCACGGGCCGGGGTGCGGTCTTAGATGACCGTCTAGCGCAAGGGAGCTGGAGAGGCCTTCTTCTCGCGCGGCACATCAATTGCCTCGAAATGATGGCTTTATTTCTGGCCCTAATGCACTTCCTCCAGCAATTGAGAGGCTACCATGTCCTAGTGCGGATGGACTACACTATGGTAGTCTCATATATGATCGCCAGGGTGGACTGTGCTCGCGCCGCTATACAGTTAGCGCACCAGGTTCCTCTCCCTCAGGGCGATTTACATTTCAGGGCATATGAATAGGAGCAATTGCACTGTCCAGTCAAGCTCTGACACATGGGGATTGGAAACCCCACCCCGAAGTAGTCAGTCAATCTGGGAGAGATTTCAGCTAGCAGAGGTGGACCTCTTTGCCTCGTAAGATCAGCAAATGTACCCTTTGCTGCTCTCTGACTCTTCCAGCCCCCCCATGGGTCTGGACTCCTTGGCCCATACGTGGCCCAGGTTACGTCTCTATTCATTTTCCTGATAGCTCTGCTCCCGGGAGTCTAAGTCAAGCTGGTCTTCCAGCCGGCGTAATTAAGACTATTCTAGAGGGCTCCCTCCCCTAGAAGAGCTTATGCCCTCAGAAGGAACGTAAATGTGAAAAGTCGTGCATGACGAAGCAGTTCATCTCAGGATCAGCTCATCTATTGCATCAGCAAGAGGTATTCCCCTGCAGCAAGTGTGTGCTAAGCAGGTAGACCCAGTCCACTGCCGAATAGTTTCAGTGCTGGAGTTTCTGCAGGAAAAGTTGTCCTCGGACTTGTGCCCTAGTACTCTCAGGACGTATTTAACTGCATCCTCACTAACTATCTTCCGAAAGTTCCATAAAGACCCAACATTCACCCTATTGTTTTTGAAGCCCTCTGTCCTCCAACTTACAGCTTCGGAGCAGGAGGAACTTCACTTACTGTGTCCAGTACGTGCTCTTCAGACCGCATCAGCCAGTGGCATAGGTCAGAGCAGTCTTTACATGTTTGGGGGCGGCCCCCACTACACTGGGTGAGAGATGCTATTGCCCTCTCTATCTTATTCTGTTCATTAGTAAAGCATTAAGCATTACATAAGCCATAAGCCTTAAATTTGTTAGTTAAGCATCCATTTTGACAATCGTAAGTTGGTCTGTGATGTCATTCCACTATTACATGTATTTGTATGACTATCGTATGATATAGTTCAGTTTTAGATGTGTAAGGCTACGTAAACACAAGCTTTTGACCGTGAGCTACCCGTAAGCAGATATATACAACGAAAGTGTTGTTATATGCGTGAGCTAAACGCAGTGAGATGGATATAACATAGGTAGTTGTAAAAGTCAAAAATTTACAAGATACAGCAACAGGTGTTGTAACC
The DNA here is from genome assembly GCA_030522415.1 of Channallabes apus. Classification (NCBI taxonomy): domain Eukaryota; kingdom Metazoa; phylum Chordata; class Actinopteri; order Siluriformes; family Clariidae; genus Channallabes; species Channallabes apus. The sequence continues at coordinate 34,348,564 of CM060108.1, forward strand.
ACAGTGGATTTACTCAAGATGACTGTATGAAGTGTTGAATCTTTGATGCTGAAAATAAAATACCAAGACAAAGAAATCATCGTTCTTGTGAGTAAATGATCCAACCAAAGCGACGCGTCAAATCTAGTGAAATAATATGACCGCATCTACAATAAAGTCAAAAGCTTTCCACTGCTTGAACGAAAACAAGTGAACACTGAAAGAGAAAGTAAAAGAGAATAGCGCGCCTTGAACTTCACCATGCCGAACAACGAGAACAACGCTCCCAGCACTTGGCTGGAGAGCCTAACGGCGCTCTACGAGACGAACAGAAAGAACCTCAACGAGGCGCTGGAAGCAAGAAAAGGCAAGCAAATTCAACGGAATGCAATGTCTACTGCATTAAAGACGCCTATGAACGATGCACGTAAGTTAGACATCGTTGAAACTGAGTACAGAACCGAATGCGGGAAGTTGCGAGAAGACTTTATGGGAAGCAACGTTGATGTGCTAGTGTACACTCATAAAGACGAACACAAACGCGATCAGGTCGCCTGCGGCGTACGTGAGGCACAAGGCCGCACAGAATTCATAGCTAAGGTGGATCGCTGGATAGCGGACACCAAGGACAATAAGGGCCACTCTATGACGTCGCGAACACGCGAAGACGTCTCGCCAGGCGACAGCGCGTCACAGATAACGGCAGCGTCCAAGAGGTCCTCCTCATCATCTACAGCATCATTAGCTCGGCGAAAAAGGGCAGAAGCCACCAGAGCAGCCCTGCTAGCTGAAGCAGCAGCCTTAGACTGCCGGCAGAAGCTGGAAGAGCAGGAAGAGCAACTAAAGGCGCAACTAGAAATGGAAAAGGCGCAACTAAAGGCTAAGGATGAGCAACTAAAGGTAAAACTAAAGGCACAGAAGGAAAGGGAGCTCGATACAGATACAGAGCTCGCAAAGGCCGAAGCTGAAATAAATGTTTACTCCGAATACGTCAGCCGATCGCCCGCGAGAAAGAGCGCACTCATTGAATCGAGCAGCGAGCGCCCGAGCAGCAACTGCAAAGGAGAGCGCAGTCACTGAATCGAGCAACGCGCACCTAAGCAGCGCGCACTCTACAGACTTGGAACACAATGAACTCTATGATCACAGCGTGCCCACGGAATATCACGAACACGCTTCGTGGCAGCCCGTTCGAGAGTCACGCTTCGAGGCAGCCCCTTTCAAGCGAGCCCATCAGTGTCAGACCTACAATGGCAAGTACTCAAAATGAATGTCCCACCCTAGACAATGAACAGTTATGTCAGAGCTTCGATACAGCACATTATCGAATGCCAACGCTCTACGGGGCAGCTCACCCAGGTACGCCCATAAGCTCAAACCCACAAATGACAAGTACCCTGAAGAAACGTTATACCCGCAACAACGAACATCTATGGCAGGGTTATGATGCGGTACGACGTCAAATGCAATGCCAGGCAGTTCCCCCTGGCGCGCTTGCAAGTATAAATCAGCAACCGATAAGCACCTTAAGAAACCCATTTAGTATGACAGAATGCACTACTCAAGACAATGAATACTTACGTCAGAGCCTCGACACAGTAGGGCTCCAGGTGCAACGTCAAGCAGAGCTCACAGAACTGCTCGCAAGAAGCCACATGCTGTCAACCTTGCCCCAGCACAACATTCCTCCGTACAACGGGGACCCGTTTAAATTCTCATCCTTCATGATATCCTTTGAGCGTTTTGTTGAATCCAAAGCTGACAACGACATTGAAAGGCTGTCCTATCTCGAACTGTTCACCACAGGCGAACCCAAAGAGCTTGTAGCGAGCTGCATGAACATGACAGATGGCTACACAAGAGCAAAGAAATTGCTGCATGACAGGTTTGGTAACGAACTAAGAATTGCAGCAGCATATAAGCAAAAGGCAGCTAAGTGGCCAAAAATAAGGCCAGACGACGGAAGGGCGCTAAGTGCGCTCTCCTCGTTCCTGACAACCTGCCAAAACGCTATGGAGAACCGTGAATCCATGGACGAGTTGAATAGCAGCCAGTGCATGAATGACATTCTCACAAAGCTGCCCCACAAGCTGATCGTCAGGTGGAAGCTTCGCTCACACCAGCACTACGAGCTCCATGGAACAAGAGCCAAGTTCGCTCAGCTGGTGGACTTCATCGATCAACAAGCTAGACTGTACTCCAACTCGTCCTTCGCTGACCTGGACGCAGCAACCAGCGACAGAAAACCCAGTCACACATCCCTTCAAGAACCCAAACAAAGGGGCCAAGGAAAACCAAGGGTCAGCTTCGTAACCGAGGTCAGACAGGTTGGTAAACATTTCAAAGACTCGATTATAAAAGGGAACGCCAGTGCATTACTTGCCAGCGCCTTTACTAAACCGTGCGCACATTGCAAAAGGGAGCATATCTTAGACGATTGCTTCCAATTTAATGATAAGACACACAGAGACAAAGTAGAATTCTTAAAAAGGAATGGATTCTGTTTCGGATGTTTAAGAAAGGGTCATCATTTATGGAAAGACTGTGCCAGAAAAATAACATGTTCATTGTGCGCGAAGCCACATTCTCGCATGCTACACATAGCAGTGCAAGACACGGCGCAGTTAGCCGCAAGCGCCAATGAAAACGATACTGAAGGTGACACAAAAAATACACCATCTGCAGTGAGCCACGAATCAAATGCCCTCACTGGGGCTGGAGGTAATTGCATCCTCCCCATAGTACCTGTTAAAATAAAGTCCAAGAAAGGTGACAAAATTGCAGAAGTGTATGCATTTATAGACCAAGGTAGTTCCGCCACATTCTGTACAGAGTCATTAGCAAGGCGATTAAATGTACAAGGCAGAAGAGTTAAAATACTGCTGAGCACCATGAACTCCACAAAACTTGTAGAAAGTTACATGCTCAATGATTTAGAGATTAGTAGCTTGGAAGAAAACACCTTTATCGAACTTCCCAACGTGTTTACACAAAAGAATATCCCAGCTACAGTGGAAAGTATTCCACGACATCGACCAGTGGTCCTACCTTAGCGATATAGTTGCCCCAGATTAGCACTGGAATCAAAATTCTCATAGGAAATAAAGAGCACAAACTCCTAGAACCACGGCGAGTAATCAATAGCAGGCATGAAGGGCCATACGCGGTGCAGAATGCTCTCGGATGGACTGTTACCGGGCCTCTCCGAGAACTCGAAGAACCAGCGAGCGTTACAGTTAACAGAACCTCCATTGAAAGTGTAGAACAAATGCCGATGCAGCAGTTCAACCACGATTGTCCCGAACAAAATTGTGATGATAAGACTCATATTGTGATGATATTGTCTCATACCTCAGGTTAATAAATGCTGATGGACTCACACATTGTGCATTCATGATGGGAAACTCCCGTGTAGCACCCCTGAAACAAACCACAATCCCACGAATGTAATTGACGGCGGCAGTGGTCGCTGTAAAAAATTACAAAATGATGAGAGAGCAGCTAGAATTTAAATTACTAGACACGATGTTTTGGACTGACAGTACAACTGTTTTGATATACATTGACAATAAAACACTTCGTTTTGAGACCTTTGTGGCCAACAGAATTTCCACTATAAGAGAGTCAACCAAGACAAAGCAATGGAGGTACGTCGATACCTCAAAAAACCCCAGCTGATTCTGCGTCCAGGGGGGTATCCTGTGAAAAGTTTATGAAAAACGTCACCTCGATTCACGGCCCTTCCTTTCTCAAAGAAGCAGAGTGTAACTGGCCTGAAAATATTCATGACACATCAATAAAAGAAAATGATGATGAAATTAAGCTCTCAACTTCAGTGAACATTGTGAGCATTACAGAAAGCACAGACGCAGTGAGCAAACAAATTAATTATCACTCAGATTGGCACAAGTTAAAAAGATCAGTTGCCTGGATCCTTTGCATCAGAGACATGCTCAAACAAAAAACAGAAAGGGTCAAAACACAAGTTGATAACCCAAAGACAGAAAATCACAAGTCTCTAACAGCTCAAGACCTAACTAGAGCAGAAGACGAAATCATTAAGTTCACTCAAAGACAAAATTTTAAGGAAGAAATTCTCACGTTGCAAAGGGATAAAGCAGTAGCAGAATTCAAACAGGGAATTCCCACACAGCAAAAACGAAAGGCATCTGTAAAAAGAAACAGCTGCTCGTATAAACTGGAACCTCTGACACCAAACCACCTGCTGCTGATGAAAAAACAGCCAAACCTGCCCCCTGGATTTTTCAAAAAGGAAGACATCTATGCACGTCGCAGGTGGAAGCAGATTCAGTATCTATCAGACCTGCTCTGGAAGCGATGGGTGCGTGAATACTTGCCCTTGCTCCAGGAACGTCAAAAATGGTTTCAAGAGAGAAAAAAACCTCTCGATTGTAGATATAGTTTTCAATAATTGATGAGTCTTCTCCAAGAAATTCATGGGTTATCGGACGAACCACGAAAGTGCTCCCCGATAAAGTGGGACTTGTGAGACGTGTGTTAGTCAAAACTAAGAGCAACACCCTGGAAAGACCCATTGACAAGCTGTGCCTCATATGTGAAACGGACTGTTAAATGTGTTATAATCTGTTATGAAATTCAATAGGCAAATACAAACACCTGAGATAAATATCATACATTTAAAAGATTTAAAACGTTTTTGAAGGTTAAGAATATTTAATTTCATGTCATTACAAAAAAAAAAAAAAAAAAAAAAAACACAAAATTGTAATTGTCAGTCTTCCTGCCTGTCAATTAGGGGCTTATTCTTATTATATCTTATTCTGTTCATTAGTAAAGCAATAAGCATTAAGTTTATTACATAAGCCATAAGCTTTAAATTTGTTAGTTAAGCATCCATTTTGACAATCGTAAGTTGGTCTGTGATGTCATTCCACTATTACACGTATTTGTATGACTATCGTATGATAGAAAGTTCAGTTTTAGATGCGGAAGGCTGCGGAAACACAAGCTTTTGACCGTGAGCTAGTAAGCCAGTGGTTCTCAAACTTTTTCTGTCATTCCCCACTTAAGGGGGTGAGCGAATTTTCAAGCCCCACTTGTCAACAAAATAATAACGAAATCGGCCAAGTTTACTGTTTATTGAAATATCAATTCCTAAACCAATACGATCAAACACCACTAAGTTAAAAAAAGATAAAATACACGTGCAATTGTTACAAGGCTTACGTTGTCACTTATCTTTGCATAATTGACCCCATGTTTATTAGCTGCTCAGCAATCGTTTGTAGTTTTTTTTGCACTGGCCAATTCTGTATGCAACTTTGAATTAAGCCATTTGTGCTTTACTGTCCACTGATTCAGATTTTACCATGCGATTATCCTGCTGTCTGTATTCTTCCAGCTTTCTTTCAAAGACGTCCAGTGGTTTATTAACGTGACTGGAGTGTGCTGTCTCTAAGTGTCTTCCTAATTTGTTGGGTCTCATGCGGTCTGCTGCCAGCAGTTTAAGACACAAAACACACACGGGTCTCTCTTCTACCCCCACCATCCCCACCATGAATCCAAGCTCAAGATAGGCTTCATTAGGGGTGGGTGATATAACCAAAATCTTCTATCACGGTAGAAGCAATTTTCTACCTCAATAACGATATATATCACAATATAGCAATTTGTATCTGAAAATGCATTAATAAAAATGAAAACACAAAGAAATTGTTTTACATAATTTCATTTTTTTATGTAATTTTATTTAAACTGTGAATTTAAATAAAGATTCAAGATGGCGCCGGTGAGGTCGGCTGCCGTCACGACTGCTCCGACCACCTTTTCTTTGTTTTTGTTTTTTAAGTTAGTTATCAGTGTTTTAAAATCGGCAAAATCACCACCATTGAGTACATTAGGTATGATAGAGACACTCTTGTTTCTATTGGTATACAATGTACTCACAATTCGACGGTTTTAACTCCGGATCCGAGCTGGCCGAGTGAGATCCTGAGGGAGAACAATGGACGCGACGCGAAGCGACGGACCCGAGGGAAACGAGCTGGCGTGAGGAACCGGCTCCGAGCCCGTGCACACCGCACACCTCTGCCTAGCATCCTGCTCGCCAACGTCCAGTCACTGGAGAACAAACTGGATGACCTCAGGGCCAGGATAAAGTTCCAGAGAGACATTCGGGACTGCAATCTCCTCTGCTTCACCGAGACATGGCTGAACCCAGCGGTGCCAGACCACGCCATACAACCGGCCGAGTTCTTCTCGGTTCACCGCATGGACAGGACGCGGGACTCGGGGAAGTCAAGGGGAGGCGGCGTGTGCTTAATGGTGAACAACAGCTGGTGCAACAGCGCGAGCGTTGTTCCTCTTACACGCTCCTGCACACCAAATCTGGAACTACTGTCCATCATGTGTCGTCCATTTTATCTTCCACGGGAGTTCACATCGGTCATAATCAGCGCCGTTTACATACCTCCACAAGCGGACACTGAAACTGCCTTATGCGAGCTGCATGAGGCGCTCACACAGCACCAGACACAACACCGGGACGCTGCGCTCCTTGTGGCGGGGGATTTTAATAGTGCCAACCTCAAACGCGCAGCGCCGAACTTTTATCAGCACATCACCTGCCCCACCAGGGGCGAAAGGACACTGGACCACTGCTATACCACGGTCAAAGACGGTTACAAGGCACAATCTCGTCCAGCGTTTGGTAAATCCGACCACGCCGCCATCTTCCTCATGCCAAAATATAAACAAAGGCTGAAACAGGAAGTTCCGGTTCAGAGGGAGGTCGCGCGCTGGACGGACCAATCGGTGGCCGCGTTACAGGACGCACTCGATGACGCAGACTGGGACATGTTCAGAAACAGCTCCGATGATGACGTCAGCGTGTTTACCGAAGCGGTTGTGGGATTTATTGGGAAGCTAGTGGACGATACGGTGGAGAAAAAGACTATCAGAACGTTTCCCAACCAGAAGCCGTGGGTGGATAAAACCATCCGCGACGCTCTGAGATCTCGCACCGCTGCCTACAACACGGGACTTGCGTCGGGGGACATGGAACCGTACAAGGCTGCGTCATATAACGTGGGGAAGGCAGTGAAAGAGGCGAAGCAGCGCTACGGGAGAAAACTAGAGTCACAGCTTCAACAGAGTGACTCTAGGAGCCTGTGGCAGGGACTGAGAACAATAACGGACTACAAAGCACCAGCATCCGGTATGACGAACGCGGACGCGACTCTGGCAGACGAGCTGAACACATTTTACGCTCGCTTCGAGGCTGCAGCTAAAGACGCTAGCAATGCTAATGCTAACGGCGCTAATGCTAGCGGCGCTAACGGCTGCAGACAGGAAGACACAGTCAGCACCGGGAACGCGCTCATCATCTCCGAGCACGACGTGAGGAGAGCCTTCAAGAGAGTGAACACCAGGAAAGCAGCAGGACCAGACGGCATCTCAGGTCGTATCCTCAGAGCCTGCGCAGACCAGCTAGCACCTGTGTTCACTGAGATATTCAACATCTCTTTATCTCAGTCGGTGATCCCCACATGCTTCAAAGAGTCCATTATTGTTCCTGTTCCAAAGAAACCACATCCTGCTTCTCTCAATGACTATCGCCCTGTGGCCCCCACCTCAGTAGTGATGAAGTGCTTTGAACGCCTTATCAGAGACTTCATCATTTCTTCACTACCCGACACACTGGACCCACTACAGTTTGCATACCGTCAGAACCGCTCCACAGACGATGCAATCTCTCATCTCCTCCACACATCACTCACTCACCTGGACACTAGGAAAGGGAATTATGTTAAAATGCTCTTCATCGACTACAGCTCTGCTTTTAACACAATAATTCCTTCCACACATCTATATGTCAGTGGATCTCCAATTTTCTGACTGGCAGACCACAGGCAGTAAGGATGGGCGGGCATGTCTCAGCCACACTCACTCTCAGCACTGGGGCCCCCCAGGGTTGTGTTCTGAGCCCCCTGCTGTACTCTTTGTACACCCACGACTGCGTGGCCACTACCAACTCCACCTCCATCATCAAGTTTGCTGACGACACCGTCGTGGTCGGACTGATCACCAACAATGATGAGTCGGACTACCTAGAGGAGATTGGAAATCTGGAGAACTGGTGCCAGAGGAACAATCTCCTCCTGAACGTCAGTAAGACAAAGGAGCTGATAGTGGACTTTAGTACAAAGCAGGAGAGGAACTACCAGACCCCCGTCATCAACAGGAGCCCAGTGGAGAGAGTGGACAGCTTCAGATACCTCGGTGTTCACATCACGCAGGACCTATCATGGTCCTGTCACATCAACACCGTGGTGAAAAAAGCCCGGCAGCGTCTCTACCACCTCAGACGCTTGAGAGACTTTAGACTGCCCTCCAAGGTGCTCAGGAACTTCTACTCCTGCACCATAGAGAGCATCCTGACGGGAAACATCACGACCTGGTTCGGGAACAGCACCATGCAGGACAGACGAGCTCTACAGAGGGTGGTGCGATCAGCCGAGCGCATCATCCGCACTGAGCTCCCTGACCTGCACTCCATCTACAGCAAGCGGTGCTGGACTAAGGCCAGGAAGATCATGAAGGACCTCAGTCACCCCAGTAATGGACTGTTCTCTTTGTTGCGGTCTGGGAAGAGATTCCGCTCCCTAAAGGCCAACACAGAGAGACTGAGGAGGAGCTTCTTCCCGCAGGCGATAAGGTCTCTCAATCACACCTCCACACAGGACTAATTACATCTTTTAAGCTCACAACACTGACTGGACAACCATGGACACATTCATACACACTTGCACTAAATACTCATACATCTGGACAATTGCACATGTCACCTTTCATGCATATTTGCACAACCACTGACACTTTAATACCATATTTCTATATTTTTGCAATATTTTATTATGCCCTTATGCACAGTTAATTTTACAAATTTTACTAGTTAAAATTATTTCTTTAGTATTTCCTTTTTATTGATTATTTATTTTACGTACAAGATTTTATTTTCTTATTTTCTTTTTTTTTTAAGGTCACTGGCGGTCGTATAAAAGCATTTCACTGCATATTATACTGTGTATGATTGTGTATGTGACTAATAAAATTTGAATTTGAATTCCTGAGGTTTGCCGCATTTTTTTACTTTGGCCATATTCGTTTGAATTTCAGATGATAGAAAAGGTTTGACGTGTTTCCACCACTTGTTAAAACAGTGCACTTGTGTACCTTCCAAATCACGTTCATCTCATTCGTATCACTTTTATACCCAAACCAATTCCACACCACAGACGATGCAGCTTTTTCTTTACAATCTCCTCGTTCTTGGTTTTGTCACATGTAAGTAAACTCACTGCTGCTGCAGCGTCTTCTTCCAGTGTTGAAGTGTATGTGAAGCCAAACACATCAAAAGTGGGATGAAACCGTGGCACCCGATTGAACCAAATATCTGCGCAAATACAGCGCAGCGTGACTATCTGGATAGTGCAGTGATGATCTGGTTTATTTGCGCAGCCCGGTGGATTGCGCAGCGCCGCTCGAATCACAAACCTGCGCAACCCCCTGTGTTTTATTTAAAAACAATTTATTTAAAATGCCAGGACTATTTAATATTGTTTCCGCCTTGTCATGCCTGGATTGTACGTGCGCATCCCAGCGGGGGAAAATGTATTTTGATGGTTGGCGCAGTTTATTTCTGTCAGAGTCGCGCAGCGCTGCCCAGTGGATCGCGCAGGTTTGTGATTCGAGCAGCTGCTCAAGTTTGTCCGACGTTAAACCGTTATTGTTCCACTATGGTTCCACTTTTTCTCCCGGCCCACAACTGATGTTATTTTAAATTTACTTGTATTAATGATCCATTTATTTGTGTGTAATTGTTTAGTTTTGAGAGTACACTCTTCATTATCAATAAAGAAAAGCATGAATTAGAATAGGTACTTTCCTGTTTTTCCTCCCGTTCATTGCGCCCCACCTGTCATGTCTGTATTCCCCACTAGTGGGGCGCGCCCCACACTTTGAGAACCACTGCCGTAAGCAGATATATACAACGAAAGTGTTGTTATATGCATGAGCTAAACGCAATGAGATAGATATAACATAGGTAGTTGTAAAAGTCAGAAATTTACAAGATACAGCAACAGGTGTTGTAACCACAGTGGATTTACTCAAGACGACTATATGAAGTGTTGAATCTTTGATGCTGAAAATATAATACCAAGACAAAGAAATCATCGGACTTCCGTTCTTGTGAGTAAATGATCCAACCAAAGCTACGCGTCAAAACTAGTGAAATAACATGACCGCATCTACACAGAGGGATCGCCTCTTTTTGCACTAGCAGGAGGTATTCCCCTGCAGCAATTGTGTGACGCGGAGGGTTGGCCCTCTCAGCACAAATTTGTTACATTCATAGTCTGGATGTTTATGCTACTCTGGGCTCACGTGTTCCCGAGGTAGCTGCCCAAGCATAGTTCTGAGACCTTCTCGGCCTTGTGCGCACACGCTACACAACCTTGGGGTTCAGACACTTGCAGTGTGGCGGCATTGGTATTCTCGTTCCCATAGCGTTTTCACGCAGCATCGAGTGGATCCTTTGAAAGGGAACGTCTCGGGTTACTTTGCTGTAACCCTGTTCCCTGAAAAGGCGGGAACGAGATGCTGCGTCCCAATGCCGCACTGCCTACGTGACCGGATGTCCGTTTAGACAAATCAATCTGAGGAGTGTTTCCGGTTTACTCCTTTTATAACGTCCAGATGCGTCTAATCAGATGACGTCACCTGACCGAGGTTATATAAGTCAAAATTTGGCGTGTTTGATACACACATGCTTCACAACTGGCAACATGACAAGATGTTCCCATAGCGTTTTCACGCAGCATCTCGTTCCCGCCTTTTCAGGGAACAGGTTTACAGCAAAGTAACCGGAGACGTTTTGTACACTGAATCAGGCTTTACAGAGTCAGTATGAACTGATTCAGACTTGTTTTGACTTCAAACCCATATGACCAAGCTCAGGCTTTATAGAGCTGTTGGATCTGAAACGCTCGTTATGTGCGTATGTGTGTGTGATGCATTTTTCCCCTCTGGGCTTTCCGTAGAAGGGCAAGGGGCATGCGCACAATGCTCGGTCACGTTAACAAGAGTGTGGTAACGTTAATTGTAAGATGGCGGGCAAGTTGTTCGCGACGTAGAACGTGGGCAGACATTATGCAAATATGTTACGTAGTGACCCCCTCCTTGAACCACCAACTTATCGTGGTGGAGGGGTTTGCGTGTCCCAATGATCCTGGGAGCTATGTTGTCGGGGGCTTCATGCCCCCGGCAGGGTCACCCATGGCAATCTGGTCCTAGGTGAGGGAACAGACAAAGAGTGGTTCAAAAGACCTCTTATGATGAGTAAAAACATTGGAAAACGTTTTCCCTCGCCTGGACGTGGGTCACTGGGGCCTCCCTCTGAAGCCAGGCCTGGAGGTGGGGCCCGATGGTGAGCGCCTGGTGGTCGGGCCTGCACCCATGGGGCCTGGCCAGGCACAGCCCGAAGAGGCAACATGTGTCCCCCTTCCCATGGGCTCACCACCTGTAGGAGGGGCCAAAGAGGTCGGGTGCAGCTGGGCAGTGGCCGAGGACAGGGGCCTTGGCGGTCTGATCCTCGGCTGCAGAAGCTGGTTCTAGGGACGTGGAATGTCACCTCTCTGGCGGAGAAGGAGCCTGAGCTAGTGCGTGAGGTTGAGAAGTTCCGGCTAGATATAGTTCGACTCACCTCGACGCACAGCTTGGACTCTGGAACCAGTCTCCTTGAGAGGGGCTGGACTCTCTTCTACTCTGGAGTTGCCACCGGTGAGAGGCGACGAGCAGGTGTGGGCATACTTATTGCCCCCCGGCTCGGGGCCTGTACATTGGGGTTCACCGCAGTGGACGAGAGGGTGGCAATATTGCATGGACATCGGGGACAGTGCCTCTGGACTGGCAAACCGGGGTGGTGGTCCCCCTCTTCAAGAAGGGGGACCGGAGAGTGTGTTCCAACTACAGAGGGATCACACTCCTCAGCCTCCCTGGGAAAGTCTATTCATGGGTCCTGGAAAGGAGGGTCCGTCGGATAGTCGAACCTCGGATTCAGGAGGAGCAGTGTGGTTTTCGTCCAGGTCGCGGAACAGTGGACCAGCTCTACACCCTTAACAGGGTCCTGGAGGGGGCATGGGAGTTTGCCCAACCAGTCTACATGTGCTTTGTGGACTTGGAGAAGGCATTCGACCGTGTCCCTCGGGGAGTCCTGTGGGGGGTACTCCGGGAGTATGGGATATCGGATTCCCTGAAAAGGGCTGTCCGGTCCCTATATAACCGGTGTCGGAGCTTGGTCCGCATTGCCGGACCTGTTTCCGGTGAGAGTAGGACTCCGACAGAGCTGCCCTTTTTTTTGCAGATGACGTTGTTCTGTTGGCCTCATCATCCTGCGACCTACAGCTCTCACTGGATCGGTTCGCAGCCGAGTGTGAAGCGGCTGGGATGAGAATCAGCACCTCCAAATCTGAGGCCATGGTCCTCAGCCGGAAAAGGGTGGAGTGCCCTCTCAGGGTTGGGAGTGAGATCCTGCCCCAAGTGGAGGAGTTTAAGTATCTCGGGGTCTTGTTCACGAGTGAGGGTAAGATGGAACGGGAGATCGACAGGCGGATCGGGGCAGCGTCTGCAGTGATGCGGGCTCTGTATCGGTCCGTCGTGGTGAAGAAGGAGCTGAGCCAAAAGGCAAAGCTCTCAATTTACTGGTCGATCTACATTCCTACCCTCACCTATGGTCATGAGCTGTGGGTAGTGACCGAAAGAACAAGATCGCGAATACAAGCGGCTGAAATGAGTTTCCTCTGCAGGGTGTCTGGGCTCTCCCTTAGAGATAGGGTGAGAAGCTCAGTCATCCGGGAGGGGCTCAGAGTAGAGCCGCTGCTCCTCCGCATCGAGAGGAGCCAAATGAGGTGGCTTGGGCATCTATTTAGGATGCCCCCTAGACGCCTCCCTTGTGAGGTGTTCCGGACACACCCCACCGGAAAGAGACCCCGGGGAAGACCCAGGACACGCTGGAAGGATTGTCTCTCGGCTGGCCTGGGAACGCCTTGGGATCCCCCCGGAAGCGCTGGAAGAAGTGGCCAGGGAGAGGGAAGTCTGGGCATCCTTGCTGAAGCTGCTGCCCCCACGACCCGACCTCGGATAAGCGGAAGAAAATGGATGGATGGATGGATGGATGGATGGTTACGTAGTGACGTGGATCTGTAGCAGAGACAAATTAGAATTGCTAACGACTCGTTTCGGCGAATGTGACCTGACTCTTTTTTTTTAATAGACAAAATCTTCATTTATCATGCACTGTCGGCGTCACAATTAGTGCAGATAGTTTATGTTCACATACAGCTACATGACACACTGTATGAAAGATCATATTTGAAAAAGCATAATAGGGGCACTTTAAGATCTTCCTGATTAGGTTTTATAGATCCATAATGAAGTGGATAAGGTTTTATGAAGCCTTGCTGAAATGGACCACACTTTATAGATCAATGTTGGATTACACTACTGTATATAGAGCTGTGTTAAAGTGGATCAGATTGTATAGAGCCACGTGTATAATTCAAGCTTACAGATTCATAGCCCAACTGAACTTTGCATGATATGAACATTAACTGAATTTTATGAATTTTATATTAATTGGATCAACTTTTTATATTAATTGGATCAACTCAAACTTACAAATCAATGCTAACATACAGTACGTTGTAGATTCTTTGCAGACTGGATCTGGCTTTATACTATAGATGCATGATGAATTGAATCAGACTTTAAATGGCTTTACTAAGGTGGATTTTTTTTATATGCTGCCTGCCTGAGAAAAAAAAGGTTTACTTCAACTGCATTCAGCTTTGATTATGCTGCACAATGCATGTGTGAAAATAATTTCTCATGCTCTCAGAACTTTTTTTTTCTTTCACAGTTTAAGTCCTGGATTATGTTTGTGCCATCAGCGAAGAAAAACTCCATATACTGTATGTGATAGTTTGGTCATTCAGTACATTCAGGTCATCAGCTGACGTCATTTTATTGGCAACTGAACCAACCCAAGATCATAAGTGGGCAGCCCTCAAGTGGGCATCAGAGCTGCATAGCTTCATGTGCTTCCCTTCTTACCCTGAGGCACCTAGCACTCTGGAATTAGGTCAATCTAAACTCATTAGACCACATGACCTTTTCCATTGCTCCAAAGTCTAATCTTTATGCTCCCTATTAAATTGTTAATTTTTCTGTTTTTTTTTTAATCACTAGCAATTGGGCACTGTTTAGGTCCAATTCTGTGAGTTGTCACTATTTGACTTATCAAGCAGGAATTTAAACATTTCTACATTTATTATACAGTCATTTATACATCAGCGCTGGTTTTGGGTATGAATTCAACTTCAGAAATCATCACAGCCTCACAACATGGCATAACCAGATCCCATTTCCATCAACCACAATCATTTCCTTGTTCTAGGTCACCAGATTTCTAATTACACACACCTGATCCCAATCACACACACACACTGCTATAAATAACACAGACACTCGTACATTCATCAAAGTCTCTCTTCAAGATTGTTCTTGTGACAATACAAAGGCTATGTTCAGGTGCTTGCTTTCTTCATTTGACATTTGCTACTTTGTTGCTTAGCTCTTGGCTCTGCAAAGTTTACCCTGCTTGTCAATCATCTGATGTACATCTGTTCTTCTCTGTCATTGTTTTGTGATTAAATGTCTTCAATGTTGGTATTAATTTATATAAGTTTATCACTTGAATGCCTTCGTGCTGCCTTACAGTGAACTGGACTAAATTTTATAGTTGTGCTAATCCGGATCATGCTTTACACATACACACACATACTGTATGCACACACTCACACACTTGCAGTGCTTATGTAACACATTTTTAAAGGTTGACTTCTTTTCCTGGCTTCATGCTCATCCAATCAGCCAGAGTTACTCAGGATAGCCAGCACAACAAATGATGCACAGGGAAGATATCTTTTTTTAATTCACTTATAAATATCATGCATGCAAAATTCAATGCAAAATACATTCACTGTAAAGAGAAGAAAAAGCTAAGGGGAAAAAAAATCCATTGATGCATTTAACAGTTCCATAGTAATGAACTACTGGAGCAATGGTGTAATCTTTAGATACATTCCTCTTTCAAAAGAATGTCTCATTAAGTTGTTTATTAAGCCAGAATCGGTTTAGAATTTCCTATTTATAAAGCAATAGATTTTTGGCTGAAGTGATGCTCACAGTTTTAGCCTGCTGTTTGTTTAGGAGACATGTGATTGGCATGTTATGTTCAAATATTGTTGCAAACTTACTGTATATGCCTTTGGGAGAAAAAAAAACATTCAAACATGAGACTAATGGTTGTGCAGCTCACTGCAGTAGCAAAAATAGGTATGATAGTAATCTTACTGCTATATTGCACCTGTCACACTGCAGAGACACAAAGCCATTGATTTTACTTTAATTTGGTTTTTTCGTAATAAAGACTGGGCCATACTTTTAAACAGAATCATTTTCTGCCCAGTGTTCATCGGAAAATTCGTATTGAAGATAAATCCTCTTTCCAGATCTGTGGCAATACCACATCACTCACATGTGCATGTAGAAAAGGCTGAATTTCATTTAAAATTGAGTACAATTGTACATATACTGTAAGATATCACAATATACATAGTCAGATTGTATATTACTCTTAGATACCTAAGAAATGATTAATAATAATGATAATGAAATAGTAATTTATACTTATACTTTGAGAATTTTCCATGAACATGTGGAAGCACTATCAAAGGGAAAAACACAGTGCAATCTAACTCAAAAAGACTCAACCTGCCTATATTAATCATCGCAGTCTTTTATTTTTACTGAACCATTCACCATTTTAAGCATACGGGAAAAAAAGTCCTTTACTGAGAGCTTTGTACAATTTGTAGCCAAGTCCATCAAGACCTGCAGCCTTGCCAGATGGAAAAGCCTGAATAGCATCTTGTTCTGAATCAAGGTCATTTTTCATTTAAGTCTCACTCAATTTAGACTGCCAACAAATGGCTGTATTCCATGTGGGTAATTGGTTTCCTATAGTATGCGTATAATTCAGAGGAAAATTCTCTCTAGCGATCATTAATCTCTCTTTTATTCACGCTCAGATTGTCTGATTCAGATCTTTATATTGTGAATGGTCTGGTTGGTTTCTTTTCTGACTTAATTGGTGTACTAATAACACTTAATTTCTCTTTTAGGACTGATGTCTGATGGTGTGCTTTTGTAATTCCTTCTTACTGTAAATTAATCTGTTATTACAAAGTTGCTGTGGTCTCTCTCTCTCTCTCTCACACACACACACACACACATGTGGCAACAGATGTCATTCAAAATTCTCTCTGTGATTTGGATGCAAGTTTAGCAATCAGAAGACCACATGGGTCTAACAGGTGTATGATGGCAATCTGCTCCTTCCTCCACAATCCCATAGTGGAAGAAAATGGGTTGATCTTGTTTTGACTCTGCCATCACACCAGTTCTACACCAATGTTTGAAATTATATCCACTTCCTCAAGGTACAGTATTGAACAGTGTTAGGCACAACTATCTGCCACTGTCTTGTGATGATCGAGAACTCTGTGGTCCAGTGCTGCTATGTGAAATAACCGATTTCTGTCTGAAATGCCCTTGCTCTGATGCCATTTTGGTAGTGCAATCTTTGAAGCCAGTGTTATTTACCAGTAGAGAACACTAGGATACAGGCTGTACTGTAGACTGCCCTCTATTGCTGTGTGCTGCCTAAATGTGATGTGTTTCTTACAAATAGGCAGTTGTAGCTCATTGGTTATGACCTATTGACTGGAAGGGTATGAGTTCAAGTTTGAGCAAGGCCAAGCCTCCGCTACTGTGTACTTGGGCAAGGCCCTCGACTCTCAATTGTTCAATTGTATAAATGAAATAATAAAATCAATAAAAAAAAAAAGTCGCTGTAAGTCATTCACACATATTGTATTAACCCTCACAAAGTTTTAGATTGCAAGAGCTTTATTTCATTATGAATCTAGTGAGCAGATCCTGTAATGTAGAAATAAGAAGTGCATACAGCTAGGAACACCTGTACACCAGTATTAGGAATACCTGTGCATCTGCACATTCATGCAGTTATCAGGCAATTATGTGACAACAGTGCAAAGCATAAAATCATGCAGATAAAGGTCAAACGCTTGCGTTATTGGTCACATCAATTTTTAGAATTAAAAAAATGTGATCTCTGTAACTTGAGCTGTGCCATGGTTGTTAATACCAGCAGGGCTGGTTTGAATAGTTCAGAAACTGCTGATGTGCTTGGAGATTCACCCACAACAGGGTTTACCCAAAGAGGGTTTAATAATGTTTAATCAACAAAGTCATAATTATAATTCCACCATATAATCTCCTCATATATCAAAGGATTGTGTCCTATAATTTGTTTACGTCATGAATCAATGGGGTCAAAATCTGGATAATCCAATTAAAGTTTTAATAAAGTAAGAAACGAAACAAACGGGAATCAAAACCAGAATGATAGCAGATGTGGAAACAAAGCAGTAGAAGTGAAGATGACAAGACAAGAAACAGAAGACACACTGGAACTTAAATAGTACAACTAATGAAAGACAGTAAAGTAGGACAGCTGTAAACAAAGAACATGAGGCACAGGACAGAGTAACAGCTCGTCAACATAAAAGTAAAAAAAAAAAAAAAGAAAACACTGTAAAAAGGTACACACTTGCTATATATTAAAAACAGAAAAATAGAAAAAGTATGTGAACCCCTTGCAATTACTGTAATTGTTTTTTTGCATTAATTTTGCCATAACATGTCATCTGTTTTTCACCTAAGTCACAACAATAGACTAACCCAATGTGCTGAACTTGATAACACTTGATAAATAATTATAATTGCTCATGTGTTTTTTTTTTTTGTTTGTTTGTTTGTTTTCTTGCAACCACATATTAAACATTCACAGTGCTGGAGGAAAAATTAAGTGGACCTTGGAGTTAATAGTTGGTCAAAGCTCTTTTGGCAGCAATGCTTTTAAATAAGTGCGAAGAGTCTTTTGACCTTTCCTCTTTGCACAACTGCTTCAGTTCATAAACATTTGTAGGATGACTGGCGTGAACAGCTCTCTTGAGGTCATTCCAGAGCATCTCTATGCAGTTAAGGTCTGGGCTCTGACTGGGCCACTCCAAAAGGCTCATTTCCTTTTTCTGAAGCCATTCTGTGGTGGATTTACTTCAATGCTTATGGTCATTGTCCTGATACATCAACCAACTTCTACTGAGCTTCAGCTGGCAGACAGCCACCCTGGTGTTATCCTGTAGTATACAGTATTTTGGTAAACCTGGGATTTAATTTTCCTCTTGATGATGACAAGTTGTCCAGGCCCTGGGGCAGCGAAACAACAATCATCATGTTTCTTTCACCATACTTCATCATTGTTACTTCAATATTGTGTGGCATATTCTTCTACAAAATTTTTAGTTTTACTGTATCTGTCCACAAAACATCCATTTGCATTTCCATTAGCATTGCGGATTGCCAAGGTGCTATTTGTGTGTAGTATTCCTTTTTTTGTAAAGCAGCAACTTCCTTTGTGGTGTTCTGCCATGGACACCCTGCCTGCTCTATTACTTGTGTATAGTAGAACACAGAAACAGAAATGTTTGCCAGTTCCAGTGATGTCTTCAAGCCGTTACCTATTATGGATTCTTCTTTTTTTTTTTTTTTTTTGAGAAAAAGAAGGGACAATACATATTAATGAACATTTTCACAAATGTAAATATGTCAGATTATAGCCTAAGGCTAATTTCCATCTGCAGTCCCCCTGGCAGGTTGGTGTTACACACAAATTAATAAATACATACAGAGCCATATATACAGACTATATACAGAGAGACAAAGACAAAAATAGTGATCAGATTATGTTAACAAACAATAACAACAAGAGTGAACAACAAAGGACAAAATAGAAAACCAAAGAACACCTCATTCTTCACCTCATTGAAGATTCCCCATTATGCCTTTGGAGTCATCTTGGCTGGTTGCCCACTCCTAAGAAGAGTAGCCACAGTACTAAACTGTCTCCATTACAGATTTTGTCTGTCAACTGATTGATGCCTAAACACTTTCAGATTACTTTGTGTCCCTTCCCGGACTCATCAAATACTTGATCGCATTTATTCAGAGATCTCCTTCTTGCAGTACATGGTTCACATCAGCAGATGCTACTTCACAAAAACTTTCAAATGTTTGAGAATCTTTATCAATCAAAACCCGATTCATTTCATTACTTGGATTCCAGGTGTGCAAACTACTGACTCCAATTAGCTTTTGTTGAAGTAATTATGGATTCACTTACTTTTTCATCTAGCACTGTGAATATGTATGTGTTCAATAAAGACATGAGAAATTATAATTCTGTGTTTTTAATTGTTTATCAGCTTAAGCACTTTGTGTTTATCTATTGATGTGACTTAGATGAAGTTCAGATTACATGTTATGGCAAACTAATGCAGAAAAACAGTTAATTACAGGGCATTCACTTACTTTTTCTTGCCACTGTGTGTGGTCTGTATATATACAGGGATTGGACAATGAAATTGAAATGCCTGGTTTTAGATCACAATAATTCATTAGCATGGTGTAGGGCCTCCTTTTGCAACCAATACAGCATCAATTCATCTTGGGAATGACAGATACAAGTCCTGCACAGTGGCCAGATGGATTTTGAGCCATTCTTCTTGCAGAACAGTGGCCAGGGGATGACGTGATGTTGGTGGAGGTAAAAGTTTCCTGACTCGCTCCTCCAAAACACTCCAAAGTGGCTCAATAATATTTAGATCTGGTGACTGTGCAGACCATGGGAGATGTTCAACTTCACTTTCATCAAACCACTCTGTCACCAGTCTTGCTGTGTGGATTGGTGCATTATCATCCTGATACATGGCACCACCTTCAGGATACAATGTTTGAACCATTGGCTGCATATAGTCCTCCAGAATGGTTCTGTAGTCCTTGGCAGTGATGCGCCTATCTAGCACAAGTATTGGGCCTAGGGAATGCCATGACATTGCAGCCCAAACCATCACTGATCCACCCCCATGCTTCACTCTGGGCATGCAACAGTCTGGGTGGTACGCTTCTTTGGGGCTTCTTCACACCGTAACTCTCCCGGATGTGGGAAAGACAGTGAAGGTGGATTCATCAGAGAACAATACTGTACATGTTTCACATTGTCCACAGCCCAAGATTTTCACTGCTGGCACCATTGAAACTAATGTTTGGCATTGGCACGAGTGACCAAAGGTTTGGCTATAGCAGCCCGGCCATGTACATTGACCCTGTGGAGCTCCCACCAGTTTTGATGGAAACAGCAGAGTTGAGGTGCACATTTAATTCTGCAGTGAGTTGAGCAGCTGTGGTTTTATGTTTAAGCACCCGGACATGCCTTTGAGACAGCTTCCTCTTGCGACCACAGTTACTCCTGTTGGATGTGGTTCGTCCTTCTTGGTGGTACGCTGACATTACCCTGGATACTGTGGCTCTTGATACATCACAAAGACTTGCTGTCTTGATCAGAGATGCACCAGCGAGACTCTGATATGTAACCCATAATGTTGTGTGCATTGCAATATTTTAAACAAAACTGTGCTATTACTCTGCTAATTAAACCTTTACACTCTGGTCTCACTGGTGGAATATGCAATCAATGAAGATTGCCCACCAGCCTAGTCAAATGTTGCCATGAAACCAACACTAAATTAGCCAGTGTTTCAGCTTCATTGGCCAACCCCCTGTATATATATATATATAGTATTTGTGTATTTGAATACCTTAACAAAAAAACTTTCTTTTTCATATGAAGTAAGAAACTAGTAGAGAATATTTTGTGCATGTTTTCTTTGAGTCATACGAGTGTTAAAAAGCACACATACCAAAACTTTTTTCAAAATTGTTTGGTTATGTAAGTGTGAATTTTTTTTTCAAAAAAGTTAAAACTCCTACAGCACCTCCCCCAGATTTGTCACAATGGCTAAATCAGCCTGCAGTCTCGTTTGTGCTTATTTAAGTATGTAATTTGGTATCAGTTATATGTTATATATGTACAATATGTATAAGATCATGAGAAACATGTCTTGTTTCTCAATGTCTTACTTCAATTACAATGTCTTACTTCAATTCATGATGACAGCCCTCATGCATATTTAAAGTTTTATAACATTATGTCTGTACTTTACCACAGTGCTTACACTACAGTATTCCTAAAGTTTTATTAAATATGTAACAAGTTGTTTAAAAAAACATTATTTCACATAATATATTGCATAACATATTGCAGTTATTACACAATGCATACCTGTCATTCACTACTGCTGAATAAATGGGTAAATGTCGTTTTATTGGCATAAAATCTCTCCAAAAGCTGCTGTGCTTCACTGATCATGTGACAAAAAAGTGATTTATAGCATGATGGCCTTTGCTCAAAAATCAGCCAACTATACAGTATGTCAACCTTTTATCAAAACATGGAAGTTTAAAGCTTTGTGAATTTCAAATAAAAGCTTTTGTTATAGACAAACCAGAGAATGATTATTTGTGAATCAGGATCCTATACTGTATGTGAATGGTAGTTTTTTTCCATTTCGGTTTAAAAGCTACTACCCGGTTAACAAACTTTTAGCAAAATCAATCATTGAGTGTAGGAAGGAATTGTCTTATTGGCACCACACCCAGCCTCTCGTCTGAGTTCCACCTTCAAAACAATGGCCAAACGTTTCCAGAGTGTTTCCAGTCGATGAGCTCAGAGGTGGGAGTGCGGAAGTGCCAAGCCGGCATGTTTAGAGATGATCGCTGGTGTGGAGATCGCTCGTGGGGAGAAATGTTGTGTGAAAGCGTGTTAAATAGGGAGCTGTGATGATTAGGGATTGAGAACGGGTGCGATAGAAGCAGTGGATGAGGCATGAAAAGCAAGGGACAAGGTGGATATGGAGCAGGACTGCACAGCTGATTACGGCTTTGATTGAGATGTGGGCGTGACCTGGAATGGTTGCTGTGAGGTCCGATCTTATTTAACTGTACGATGAATTATTAGAAACATTCCTGCCTCTACCATGGTCTGGCATCCACCCAAAATGTATGAGCATGTGACACTGTGATTCAATTTTACAGTCATGCAGCCTCATATCAAAGATGATGCCCTTATTTGTCATATATGCATAGCATCACAGTGATTTTTTCCATATTGTTATGAAGCAGGGTCTGAGATGATCTGGCACCAATAGAGCAGACAGGGCTTGCTCAAGGTCCAAACAGTGGCAGCTACAGTATAATGCATCTAATAAGTAAACAGGAGCCTTCCCGATTTGAATATTACTGCCCCAAAATCTCCCTTTTCACATAATTTATACTTCGCGAGACTAAGAGTACTGAATATCATTTGGATGTACTGTACTATTTCCACTGTATTTATTTAATGCAGTGCTGTGCATGTATACATTTAGCATGTGGCCAAATGATTTCTTTGTAATCAAGATTCTTTCAAGATTCACCCCTCAGACACACAGTCTGTTTCACACTGAAGCTCCCTCTTGGAACGGAAACCAAAACACATATAGTTCGTGAATTAAAATTAGCCCTAGTTCAATAAAGCTTCGAAGTTGCTAAAAATGTTATAAGAAGCATCCATACTGGCACAGCATGACTGACTGATTATTAGATGCTTCTGGTTAGGCCAGCGAGAAAGAGGCAGAGAGAAAAAAATGGAAGAGCACATATAGTGCATGGAAGATATGAAGAAGAATGCTTCGTAGAGATAGAGGAAGAAGTGAGAGGGAGAGGACATTATTGCAAGGGAAGGTGTCTGAGATGTACATTGTGTGTGTGTGTGTGTGTGTGTGTGTGTGTGGTGGGGGTGGGGGGCTGTGACGCAGAATGTTTGGAAAAGATAGTGTGAGGTGTGAGTGTGTGGAAAATAGGAGTGTTTAAACAGAGGGGAGAGGGACAGCCGCCAGATAGGATGACATTTACGGAGTGGTGGCAATGGAGAAGGCATGAAGGTTAAAGCAATTTCCCAGCAACACCACTGGTGACAATTACTGGCAGACCTCATGAGCACTATGACACACAGCCCCATGTCTGCCTGCTTCACTGAATCTTTCACAAAGCCACATCGAGGTCAAAGGTCTGAAGCAAAACATTTATTTAAAATTTATTTACAGCTGATGCAGCCCTGACTACCTATTAGAAACTGTAATAAGCCCACCATGGGCTTATTATTTTGTGTATTTCTTTGCAAATGCTTTAATAGGCTGATGAATTATTGCCTCTTTTACTCGATTTCTCCTGTGTATGTGAGCGTATATGACAGATGCAGGCTAATCGTACTGATTTAGTATAATCTCGTTCATTCCGAGAGACAATCTTTCTTTTCCTTGCATCAGTGACATTGACTCAGTCTTGTTAAAACTTAAGAAATGTGGCCAGTAATCACTCTGATTAAAATAAAGCATGCCGTTTCTCAGCTATCTTCCACTGGACATCTTTTACACTTCCGTCATAGTACTTTAACCTTTTACAATATAGATTTTTTTTTTACCCTCGACTTCTTTCTCATTCAGAAACTGCATTTATATCACTCATAGCCCCTTGCCTTTCTGGGACTCTGTGGATGATTCAAGCAGAATGTTAAATGGGGAGAAAAATTTGGTGTCTTGCCGAAGGGGTAACCTCCAGTTCTGAAAAATGAAGTCAATGAGGAAGTGCCAAAATGTGCATTTCCACCATCTACTGGGGGATGACTTGAAATGTGAGTCAATAACCATAGAGCTGCATGTTAAAACTTTGAAAATCTATAACAGAAATAAACATGTTTGCAGCCTAGTACAAAATTTTTTGTCATCTCCATAGCTAGATTTTCCATTCATAACCATTGTCTGGGGGATGATTTGTAATGTACAGTGATGACTGTGATAGAGTGATGAAGATGAATGTCATTTATTAAGGGAAGAAAGCTGTGCAAACCTACCTGGCCCTAAAGTATGTGACAAAGTAACCCCTACCCCCTGGCTAAATCATGAATGAACTGTGATTTTTTGGAAATCAGAGTTAAATTTTCCCTTGCCACATACAGGCTTAATTCCAGACCCGTTGAATCAAGAAATCACTTAAATCATGCCTGTCTAACAAAGTGATGCATGCTAAAAAATCTAAAAAAAATTAATAAAAAAAAAAGAGCAACACAGTCCAAAGAAATGTACGAACAGATGAGAAACGAGATACGATGTGTAGCATATGGATGTTCAATAAAATATAAAGTAACATTAGCATATAAATTGACATTAGCCACTGTCATGAACTAACCTCGGTGACCAGAAGACGTAGCTTAGCGGTTAGCCCAATGTAGCGTGGATGGTAAACCCAAACGCGGAGTAACAGCGAGCAGGCAGGATAACCACGCGATTTATTCTAAGGACTCTCCCGAAAACGGAGCAAGGGAAAAACACAAATTTAACCCGCGTCCTAAAATACACACACAACGATAGGAAGCAACAACCAAAGGATAGTGAGTACTCACGGTTTGATGAACGTCAACCTGAACCGACATGGGCCGAACTCAATGACTGAGCGGTAAGCCAACGTTTGTTTACCTCTTTTATACTTCCTGGTTTGGCGCCCGCCTTACTTCCGGGTCCTAGTGCCGGGCGCAGATTGAGTGTGTATGACAGTACCCCCCTGTCCAGGACTGGCTCCTGACGGTCCTGGGGTGGAGGATACCCGGCGACGGTAGTCTCGAATCAGTTCGGGGTCGAGAATGAACCGGGCCGGGATCCAAGACCGCTCCTCGGGGCCGTAGCCCTCCCAGTCAACAAGGTACTGTGTACCTCTGCCCCGAGGGCGCGAGTCGAGGATTCGGCGTACGGTGTAGGCGAGACCGCCGTCGATGGTCCGGGGAGGAGGAGCTGGGGGGGTGGGTGGAATCATGGGTGATGTGATGAATGGTTTGAGTTGAGAGATATGGAATACTGGATGGATCCGGAGTGCCGCAGGCAGCTGGAGCCGGTAGGTGACAGGGTTGATGCAATGAGTGATGCGATATGGTCCGACGAATCTGGGGGAGAGTTTTCTGGATTCTGTGCGGAGGTGCAGGTTTCTTGTAGACAGCCAGACTTTGTCACCTACGTGGTACAATCGTCCCGGTGGGTGTCGACGGCGATGTTGGATGGCGTAGCGGGTGTTAGCTCGTTGGATGGCTGCGTTGGCGAGGCGCCATATCCGTCGACACCTGCGGACCAACTGTTGGGCCGAGGGTACATCAACCTCCGGTTCTTGGTGTTCGAACATCGGAGGTTGGAAACCATGGCACACCTCAAATGGGCTTAGCTTGGTGGCGGTGGAGACGTGAAGGTTGTGGGAAAGCTCCGCCCAAGTGAGGTGGCGGGCCCAGGAGCGCTGACGATCTGCCACGAAACACCTCAAGTAGCGCTCCAGTTGTTGGTTGGTCCGCTCCGTCTGACCATTGGTCTGAGGGTGGTAGCCAGATGAGAGACTACAAGTGGAGTTGATCAGACGGCAGAAGGCTTTCCAGAACCGGGCGGTGAACTGGGGCCCCCTGTCCGAGACGATGTCCTTGGGGAACCCATGCAGTCGGACTACGTGCTCTAATATCAGCTCGGCTGTCTGTTTAGCTGACGGGAGTCCGGAAAGGGCCACCAGGTGCACAGCTTTGGAGAAACGATCCACAATGGTTAAAATGGTGTCCTTATCTTCTGAAGCCGGCAGGCCCGTGATGAAATCAACGGCAATGTGCGTCCAGGGTCTTCGGGGAACTGGGAGCGGTTGGAGTTCCCCGGGTGTTGGTTGGTTTGTGTCCTTGGCCCGGGCGCACACTGGGCACGCCTGAACGAACTCATTGACGTCCTTGGCCATGGAAGGCCACCAGAAGGCACGGCGGATAAACTGGAGGGTGCGTTGGGTGCCTGGATGTCCGGAGATGGGAGTTGAGTGACCCCACTGGATGACCTCCGTTCGAAGGGTCTCTGGAACATAGAGTCGTCCAGGCGGCACACCTGCCGGTTCGTCCTCCGCAGTCTGTGCCTGGCGAACCCTGGTCTCCAGTTCCCAACGGAGTGGGGCGATGATTTTTGATGATGGCAGGACAGGCGCGGGGTCCGCCCGGGGGCTGTCCTCTTCATGTTGTCGCGAGAGGGCGTCAGCTTTGATGTTCTTGGACCCCGGGCGGTAGGACAGATGGAAATTATATTGCTCGAAGAACAATGCCCACCGCGCCTGTCGAGGGTTCAGCTGCTTAATGTTGCGGATGGTGATGAGGTTCTGATGATCGGTCCAGATGAGGAATGGTTCTCTGGCGCCCTGGAGCCAGTGTCGCCATTCTTCCAATGCCCACTTTATGGCCAGCAGCTCGCGGTCCCCTACCCCGTATCGCTGCTGAGTGGAATCAAATTTTTTGGAAAAGAAACTGCATGGGTGCAGCTTCTGATCTGGACCTCGTTGTGAGAGGACCGCCCCGGCGCCCACATCCGAGGCGTCCACCTCCACAACGAACGGTTGATCTGCATCCGGATGAAGGAGAATGGGGGCGGTGGTAAATCGGTGGCAGAGTTCATGGAAAGCGGATATGGCCGTAGGGTTGAGCTGGAAGTGATGGGGCGAGAGTCGGGTCAGGGCGGTTAAGGGGGCCGCAACTGTACTGTAGCCCCGGATAAAGCGACGGTAGAAGTTCGCAAACCCGAGAAACCGTTGAAGCTGCTTGAGGGTCTTGGGTAGGGGCCAATGACGCACAGCCTCTAGCTTCTGCGGGTCCATGGCCACACCCTGGGGCGAGATAACAAAACCCAGGAACGTGGTGGAGTGCTCGTGAAAAGCACACTTTTCCAACTTACAGTACAGTTGGTGGGCGACTAATCTCTTTAATACCGCTCTGACGTGTTGAATGTGTTCGGTGAGGCTGTGTGAGTAGATGAGTATGTCGTCTAGATAGACGAATACCCATCTGCCGAGCATATCTCTGAAGACATCATTAATGAACTGTTGGAAAGCTGCTGGTGCGTTGCAAAGTCCAAAAGGTATTACCAGGCTTTCGTAGTGTCCTGTGGGGGTGATGAAGGCCGTTTTCCACTCATCGCCCTCTCTGATACGCACCAAGTTGTAGGCACTCCGGAGGTCCAACTTAGTGAAAATGGTGGCACCAGAGAGGGCGTCCAGGGCAGAGTTGGTAAGCGGCAACGGATGTCGGTTCTTAATGGTTATGTTGTTGAGCCCCCGATAGTCGACACATGGACGTAGGTCACCGCCTTTTTTCTTCACGAAGAAGAACCCCGCGGCGGCAGGCGATGAGGATGGTCGGATGGTGCCGTTACGTAGGGCCGAAGATACATATTCCTCCATCGCCTGAGTCTCGGAGGTGGAGAGGGAGTAGAGATGGCCGCGGGGAGGAGTGGAACCCGGCTGAAGGTCAATCGCCAGGTCGTAGGGGCGGTGAGGCGGTAGGTGAGTCGCCCGTCGCTTACAAAATGCTTCAGCCAGGTCCTGATAGGCGGCGGGAATGGCGTTGGTGTCGACGTCGGGGGCCTCGGACTCCCTAGAGCACGTCCCAGCCGAAGCCCGTAGGCAGAGTTCTGAACAGGTCGGACCCCACTGTAAGATCCTGTTTTGGTTCCAGGAAATAAGCGGATCGTGCTGGAGAAGCCACGGGTGTCCAAGTATGATAGGTGGTGATGAGACGGAGGTGAGGTGAAACTGGATTGATTCGTGATGCTGACCAATGATGAGGGTGATGGGTTGAGTCTGGGTGGTAATGGGGCTGGAGGAGAGAGGCCGACCATCGACTGATGTAATTTTAACAGGCTGGGATAACGCTTCAAATTCCACCTCCAGACTTTTGGCATAAGATGAGTCAATGAAGTTACCTGCAGCCCCGGAGTCGATGAATGCGGTACTTCTGACCCGTTTGTGGCCAATCTGGAGGTGTACCTGGACCGTGAGACGAGAGACGCTAGGTGTGGTAGCAGAGAGGTGGAGATGGCCCGGTGAGCTGCTCCCAACGCTCACCGGGCCTGGGCGTTTCCCTGGCGACGTGGGCAGATGGCTCTGTGGTGCTCTGCCGACCCACAATAAGCACAAAGTCCTTTTTTAAAGCGTCGTTCTCGTTCTTCTGCGGTCAGGGATGCGCGCCCTAATTGCATGGGTTCCCCGGCTCCGGTGTAAACCACGGCAGTAGGTGGAGAACCAACATGTCCCTGGGTAGTGTAGGTAGCTGACTTCGGTGGACGTGAAGTGGTGGGGGTGAAAGTGGGTGTTGGCGGCAGGGTCCTAGGGGCCGGCTTCGGACGAGAGAGGAGGCGTTGGTCGATCCGAAGGGCGAGTTGGATCACTCCCTCCAGCGTGGCAGGAAGCTCTCGCCTGGCTAATTCGTCCTTAATCTCCGAAGTCAGTCCCTCATAGTAGGAGGTCCGGAGCGCTGCGTCGCCCCAGGTGGTCTGAACGGCGAGAGTGCGGAACTCGGCGGTGTAGTGACTTACAGACGATCTTCCCTGCCGCAGGTGGTAAAGTTTGGTGTTGGTCTCCACCTCGCCCGCAGGGTGTTCAAAAGTGAGCCGGAGTTGATGTGTAAACTCATTGTATGAGTGGGCGGTGTCTGTGTCTGCTTGGAGAACTGCCGTGGCCCACTCAGCTGCCTGCCCTGTGAGCAACGAAACGAGGAGAGCAATGCGTATCCGATCGGTGGAGTACTTGATGGGATTGAACTCAAACACCAGGTCGAGCGCCGTCAAAAACACACTGCACCTCCCGTCCGTGCCATTCCATTTCTCTGGTAATGATATAAAGATGTCAGAAGAGGGAGGGGAAGGGGGATGCGGTGCCGCGGCCGCCACGACAGGAGGCCGGTTAGCCGCGCTAGCAACAGCCGCCCGAAGATCCGCGTTCTCCCGCCTGAGATCCGCAACCTCGCGGCGCAAGGCCGCGATGTCTTGGACGCTCCGGCGAAGAGTAGCGACCTCCTCGGTTAGTCTATTAACCAGCACGGTATGCCGATCCACCACGCCGCAGAGGCGCACGTGATCCGCTGGGTTCACCGTCAGGGGCTCAGTCATTCTGTCATGAACTAACCTCGGTGACCAGAAGACGTAGCTTAGCGGTTAGCCCAATGTAGCGTGGATGGTAAACCCAAACGCGGAGTAACAGCGAGCAGGCAGGATAACCACGCGATTTATTCTAAGGACTCTCCCGAAAACGGAGCAAGGGAAAAACACAAATTTAACCCGCGTCCTAAAATACACACACAACGATAGGAAGCAACAACCAAAGGATAGTGAGTACTCACGGTTTGATGAACGTCAACCTGAACCGACATGGGCCGAACTCAATGACTGAGCGGTAAGCCAACGTTTGTTTACCTCTTTTATACTTCCTGGTTTGGCGCCCGCCTTACTTCCGGGTCCTAGTGCCGGGCGCAGATTGAGTGTGTATGACAGCCACCTTTCAATTTTAGCTAGGGCCCAGGCATCGTCCTTTCTTACCCCCCTTTATGGCACCCCTGAACTTCCTGGCTTATGTTGCCAAATATATGAAAAATGAATATATGACTAAATGCCATGATGATTAATACTCAAGAAAGGGGAGAAAAACTATGATCTTTTATTTTCCTATTCAAGAAATAACATATCACTTTGTCTTTTAGGGTTTCATCGTTTTGCCGTCTTTTTCTCTCCAACCGTCCCTCACTTTTGGCAGTGCTTCCTCACTAAAGGTTTTCCAAAGCACAGATATAACTACACGCAGTGTGTGTGTGTGTGTGTGAGAGAGAGAGAGGCGTGTTGGTTTAGTCTTATTTGCATTCAGAGCCACTTGCCAACTCAGCTACAGGAGGAACTGAAGAGACACCCTTTGAGCAGTAGGGTGAGAAAAAAAAGAAGAAAAGCATGCAGTAGGAGTGAGAGAGACAAGTGAAAGAAGACATATAGCATGAGATGGCAATAACGCTTGGGTATATTTGTGAGTGTATTTGTGTGGGGGGAAAAAGCGATAAGAGACACAAACCACTATAAAGCAAGTACTGAAGTAACCTGAGCTCCTTCTGAACCTACAATAGCTGAGAGTTCTCTCTATTACATATTCCCATCTTAGAATATTATTTTGCCAGAATGTCATCATTCAGTACCTTGACCTATAATAGTAGCATACTGGTAGAAATTTGTCCACTGATACAGACTTTCAAGCACTTGAAAATCTCTGTGGTGGAGAAAACTACAAAGCCACCTCATGTAATGGCCCTTAAACGGTACTATTCACGAAACTGCTGGACATACAGGATAAAGGTTTCACTCAGGATACCAGGTGTTTCTCAGCTTTGAGTGTACCACCCCTAATGATGTATACAAGGTGGTAACAGAATGTCTCTTAACAACTGTGATTGGGACAATGTCTACTGTTAAACAAAAATAAGTTTAGTGAGAGACGCATGGCTCCATACAAATCTTGGCCATTGTCCTTGTTTCTTTCAGGCACCGTCTTAAACAGAGCAGCCATGCAAAACAAGAACGGTTGAAAATTCAGGTTGAATAATTCATTCATTCATTCATTTTCTATACCGCTTAATCCTGTGTTCAGGGTCGCGGGGGACCTGGAGCCTATCCCAGGAGACTTCGGGCACTAGGCGGGGTACACCCTGGACAGGGTGCCAATCCATCGCAGGGCACACACACATACACACACTCACACACCCAATCACACACTACGGGCAATTTAGGAACGCCAATTAGCCTAACCTGCATATCTTTGGACTGTGGGAGGAAACCGGAGTACCCGGAGGAAACCCACCAAGCACGGGGAGAACATGCAAACTCCATGCACACAGAGACGGGAATCGAGTCTGGCCGGGGAATCGAACCCAGACCCTGGAGGTGCAAGGCGACAGTGCTAACCACTACACCACCGTGCCGCCAGGTTAAATAATTTTGTATCTTATTTCATAGAGTTTTAAGAAAATATAGTTACACTATATGGCCAAAAGTATGTGGACACGACCCGCATCCCATGTTGTTCCTCACCCAATTGAAAATGCACAATTGTATGCTGTAGCATTACTGTAGTTTTATTTTACTGGAACTAAAATGGCCAAACTTGTTTCAGCATGACCGTGTTGCTGTGCACCAAGCAAGTTTCATGAAGACATGGTTAGCCAAGGGCGGAGTGGAGGAACTCAAGGGATCTGCAGAGTACCCTGGGCTCAATCCTGACTTCCCTAATACTCTTCTCTCTAAGTGGAGAACCTTGCCAGAAGAGTGGAGGTTATTAAATAATCGCAAAGGAGAGACTAAATCTGGAACAGGTTGTTCAAAAAGTGAATATTGGTGTGAAGGAAAACATTTTTTGGGTCATATAGTACATTTTTGCACTGATGTTCTGACTTATTCGTGGAGAAGCAACTTTCACTTTGTTCACTATACGCCCCAAATAGCTTATTTGGTAAATGTTTTCTCGATTCCGCATTGTTTCTATCATTGCAGCAAATTTCCTTATGTGGAACATTTTCAGTTTGTTAAAGACTCCAGTAATGCAACTGATTGATCCTAAATGATTTTTCATTAGCCAGGTTGTAGTTTGAAAAGTGTGTGCACAGCAGCCAATATTTAAAATAAATAAATAAATAAATAAATCATCATCCTCATATCCTCATATGCACCCTGTTCTAGTGCACGCTTGCCTTAATTAGAATATTTTAAGTATAAAATATCTTTCAGAGCACTGTTTTCATTTCACAGTCTTTATCACGCCAAAAAAAAGGCCAACTGTTCCAAAACATTTTGTAAATGCATAATTCCCAAACACTCCTGCACTTGCACGTACAGTACCTCAAAGGTACTTTGTTCTCTTTTCTCTCGAATAGCCATCTTCAGTCCTGGAACCTGTACCTTTCAGTCTGACACTAATTAAAAAAGCACTATCCACACTCACTCAGGCAATACCTCAAAATGCTCCATCATTTCTCTGCCAGAAAAAAAGATCTCTACACTCCCTCAACAAATGTACTTGTTTCTTTGATATAAAAAGGATGAATTCTGTATATTCAGTATATTTACCACTACTAGACTGACAATCCTTATACGAACCTTCATGCATGAGAAAGTTAAAAACAGGCCCTCCTTGAGACAAAGTCAAAGCAGAAAAACATGAAGCAAGTTATTAAAACATTGTCAAAGCTTTGAAGCTTTGTGGGAACACTGTGAAATCCATTATAACGAAATACAGAATATATATACAAAAATGTTGAAAAATAAAGAATAATAAAAAAAATGGCAAAACAACACTCAATGAGTTACAGCTCACTGGATGAAATTACAGATTTCATGGATGAAATACAGATCGAGCATCTTTTGACCTTTTGTACGTGATGTCATGTCATCTGTCTGCCTTTGTCCCATTAGTATCCACTGATATGGTGTCTGAAATGGTCTTATGTTTCATGGCTAGAGACCCAAATCCTTCTCGAACTCCTGATCAATGGCACTACTTGCTGTGTTAAACATTTAATTAGAGATTTTGATATGTCAGTATTTGTTAATGTTACCTGCAAATCATTTCATGAAGCGTAAAAGCACAGCATATTCCATACGTAGCATCATTCCATTTGCAACAGAAGCACTGAATAAGCTAACGCTAATGCTAACAATCGCCAGCAAATCCAGGAGGGATCCAATTTCTGTAAAGCGTCCGAGGTAATTATGTTATGATAACAAATCAAACGTCTGCAAATTAAAACCTTATTACTTCCTTCATTGATTTTGACATGCTTGTTACATTTTGAATAAGTTATGAAGTCCACCACAACATACTGGACATGAAAATAAAAGTCAAAACAGAAGCTATCAATTGCTAGTTAACTCTTAATCTGTGTATCAAAGCATCAGGTAATCCAGGAGGTAATCAAGTAATTGCCGGGTAATATTTCAGTTATTTCTGTTGTTGACTCCAAATATATATGAAGCATAAACATACAGGTCCTTCTCAAAAAATTTGCATATTGTGATAAAGTTCATTATTTTCTTTAATGTACTGATAAACATTAGACTTTCATATATTTTAGATTCATTACACACAACTGAAGTAGTTCAAGCCTTTTATTGTTTTAATATTGATGATTGTGGCATACAGCTCATGAAAACCCAAAATCCCTATCTCAAAAAATTTGCATATCATGAAAAGGTTCTCTAAACGAGCTATTACCCTAATCATCTGAATCAACTAATTAACTCTAAACACCTGCAAAAGATTCCTGAAGCTTTTAAAAACTCCCAGCCTGGTTCATTACTCAAAACCGCAATCATGGGTAAGACTGCCGACCTGACTGCTGTCCAGAAGGCCATCATTGACACCCTCAAGCAAGAGGGTAAGACACAGAAAGAAATTTCTGAACGAATAGGCTGTTCCCAGAGTGCTGTATCAAGGCACCTCAGTGGGAAGTCTGTGGGAAGGAAAAAGTGTGGCAGAAAACGCTGCACAACGAGAAGAGGTGACCGGGCCCTGAGGAAGATTGTGGAGAAGGACCGATTCCAGAACTTGGGGGACCTGCGGAAGCAGTGGACTGAGTATGGTGTAGAAACATCCAGAGCCACCATGTACAGGCGTGTGCAGGAAATGGGCTACAGGTGCCGCATTCCCCAGGTTAAGCCACTTTGAAAACAGCGGCAGAAGACTGGGGAGAGGGAAATGCCAAAATGCCTGAAGTCCAGTGTCAAGTACCCACAGTCAGTGATGGTCTGGGGTGCCATGTCAGCTGCTGGTGTTAGTCCACTGTGTTTTATCAAGGGCAGGGTCAATGCAGCTAGCTATCAGGAGATTTCGGAGCACTTCATGCTTCCATCTGCTGAAAAGCGGGATGAAGATTTAATTTTTCAGCACGACCTGGCACCTGCTCACAGTGCCAAAACCACTGGTAAATGGTTTACTGACCATTGGTATTACTGTGCTCGATTGGCCTGCCAACTCTCCTGACCTGAACCCCATAGAGAATCTGTGGGATATTGTGAAGAAAAGTTGAGAGACACAAGACCCAACACTCTGGATGAGCTTAAGGCCGCTATCGAAACATCCTGGGCCTCCATAACACCTCAGCAGTGCCACAGGCTGATTGCCTGCATGCCACGCCGCATTGAAGCAGTCATTTCTGCAAAAGGATTCCAGACCAAGTATTGAGTGCATAACTGAACCTAATTATTTGAAGGTTGACTTTTTTTGTATTAAAAACACTTTTCTTTTATTGGTCGGTTTTCATGAGTTGTATGCCACAATCATCAATATTAAAACAATAAAAGGCTTGAACTACTTCAGTTGTGTGTAATGAATCTAAAATATATGAAAGTCTAATGTTTATCAGTACATTACAGAAAATAATTAACTTCATCACAATATGCAAATTTTTTTAGAAGGACCTGTATGCCCACTTATTCATTGGCTTTACCACTTTATCCTGTGTACAGGGTCGCAGGGGGCCTGGAACATGTCCCAGGAGACTTGGGGCACAAGGGTGGGCACACCAATCCCACGTACACACTCTCACACGTTCATTCACACACTACGGGTAATTTGGGAACGCCAATTAGCCTAATCTGCTGGACTGAAACCAGAGTACCTGTAGGAAACCCACCAATATAATACGTTGGCCAAACATCCCTTTCTTCTCTTTGAAGGCATTGATTAAATTCATAGTTATCGGGTGCTGATAAAGAGAAACAATGGGGGGAAATTGCAGTGTACATAGCAATAGAGTCTGGGTCTCAGTGGGAAAGGGTTGCTTTTCAGCAGGATAAACTTAGAAGCAAGAACATACTGTAGCCAAACATTGTTAAGAAAAACCCATTCCAGTCAGCCAGACATCTGCACTGAGCATGATACCTTAAATGGTATCTGATGTCACTGAATGTGTTTAAGTTTTCACCTGACCTGTACAGTGTCTTTTTCACTAAACACAGGAAATATTAGGCACTGAAAAACAGAAATTCTGATTTATCATCTAATATTCAGAATTCTGATATTAAGCCCAAATGTCTTCAGTGTATAGCAATACACTGGTTTCTAATGGGAATGTGTGCTCCAACAGGAAAATTAGCCAAAGCACAGGGCAAGAATACAAAAAGATGACTTGGGTGGGGGTTAATCTGTTGTATGACCTGAGAAATGAAACAAACAAGAAAATAAAAAATATATATCACTATATAATAACTACATACACCTACAATATAACAATATAGTGTTGGTGTTGTGGTTACAATTATTATTATTTAAAGAGGAATTTAAGGCAAATCAGAAAATTTCTTGCGAATCAGGGCATAAAAACCGAATGATGCTTACAGAAGGCTTCAAGCATAGTACAGTGATGAGACTCTTCGATGAGACGCGGTAAAATTTGAATAGTGCAAATGTTTTAAAGAAGGTCATGCATCTGTAAATGACGATCCGAGCCCATTGCCATCCTTAGAGTGTTTGCTGATCCTTGTTCAATGACAGATAACTTCAGGGAGGAATGCATTATCCTTATACTTGATGCGTGTGAGGTTTAGCCAGCGCTCAGATTTCTTGGCAGATCAGCTTGGTACATCTGCAAGACCGTCAGGGTGTGCAGAGAAGCACCAGCCTGACCTGCTGCCTGACATGCTTTTGCCAACAAGGCAGATGAAAGTCTACATGGAAGTGTTGGCTTTTTTTTTTTAGGGAAGATGATGTCCCAGGAGAGAGATAGCCTCTCTTCTATCTGACCCCGTGCTTCCGCATCAACGATACTCGAATAAATCAAAGTCGATGGCATGAAAACACGGGATGAATAAGTCTTGCTCCAAGAGCGAGTTAACTTGCTGTGGAGGTCGCTAAGAAAGGGAGGGAGCATCCCCCAGCTACTCAACAAAAGTCTGTCGTCTAATTTAGAGCGTTTGGGAAAACTTGCTCATGCAGCGCGTTTATCACTTCAAGCAGCTCCTCAAACTCTCTGTCATCAATAGAGGAGGGTTATGAGGGAACTGCTTCCATTTCTGCAGAAGCAAGGGAGGAGGTCTCTCCTGCGCAATCACGAGAAGCGCCGAGGCGTGCTCGCGAGGCGGACGGAGAAACTTCCCGATCGGGAGAAGGCGCGAGAGAAAGGAGGGGAAACTCCGTCTCGTGCGCCTCTTCCAGAACCGCATGTGAACCCCAGGAATGGACCCAAACACTGGAAACAAAAGTATGGAGATTGCCCTCCGATAGGATTATATCACACGGGGGCACACATCTCCGGTTCACTCCTATTTATAACCTGCAGGTGCACTTCATCAGATGATGTCACCTGACCGAGGTTATATATGCCAAAATTTGGCGTGTTTGATACACACATGCTTCACAACCGGCAACACAGAAAGTTGTTCCCATAGCGTTTTCACGCAGCATCGAGTGTGGCTTTTGAAAGGGAACTCGATGGTGGGTTTTTGCCACATCCCATGTACGGTTCTGACCAAGCTCCAAGCCATTTCCACATATTTGTGCCATTAAAGGACCTGAGAAGGCAGCATTTCAGATATGAAGCAGGCAGTTCTGATCATCAAAACTTTATACCTTGATGGCATGAGGTGGTATCAAAACATTTCTAGAGTAGTTGTGTAAAATGCCAACAAATGGCAGCACAAGTCTGCATGCACAGTTACAGGGCGCACTGACCTTCATAAGTCAGTGTGCCAAAAAACTGTGTACATTGGGAGCTGTGCAACTAGGGCTCATCTGACCATATTTCATCATGGACAGCAAGTTAGAACAAAAACCAAACATGACATTTTGCATGAAACTGTGCAAATCTGCTACCTGAGAAGAACATCACTGAGAAAACAACAAGAGATTAGGAATCCCTTAAAAGAGCTCAACCGCAAAAAATGTCGAAACCTTTCAGCAACATGTGCATGATGATCAGTGTGTCATACGGAACCATCAGTGTGTCATACGGAACAGTCCAGGCAATGCGCACATGTGATTTGAACATGTTTGTTGCTGTAAGTTCGTAACCAGACTGTTGATCTAGAAGCAAAAGGAACATTGCATCAGGATCTACCTAGAATTTTGTCAATGTGCCATGGATGACCCGTCCTTCATGTTGAGGATCATTGTGGAAGAGCCCATAACCTCCATGCCTGAACAGGCAAGGCAGGTCCACAGCTCGACCAAGTGCAAGCTCATCGTCTTTTTCGACATTCGCTGCATTGTGCATCGATACTTCGCCCCCAGCTGCCAGACCATCCATAGTGAATTCTACTGCCAGGTTTTAAGGTGAATAACGGAGTATGTATGGTGAAAGCGATGAGACTTGTGATGCACAAATCTCGAAACTTTTTGATACCCCCTTGTACCCAAGCACTAGTGAAATACGAATTATTGCATTAGGGTTGCATTGTATTATATAGAGAAATAGAGAGCTTTTACTCTCATAAGCGTGTTCTGTTATTCTGCACAATCAAAAATGTCAGTTGATTTGTCCCTCGTATTATTATTATTATTATTATTGATTTTTAGTGTCTGTAGTACAGCAGTAGTTTATTAGGACTAGGCTGAGCTTTGGCAACAATATATTTAAAAGAGCTATACAAGTACCAATAAAGCAATACTGAATTCAATATATAATTCTTACTGCAGAGTAATCGAAGTAGCAAAGAAGTCTTGATGACATCACAAGTCACAAGGATTTTCATTGTAGCAGCTCTTACACAAGTGATGTCTAGTTACAAAGCCGCTGAGGTTGAGGGGGTTCTAAAATAGAGGACCCGACAGTGGATAACTGACCAAGAGTGCAGTAGAAAGAGATAAGACAGCACATCACGTCAGCCCTAGAGAATTTAGCATCTGCACAATGACGACATAAGTCAGAAGTACATACCCTGACACACATGCACACACTCGAGAACTTTTTTCTTCCTGCCCGCATCTGAAGCTATAAATAGCATGCAGTGTGCGGTTGTTTTAAATTCCCTTATTGAGAGACTAGCAGAAAAATAAATGGATATGCATACACACATGCTCAATCACGCACACACACACACACACACGCACACACACACACACACACACACACACACACACACACACACACACACACACACTACACAGAGAGCCCTTATGTGATGCCTGACATCTATAGGCTGGAGTAGCTGCAAGGTTGCCAAGGCGACCCTGTGAAGTCTCCACCTTCTGCCTTCAATCTCAGCTTCCTAAACCTCCAAGTCTTCCTCCTCTCTTTTTATCTCTCCCCCTGCCTCTGGCTCTTCATTATCCACTTTGCTTCCCAGTCATTTTTCAACCCTTGATCATTTGTTTCTTTATCATGCTGTCAAACTAACATTTTAACACAATTTGCCATCTCTCTCTATCTCTCTCTCTCTCTTTCTCATTTCTCTCTCTCTCTCTTGTTCTCTCTGTCTCTTACATAAACAAATGTAAGGTAAAACTTACTGATTAATTTCATTCCTATCTGACCACATCTGATGCTATTAGATAATAACTCAACATCAAATGTGCTAGATGCTGGAGTTAAGTCCGTGGTTTCTCAGAACCCCTTATTTGAAATTACTCTGGAGTCTTCATTTTTCCAGTGTGTGTCTGTGGTCTGATAACTTCAAGCTGCTTTGCTCTCCGTTCTACAACAACATTCATCCCTACAGAGGGAACAGGACCTGTACCATTAGCTCTGATGCTCATTAAAAAGCTCCATTTGCACATGCTCAGGTACTGCCGTAAAACGCTTTTTTCA
This sequence comes from Channallabes apus, assembly GCA_030522415.1. NCBI lineage: Eukaryota > Metazoa > Chordata > Actinopteri > Siluriformes > Clariidae > Channallabes > Channallabes apus. The sequence continues at coordinate 34,387,385 of CM060108.1, forward strand.
TTTTTCTGCGAGAACAGCATTCAATTCCCTTTCTATCAATTCTCCTAGCATTCTGACAAACACACACTTCCATAATCCCCTCATCACCCCTCCACAGATAAACAGCTCAGATCAGGGTATGACTCCTAATAATTTTTTGCACTAAGGCCACATATATCACATTTGTGCTGCTTGTTATTTACATGTTAATTCACTTATTTATCCACACATTTATTTTATCCTCCCAAAGGCTAAAACAGTTTTATGCATAGCAGATAGTAAAAGGCATTGTAGAACCTTTCTTTAAGATAATTTGGCATCATTATGCACACTTTAATTGGGTCCTCACAAAGTATAGCCACTAAAAGACTAAGTATGTCTTTTAGTGTTGGCAAAGCTGAACCATAACATTTAATCATTTTGATGCTAAAACATATGGCGCACATTTATGGTCAAAAATATTGGAACAGAAAAGCTTATTATTTGAAGGCATTGGAGTTTGATTTCAAGAAATGAATATGAGACAATATATCACAATTTCAGCTTAATTTCCTGATATTTATATCAAGATTTGTTAAAGAGCACAGGACATACCATTGGTATCAGACCACACAATTTTTAGGTGAACAAAAGTATTTAAGAGATTTTAAGTAATGTAAATAACTCTTAATCTTTGATTGCACACATTTTGTACAATTGAGGGTTAAGGGCTTTGCTCAACAGTTGGTGGTATTTGTTCTGAACCCGTGACCTTGTGATCCATATTCCAAGACCTTAACCACTGAGCTACTCTCCCATGTTTTGGGTTATTTTCATACACATCTATCTGGTACTTGGTTTCATATGCTGACCTCTTTAATGTCCTTTTTCTTTTTCAGGCCATTCAAATTTGTTTTATTGGCCAATGTTTGGGCAATGAATCTGCTTGATTTCCCTCTTTCCTCAGATTCAGCAAAGCTTGTTTCTCTCCCATAGACAGCTCTCTGGTCTTCATGTTGGTCTATAATTGTTTTTAACAACAACAGCTTCTTAAAGATGAAACCCAAAGTTCAAACCAAGAGTAGACATTCAAAGCTATTAATCCATGAATGTATTTTGTTATAAATGGACCTTCAGATGCCTTTTACATGTGACTGCATATTATTCACCATCTTCACGTGTAATCGCATATAAAACATTTGAGTGGCTGTATGCATCCTTGAAGAAGTTTTTTTTCCCCTTGATTTGTGTGATCATCCAATGATTTTGTACGTGTACGTACACTGAACTAAATATACAATTAAGGGTTCAGGTTTATTGAAAAGCTTACAGTATATAAAGCACCAATTCAATCAGCACAGTCTGGCAGCTTACACTGAGAAAATGGGCTTATTATCTAAAGCACTTATATACCAGGAGCCTATTATGTGTAGTGCAATGATGTAACTGCTCAGGTTAGCAATCAGCCAATTATCAGCTAATTATCAAGCCCCCTTTGAACTGACTTAAATAAATGTGTGAGATAAAAGTAGGTTTGGGCACAGTCAAGGACATAACACTCATTATATGAAAAATAGCAAAAGAAAGGATTCTGATCAGCAGCGAAAGACTTACACAAGGCGAGGAATTAAGCAGAAAACTCTAAATAAAAAATCGTCATGAGAAAGTGAATACTGCAACGTCCAGCACTCAAAGAATTGATTGCAGCTAAGATGTATGGGAGGATATGCTGCGTGTAGCAGGGTGAGCTAATCGTTCCCATAGACACTGACTGATGGGATCTGATCACACATGGCTGCAGCACACAGACTAATACATGGAGGTCCTCACACTCCAGCTCACACACATGCATAAACAAATGGGTTACACCCTTTAGATAATAGGAAAACAGTTTAGTCATGATAGGTAAGTATTGTAAAATGTTAAGTACCCTATTTGGTGCTGAAATAAGGTGTGCACAATGTACTTAAAAAAAATGGCTGGGTGTCTCAAATAAATTGGCTGGATTAAGGAGAATTTAGAGATTCAGGAAGATGTACATGGACTGATTTGAATATCACAAAAGCTTAAAGAACTCATCGATTTGCTACACTGTTGTAACGGAGAGAAAGAAAAAGAAGCAAAATGTGCTCAACAAAGCTAAACAAAAACTGCTGTTGGTGTTGACAGGCAAGAAAATAAAACAACCATTTTCACACCAGGGGTGTGCCAATGAAAACTCACACACCTACTCAAACACACTCAGCAGAGCCCCAGCGGAGTTTCACTTGCATGTTGATGTGTCACACTGTATTATCCCGACGTTTAATCCACTGCGGATATGTGTCTGCATGCTGTTACACTCTAAACCGTGCACGTTCCCTTATTATTCCAAAGGAGTTGACTCTGACATAAACAGGGTTTAGTGGCAAAAAAAAAGAAAAAAGAAAAGAAGAATAGTTTCTGTGAGACCTTGAACATCTCACACCAAGAAAAAAGGTCAAAAACAGTTGCACATAACTAGATCAGAGAACCAACCTGGTGGTTGATGAGGGAAGTATTAATTGCAAAAGAAAGAAAAAAGAAGAAGAAGAAGAAGAAGAAGAAGAAAGAAAGAAAGAAAGAAAGAAAGAAAGTAAAAAAAAAAAAGAAAAAAAACCTGAGCTCGCACATTGGCGGCTCAATCCACGCTGTGGTTTTATGTTCTTTGAAACCCCAAGACTCAATGAATCAAAAGATTGACAGATAGTTCTCACTTTCCCCAGCCTTTTGAAAAACCTTCAGTCATTTCAGATGTTAATTCCTGGTTCGATTTCCTGTGCTTCAGAATGAGCATGTGCCCTGAGACAGATTTCCCCTTCGCACCGAGCGCTCTGTATTTTTCTGACTGGTGTTAACTAGATCTGGACTCACACGCTCATGTCCCCAGTGCAGTATTAAAAAAAAGAGAATAATATGAGATCAGGATTAAGTTTCAATATAGCAGATGGACCCACAGTTATAAGCCAGTGCCACAAATCAGCACCGCAGCCTGGCTGAAATCTCTGTAGTCTCTATTCAAGTTACAGTATATTTAATACTTTTTTTAAAAAGCCATTTCAAATGTAAATAGCATCAGCTTGCATGGAAAAAATATCTGTATGCACAGAAATCACACTATCAGTGTGTGGCAAAAAAAAAAACCTTGAGGAATGGAACCCAGTGGTATATTTTTCACATTAAAAATTTTGCATCAACAGGTCTCTGTGAAAGCCAGCTCAGCAACATTAGCCGCAGATTAACACACACCCTGGCCTTGCTTAGCGATTCCACCTGTGTGTGTGTGTGTGTGTGTGTGTGTGTGTGTGTGTGTGTGTGTGTGTGCGTTTGTGTGCGTTTGTGTGGAGAGAGAGAGCGAGAGAGAGAGAGAGAGAGGGGGGGGGAAAGGACATGAATTGAAGTGTTTTCAAGTGAATATTCAGTTGCTTAAGAAGAAGAAAAAGTCAAAGATTAAACCAGATAATAAAAAGACCTAAACAAAAGACCATGCAAAGACAAATAAAAATTAAGCCGTATCAGCCTTTCTTGTATAAAAAGTATTTTAAGACATTATACAACATCAGATTCATAATGCTCAGTCTAGTGTAGTGAGCATTTTGTTATATATGGAGACAAAAACAAGGAAAAAGAATGTGGAAAAAAATATGTTGTGTTAAGTGTTTTGTCTCCTGAAAAGCAAAAATTCAGCAAAAAAAAAGAAGCATTTTCTTGTATAGGTTTTGTTTGTTGTAATGCTTTTGTGTATATTGCTGTAGCTGTGAAATATAAAGGATAATTAAAATTGAGTTGGAACAATTAATATTAAAGATATCATTAAAATGTGTTAAAAAAAAAAAAAGCTAATGTATGATCTATAATGTTTAATCTATATACTTGTATCGTGTGCAGTACTGAATGTGGCAGCTCACCATCCTCGGTGGGCACGTAGACGTTCAGATAGAGACAGTCCTCGCTCTGGTTCTGAATGTAAGTAGCAGCCACATCGAGGCTGTCAGTGAACCACACGGGCAGCATGATCTCAGGCAGTACGCCGTGGAGGTTCTGTGGGCACACGGGTGCAAACTGAGTAGCATTTCGCACTTCAGGCCACGAACCGGGCGCCTCCGGAGGCTGGAACCGGCGATCTCCGATGGGCGGTGTGGCATAGGGCACGCCCAGGTACTGCTCTACAGGGCCCAAAATCTCATTATTCAGTTCCTTTTTGAGTCCACGCAGCTTTCCGTAGTTGGTGCTGACCACTGGGTGCTTGGCACTGGGTTCAGTGCGCTGACACGCACCTAGAGTAAGCCACAGTGCTAGGAACAGGACATAGACGCAGGTGAGAGTGTCTAATCTGCGGGTACAGCCTGAGTCCCGCTTGCAACAGGGTGGTGGGCGCATGACTGCTTTTGCCATTTTTTAGTTTATTAGCATTCAAATCAAGAAGTGTGTAAGTGAAGTGATTGTCCACTAGGGTAGTGCCAGTATAAGAAGTGTGATCCTTTTTCTTTTTGGTAGACGAGATACTGTAGACAGACAGGAATAAGGGGTCAGGTGAACAGAAGGGACAGGGAGGAGAACAAAGACAAGAGCGAAATGTTGCCAGTGGTGATTTCAGCCCTGGCAAGTTAATATGATGTGGCAAAGGTCAAAGAGCAAAAGTCTGTTACGTTCCATTGCCTGACAATGTCCTCATTGGGTTGGTCACACAGGCAATCACGCCTGGGCGTCCTGTAGAAGACAAAGAAAAAGTGCAAAAGTCAGACCTTTCTAGCTAGGAGAAATTGTTATTCATACATTTGACAAAAAGGTCAGTCTGTATCATGACAAAAACAACATTCTTGACACATCACGTCTGATTCACTGTTGAACAACATGTCAGCGATGTTTCAACCGTTCTAGTACCAACTCCTTCACTCATTTAATTACACTACATTTAATTAAGCATAGTCTAATTACAAGAAAAGTCCAATATATATAAAAAAAAAATTATAGATTAAGATTGATCTATTGATTATGTATCCATAATCTCTCAAATGTTAACTTTAATAGCACTGACAATACAAACAAATTGAATTCAATTGCTATCTGTCACAATTTAAACCAAATCGGTGAAAGCAAAGTGCACATACAGTAACAGAAGATTATAGTGAGGTGAAGTGTATTAGTTCTCAGTCTCACTGTTACTTCTGTTAGACTTCATATTTATTCAGAAGCATGATACACTTTCTGAAGCTGCCATAATGTAAAATGTCACCCTATGACTTTACAAAGTTGTCATTATAGAAAATTGCAACCCTGAAAACATTACATACCGTATGTTGCTTACAGTATGTGTTGTCACTCAGAAATATAAAAAAGAGAGTTGGTAGAAACTGCAACACATTTTTACAAAAGGGTTTTAGAGAAACCACTTGTTTTCTCCTGTACACTTTAATACGTTTAGTCAGTGAGGTTTCCTAGTGTCTCCTTCTTAACTAAAACGGACAACCAACAGCTTTTTCCGCTACCAGTGCCTGGTGGTTCCTGTAAATCCCTGTATATAAGCACACTCCGGATTCAACCTTACAGGTCACATATTATAATATTGTTTAAAATGAAAAAAAAAATCGGTTTGACAGAATGTAGGAGTTCTCTTTATATTTTCCTCCTTTCCCAAACGTATAGTTTAAGTGTGTGTAGCTTCAAATCTATTTTTTCCCGGAATGCCCTTTGGAGGAAGTGCATTTTCTTAGCGAATCAGAATCAGAGATTTTTTTCCCCTTGTTTCAAAAACGCTAGAGACCAATTAGAATGTCTAAAAGGGACTAAAAATTTTTTTTTTTTTTTAAATAAGTGATCTTTTAGAAAATGTAGTGATATAGAGTTATATCAGGAAAATAATTTAGAGATTTCTGTTTGACCTGTATTGATAAAATCATAATCACGAATAACACATGATGTATACATTCTAAAAAATATTGATAATTCATTGTCACTTTCTACCTCAGTAAAAATTTTATCTTGCAAAACCATACTCCTGGGAGCAAAAAACGAATAATTGTATAACACACTAATCAACACTGACCTTTTTTTTTTTTGTAAAGGCTAGATATTAGAAAATGTATGCTAAGTGACATTTTCAGAGCACACTCCAGAAAATGTGGCTGTAGAAACAGTTTTTATACTGTGTGGTACTGTTGAATTATAAATGAGCTGGGATTTGGTGAGTAACAATTCCTCTAAACTGATGATAAAGCTCTTTCAAGGCTCAGCCTGTTATGTCTAACAAAGGTTGGTCCATTCTAAACAGTGATACTGAGAAGGAAACAATGTGGAGAGATGAAACCTACAGTAATTAAGAACAGAGACAAATGAATCGCATATTGGGAACTCCTTTCTGTTCCTTTTATAGGAATCTGATTGTAGGAGTGATGAGTGATGAATGAGTGTTTTCAGTTTCCTCTGGAGTTAGTATTTAGCTGTTTGTGCACAAGCAGCTGTTTATAGTGAGCATTATACACAGATTACAAAACACATGCACATATGCATACATGCCCTACTAACAGCACAGTTAGAACAGCAGAGCGCCAGAGAACATAAAGATCTCCAAAGCCAGTGAGAATGAAGAGAATAAAAGAGACGTAAGCAATATTCTCCCGTTGTCATCATTATCATCATTGTCATCATCATTTTCATTATTGCCATAGAAACAATCAGCAGTCTGAACACTCTCCCCTGCCCAGTTTGTCCTGCTTTATTGCTTTGTTACTGTCATATTATACTCTATCTTGTCTGGTACTGCTCTTGATTACATTCCCAGTACGTATGTTCTTGGGTGTCTGAAACACATAGAGTGATATACAATTCTGTCAGGAGACTTTTCTCTCTTTTTTTTCTTTTTACTGTAAAAGGACCAGAGCACCAGAGCACATTTTAAACATTTCTCATTATATTACTTCCTTTAAAGTGCTCCTATTATGCCATTTTAAAGGTTGCTAATACTGCTTTATGAGTCTCTTAAAACAGGTTTACATGTATGCAAGGTCAAAAAACACTAGTTTTCTCCAAAAATAGATAAAATTTTACCCCATTTCTAAATGATTCGTAAACAACTCGTGTGAAGCAGTTAGAAGAATCAGTCTGTCTAAACCCCTCCTTTCCGTGAGCCATCACTGCTGTGATTGGTCAGATGGCGCAGTCCTTTATGATTGGTCTACCGCTAAAGTGTGTGTCGGAAAACGAAATGCTCATTACCATAACTGAATGACAGCGCTGGAGACCCGTCAATACATAGAAAAGATGGCGTTGATGGCATATCGACAAGAAACTGTTTCGCAAGCACGACCGTGGCAGGACGTTTCTCAGTGGTAAGTGTCATATGTTAACAAGAGTGTGATAACGTTAATTGTAAGATGGCGGGCAAGTTGTTCGCGATGTAGAACGTGGGCGGACATTATGCAAATATGTTACGTAGTGCCGTGGATTCGAATTGCTAACGACTTGTTTAGGCGAATGTGAGCCGACTCTTTTTTTAATAGACAAAAACTTATCATGCACTGTCGGCGCCACAACTTTGCAGATAGTTTATGTTCACATACAGCTACATGACACACTCCATGAAAGATCATATTTGAAAATGCATAATAGGGGCACTTTAAAAATTATTATGAACCCCAATCTTTCCATCATTTCCCCCAGTAGCTACATTTACACACATGGTAAAGCGCTTGCCCTATCATCCGGAGATCGCGAGTTCGATTCCCGGGTGATGCTGTAACCTCTCGCAGCTGGAGGTCTAGAGAGAGCTGATTGGCCGAGCTCTCTCAGAGGGGAGAGATGAGAGGTACTTAGTGCTCCCACACTAATCACCGCTCTACAGATAATCAGGGGCGTCTGAAAGTTCACGCAAGTGGAAGGAGCAGATAGCGCTGTCCTTCGAGTGTGTTACTCCGCCCCCAATTGTACGTGAGCCAGCAGTTCAAAAACATGCGGTCGGCTGGTGTCGCGTGGTTCAGAAACACGTGATTGTCTTCGGCCCGCCCGACTTAGCCTTAATGTGGGAGCCCTCTAGTGACGGGGAGGAATTGGATACGACTAAATTAGGGGAAAAAAAATAAGAGATCCCAACATAACTATGTACAGCATGTAGACACTGGTTTAATGTGTGTTTACTCAAAGCATTTCATCAGAATGTAACTTCTTTTTTGGCTTAAACAAAGTGTTTCTGCTCGCTGTTAAGCAGTTTATCTGCTGAAAATATAACAAAAGAAATAGAAGGAGAAGAAGAAGAAGAAGGCTACCCATCTGTTCATACAAATCCCGGCCTCATTATGATAGGTTACATGAATTCAGTCTAATCAATAATGTCTTAGACTTGAAATCATGAACCAATCAGTGCCCTTTCTTCTCCCACTCAGTGGAGAAAAGTTCTAAGTAAAGACAAGAAGAGAAGAGGGTTTGTGACACAGGGAAAGGAAGAAAACTGTTCCTTCCTGGAAACTTGTCACGTGACCTAATGTTACCCCTACAAAGAGGAAATGATTAAAGTGCTTACACATAAATAAATTTTACATATTTAATGGATTATAAAAGGTTTACACTCTCTCGTTCTGATGGAAAATTAATTCCTATTGGGCTGGATTAGTTCAGAGGTGTTTACATTATGCATTTTTATTCTGATGCTGTTATTCCAAATATTAATGGAATACTAGGGTCCATACAACCCCATTTACAGTAGTAATGTGAGATTACTAACAAGATTCTCTGGTTTGTACTTAAACCACATATCTCAACAGAAGCATGCAAAATACACACACCTGTAATATACACAGCATGTAAGAAAAAAACAGATACACCATTTACTTGAGTTGATGTGTGGGTGACTTATTTAATTATTTTTCCCTAATAGTACATAAATGTAAGTGTTTAAGCTTAAATACCCATGGGAGTAAAAACTCTGATTGACAAAAGAAATCAGCTATGATTTTTTTGTTTCTTTGCTGCCAAACATAACATAATGTAACAAAAGCAAGAGATTAGAGCAGTGAAATGAAAAGATATTGGTTTATGAACCGCACTAGTCGTAACTATCATATTAATCACTGCAAATTTGATTTCATCTAACCAATCAACCCATCCTCCCTTATTAGTTTTTAAAATAACACTTAATCTAGCACATCCTATTTTTTAATACAATCCTCTGACAGTTAATCGTTCATACTGCTGAATGAATCCATGAGATATGACCCATGAGAAGTTGAGGCCATGAAATTGAAATGTGTGAACGGGATGTAGGCTGGTTTTGGATCATGCTTTTTAAGTTTAAATTTAAACTGTTAAATAAATAAAACAAGGTCAATATTTGGTTAATTTGATGCATAATCCAGAAAAGAAAATGTTCCCACGGTTTAAAGGACAAACTGATTGAGTACTTGCCTGCTTACACCTTAGTTGAATCAAGCAGTGTTCCTAATTTTATGCACAATAAAGCATAAAAAAGCAATATGTCCATAACAAAATAAGTCAGTAGTATTAATTATGTACCAATCGCAGTATATTTATATGTATTTAATATTAGCCTGGAATGTGACATTCCATATCTTTTAAAGTGGTTTTACAGCCTCAGTGGCCTATTATGGTGCCTAAATGGTGCTGGACATAAGATTTAATTTCATGACTTACTCTAAATAAATGCTTAAATTCAAGGTCAGATTCATGCAAAACTGCCACAAAATGTTTGTACGGTCCTCATGCAACAATCTGAATAGCACGCATATCAGTCTGCAAGTATGTCTGATTTCTGAATACAGACACAGATGCCAGACATTTCAGTATTAAGTCATCAGAAATGTTGGAATGTAATTCTAACACAAGCTAACACAACTAGAAGTCCTCTCAGAAAGTAACAAGTGGCTAAGGTTAGTTTGGCAAGTGTGCTGAGCTTGTTTTTAATTTAATCTGAAAAAAAAAAAAAAAACAGCAATACTGTCAACACCCTTCCTAATCGCACTTTGCAGATATTTACATAGTTTCGTATATCACTGTGTAACTTTGCTTTCTCACCGAAACATTTGTTTATGTCTAGCCATGTTGGTCAAAATGTTTCTGGACTGAAATGCACATGATAGAATGTACAGGAATATTTAGTTAGTTAAAGTAATTAGATTAGATATATTAAATAATATATTTTTTTCTATTCGGCACATTATCAATTACATTGTCTACCGTGTTTGATGGAATCAAATTTTGATTCTGATTGGCTGCATTCCAGCAGAAGTCTTCCAGGTTGTTTATTCCCAAATCAGGTGTATTATTACTGGATTATTAGGCTGTGTCTAATGAACGCAAGACCCGAGAGTAAAAACACCTGAAATCAGTCACCTGCTTTAACACAATCAAATTCCAATTTGGAATCAGAGGTCTTACTCATTAAGGATCGCATCAAGCAAATGGGAAATGCCTGCTTTCTGATCCTGAGCCAGGGTGAAACAGCACTTAATCACACTCTGGGCTTCTCTTAAAGCAGCTGACGCCTGTGCCCTGTAGGCAGCCTAGAGCAGGGACAGACTGGGCACAGCACGGCCATGAAGCTGGCACCGGATCCATCACCGCAGGACACTCAGGTTATTTGGGTCTAAATTGCTTAATTGGCATTGTTACAAGGCCTAATTGGGCTGTAGTGGGCACACTGTGAGCGGGTGGCAGAAAGTGATGAATGGCTGCAATAATTAAGACAGAGAAAAGTATCCATAAATTTGCACACATGTTCATATATACAATGCTCACACACACACACATGGTTTACTTTCTGCTGGGGGCATGGATTAGAGAGCTGTCATTAGGCCTACCTGAGATCATGTTGATAATTTCAAGTGTGAGAGCAGGTGGTCCGTTGTTCGCAACTGTGTGCATTTGTGATGTGAATGTTTATGTGTTCAGCACAGAGCCCTTGCTCTTGAGTTCGAAACTCAGTACCCTGGGAGATGGCAGTGTGATCATGTTTTCATAAGTGTGTATGTGCGCATGTGTGTGAGAGCCTGCTCATCAATAGCAAGGCTGCCGACGGCTAGGTCAAATTTCGGGGTTCGCACTTTTTCTCCTCTATTCATCTCTCTCTCCTCCCAGAAGATTAAGCTAAGAGTCGATCAGGGCCCTGCTGAGCCAAAAGCGATAGAGCAAACAGATGGATAGAGAGACAGCGGTCACTGTGGGAAAAAACATGTAAGAGAACAGAAGTATTGCCAGAAATTGCATCTAGAGCACTTTCTCCATGTCGCTGGAGACAGTTTTTGAAAAAAAATTATGACTATAGAAATCACAGAGCACTTCTCAACACTGCCCATTTAGGCATGAGGGGAAAAAATGAACTGATGTTCAGGTATTCTGCCATCAGATGGGCCTTCAATAGATCACTAGGTCATCACTAGCTCCTCTATTCCTACAAAGAGTTAAAAAATAATAATAGTAATAATAGTTTCCCTTCTTGCATGTGGTACTTTAAATACAAAGTTCCAACGTTAAGGTTGCTTGTGAATGTCTCCATACTGTATGTATTTATAAGGGTAACTATCACCGACCCTTTCAGTGTGATAGTGGAAAGAATTTTAGCTGTAATTTACATTTATAGCATCCGGCTGATGCACTACTCCAGGGCAATGCATGATTTGTCTGCTTGGAAAGCATATGCTTATGCTGATGTTGGTCTATCCAAGGATAAACTTTGCAAAAACTAAAGGTGCTTTCAGTGTCATTTCAGTGTTCATGTGATATATCATGTAAATATCCTTTTTTTTGGCATTTGGCCTCTGTACACCACCACATTGAATTTGCACTTACAGTATGCACTTAAGGTGTGAAAGATGTATCACACATTATAATGTTACAAACATAAGGACTCTCTGTAATACTTGGAGGAAAATCCTGTGCAGTCAATGATTGCCTGAAGTCTGGAACCTATGAACCAAATGGACCAAATGCTGAGTTTCCTCCCTTGAGATGCATTGCCAGGCAATTACTGCAGCTGCTTTGCACTGCTAATTGTTTGTGGGTTTTTCTGCCTTCATCCTTGTCTTCAGTAAGTAAAAAACATGCTGTATTACATTGCGATCAGGTGACTTTATTTAGCCGGTGAAGAATATCCTATTTTTTGAAGGATAAAAAAAAAGCAGCATCCTATCAGTTTTGCAATGTTTGGCTGAATCTGTGCAGATAGTATAGCCCTATGCACTTTAAAATTCATCCTGCTCCCTTTTTTAGCAGTCAGGTCATCAATAAATACCAGTAAGCCTGTTCCATTGTTAGATATACATGCTTATTCCATAGCACCGATATGTTTGACAGTTGATGTGGTATACTTTTGCTCATGAGCTGTTCCTTTCTTTCTCCTTACCAGGTTAATCTTGGTTTCATCAATCCAAAGAATCTGGCAAAGTTTAATCTGTCCTTTTACTTCTTGAGTAATACCAGTGTGTTGCACATTCTTATGAAGCATCTGTAGTTACTTCATTAGGCCATTTCTTGACTGTAGACTTTGAGAATGACACGCATACCTCCTCAAGAGTGTTCTTGAATTGGATAGATGTTGTGAAAACGCTCTTTTTTCACCATGGACAGAATTCTGCGGTCATTCACTTCAGGTGTCTTCTTTAGTCTTACAGGCCTTTTACTGTTGCAAAGCTTGTCATTTAATTCCTTATTTTTAAGATTGTTCCAAACTGTTATACTAGCCATGCTCAATGTCTTTGCTATGTCTCTGATGTTTTCTTTTTTTAACAGCCTAATGATGGCCTCCTTCAGTTGCATACACATCCCATGTTGAGGGTTCAAGGCAACATGCAAATGCAACACTCAAAACCACCTCCAGGAGTTTTATCTGCTTGATCTGCTTTATCTCTCTCCCTCAAAGGGGTATGATGGGGTAATGTTTGCTCATTACTGTGATTTTTGCTGTATGCTATGTTAAAGTAGAGAAACAAAAGGTAATTGATTAACATTATGAAATCGTGACTCAGTTATCCTGGAATGTGCCACATGTGTAACGTTTGCCTCATCTGCTTTTGTTACTGTTTCCTTTTGATAGATAGATAGATAGATAGATAGATAGATAGATAGATAGATAGATAGATAGATAGATAGATAGATAGATAGATAGATAGATAGATAGATGGATGGATGGATGGATGCATGCTATGGGTTTAAATCCCACAAGTAAGCAAGGCCATTAACAGTCCTCTAACCCTCACTTTTTTTAAGCAATTAGGCATTTTTTTATCAGAATCCGAAAGAACAGACCAATGGCAAAGAGACACACACACTTCGGGAAATGGAGGTCACAGACCATCAGAGCACAAAATTGGGAACAATATGCCCCGAAGAGTTAAAGTCAAATATTTACAGGCGTTTAACAGGGGCGGGGTGCTTCTTCTCATAGAGAGGTCACGCTAGCAAAGGAGAGCACAGAGCTAATGAGACGGCATACACTAATCATTATACTACCTTACTAGTTACAAGAAGTGTGTGTGAGTTTGTGTTTGTTAGTGTCTTCATTAATCTAAGTGTATCTGTGTGGGACTGAGAGGCTGGACAGACGAAAAATGTCACAAGCCTGTTAAAATACAACCACTGTAAAGAGGAGAGGCAGGTCAGGAGCTGTCAGCATGTCTCACTCTGGTTAATACTGAACAGCAGGCGGAGTTCAGCCTCATCCATATTCAAAACACACACACAAATAGACACCAAGAGAAGAGAATAGAACCCACAGGTGCCTGCCTGCTGCACTGCATTGAAATTTCTTATGTTTACTGATTTTATTTTATTCTACTGTATATGTTGCTATTTTTATAAGAGCTGCGATTTTTGCTATTAACTATTCTTCTTTGTTCACATTTCTAACCTGACCAAAACCAAAATCTGACTATTCTCTTTTAAAGCAGGAGGACAGGACAATTTATAGCCACTGAGGTCATTTCATTGTCATCTTAAGACTGGACTATTGCAACATGCTTATTGCAGGTCTGCCCTTGCCCGGCATATGAGCCTTCACTGTAAATTCCAATTGCTTTGCTGACTCGCATATAAATAGTAAACTTTACTCAAAAAATTCAAACTATACATCTTACAAGGTTTTGTTGAGTAACACTTACTTGCAGGGTGAGTAAAACAATTTACTTAATAGTTTTAGTGATGCTTACTTGCAACACATAAGTAGCAACAAATAAAGCAATGACATTATTGTACCAGTGAGAGGCAGCAGCGAGCCCAAGAATAATGAAGAAGTAAAAAAAGGGGGGGAAGAAGCAAGAAGCAAGAGAGCATGCGTAGTAGAATTTGTGCGTGCTCAGCTCGTGAACGGGTGAATTGGCGCCAATTTTCTGATGTTGAAAGAAGCAGCAGGAAGTTTTTAACATCTGAAGCTTCATTACGGTTTTAAGTTACATGTTAGGTTAAAATGTGTAAGAATAGTGATGATTTGGGTCAGATTTCAATTGTTCCTGACAGTGGATATATATTCTCAGTGTTTTATACTGTAGCGTGGGCAGGGCGCCGGCTGACGACCATCATGCTTTGCGGGGTTTTTGCTTTTTGCTGTTCACCCTTTTCAGGACAGTTGTTTGGGTTAGTGGCTTTGGCCAAGTTGGATGTTTTAAGATACGTATGTATGTGACATGTTGAATGTGTCCCAGTTCATGCTAAGGCTGAATTGGATTTGGTTCCCATGCTATACAGTGACTGTGTGGTGAATAAACTTCTCCCAGCCATTGCATTGAGCAGCAATTAAGCTTACTTAGTCTCTCCAAGTGGAGATGAGTGAGCTTGGTTGCTGCCCAATGCAATTGCTAGGAGTATTTTATTAGGTCTCAGCACTGTATAGCATGAGCAGCACATTCACTGAGATAGCACACACAAACATGGCTGAAGCCATTAACCCAAACACCTTTCTCCAACACGGTGGACACATAGAGAACCCCCGCAAGGCATGATGGTCGTCAGCCACCGCCCCGCCCATGCCACAATGTAATAAACAATTGATGAACTTAAGTTATTCGAGTAATGTTTACTTGGCTTTTTTAAGGTAATCGGTTTCCTCACTTTTTCCTAGTAATGTGAACACTAATAGAAAGTTAACTCAAATAATGATTTTAAGTCAACAGTACTTAAGTATACTTGATTAACAAGTTGTCCCTACAAATTGTGTTAAGTTATGCCAACTAAACATTAATACTCTACTTTACTTGGAAATTTTAAGGCAATCGGTTTCCTCACTTTTTCTAAGTAAAGTCAACTTATTACATTTTACAGTGTTACGATTCATTCAGAATGCAACAACTGTATTGTTTTCAACCTCTGCAAATTCTTCCACATCACCCTAATATTGCTTTACCTTAACTAGCTCCCTATGGATGCCTGCACCACTAGCACTGATGCTTGCTTATGAATCCAAAAACAGACCCCATTACCCCACTTACACACTACATTTGGGTATTTAGTTTGACACAAATGTATCCACCCTCCCTCAACAAATAGAGCAGATAACAAAGACTTATGTCTGTTCTGGCACCTAGGTGGTATAATAAACTTGCCTTGGCAATCCAGGGGGCTTAAAACCTACCTCTTTACCAAGCACTAAGATGAGTGCTAATCTAATTCAATAAACTGATATATACTGTTGTGTGATTTTTTTTATATTATTTGAGACTAGAATGTGCTTTTGTAAGTCACTCTGCATAATAGTGTCTGCTAAATGCTGTAACTGTTATTTTATTTGTGACTATCTATTTGTAAAGTATATGATAATAATTAGTCATTAACATAAAAAAAATACATTAACTGTTAATGTTGCATAATGCATAATGTTTCTCTATAGCTAACAAATCTACAGTACCAGTCAAATGTTGGACTACATTCAAACCTTTAAATTATATTAGTTATTTTAAGACACGAAGGTCGGCTGTTCTGTAATAGTTGTTGCAAAAACAGTATTGTTAAGTGCATTTGCAAAATCCAGCAAGCACCATCATGAAACTGCCTATCATAAAGACCATCCCAGGAACACAAGACCAAAACTTACCTCTGCTACAGAGGAGAAGTTTATTTAGAGTTACTAGCCTAAAAAAATCTTATTTACAAAACCTCAGATTAGAGCAGTTATGAAGGTTTTAAAGGGCATAAGCACCAGACGCATCTCAATATCAAATGTTCAAAGGAGATTATTGGGTATTCTGGACGCCCTCAGCATTGTTCTACAGTGTAGAAAAACATAAAAATCAGGAAATACCATGCAATTAGAAGGTGTGTATAAACCTTTGACTGGTAGATTGTAACCAAGATGGCGCCAGTGAGGTTGGCTGCCGTCACGACTGCTCCGACCACCTTTTCTTTGTTTTTTAAGGTAGTTTTCAGTGTTTTAAAATCGGCAAACTCATCACCATTGAGTACATTAGGTATGATAGAGACACTCTTGTTTCTGTTGGTATACAATGTTCTCACAATTCAACTTTTTTAACTCCGGATCCGAGCTGGCCGAGTGAGATCCTGAGGGAGAACAATGGACAAGACGCGAAGCGGCTTCCCCGAGGGAAACGAGCCGGCGTCAGGAACAGGCTGAGAGCTCGTGCACACCTCTGCCTAGCATCCTGCTCGCCAACGTCCAGTCACTGGAGAACAAACTTGATGACGGTGGAAATCGGTGGCCGCGTTACAGGACGCACTTGATGACGCAGACTGGACATGTTCAGAAACAGCTCCGATGACGTCAGCGTGTTTATGGAAGCGGTTGTGGCATTCATCGGGAAACTAGCGGATGATACCGTGCAGAAAAAACTATCAGAACGTTGCCCAACCAGAAGCCGTGGGTGGATAAAACCATCCGAAATGCTCTGAGATCTCACACCGCTGCCTAGAACACGGGACTTGCGTCGGGGGACATGGAACCATGCAAGGATGCAGCATACAACGTCCGGAAGGCAGTGAAAGAGGCAAAGCAGCGCTACAGGAGAAAACCGAGTGACTCTACACCGCGTTCCAAATTATTACGCAAATTGGATGTAAGTGTCATAAACATTAAATGTTTAGTTTTTAAATTAAACTCATGGATGGTATTGTGTCTCAGGGCTCTTTGGATTACTGAAATGAATCTCAGACACGTGTGATAATTAGTTTGCCAGATAAGCCCAATTAAAGGAAAAGTACTGAAGAAGGTTGTTCCACATTATTAAGCAGGCCACAGGTTTCAAGCAATATGGGAAAGAAAAAGGATCTCTCTGCTGCCGAAAAGCGTCAAATATTGCAATGCCTTGGACAAGGAATAAAAACATTAGATATTTTATGAAAACTTAAGCATGATCATCGTACTGTGAAGACATTTGTGGCTGATTCAGCGCACAGACAGGTTCGTGCAGATAAAGGCAGAATGAGGACGGTTTCTGCAAGACAAATTCATCGGATTAAGAGAGCAGTTGCTGAAATGCCATTACAAAGCAACAAACACGTATTTGAAGCTGCTGGTGCCTCTGGAGTCCCGCGAACCTCAAGGTGCAGGATCCTTTAAAGGCTTGCAGTTGTGCATAAACCTACTATTCGGCCACCCCTAATCAATGCTCACAAGCAGAAACGGTTGCAGTGGGCCCAGGCATACAGTACATGAAGTTTTTAAACAGTCTTGTTTACTGATGAGTGTCGTGCAACCCTGGATGGTCCAGATGAATGGAATAGTGGATGGTTGGTGGGTTGCCATTATTTCCCAACAAGGCTGAGATGTCAAGGAGGTGCCGAAGTCATGTTTTGGGACAGAATCATGGGGAGAGAGCTGGAAGCTCCCTGTAGGGTCCCTGAAGGTGAGAAAATGACCTCTGCAAAGTATATTAACTGACCACTTTCTTCCATGAAACAAAAAGAAGAACCGTGCCTTCCGTAGCAAAATCATCTTCATGCACGACAATACACCATCTCATGGTGCAAAGAATACCTCTGTGTCATTGGCTGCTATGGGCATAAAAGATGAGAAACTCATGGTGTGGCCACCATCCTCCCCTGAACTCAACCCCATTGAGAACCTATGAGGGTGGGAGGCAGTTTGATTCAAAACAGCAGCTCTGGGAGGCTATTCTGACATCCCGCAAAGAAATTCAAGCAGAAACTGTCCAAAAACTCACAAGTTCAATGGATTCAAGAATTGTGAAGGTGATATCAAAGAAGGGGTCCTATGTTAAGATGTAACATGCCCTGTTAGAATTTTTTTGATTGAAATAGTTTTTGATTTCTTTAAATATGACCTCCTAATGCTGCAAATTCAACAAAAGCCTATTTTCAGTTCTTTAAAACCTATAAAATGTTTTAACTCTGTTGTGCATAATAATTTTCAGTTTTTTATTTTTAAAATAAATATTGCTATCATTAGGAGGTTTGTTCAATAAAATTCTAATTATATCCTAATCGTTGAAGACTAGAAAATTATACTACAGTTTGCATACCACCCGAACCGTTCCACAGACAATGCAATCTCCCATCTTCTCCACACATCACTCACTCGCCTAGACACTAGGAAAGGGAATTATGTTAAAATGCTCTTCATCGACTACAGCTCTGCATTTAATACCATAATTCCCTCTACACTCATGACCAAGCTGGAGCACCTGGGACTCAGCTCATCAATTTGTCAGTGGATCTCCAATTTTCTGACTGGCAGACCACAGGCAGTAAGGATGGGTGGACATGTCTCAGCCTCCCTCACTCTCAGCACTGGAGCCCCCCAGGGTTGTGTTCTGAGCCCCCTGCTGTACTCTTTGTACACCCATGACTGCGTGGCCACTACCAACTCCATCGCCATTATCAAGTTTGCTGACGACACTGTCGTGGTGGCCCTGATCACCAACAATGATGAGTCGGCCTACCTAGAGAAGATTGGAAATCTGGAGAACTGGTGCCAGAGGAACAATCTCCTCTTGAACGTCAGCAAGGCAAAGGAGCTGATAGTGGACTTCAGTACAAAGCAGGAGAGGAACTACTAGACCCCAGTCATCAACAGGAGCCCAGTGGAGAGAGTGGACAGCTTCCGATACTTCGGTGTTCACATCACGCAGGACCTGTCATGGTCCTGTCACATCCACACCGCAGTGAAAAAGGCCCGGCAGCATCTGTACCACCTCAGACATTTGAGAGACTTCAGACTGCCCTCTAAGGTGCTCAGGAATTTCTACTCCTGTACCATAGAGAGCATCCTGATGGGAAACATCACGACCTGGTTTGGAAACAGCACCATGCAGGACAGACGAGCTCTACAGAGGGTGGTGCGATCAGCTGAGGGCATCATCCGCACTGAGCTCCCTGACCTGCACTCCATCTACAGCAAGCGGTGCTGGACCAAGGCCAGGAAGATCGTGAAGGACCTCAGCCATCCCAACAATGGACTGTTCTCTCTGTTGCGGTCAGGAAAGCGCTTCCGCTCCCTGAAGGCCAACACAGAGAGACTGAGGAGAAGCTTCTTCCCGCAGGCGATAAGGTCTCTCAATCACACCACCACACAGGACTAATAACATCTTTTTAAACATTGACATTGACTGGACAATCATGGACACATTCATGCACTACATATTTATATATCTGGACCATTGCACATGACACTTTCATAAGTCACTTTTCATGCATATTTGCACAACCATTGCCACTTTAAAATTTTATATATACTTTTTTTTCCCTCCTATATTTCTATATTTTGTAATATTTTTATTATGCCCTTATTTGTACAGTTTATTTTACTAGTTATTTTTTTTTATATTTATTTTTATTAATATTTATTCCTTACGTATAAGCTTTTATTTTCTTTTTAAGGTCACTGGCGGTCGTACATGCATTTCACTGCATATCATACTGTGTATGACTGTGTATGTGACAAATAAAATTATAATTTTTTGATTTTAGTGTATTAACTTGTGCACCACAAGATGGCGGACATGCAGTTTAGGTGATGCGTAATATTAGACATTGTATTGTTAGCATACTCGTTTTTGAACGAGGCCAGAGACAAGAGCATGTTTTTTAATAGCCTTGTTGTTTATCTTAAATTGTCTCTTAAAACTATTTGTGCTTCGTTAATTTTTCTCGCATAGCTAATTTGTTGGGACTGTGCTGATACGACTTAAACAATGTAAAATTAAACAGAAAAAATGTCATGTTACCCTCACTCACTCATCGTCTATACCGCTATATCATGTTTTCAGGGTCGTGGGGGGTCTGGAGCCTATCCCAGGAGACTTGGGGCACGAGGTGGGGTACACCCTGGACAGGGCACCAATCCATCGAAGGGCATATAGACATACACACACTGACACACTCATTCACACACTTTGGGCAATTTGAGAACACTAATTAACCTAACCTACATGTCTTTGGACTGTGGGAGGAAACCGGAGTACCCGGAGGAAACCCACCAAGCACGGGGAGAACATGCACACAGAGATGGGAACTGAACCTGGACCATTAATAATTAATACATTATTGTTTGTTAAAATGTTCGACTCTCAGTTAAGAAAATCTGCCATTCTTAGTCAATTCCACATAAATGTTAATTTTCAACCTTACTGGGACTTAATAAATAGTCTTGATAAATAGTCAGAGTCACTAGTTTATTAAAATCTACTATTCAATATCAAGTCTGCTCAGCATCAAAGAAGCATTAACATACTGTAACCTAAAACTATACTTAACACATA
Organism: Channallabes apus; assembly: GCA_030522415.1. Lineage (NCBI taxonomy): Eukaryota > Metazoa > Chordata > Actinopteri > Siluriformes > Clariidae > Channallabes > Channallabes apus. Next base: position 34,408,027 of record CM060108.1, read on the forward strand.
GCGTCAACAAACAATTATGCTAAATTACCTCAGTGAATTGGCTCACTCTAAGTGAATTCCTTAAACATTATACAGTATGAAGCAATATCTTTCATGTCTTTTAAAATTATTATTATTTTTTTTTAAATAGTAAGTGAGACTATATTTTAACCTTACTAGTGGCAAACCAGTCTAATTGGACAAAGGATTAAGTACAACTAGGACTTTCAATAATAGTAATAATAATAATAATAATAATAGTAATAATAATAATAATAATAATAATAATAATACTTTTAGAACAGTAATGAAGCACCTCTCCTTGACTTTGAACTGCTTGATAAACGAGACAGAGGAGAAAGATGAAAGCATAGGTGAAAGGCTCAGAGGGAAGATGAGGAAAAGGCTAGACTGAGTCATGTATCATGAATTCACACATATCACAGTGCTAAGGTGAGAAGATGGGAAGGTCACATGCTGGGTTATACATAGGTAACGCTTTTTTCTCCCTCTGCTTTTTCCCTTTTTCCCCTCATCTAATCACAACCCCCCCCCCCCCCCCCCATTTCTCTTCTGCCACCATTCAGTTTAGAATAAGTAGAATACCGATAGTGTATATGTTCTGTTGTACACTTGTTTCATGAGAGAACTGCTCTAGAGAATTAAACAGAGTAGCTATTTATGCACATTTAACTGAAAATGACCATACAAGCACAGCTGCTTCCTCTTCTCTTACCCTGGCTGCCACACAAACTTCATATTCTTTCTCCTTGCCCTCTCTTTCCTTTTTTCCTGTTCCCTTCCAAATCAAAGTGTTGCATAGCTGAAGGCAGTGTATATCTCCTCCCACACCCACTCACACTTACAGTCTAAAGCTATATGTGGATGCAAGTTTATTTAGCGACCTGAAATCTATAGACATGTCCAGACCAGGGCCTGAGATCCTGGTTGTAGAGAATGTCTGAATAGCAGCGCAGTTGTGTTTCTCATTAAAATTAGATGTCTTGAATGCGAAACAACCTCCCTCCCTATCTCCTCTAAACAAGAAGAGCTGTGGCATATTTACCCGTCCACTGGGTGTACATGACTTACTGAACAATCCCCAAATCAGGAGAAGCACCAAAACAACTCTCTCTTCTTCTATTCTTCAATCTCTACTCCTAGGACTTCAATTCCTCTATGAAACACCAACTGGCACTTTGTCTTGTTTTCAACTTATGACACACTACACCAGTCCCGTCCAGCACACACTTTTCACAGCACAATAGCCACTGCAGTGTAATCACCTCGTACAGTAAAGTAGCACAGACGCTCAAGTAGAGGACACTGTGTGTGTGCAACAGAGGGAGAACAACCACTAGGATATTAAGCTCATCTGTGACTAAGCTAAAAGTATTCATCACACCGGCCAGTGAAATTGTGTGCAATTGTACGGTCTATGCTGAAGTGATGAAATGTACACTGGGGACTTGGAAGAGAGACACACCGTCGACAGATTTGTAGGCTCACTGGCTCATTTCAAGCTGAAGTTTACTTTATAAGCAGTCATAACTGAAGATATTAACTCATAGACATGTAATATACTGTGCAATGATTTATTCTTTCCCCCTAAAGATTTAGCTTAAGTTCAAGTATAAAATAGAAATGCATTACGGAATAGAACAGCTACATGTTGTATTGTTAACTAATTTTAATCAAAATTCCTTGTACATTTCCATTTGTTTGCTTTTGTAAACCTGCCTACTTTAACAAGATCAAACTAAAGCCCGTTTTGCACAGTATTAACTTTAGATGGAAATATGGGATTATTTAATTATTACTGGTATAAGTTTAACTTCTTATGTTCAATTCTAAAGGCTTAACTTAACTTAGAATATATATACATGCTTCCGTGGAATATCGACAATTTGCCATTCAGTCCCGCGTTGATAATCAGCGATATTTTATAAGGAGATTTAGGGGATTTAGCTCTACTTAATTTTATATCGTTTTGAGAAAATTCATTAGTTCATTCATTCTATTTGAAGCTTTTGAACGTCTCGGATGGAGCAGGAGCAGCGATTTAGTTCTGAACTCGCTTCCGTGAAATTATCACTAAAACAATATTGAATTTGAATAAATCAGACCTACCACAGCAGATAATAAACTATGCTATGTCGTAACCGAAGCAAACACCACGATTATGCCTCGTTTCGTTTAGCGTTGCTAGGCAACGGAACCTAATCGGCTTGAACATGGATCACTTGGCTGCGGTGTATTATAAACCTGCGGATTGTTTCACTGCTTATGCTCACATAAGAATCATGTAATATTCTTATGTGAGCATAAGGGGTAATATTCTTATGTGAGCCAGTGGTAGCTCAGTGGTTAAGGCATTGGACTACGGTTTGGAAGATCCCAGGTTCAAACCCCACGGCGACCAAGTTGCCACTGTTGGGCTCTTGAGCAAGGCCCTTAACCCTCAACTGCTCAGATGTGTAATGTGTTGGAAAAAAAAATGTAAGTCGCTCTGGATAAGAGCGTCTGCCAAATGCTGTAATGTAATAAAAGAGAGGGAAATGTGGAAGTGATGTGTGGCCACTCAATTTCGGTAACTACACTGAGTGTAACATCTGCATAGTGATGCTAAACAACTTCACTTTTCCGTTTACCTCTGAGAAAAAAAAGCTGTATTTTGTTTGTTTCCATTTAGAATGTGTGCTGATGTTTTGCAAGTATTTTTATCACCATTCAAAGGCTTACAATTCATTTAGTTTAGATTTCTAGCAGATGCCATGAGTTTTGTTCCCTGAACAAAACTCATGGCATCTGGCTCATGGCATGGTGGGATTTATTGGGAAGCTAGTAGACGATACGGTGGAGAAAAAGACTATCAGAATGTTTCCCAACCAGAAACCGTGGGTGGATAAAACCATCCGCGACGCTCTGAGATCTCGCACCACCGCCTACAACACGGGACTTGCGTCGGGGGACATGGAACCATACAAGGCTGCGTCATACAACGTCCGGAAGGCGGTGAAAGAGGCGAAGCAGCGCTACGGGAGAAAACTAGAGTCACAGCTTCAACAGAGTGACTCTAGGAGCCTGTGGCAGGGACTAAGGACAATAACGGACTATAAAGCACCAACATCCGGTATGGCGGACGCGACTCTGGCAGACGAGCTCAACACATTCTATGCTCGCTTCGAAGCTGCAGCTAAAGACGCTAGCGATGCTAATGCTAATGGCGCTAATGCTAGCGGCGCTAATGGCTGCAGACAGGAAGACACTGCCAGCACCGGGAACGCCCTCATCATCTCCGAGCACGATGTGAGGAGAGCCTTCAAGAGAGTGAATACCAGGAAAGCAGCAGGACCAGACGGCATCTCAGGTCGTATCCTCAGAGCCTGCGCAGACCAGCTAGCACCTGTGTTCACTGAGATATTCAACATCTCCTTATCTCAGTCGGTGATCCCCACGTGCTTCAAAGAGTCCATCATTGTTCCTGTCCCGAAGAAACCACATCCTGCTTCTCTCAATGACTATCGCCCTGTAGCCCTCACCTCAGTAGTGATGAAGTGCTTTGAACGCCTTATCAGAGACTTCATCATTTCTTCACTACCCGACACACTGGACCCATTACAGTTTGCATACCGTCAGAACCGCTCCACAGACGATGCAATCTCTCATCTCCTCCACACATCACTCACTCACCTGGACACTAGGAAAGGGAATTATGTTAAAATGCTCTTCATCGACTACAGCTCTGCTTTTAATACCATAATTCCCTCCACACTCACCACCAAGCTTTAGCACCTGGGACTCAGCTCATCTATATGTCAGTGGATCTCCAATTTTCTGACTGGCAGACCACAGGCAGTAAGAATGGGCGGACATGTCTCAGCTACACTCACTCTCAGCACTGGAGCCCCCCAGGGTTGTGTTCTGAGCCCCCTGCTGTACTCTTTGTACACCCACGACTATGTGGCCACTACCAACTCCATCTCCATCATCAAGTTTGCTGACGACACTGTCGTGGTCGGACTGATCACCAACAATGATGAGTCGGACTACCTAGAGGAGATTGGAAATCTGGAGAACTGGTGCCAGAGGAACAATCTCCTCCTGAACGTCAGTAAGACAAAGGAGCTGATAGTGGACTTTAGTACAAAGCAGGAGAGGAACTACCAGACCCCCGTCATCAACAGGAGCCCAGTGGAGAGAGTGGACAGCTTCAGATACCTCGGTGTTCACATCACGCAGGCCCTGTCATGGTCCTGTCACATCAACACCGTGGTGAAAAAAGCCCGGCAGCGTCTGTACCACCTCAGACGCTTGAGAGACTTTAGACTGCCCTCCAAGGTGCTCAGGAACTTCTACTCCTGTACCATAGAGAGCATCCTGACGGGAAACATCACGACCTGGTTCGGGAACAGCACCATGCAGGACAGACGAGCTCTACAGAGGGTGGTGCGATCAGCCGAGCGCATCATCCGCACTGAGTTCCCTGACCTGCACTCGATCTACAGCAAGCAGTGCTGGACTAAGGCCAGGAAGATCATGAAGGACCTCAGTCACCCCAGTAATGGACTGTTCTCTTTGTTGCGGTCTGGGAAGCGATTCCGCTCCCTAAAGGCCAACACAGAGAGGCTGAGGAGGAGCTTCTTCCCGCAGGCGATAAGGTCTCTCAATCACACCTCCACACAGGACTAATAACATCTTTTTAAGCTCACAACACTGACTGGACAATCATGGACACATTCATACACACTTGCACTAAATATTTATACATCTGGACAATTGCACATGTCACTTTCATTAGTCACCTTTCATGCATATTTGCACAACCACTGACACTTTAAATTCTATATACATATATACTCCCCCCCCCCCCTATATTTCTATATTTTGCAATATCTTATTATGCCCTTATTGTACAGTTAATTTTACTAGTTAAATTTATTTCTTTAGTATTTCCTTTTTATTGATTATTTATTTTACGTACAAGCTTTTATTTTCTTTTTAAGGTCACTGGCGGTCGTGTAAGCATTTCACTGCATATTATACTGTGTATGACTGTGTATGTGACAAATAAAATTTGAATTTGAATGAATTAACATTCCAAGCATAGCTTTGTTGTGTTCTTTGTGCATTTGCCACAGACAAGCCGCTTACAGGTAGGGCAGATATACAGTAAGAGGTTTTGTTCCCTGGACCTCTGCTTCTGAGGTGGTCGTTCGGAGGGGGTTGTGATCACACCTATAGGCTGGACTATGGAAGGTGTTACTCATTTATTTATTCTCTACAACTGAGAGAACTGCACAGGTAACTGCACAGACCAAACTGTTATCTTCTTGTACTGTTATAAAAATTATAAATATAAAAAAACTTTTTTTATATTACAGCTTTTTTTTCTCAGAGGTAAACGGAAAAATGAAGTTGTTCAGCTGTTTAGTGTCACTATGCAGATGTTACACTCAGTGTAGTTACCGAAATCGAGTGACCACACATAATTTTTTTTAAATTTATTTACCTTTATTTAACCAGGCAAGATAGATTAAGAACAGGTTTCTTATTTACAACTGTGGCCTAGCAACATCACTTCCATTCCCTCGCTTTTATTACATGATTCTTATGTGAGCATAAGCAGTGAAACAATCCGCAGGTTTATAATACACCGCAGCCAAGTGAACCACGTTCCCGCCGATTAGGCGTGTGGTCCGTTGCCTACAGTAGCAACACTGAACGAAACGAGGCATAATCGTGGTGCTTGCTTCGGTTATGACATAGCATAGTTTATTATCTGCTGTGGTAGGTCTGATTTATTCAAATTCAATATTGTTTGTTGTTTGTAATATTGATAATTTCACAGAAGCATGTTCAGAACTAAATCGCTGCTCCGAGACGTTCTTCAAATAGAATGAACGAACTAAAGAATTTTCTCAAAACTATATAAAATTAAGTAGAGCTTTCCTTTTTGTTATAGTACGAAGCCCCTAGATGGACAAAGGAGGAGAAAAAACGTCAGAAAAAAGTCATGCCAAAAACTTTGGGTTATAATGCAAAACATGACTTGTTTTTTTTCTTCTGCCGTTTTTTTTCTCTTCCTTTGTCCCCTTAGAGACTCTGTAGTAGGTTTTCTCAGTTGAATATAAAAAAAAATATATTGCTGATTATCAATGCGGGAATGAATGCCGCATTGTACAAGTGCAAGTTGATCTTGGAGCTAAACTATTTGCTTTGGGTGAAAATGCCATCTAGCGATCATTGTGTGTCAGCAACAGCTTCCCATTCAAAATAATAGGCAGTCAAAATGACCGGTGAAAGGCGTTAAAAGTAGGTGACACTGGCACGGCGCTTCTAGTGTTAACTTGGCTTTCCACTGACGCAAAAGAGTTTTGAATGGCTCCCGGAAGTACATGCAATTTAGCCAGCATTTGGTTCAGAAGCCCATACTGTATGCTGAAAATGGTCATGTGTCAAGGAAAATTTTGTGCGCAATTTTTAGGCAAAAAAAAATAAAACATTTTTATGTGTGTGTTTGTGAAGAGTTTAAAACACAGAACAAATAGGCAGAACTTAATGGCAACAATGTCAATGGGGATGGCTATGCTGATTAATTCTACTTGTTTTTATTTTGGATGCCTGACAATACACTTTAAGAGGAAGAAAAAAACTATTTCAGACAGCTGACCTTGCTCTTACTTTGGCCCTCTTTGGATCAATCCCAAAATCTAATTACTTCATCCACTGTGTTCCAACGATAATTTCATACAAACCCTATAAACATTCAGCCCCTCATTCTTAATCTATTGCGCTAACCTGAATCTCAGATGAATGTACTGTACAGGCATGGGCGAATAACCTGAGAACACAATGTCCCCACTAATGGAGGCAAAAAAATGCATCCAGAGAGATGGTTGTACTCCTAGAACAGGTATAGCCTTACTATATATTATGATCATGTGACTTATTTTAGGTGATCAAGTGCATCTCCATAGCCCTTTACAAAAAAATAACTAAAGCTTTCAAGTGTACAGTTTGCAGTTTTTTTTTTAACATATGCAGTACATAAGCAAAAATACTGCAATTGTATCTTTACCTTATTAATGCAGTAATATTGCAGGTAATATTAAATGGCTACTGCCGTTAATATACAGTAGTTGTACTGCAAATAAAATACATAGGTATACAAAATTAAAATAAAGCTGAAAAATTACTTACTAATCTAAATGTGTATATGTAATATAACTACATTACAACACAATTATTGCAATTCAATTTATTAATTAAGAAAAAAAATCAATGAAGCAACACATTTAAACACTTAAAACAAATAATAAAGACCATTGAATGCACTTTTACACTTAGCAATATTGCTGTTTAATGGTGCTGCTGCTAAGAGACACAGCTGTCAATCAGTGTACAACATGACACAACCAAACAGTATACACTTTTCAAAGAAAAAATAAAATAAAAATGAACAAAGAAAAAAAAAAAAGGTTTGTACTGTAAATATATTACAAGTCAGCAACTGGAAGCCTGGAGAGGGTTGATGCCTCCTCCACATTTTGTCCTAATTTTTCAACTTTGTTCGAATAAGCACTTTCACCTCCCTTTCCTTCATTTAAAGATGTTCTTGACATGTGCTGAAACAAAGGAAATAGCACAAACAGTGAGACAAATATTCATTAAAATTTGTGTAGAAAACACATTTGAATAATTAACTCATTCCATATACAGTAGACTCAATGTTTTACTGAGAAACTACTATATCTGTTTCTGTCATTATTATGTCCTAAACTACTGCTAAATAAATTACTCCTAAACTACTGCTCGAACTTCTAGTTAATTATATGTGGAATGACCAAATATTATTAAAATATCAGCTAAATTTCCTCACCTCTCACAGCTGCTGTTTGTTGGACTAGGAGGGCAGGGTCATGTGTGGAGTTTGAGGCTTTGAAGACAAAAAATAATCAAATGCTTATCATGGAAAGACTCCAAGACAACTGTTTTGTTGTGCAAATCAACATAACTGAATTCATAAAAAGAAAGTGGACCATCAGGACACTGTGTGAGATTTTAGATAATCCTGTAATATTTTATCACGTAAAATCCAAACCACACATTTGTTCCACAGAGGGATGTCTACCTCCTGACGTTATGCTGACACCTAAAGACATAAAGGTTTGAGACTGACTAAGCAAAAATATAAATTTGTTCTGAGAACCCCATACCCCAAAAACAAATTTTATTAAGTTCCCATCCAAATCTAAATAACAAAACAGTTTTTAGTGAAAAGAAATGAAGACAAGATGAAAGTAAGGTTTCCTACCAGCAGTGAATTTTACCCAGGGTCTAGTGCTAACCCCTTGGCCTTCTCCCTCTTCCACTCTCGATCTTCTCTCTCGTCTAAGGGCTGACCGTCGACTACAGAAACAAACAGGAAGTTTACAGACGAATCATTTTATCAGTTTCTTAACACCTCTCGTGCTGTGTAGCGTTACACATTAAGACAACTTGCATATATGGTCTATAGTTAAAATTATCTATACATTTACCACTGAATCCAATGCTAATGGTATAGCAGCTAAATTAACATTAGAAAACACGCACATGTTCATGGCAATGCCTCTAACACCGCATAGCAATACAATACAATAACTAGGTAAATAACATAAAAATCTATCTAATATTTCATGTTATAAAATAACAAAAGTTACTTAAGTTCCCACTCACCACTTAACTGAATGATCTGAAAGGCCCACCGCTCAGGCTCGGCTGTGGGAGTCCTCCTCCACAACACACTCCTCTTCTAGCTTGTTCCAACTAGGCATGTTTTCTTGAAATGGCATCATGGTTGAATTCTGATATGTTGCAAATGTGTATCGTTTTACAATAATAATAATATTGCAATAACTTCAGATTTTTTTAAATAACTGCCAATACGTGTTAATAATAATAATAATAATAGTAATAATAATAATAATAATAGAATAACCTGGTAGGGATAAGTGTTACTGCAGTACAGAACTTCAGTGCAGAATAACAGCAGTTAATTTCCTTGATATAGCTATTTTAGGTATGTACTGTTCAATAACTATTCAATTCAATTCAATTCAATTTTATTTATATAGCGCTTTTAACAATGGTCATTGTCTCAAAGCAGCTTCACAAAAATTTAAGAAATTTAATTTAACAAAAAAAAAAAAAAAAAAAAATTTTATATATAGAATAATTATATATAAAGTAATAAGTAAATAAATAAAATTATAATAGAAAATAAATAAATAAAAACAAATAATAATAATAATTATAGAAAAGAAAATAATTGGAATTGTGGATGTGTGAGAATGACTATGACATTACAGAATCATATTTCAATATAACTGCATTGTACTGCATTAAAACTGTATTGTACTTCACTAAGAACTGCAGTATAACTGTGGTAAAACTGCATTTTTTTATCCCAGAAGCTGCAGAAACTGCAGTTATTGTTTGTAAAGGGCCACAAGCACAATAAACTTCCAATAAACAATAAACTTAGTTGCTACAGATGTCTCCTGCGAAGATTAACTAACAAACATACTGTATATATAGAAAATGTATCGTCTGCACAAAATGGAGGCAGAGTGAAAAGGTTTTCATGACTTTAGCTTAATAATACTTTATATAAACACCAGCAATTGTGTGACAGGAGAGCACTTTGGTTTTTGCTACAAAAAAAAAAGTGATGGCTGTTTCGGCTCCTACAGAAAATTAGTCTCTGAAGGATGTAGCTCTCAGAGCAGGACATACAGATAAGTCAGCTTCTCAGCTAATGACTGGGACCTTCATGGGCTGAATTTGATGTGTTAGATACGGAAGAAAACACAAATCTCTCTGACGGAGTCTGACAGCTAGATGTATAAAGACATGTTGTGATGTTTCGTGCCTTAAATCTGTCTCAGGAGCACACGCGTACACACACACACACACACACACACATACACATACAGTATGCACACGCACACAATACAGTATACTGATTCAGTAAACATCAGTGTCAAATGCTAAGAAAAGGAATGTACTGTACTATAATGTGTGCTAGCTATTAATTAATACTGTTTTTAATGGTGTAGCTTAAGATTAAAAAAAGCGAGAAAGGCAACATTAACGGTATGTCATGGAAAAATTGTGCTAATGATAGTTATCTACATTACAGGAAATGTGATATACTAAAAAGAAACTCTCTGAAACATTTTGGAACAAGGATGATGTATGTTTAATGTATATATATTTTTTAGATTTTCATTTTACACCTATTCATCTGACAGAAACTTTTATCCAAAGCAAAGATGCAGTCTTTTAATCACTACTTCATAGCCTTAAGGCAATGCTACCCCATGCTAGCTTTACTAATGCTAATATTACAAACACTAGCTCCACTAAAGCATGATATGCTTTCTGAAGTGCTAATTCCCAACTAAAACTTAAATCTTAATTTATATCAGCACACAAGGCTCTTGATCCTGGTAACTTTCCTTTTTACCTCATTTAACTTGAAGGTGGGCTTTGATTTGCTCTAGCTATCTGAACAGGCTTAGCTGGCTAAAGCAAGTGATAAGCTCTGTTTGGTGCAGTTGAGTGAAAATAATATAGGCACTAATGTTAAATGTATTCTAACAGTATTAAAAATTCAAAAGTAAACAAATTTTACATCATGTTCTTATGCTAAAAGTCAAATTTATTAATTATTTTAAAAAAAGGGTTAGGGATCATTTAAATACATATATACTACAGTACATACTGTAGTTTTCTTGAAAACATAACTTAATCTATCGATGTATGTTGGCCATATGCATAACTATGTTAAGACTAGGTGATGTATTGCAAAATAAATTACAGACAGGGGTAAAAGCAGTTTTCTATATTTACAGTACTATATATTTCCGCTTTAGAATATCAGCTAACAGTATGCTAAGGTGTTCAATCCTATTTTCACAGACTAAGTAGTGCCCTTAGAATGGGATTTGGGATTCAGCATTGTATTAGAAGCTAGTTAGCTTTGTAAACTCAAGCAAGCTGTGTACAGAATAACACGGATGGCTCAGATGCGTTTCGGAATGACTTAAAAGCAATTATTAAGTAGATAATGTGTTGTTTAAGGAGACATAATGTTATCAGATGTTTTCTTGCTGAATGTCTTTTCATGGTTTCATTGGTTTTGAGGGTGTGTTTAGCAGGCAACTGCTCTCCCCTCAGTACTGCAAATTGTACAGACCTACTTCCACCCATGCTGTGACCGACTATTAATGTAATTGAAGAGAGTTAGGACTGTTAGAATCTGTGATGTAGAGTGATATGTACAGTGGGTGCACAAGCGGTATGTGTCTTTTACCGTCGCGGCGTTTGGCGTCAGCATTTGGGTTTGTGTGTTTGCTGGCTTTTACCGCTGAGTGGCGCTATATAACTATAGACTGACGCCTCAGGCCTGGTCTAGAGCCATACGTAGTTGCAGATAAAATCAAGTGAAACATTATAATTAAACAAATTTACCGGAGGCCCCGGACACCCACCCCACAGTACTACCTTCGGCCTCCCGACCAGGAGGCTGGGTGACGGGGCTGGAGACGTGCTCGGCGGCTGCAGAGCTGGAGACGTGCTCGGCGGCTGCAGAGCTGGAGACGTGCTCGGCGGCGGCGTTGGAGCGGTCACTGCGCTCGACAGCGGCGTGGGAGCGTGCAGTGCGCTCGACGACGGCGTGGGAGCGTGCAGTGCGCTCGACGACCGCGTGGGAGCGTGCAGTGCGCTCGACGACCGCGTGGGAGCGTGCAGTGCGCTCGACAGTGGCGTGGGAGCGTGCAGTGCGCTCGACAGCGGCGTGGGAGCGTGCAGTGCGCTCGACAGTGGCGTGGGAGCGTGCAGTGCGCTCGACAGCGGGATGGGAGCGTGCAGTGCGCTCGACAGTGGCGTGGGAGCGTGCAGTGCGCTCGACAGCGGCGTGGGAGCGTGCAGTGCGCTTGACAGCGGCTCAACGTCATCCTCAAAGCCGGGAGGCGGCGGCAGAACAGGTGCGTCGGTCAGCGACTGCTGACACGCTAACTCGCTGTCCACGAAGCCGGCAGGCGGCGGCAGGATGAGTGCGTCGGTCAGCGGCTGCTGGCATGCTAGCTCGCTGTCCACGAAGCCGGCAGGCGGCGGCAGGTTGAGTGCGTCGGTCAGCGGCTGCTGGCATGCTAGCTCGCTGTCCACGAAGCCGGCAGGCGGCGGCAGGATGAGTGCGTCGGTCAGCGGCTGCTGATATGCTAGCTTGCTGTCCACGAAGCCGGCAGGCGGCGGCCGAATGGGTGCGTCAGTCAGCGGCTGCTGACACGCTTGCTCGCTGCTGAGCGTTGGCGAGGGAGGAGAAAGCTCCGAGCCTGCTTCGCGGTTATCCCGGAAGTGGAGGATCAGCTGCTGGAGCTCCTTCACCTGCTCCTGCATTACTCTCACCTGCTCCGGCTCCGGAATCCACCACATGAGCTCTTTGTGCTGCTGCTCCCCCTGGGGTTCTCTCTCCCCCGCCTCACCGCCGTACTTGGGCTTCCTCGCCCTTCTCTTCCGGCCGGTGACGTGACCCCGTGCCGCGTCGCCTCTGAATGGCGTCCACCTAACGGCGAGCCCGCAGCCCTCCCTGCTCTGTGGTGTGTCTCTCTCTCTCTCTTCGCTTCTCTCCCGGCCGTGCTCCTGCTCCTGTTTGGCCAGCTGGTTGTACCTCCAGCTCTGGAACAGATCTACTTTGCCGTTTTCCAGCCAGCAGTACTCCCAGCTACCAATTCCCTCTTCCTCGCTGTCCTCCAGCCAGTTCGCCAGCTCGGGCGAGATGGTATCCGCGCCCCCCCAAAAATAATCCAGGGGGAAATCCTCCGCCATGCCACTTGTACGGTCTAGCTTTCTGTCACGTTTCTTACTCTGTCTGCGCCTGGAATGTGTGCGTGGCATGAACGCGGAGGAGGCGAGCTGATGGTTTTACAAAGTCTTTTTATTATCATCAAAAAGGCAAACAAACTTCCAAACACAAACTGAAACCTAAATGCAACTAAAGCTAGACGCCTGACTGAACTTCAGCCAGGCTATTTATACAAAACATAAAACAAACTAAACTCATTAACTTCCCTCGGTTCAGGTGAGCTTCTACGTCACCTGACCGAGGTGCAAACTGGGAAATGAAGTCATCAAACTATAACTCAAGCTAAACTACAAACAAAACCAAAGACCAAAAGCGGGCGTTAGGCGCCCTCTAGGGGTTAACCGTCACAGTGGATTACTACAGCGCATCCACTCACAGCCGAAACCAAAGACATCAACTTATCAATGAATTATTAAAATGGCCAGTCAGATTCCTTGCTGTTTTCTTATCCCCATCCTCGTTAAAACGGCGTATTCAGAGGCTCGCCTGCGAGAGGTTGTGCCCGCGAGAGGTCCACTACACAGCGAAAACATGTTAGTATATTAAGACTAAAATAAAGCGGCTCGCAAAGACAGTGCTTATTTAACACTTATAAATTTGTGTTTGTTATATTTCTGGGAAATAGAAATCTCTTATAAATCTGTCATATCGGCGCGCGCGTTCATCTGAACTCGGCAAAGTGAAAGAGCGCACATGTGCGCCGCGGGTTCACGCAAACATTTTATATTCACTAACAGGCTTATTCACAACCACATTTCGGCCATTCACACACATACATAAAGTAAATAGAAATAAGAGGCCCTGATTAAATGTGTCCTGAAAAAACTGTTGTCACCAAAAATGTAACAGATGAGGACTCATGTCCATCAATCTGATATACAGTATGCTGGAGAAACTCCCAGGTGGGAAGACACTGCTTTGTGTAGTTAACATCAAAGACAAAAATAAATAAATAAAATAAACATCACCAAATGACCATGAAATTCGCGCCAGCAGATGTTATATAGCAGCGCTTGTGTTTTTGTGTTATTATAAGAATGAAATGCAATAGGCTGGTATGAATGATTTTCTTTAATAAATAGAATAAATTGTTTAAATGTATGTATCATGAACTATTGACCAATGACTTATGTAAATGACTCAGTTTAGATGTAAGTAAATGCTGCGCTGTTTGGGGGAGGGACGTGCTAATGACGATTTGGTCTGTTGTGTGTGTGTGTGTGTGTGTGTGTGTGTGTGTGTGTGTGTGTGTGTGTGTGTGTGTGTGTGTGTGTGTGTGTGTGTGTGAGTGAGAGAGAGAGAGAGAGGTTTTACATCCTCATGAAAAGGCGTGAATTATTCAGTGAAAAATAGGCTCTGCTGAAAAAAGTTAGGCACATCAGTCACTATATCCCAAATAAAAGGGGGTAAAATGAATAAACCCAGATGCGTGCTTCTTAGCCCCACTTCCGTGAACACAGCGTATTCAGAGAAAAGCACGCCCACGAGAGGTTGTGCTCGGACCACTCAGCTTCTGCAGATTCTAAAATTGACAGTGTTACCGTTTTTTTAATCGCTGGAATAGAAGAGATAGAAAGTTTCCTCATCATAACATGCCTCGTATGGTTTTTAATCACTCTATACACAACCCGTGATTTTTATGCTATTTTAGAGATGGGAAATACAAATGGGATATATTTTTGTTTTTTATTAAAAAAATTTTTATAAAATATTAACTTTCAATATTTTATAAAAACACCAAAGAAATGTATTGTATATAGAGTGATTACAACCAATACAATTTATGTTATGATAAGGAAAATCTTCATTCTAGTAAAACAGTAATAATGTCAATTTTAGAATCTAGAATCCAGAAGATACCGTAACATTTGCACAAATTTAAAAAGAGATTTTATGTGTAATTAGAAAAGCTACACGTGTAGGGTCTTGTGTCATCTTATATTTCGTTCTTTAAATTTGTAGTAGATTTATTAACTGAAATAAATTAAACTAAACGCCCATAAAATTTAAACATTGTCATATTAATGTGCAAAAACTATATAGTAAAACTATATAAGCTACATAGCCTTTATAAGACTCTAGTTTTATTTAGGTGCGCTCACAAGGACGAAAAAACTTTATGATTTTTATTTGTTAAATAAAGAAAGTAAACAGGGTTCTGTATTGTTTTTGTGAACTTGAGCGTGTCAGAAAATGAACCGAAACTCTGTGTATACTCGCCTCACAGATGTGAAAAATATATACTTATAGAAAGCGAAATGTCTGTTTTTATATAAACTAATGAAAAACAAATTATTAGATTATGTAATTCGTATGAAAAGTGAATTGTAGGCGCGTTCACTGCTTCGGAGACTACGTAATTGAAGAGATAGAAAGTTTCCTCATCATAACATGCCTTGTATTGTTTTTAATCACTCTGTACACAGCCCGTGATTATGTTATTTCAGAGATGGGAAATTTGCAGAAATTTAAAAAGAGGCCTGAATCACTGCAGGTCTTCAAAATCCAGGTCTTAAAGTGGGGAGGGGTGCATTTCAGTTTATCTGAATGTGTAGGTGAGAACAGCTGATTCACACCTAGGGAGTGTGAATAATTTGCATTTGAATGTTGCCTGCCATTGTAAAGCACACACAGTAACACTAAAAGAACAACAACCCAGGACAAATAGGAATAAGAGCCCCTGATTATACGGTATAAATATTATTAAATATTATAATAAAATTCCTTGTAGGAAAACTTTATGCGTGCGGGTGAGCGCTGATTAGACTTTGTAGGGAATTAAAGAGGAGGAGATAAACAACAATAGCACACGTTTAGAAAAGCAGTTTTATTTAGACTATATAAAATAATCCTGCATCTATTTTTGGGTCACAATGACGAAAAACTTAATGATCTTGTAAAATAATTAAAGCAAACCCTGTTCTGTATTGTTTTCGGTGAACTTGAGCGCGTCAGAAAATTAACCGAAACTCTGTGTATACGTGAATTATTGAAATGGTCAGAGTCAGTCTCCTTGCTGTTTTCCCCCCAACGCATTTTTTTACTTTATGCGTGCGGCTGAGCGCTGATCAGACTACGTAGGAGGTTAAAGACGATTATCACGATATCTGGAGATAATTACCGTTAGGATCTCGGGCTTGCTCTGCATTATAAAAGCAAGGCACGGAGTTGAGTCCGGGAAGTACGTGATGCGAGTGGGGCGATATGACGCATCCCAGGGACTTTAAACAGGACACTGGCATTCCGCCCTTTGATCCTCGCGCTCCCTCCCGCTTCACTCCATGCAGGCGTGCTGCCTCTGCGTGCTCCGTTCTGCCACTTCGCTCATCACCACCCTTTGCCAGCTGTGTACCTGCATATCAGCATGGCACAGTCCCCGGAACTGCACGTGAATTTCATCCCTTCCCCTTTCTTTCCGTCCTCCCTCCTTTAACCCTTTCCTTCTCTATTTTAACTAAATAAATGATCCCCTTTCCTGTAAGACCTCGCCTCGTGTCTGTGCTTCATGGTGCCACCCGTGCAAATAGGCTCGAACCTGTTACAGATACCAAATCCCGAGCCTCTCATTTAAATTAAATTAAACCAGGGAGATTTCCTGAAGCTCAAATCTCCGAAAACTACACTTGTGACACAATAACTAATATTTTAAACATTTTGCAGGCTGCCGTTTGGAGAAACCAGAGAATAAAGAATAAACCATTTGTTGGGTCAAAATAACCCAACTGGGTGTTCATTTGTAAATTACTCACTACATCTCATATGACCCAACATGAGCAACACAACAATGTATTTAAAGTACCCGAAATAACTCAGAATTTTGACCCAGCATAAACCACCCAACGATGTGCTTACAGAAACAACACAACATTTTTAGTGCGTCTTTTTTGAGTTATTGTAATGTTTTATTCTGAAAGTCTATTTTACCAGTTATTTCTATATTTAAAGTTTGATGTATTTTTGAATTAAATTTTTAAAATAACAATAAACAGATACAAACAGAGATATATAACAGTTAATTCTTCATAC
Source organism: Channallabes apus (assembly GCA_030522415.1). NCBI lineage: Eukaryota > Metazoa > Chordata > Actinopteri > Siluriformes > Clariidae > Channallabes > Channallabes apus. Next base: position 34,424,945 of record CM060108.1, read on the forward strand.
AAATAAAATTATCAGCTAGTGAACTTGATATTCTGTCCAAACAACATTTAACTAATGTTTGTTTGTTTTTTTGACTCATTATTATACAATAAATATCAATATCTATGGTTCAGATTTTTCATTTTTGTTGTATAAAGTTCTCAGATGTGAAAATTACAATCACTGTAGTATTTCTTTGATACAACATATTGTTAAGACGTTTTTTATGACTTAATTCTATTTAAAACTGTGTAGAGTGAAAAATGTCACTTTGCACCACCTGGCGATCATTTCATGAATGACTTTAATGCAACTGATTTATTTTGGCAGCTGCGGTTTTCCCACGGCGGTGAGCACGACAGGAATAAGCATTCTGGTTGTCCACCTATTGTACTGTACGTAGAGTGATACAATAGTTAAACAGCCAATGCTGTTATGCCCTTTATCAACACTTGCCTCTTGTTAAATATAATTATTCGGTTGGAATACTGTTGTATAATCAGAAACATACCACAATCTAAATGACCAGGAGTTGATAATTGATAGAATTTGACTTGCTGTCTAGGCAATTCTGCTTCTTACTGGTATAAAGTACACACAAGACGTTAATTAAATAAAGGCAGTTTAGTGAATTACCAAATTATATAAACTTGTCATGGTTTTTAAAACTAGATGAAGTCAGTGCTTTCCAGGAAGGTGCTTTGTTTTATACAGGAGCAAAGCATTTTCCTGAGGTAAGATCAAAAACACTCATAGTTCCTTATCCGTCTTCAAACACACACAGATAGCTATAATGTTAAATACATGATTAAGCATGAGGAAGTTGTAGATGGCAAATGGATTACTTAATTAGATGCTAAAGTGGAGGATTGGATGAGCAGTCTGACTAAATGCAGTAGATTACAGTCACTGGCTGAATGAGAGAAGACAAGACCTTTAAATACAAAGTACAAAAAAGTAATGCAATGAATAAATAAATAAATAAATAAATAATAAAAACTAAACAATACAAATGTAGTAACAAAATAATGATACTCAAATATTTTTCCAACCCAGTGCTGGTACTTATATCTGGGCAGGATTCCAGCTTCCAGCTTCAACTCTTCAACACTAAGGTCACTATATCACTTTGTTTCAGTTAACAGCAGATTTGACAGCGTGCATTCATCTTTTAAACTGTACAACACTCCAGCGGGCACTGATACGCTCAGAACATAACATCAGGATGCCTGATCTGATTACTCTCACTGGTGATTAAACCGTCTTCCCAGAAAAGCAACTGATTCTAAGGAGCACAGTAAAATCCAGTGAAACATTTGTGCCCAGCTGAAGTTATAATAACTGTGAAGGCGTTAACTCAGCACTTGGGAAGTATTGGGGGTGTTTGCTATGAGAAAGGTTTATGCATGGTGGATAGGAAAACAAGCAGCTTTGTGCATGGTGAAGTATTTACAAATCCCTACAGCCTGTGGGATTCAAAGCATGCTACAAACATTGTACTGGGCTTAGGATATAAATCACAGATGCAATCCAGCATGCCCCTAGGGGCCAGAGTCACCCCAGTGGCATAAAAGTAACCCAAATCCTTTGTGGTTTTAATGTTATGGGTGATTAGTGTCTGTGCATGTGCGTGTGTGTGTGTGGGTGTGGGTGTGTGTGTGGGTGTGTGTGTGCATACCATGCATGAACTGACTACATACAATCCCTCCAGTATAAAATACCTTGGAACCAACTTCAAATTATTTGACAATATATGTAGTTCTCATGGGGGCACACATACAGTGGTGTGAAAAACTATTTGCCCCCCTCCTGATTTCTTATTCTTTTGCATGTTTGTCACACAAAATGTTTCTGATCATCAAACACATTTAAGTATTAGTCAAAGATAACACAAGTAAACACAAAATGCAGTTTTTAAATGAGGGGTTTTATTATTTAGGGAGAAAAAAAATCCAAACCTACATGGCTCTGTGTGAAAAAGTAATTGCCCCCTGAACCTAATAACTGGTTGGGCCACCCTTAGCAGCAATAACTGCAATCAAGCGTTTGCGATAACTTGCAACGAGTCTTTTACAGCGCTCTGGAGGAATTTTGGCCCACTCATCTTTGCAGAATTGTTGTAATTCAGCTTTATTTGAGGGTTTTCTAGCATGAACCGCCTTTTTAAGGTCATGCCACAACATCTCAATAGGATTCAGGTCAGGACTTTGACTAGGCCACTCCAGAGTCTTCATTTTGTTTTTCTTCAGCCATTCAGAGGTGGATTTGCTGGTGTGTTTTGGGTCATTGTCCTGCTGCAGCACCCAAGATCGCTTCAGCTTGAGTTGACGAACAGATGGCCGGACATTCTCCTTCAGGATTTTTTGGTAGACAGTAGAATTCATGGTTCCATCTATCACAGCAAGCCTTCCAGGTCCTGAAGCAGCAAAACAACCCCAGACCATCACACTACCACCACCATATTTTACTGTTGGTATGATGTTCTTTTTCTGAAATGCTGTGTTACTTTTATGCCAGATGTAACGGGACACGCACCTTCCAAAAAGTTCAACTTTTGTCTCGTCGGTTCACAAGGTATTTTCCCAAAAGTCTTGGCAATCATTGAGATGTGTTTTAGCAAAATTGAGACGAGCCTTAATGTTCTTTTTGCTTAAAAGTGGTTTGCACCTTGGAAATCTGCCATGCAGGCCATTTTTGCCCAGTCTCTTTCTTATGGTGGAGTCGTGAACACTGACCTTAATTGAGGCAAGTGAGGCCTGCAGTTCTTTAGATGTTGTCCTGGGGTCTTTTGTAGCCTCTCGGATGAGTTGTCTCTGCGCTCTTGGGGTAATTTTGGTCGGCCGGCCACTCCTGGGAAGGTTCACCACTGTTCCATGTTTCTGCTATTTGTGGATAATGGCTCTCACTGTGGTTCGCTGGAGTCCCAAAGCTTTAGAAATGGCTTTATAACCTTTACCAGACTGATAGATCTCAATTACTTTTGTTCTCATTTGTTCCTGAATTTCTTTGGATCTTGGCATGATGTCTAGCTTTTGAGGTGCTTTTGGTCTACTTCTCTGTGTCAGGTAGCTCCTATTTAAGTGATTTCATGATTGAAACAGGTGTGGCAGTAATCAGGCCTGGGGAAATTGACTACAGAAATTGAACTCAGGTGTGATAAACCACAGTTAAGTTATTTTTTATCAAGGGGGGCAATCACTTTTTCACACAGGGCCATGTAGATTTGGAGGTTTTTTTCTCCCTTAATAAAGTAAACCTTCATTTAAAAACTGCATTTTGTGTTCAATTATGTTATCTTTGACTAATAGTTAACTGTTGTTGATGAGCAGAAACATTTAAGTGTGACAAACATGCAAAAGAATAAGAAATCAGGAAGGGGGCAAATAGTTTTTCACACCACTGTACATCAGCTTATATACAAATTATATCAATGTTATATGCAGTAAGTAATATAATATATAATAAAATATCATATTTTTATATACAATACATGACTATATGTTCAGCATATAAGATGTAAGCTTTGGCTTCGTGAGTGTTATGAGTTAAATGCAAATCAGCTGCACCATAAACCTGATGGGTAACTTACAAATGATTAATATTTATGAATTTAATATTTATGAATTTAAGTAGACACTTAAATATGAAGAAAATAAATGTTACTGATATCTAAATAAATAAAGGAAATTGATGGAAATTTTAGGTTTGGTTTACTGTTGCACGAATAATCCATAACCTATAAGATAATGCCATAAAAAAAAATAAAATAAATAAAAACTCACAGCACTGCACTCAACGTGGCTCCATCTCCTTTAAGCTTGCTTACACCATTATTGCTAACATAGCGTGTCAATCTTTCTACACAAAGAATAAACTAGACAGTACTGTATGACAGTACTAGACAGTACAGTATGAGCTGGCTGATATACACACAATATATACCAACATGAACAGCACTGTACTGAATATTGATAATTGCAAACTGCACCCTGAGGAACAATCCCTTAAAGATGTTAATGGATCTGGTGTAGGAAACATTATAGTGTTCTACCATTAATAGTGTTGGGGGGTTGTATCAGTAGATGGAGGGGTTATTTATTCAGTTTGCTCGAATGAGGTGCCCTATGGAAACTGCTTGGCAGTCTGGTCCAGGCAGTGTGGTATATTTGCCAGGCAACAGGAGGCACAAAGCAGTGCGACGCCAGGAACATTTTGTAGCAGGTGCTTTTGGGAAGCTGAAATATCTAGAGCAGGGTCTCTAGTGTGGAACCGCTATTGAAATAAAAAGAGTAAGATACTGCTCAGCTTAGTCATCACTGATAATCTACAACATGACCAAAACCTGTCCCATGTAAAACTCCAGGTCAACTAATTATGTTTTTTGGAGTCTCTGATATACAAACCGGATTCCAAAAAAGTTGGGACACTAAACAAATTGTGAATAAAAACTGAATGCAATGATGTGGAGATGACAAATGTCAATATTTTATTCAGAATAGAACATAAATCATGGAAACAAAAGTTTAAACTGAGAAAATTTTATAATTTTAAGGGAAAAATATGGTGAATCAAAATGTCATGGTGTCAACAAATCCCAAAAAAGTTGGGACAATGCCATTTTCACCACTGTGTGGCATCTCCCCTTCTTCTTACAACACTCAACAGACGTCTGGGGACCGAGGAGACCAGTTTCTCAAGTTTAGAAATAGGAATGCTCTCCCATTCTTGTCTAATACAGGCCTCTAACTGTTCAATCGTCTTGGGCCTTCTTTGTCGCACCTTCCTCTTTATGATGCCCCAAATGTTCTCTATAAGGGAAAGATCTGGACTGCAGACTGGCAATTTCAGTACCCGGATCCTTCTCCTACGCAGCCATGATGTTGTGATTGATGCAGAATGTGTTCTGGCATTATCTTGTTGAAAAATGCAGGGTCTTCCCTGAAAGAGATGACGTCTGGATGGGAGCATATGTTGTTCTAGAAGCTGAATATATTTTTCTGCATTGATGGTGCCTTTCCAGACATGAAAGCTGCCCATGCCACACGCACTCATGCAACCCCATACCATCAGAGATGCAGGCTTCTGAACTGAGCGTTGATAACAACTTGGGTTGTCCTTGTCCTCTTTGGTCCGGATGGCCTGGCGTCCCACATTTCCAACAAGAACTTCGAATCGTGACTCGTCTGACCACAGAACAGTCTTCCATTTTGCCACACTCCATTTTAAATTATCCCTGGCCCAATGAAAACGCCTGTGCTTGTGGATCTTGCTTAGAAATGGCTTCTTCTTTGCACTGTAGAGTTTCAGCTGGCAACGGCGGATGGCACGGTGGATTGTGTTCACTGACAATGGTTTCTGGAAGTATTCCTGAGCCCATTCTGTGATTTCCTTTACAGTAGCATTCCTGTTTGTGGTGCAGTGTCGTTTAAGGGCTCGGAGGTCACGGGCATCCAGTATGGTTTTAGGCCCTTGACCCCTACGCACAGAGATTGTTCCAGATTCTCTGAATCTTCGGATGATATTATGCAGAGTTGATGATGATAACTGCAAAGTTTTTGCAATTTTTCGCTGGGTAACACCATTCTGATATTGCTCCACTATCTTTCTGCGCAACATTGTGGGAATTGGTGATCCTCTACCCATCTTGGCTTCTGAGAGACACTGCCACTCTGAGAAGCTCTTTTTATACCCAATCATGTTGCCAATTAACCTAATTACTGTTAATTGGTCTTCCAGCTCTTCGCTATGCTCAAATTTACTTTTTCCAGCCTCTTATTGCTACTTGTCCCAACTTTTTGGGGATTTGTTGACACCGAAACTTGTAATTTGGAATCAACATATTTTTCCTTTAAAATGATAAATTTTCTCGGATTAAACTTTTGATTTGTCATCTATGTTCTATTCTGAATAAAATATTGACATTTGCCATCTCCACTAGGGTTGTGTACCGAAAGCCGGTGCCAAGACGGCACCGGTACCTATAGAACCGGTATGTACCGGACCGAAACAGAATGCGAATTTCGGTGCCTCATTTCGGTGCCACTTAAATGCCTGAACTGTCGATTGAAATATTTGTTCTCTAGATTCATATATTTTTGTAGATTAATAGTTTATTAGATTAAATTAAAGAAATTAAAAGCACAAATTATCCGGAAATGAGAGACCATCCGACATGCGCGTGAATGCAGTAACTAACGTTACACTCGCTCTGACGTCAGCAGGTGGTCTACCGATAGCTTAGCATGCTAAAGTAAACAACTCTCGTTAAAATGCCTAAAACTAAACGGTCGAAAGTGTGGCTGCATTTCACAATAAAGGATTCCGACACCGCGACGTGCAGCAAATGTTTCACAGTAGTTGCGTGTAAAGGCGGAAACACGTCAAATCTAATGAAACATTCGAGGGCAGACGGAATAAAGTTAAAAGCAGAGGGAGGCACCGTGTTTTCTTGTGGACAACAGCTGGCGCTATCAGTGTGGACGACCCTCAGTGCCAGTCACACCAACTGTAGCAAAAAGGAGTCACCGATTATGATGACAACAGCAGACTTTCCACAGGTTAGTAGTAGGATAATGTAATGTTAATAGCAAAATGCAAATCTTGCATTCGTGCTAACAAATAGTCAAACGATTTGTAAAAAACTAATGTAACATGGATTCTGTTTATAATTATGGCTTTCCAGCTAGTACTAGTAGCACTACAACAGTGACCCCATTTACCATTGCACAGAAGGCTATACATGTCCTGTGCAGGGCAATAAGTCAGGAAAGGAGTCATATTTTGCCAGAAAAGGCAAATATGGTGAAATTTCTGCAAAAGAATTGCTAAAATTTGAAGCTTACATATTCATATATACTTTAAACTTTTAATATATTGTTCAATTTTAAGCATAACATTTTTTTGTTCAATAAAAATAAATTCTGCGGCACGGTGGTATAGTGGTTAGCACTGTCGCCTTGCACCTCCAGGGTCTGGGTTCGATTCCCCGGCCAGGCTCGATTCCCGTCTCTGTGTGCATGGAGTTTGCATGTTCTCCCCGTGCTTGGTGGGTTTCCTCCGGGTACTCCGGTTTCCTCCCACAGTCCAAAGATATGCAGGTTAGGCTAATTGGCGTTCCTAAATTGCCCGTAGTGTGTGATTGGGTGTGTGAGTGTGTGTATGTGTGTGTGCCCTGCGATGGATTGGCACCCTGTCCAGGGTGTACCCCGCCTAGTGCCCGAAGTCTCCTGGGATAGGCTCCAGGTCCCCCGCGACCCTGAATAGAAGGATAAAGCGGTATAGAAAATGAATGAATGAATGAATGAAAAATAAATTCTTGAGTCATCCACTATAATTTTGTGGCTTAAAAGTATCGGTTCAGGCACCGTTTTGGCACCGGTACCGTTTTCAAAGTATCGATTTGGCACCGGTATCGAAAAAAACCCAAACGATACCCAACCCTAATCTCCACATCATTGCATTCAGTTTTTATTCACAATTTGTTTAGTGTCCCGACTTTTTTGGAATCCGGTTTGTAATTTTTTTGACATAAAATTATAGTGGATAAAATTTTTTTTGTAATTTTCCACATATAGTAGTCCATTTCAAGTAGTCCAGTCTCACTTCCGAGTGCAATTTGGTTTGGCTCAGTTTTACACTGCACATGATTAAACAAGCCAAAAAAAAAAAAACTGAAATGCTGAGGGCTGAAAGTATTTACTTGAAACTTTAATTTATTGCTCAGAAATACTTTGAAATTGAAACAAACTTTTTGCAAATGCATACAGAAATGATATAAATCAGCTGAGGATGGAGAACACAGAGCAAACAGTTCAAAACATTTCTAACCATTAATTTATTCATTCATTCATACATTCATTTAGGTTTAGATATCCAGAGCACATTAGCCCTCTGTAACAGTAGAGCTACAGTATGTCCCCTGACTCAGATTGAGTGTCATTTTAGCAGCGCGCATCTCGCAAAGAGAAAGGCACAGTTTTCCTTTATTTTTATTTTATTTGCTCTGATTAACCAGAGACTGAGACAGTATCTACACTGCAAGAGGTGAGCATTAGCAATGCAATTACCATGAAACTAAGGATAATAATTAAAGGTCCTAATTAAAGGTCCCATATTATACTGCCTTTAAGTTCTACATCTCTCAGATTTGTGCGTTAATGCTCCTGCTGAAATATACCCTCAGATTTTTCATACCATAACTCCCTCTTTTTCATTCCTCTTCCAAACCAATTGTTTCAGTGCCTTTGTAAATTAGACAAGCCTGACCAGAGAACAGAAGAGCTGAACAACAATCTGGGGGAGGTCACAACATGGGCGAAATCTAATAGTTCGATTTAAACCCAAGCCAATACAAAAATAGGAAAAGGACAAAAACAGACAAACATATTTTTTCATGTTTTTATGTTTGTATTTTTACACTGGAGACTAGTGATGGTAGTCAGTAACCACAGCTGCTTGTAACTTGTAACATGGCTTGTTTTAGGAAGTTGTAATGACTAAAATCGATTGCCATTTTTCATTAGTGATACACTTGAAATGCAGAGGAAATCAACTCATCATTGACTATAATCAATGCTCATTCCATCAACACTGGAGACCCATCTACATGCCAAAGAATGACTAGGATATACAATAAACAAAACAATATGTTCACGAAAAGAAATATGGTAATTAAATTATTTAAACCATGTTCAGTGTATATTTAGCTCTTCCCTCTTTTGTTGAAAGAGATATGTCAGAGATAGACACAGTCATTTCTGTAATTTCACTGACAGGTGGGTTGGTCCATAACACTGTAACCCTTCTAAAAGTAAAAAGGTTAAATGATAAATTCACCTCTTCTTAATGACTGCATCAGACAAAGGCTCTGTTTTTATAGTGAGTGAAGACCAGCGCAGTCCTTACATTACCTTCTTTTAGAAATTATTAAAGGCATGATGGGGCACAGTGAAATTACCTACCTGACTCTCCCAATCTAAACTCACTTCAACACAGACAAGATAGTGAGATTATACTGAAGATAATTAGAAGATTGTTTCTTCCCAGCCATCCAGCTGATCTACGTATATGAGCTGATATGAACAAGCACAATGCCATATTTAGAGTTTTTTCTCATTTGATCAATTTTCCATAGAGACATTAATTACTCACTTATCATCTATACACAAGTACACTCTGGATGGGGTGCCAATACTTTGCAGGGCATGCACACACACACACACACACACACACACACACACACTATGGGGAGTTTGGGAACAGCAATTAGCCTAAACTGGTGGCTCAGTGGTAGGTGATTCGCCTGCCATGCGGAAGGCCCGGGTTCGATTCCCAGCCAGTGCCCAAACCCCAGCCACTGGATGTAGTGCCGGTCCCAAGCCCAGATAAAATGGGAGGGTTGCATCAGGAAGGGCATCCGGCGTAAAACCTGTGCCAAGTTGTAGTGCGGACTGGATATTCCGCTGTGGCGACCCCTTGTCGGGAGCAGCCGAAAGACCAACAACAATTAGCCTAATCAATATGTCTTAGGACGGTGGGAGCAAACCGGAGTACCCGGAGAAAACCCACCAAGCACAGAGAGAACATGCAAACTCCATGCACACAGACCCGAGGCGGGAATCGACCCTGGGGGTGCAAGGCAACAGTGCTACTAACCACTAAACCACCGTGCTGCCTACATTCTTACACAAACAACCCAAACATACACACACACACATAACACAGCACAGAGTGAGAAAGAGAGAGACTTGTGTAACATATAATACATTATTCAGCTGAAAAAACTAGGCGAATTTCTCAAAGTGCATTAACACACAATACACTTAAGCATCCATATGTGTGAGTAAATATTAATGACACACACACAAACACATAAACGCATGATAGCAGCTATAATCTTCAGGCTATATACTAGGAAAATCATAAATTCCTCCATAGTCACAATATAGTTTATATGCACATCAATAAACACAAACACACTTCATAAATCATACAAAATCCACAATTCCTTTCGCACACTGACACTCACAGCTGTGCAAAAAAATTGCCATTGACCCCTCAGGTGAGAAAGTGGATGCATGTGATTTTGAAATGATGCTTCGAGCATTCAGAGTACTCTGCATGAGAGACTGCATCTCAATAGCTCCATCTCTCTCTATCTCTCTCTCTCGCTCCCCATCATCAATCTTCCATCACTCCTCTTCCATCACTCCATCACAGCTTCTCCTCTGCTGCCTGAGAGAATGAACCATCCACCCTGCCAGAGCAAGCTTTTTTACGTATATCCCTCCCTGCATGGCATATGTTTACAGTGAGATGGGTCGTTTACTCTCTCTCTCTCTCTTTCTCTCTCTCTCTCTCGATCTCACTCTCTTTTTCCCCCAGGCCTATCCCTCTCCATCCCCTTGTTTTGTTGCAGTCCTATTTTTTATCGACTGGGTTTTGCTCTCAATCCTGCTGCGCTTGTCACAATATGAGAAATGCAGTCTTTGAGCACTAAAATGAGGGCAATGAATAAGGTGAAAAAGATGGAGTGAGAGATATAAAGACACAAAGAGAGAAGTAGAAAGACATAGAAAGAGAGAGGTGGATTGGGAGCTTTGCTTCGTACACAGTTGGGCACAGCCTCCCTTGAGGCCAAGTTCAATTAATAACAATTTAATTAAACTACAGCCCCAGTGCCACAACACTACCACCTACTCGCCATGGCAACCATCCCTACGGCATCCAGGCTTCACCCTGATCTTTTGTTCCAGCATAAAATTACCAGTCTGACGAGTGTAAAGTGGTTTATTTGTGATGGCAATAAACTTTTTTTTATTTATCCTTTATTTAACCAGGAAAAGCCCATTGAGATTAAAAATCTCTTTTGCAAGGGAGACCTGGCCAAGATAGGCAGCAAATTACATCACATTACATACATGCAAAATGTTTTATAAGTAATTAAATTGTTATTATTAATTTTCAACATTAGTTGATTATTTTTAATTTAAAGCACAGCTATATAGATTGGCACCGCATAGCAGGTAGGGCTGGTGAGTCACACGTAGGATTCTTTGGTGTTTCTTTGTATGTTCTTCACATGATCCTGGGAGGTTCCTCAAGGTTCAATGCTGTCAATGCTGAAATGGTTAAGATAAATAATCCCGTATCAATGTTTGCATGCATGGTGGCCCTGTGACTGGCATCACATCCAAGATGTACTCCCATCTCATGCCCAGTGTTCCTGAGAATGTACCAAACTATTATAAGACAGTTATTAAATCTGATTAAGTTTATTAAGGCCCAGTATTGTGAGGGTTTCAATTCTGTTGCTGGGACAGATCTGTCCCATTGAGGCATTACTCCACAAGACTTCTGTGGGTGTGCTGCGGTATATTTCGAGGGATCAACAGTGGTGCTGGGGTTTGAACCTGGGACCTTCATGATCTCTAGTCCAGCACCTTAAACACCGAGCTATCTTTGGCCCAATTTGATTGATTTCTGGGAAGTTTGCAGTTAGGATCAGCAGCCTTGGGCTCTTTGCCTGTTGGACATTGTGTGTGGTGGGTGTTCTGAAACAGTACCTTTCATGGCCAGCATTAACATTTTTTTTATGCGTGCTGCATTGGCTCTTCTTTGGGATCAGATCAGATGGGTTGGCCTTTGGTCCCTACAGGCACAGCTGAACCTTCAATGTTCATGACCCTGTCACCAGTTTGCTGGGGTATAGTTGATAATCAACGTTATTGTGTTAATGTTATGAGGAGTTAATATTAGCACTGTTGTGTAGTGGTTAGCACTGTCACCTTGCACCTCCAGGGTCCAGGTGTGATTCCGGCCAGGTTCGATTCCCTCTCTATATGCATGGAGTTTGCATGTTTTCCCAGTGCTTGGTGGGTTTCCTTCGGGTACTCCGGTTTCCTTTCACAGTCCAAAGACATGCCGATTAGGCTAACTGGCATTCCCAGATTGCCCGTAGTGTGTGAATGTGTGTGAGTATGAGTATGTGTGTGTGCCCTGCGATGGATTGGCACTCTGTCCAGGGTGTACCCCGCATCATGCCCTAAGTCTCCTGGGATAGGCTCCAGGCCTCGCGACCCTGAATACAGGATAAAGCACTATAGACGATAAGTGAGTGAGTGAGTGAGTGAGTGAGTATTAATGTTATTGCTGATCAACATATACTAACTAGCACGTTGTTGTTTCTATATCATCTACAGTATAAAAACCTGGCTTTAAACATCCCTGTTAACCTTTTAAACTACCTGGTAATTATTTTTTATTTTTTGGTATAATTATGTTCATATTTTTACACTCTTTACCCAGAGAACAGTTCCACTGTCTCAAAGCATTGATTCAAATTATTCTGTATCATATAAAAACAATGGGAGCAACATTTTTAAATGTGCTCTGACGCATTATTACTAAGTAAAAAGACATTGTGCTTCTGTGTATGGGATTAAAAAATTCATCTTAAATTATTGCAACACAGGTTCGATTGATTATTGATTGATTAAACAAGAGAGTAGAACAGGCAAAAGCTATTGAATTATTAATAATGAATTTCGTTTGTAAATTTCTGGCTCAAACAGCTGAGCAATTGCATTTACATTTACAGCATTTAGCAGATCTCTCTCTCTGTGTGTGTGTGTGTGTGTGTGTGTGTGTGTGTGTGTGTGTGTGTGTGTGTGTGTGTGTGTGTGTGTGTGTGTGTGTGTGTGTGTGTGTGTGAGAGAGAGAGAGAGAAAGATGACAATGTCTTTTTTGACAGGTTTGTAAACATTAACCAGCTCTCCAGCTTTGCCAGTTTGTGTGTCATTCTTTTCATCCTTTCATGTTAATCTTCTCTGAATCGATCCAATTTTAGTCTATGTTCTGCAGTGTTTTCCCCGGTGCAAAGCACAGCCTGTTTTGCGTAGCGGCTTTGCCAAGTCTTGCTCTGTAGTATTGACTTGTGCTGGCAAGAACCAAGAATCCACACAGTGTGATATAAACACACACATACACATACATACAAATCTATTCCAAGGCTGCCTATATTAGTTACATAATCCCATCTAGCAGGGGTCACCTTCCTGTATCTCGCAATAAATTAAATGAAATCTCGGCTTAATAATCATAACACCATATACTTACATGATAATTAATGTCAGACAAGAGTTTAATTAGTTGATTTAGGCAGTGCATTACTTCTGTTATTAACCACTGTCAGCCTTGGTTAGCAGTAGCCACAGCTGTTTTAGAGTAATACAGTGTAATGGTGCTGTTATGGGTGCAGGCTACTTTGTCAGAGAGAGTAAAAATATGGTCTATTAATATCCATACGGAGAGGTCCACTGCGAAAGAATGCGATGACATGAAGAATGGAGCAAGCAGTCAAAGAAATCCCCTCAGTCCTGGGGAAAGAAAAAACCTAAAAAAAAATCTTGCTGGTTAGAAAAATAAAAGCCTACTGTGTGTGTGTGTGTGTGTGTGTGTGTGTGTCAGAGAGAGAGAGAGAGTTTATCTATATTTGCTTTGAAGCACACAACATGACCCATGGCGAAGGTTAAATATTTATGTATTATGGTTGTGGTTGCATCTCTGTTTATAGGATAAGCTCCAGAGCAGCAGTGGGTTGTTTCCAACACTGTTGCAAAGTCGTCAAGTGATTTGGAATAAAATGTGATCGCAGTGATTGAGACCTTGGCATGATTGTTGATGGTCATGACTTTGAAATGAAACAGGTGATGAAACAAGTCAGAGTACAATGGACAGACTGGATTTAATCTGGCAGGAAGGCTTTGGGGAATATTTGCAAAGAAGGTCAGAGGTAAGTGACTATAGTCCAGTACATTTACTTTGTTATTGTTATATATTTCACTTGTACTTTCCTCCGATAGTTTTATTGTAGGCTACATTTTACTTTGACTCCGCTCGAAAACTCATGCCGCTGTGTTACCTAACCACAGTGGTGTGTATTATGTGAAGTGGGAATTTCACCACCTGTTGACTATTATTCGTAATTGCATGACTTGCCTTTCTTTTGAGACGAGCCTGATAATGCAACAGGTGCTTGAAATCCAAAGCGGAGCTGGTTGCAGACAGTGAAGATAACAACACATTGACAATTGGGAAGCAGATAGAGACAGAGGCACAGAGAGAGAGAGAGAGAGAGAGAGAGAGACTTTTTTTTTTATCATGAAAAAGGCTACCGGGAGGTAATACAATTGGATACTTTTACTCATATACACTAATAAATGGAGGATTTCTACTTTTACTTGAGTAATAGTCACCCATGGGAATCTGTACTATGACTAAGATACAGGATTTGTGTACTTGCTTGAGCAGAAAAGCATCTCAGGATGCATAAGATGTTCAAACTAGAGGTGAATCTGCTACAAGAGCAGAAACCCACATCAGGTTCCACCCTAGTCAGCCATGAACAGGAATCTGAGACTACATTCGGGCAAAAACTCACTGAAATTGGAAAACCATTGCCTGGTTGGATGAATCTTGATTTCTGCTGCAATATGCATATGGTGCCATCAGAAATTGGAATTAGCTGTATGAATCCATGGACCTTACCTGCATTATGTCAACAGTTTAGCCTGGTGTAAATATATGTGGAGGTGTTTTTGGAACGCAGTGGGACTTAATTCCAGTCAAGCATTGTTTAAAGCCACAGCTTCTAAGATTTGTATCTATTCGTAACTATACTTGCCTCTTTTGTGCCTCGATTGTGAATGCACCATTGATTCAAAGTACATCACTTTTTTACATCAGTATCAATTTTGCATAATTCATATTATGTGTCACAATCAACAAAATGTCCATCATAGCAGAAGTAACAAATTAATGCAGTGATAGCTCAAGCTGTGATTTCAGATTGCTCTGGAGGTCAACCAGCAGCTCATCGGCTGTACATGATCACGTTGAGAAAGTGAAAAAAAGGCCAGATGGCCAGCTTTTGCCTTTTTTTGTGGCAATTACTGGCACTGATGCGCAGGAGAGGAGCTGGCAATAGTGTGAGCGCAGTGTGGATGCATTCACAGAACATTAATACAGTAAAGTATTTGTTTGACAAATTGATTAATTTCCTCAAATAGCAAAAATTTTCCCAAGCTTTCGCTGCATGTGTAGTGACTACTGCTGTTGTCCTTCTTTGCTGGTTTGCCATAATCAGTGTTTGAAAAAGGCCACAGAAATTTCAATCAAGTTGGAATTTAAAAGATCCCATGATTTATATGGCTTAGTGGTTGTGACTGTCGCCTTGCCCCTCCAGGGTTGGAGATCTGATCTTCACCTCCGGTCTGTGTGTGTGGAGTTTGCATACTCTCCCTCTGCATTGTGGGTTTCCTACATGTACTGTATGTTGGATTCCTACAGCGGTCTGAAGACATTTCATGTAAGCTAATTAGTGTTTTCCAAAATCACCAGTAGTGTATGGTTGGGTGTGCTAGCTTGTGTGCGCCAATGCCCTGTGCTGGTTTGTCACCACATCCAGGATGTACCCTGTTCTTGCGCATTGAGTTCCCTGGAACAGTCTCCAGGCCCTCCTACACATCCATGGAAAATGGATTGATAAAAAAAAAAAAAAAAAAAAAAACATTAAATAGTGTATGGGTTTTTACTGGGTGTGTGTAGGTGTGTGTGCAAGAGAGAGACAATCAACTGTGATACTGGACATTGCAGTGAACCTTACTTTTCTAAGGTGATCTACAAACACCACACCACAGGTACAAACAGATAGCACCCCACCCAACACACACACACACACACACACACACACACACACACACACACACACACACACAGGCGATGCAGTAAACAAAATTACCATAAGGCCACACAGTTGACACTGTATTAAAGCAAATTTGCTTTGATTATGGAAATATATGCATAGAGCAGCACTTCAGTGTCATTTCACTAACCAACAGCCAAGAAACGTGCTCACTGCCTGTGAGATGACAACACATAAACAGACTTTCCCACACATACACCCCCACACATACGCATGCACGCCAACATGACACAGAGCTTCCACTTGTGACAAATTGTCTCCTTTATGTCACTGGAAGTTTTGCTGGATGTGTGTGTGTGTGTGTGTGTGTGTGTGTGTGTGTGTTTGTTTGTAATTATCGCATTGTGGGGACATCAGTCTGGATATACACCAACATTATGGGGACTGAAACCATTATGGGGAAAAAAAACACGTTCCCACAATGGTGAAGCATTGTAATGTGTTGGGGAGGGTGTAAATAAGTGCCTCACCAATTTTTAGCTTTGGCATATAAGTGACCCTCTGGACAGGTGTGTGTGTGTGTGTGTGTGTGTGTGTGTGTGTGTGTGTGTGAGTGAACGTTTGCTCCACGTCGCCCCCTTTAGTCTTAAACCGGTATTTTTTTGGGGGGGGACAGGGTTCACACAGGCTTCACACACTCTGCAAGTCTAATTTATGACTTATGAACTCATTACGGCTGTTCATTTAGAGGCCTGTGTGTAATCTGCACATGCCCAGTAGGTATAGTAAACACGTGCACGTGTGTACAGTAGGATTGGCTGCCTTTACAGTGATGTGGTAAGTCTATTAATATTAAATCTGTGTTTAGTTAGATATTAGCATTTTAAGGTTATGCAGAAACTGCTGGTGCGCAAAAAAGCCACTTAATAGACCAGTAAAGTTGTCAAAAAAGATAATTAAATTATTATTAAATTAAGTTACAGAGTGATACATTAAAACAGCTAATTGTCATGTTTTATTTATTTATGTCTTTGATGGAAATTCTAACTTTAGTCTTTAAATTGGGTATTTTGTGTTAAATTACGTTTTTTTTTAAATTGTCTAATAAAACCCCACAAAAAAAAAGTGGTGCTATGGCAGATTTGTAGTCTTTTTCATTAACAACCTGGTTTGGAAACATCGTATGGGAATTAGAAATTAATTACATTTCCCATCTGCCCCGGATGTTTCCACCCACCTATTCAACACACTTCTGGTTCAAATCGGATGGCCCACGAAAAACAGATGTGAGCACTCAGGTAAGTGTTTATGTCAATATATACCAATATCAATATAAGTTTTAAAGTTTGTTTTTGTGTGTTAGTGCTATTTATAAAAATAATTGCGATGTTAGAGTGACTTATGCTAGCTGGACCTAGCACTAAATGTTCATAATTGTCCAATACATTTACAGAATATGGAAGTGGACACTGCTAACAACATCCAGAGCGCACCGCACCAACCACCAATGTTTAAACATCTTGTGAACAGCAATCTCCACCATCTTAGTAGTATTGTTTGTTAGAGCGTTGTCAATGTTTCATCCCCTTAATCACCTGCTTACTGGGTCATGAACACCCTCTATTACGTCAGTAGTTCTCCAGCGTACCTGACAACAAATGTAGAAGATACATATTATTACTTAAGTGACATTTGAAGTGCCAACAGACTCCCCTTTGTGTTTCCATCTGGTCTGTTTATACTTTTTATTTGTAGTCCCCATAAAGCAGGTTTGGCTGGGTGTTTGTGTGTATCTGCGAGGGAGTCTTATGATGGTTAAGTAGACAGGTTAATGTAGAACAGTGTCCCCAGAAGTGACTTAAACCTGAACCCTATTAAACGTTTTTAAAAGCACGTTTTGGCTGCGCCCATCCCCCACGCACACTCAGAGTCACAGCTTGACTTGCATGGCTTGATTGAAGGCAAAAGCTTTAAATTTCTCTAACTCTCAGACAGTCTGACAAAGGACCAACAAACTTTGTAGTCTAGCATGATGCCTAAGCCAGGTGAGAATGGAACCACACCCACGCCTCACTAGCACCTCCAAGGGAAAAAGATTTAAACCCCCATACCTATCAGACTTTCTGACTCAGGATCGAGAAAAATTAGCAGTTAAGCATGACGCCTGACTCTGGAATCCTCCAATAGCATTTTTATGTAAACTTGAAGTGATAAATCCATTTTTACAATCAATGTTTCTTCTCATATGTCATGATTCACGCCCCGTCTGCTGTCTTTTTCCCACGCTGTCACTTCTCACGTGCTCATGTTTTCCCCTAGCCCGTCATGCGCAGTCCCTCGCCCCCGTTTCCACCCCGTCTGCTCACCTGTTACTCATTCCCTCCACTGATTACTCCAGCGATTTAAGCATGCGCTGCGCGCTGCTCAAACCGCTGGATTATCTTGTGTATTTTTGCCCCAATTTTCTCGCGTTCATTTTTCCTGCATTCACGTTGCCAAGCCCGATTTGTTTCTCGTTTGGCTTTCGGTTTCTCGTCTCGGTTTTGTTTGGCTCGCTCTTTGATCTCCCGGTTTTGACCTCACGCTTCCCCTTCTGATTACGGCTCTTGTTTCACGATTTGGCTTAGACGCTGCGCTGACTGATCTCCCGGTATTTACCTCAGCTTCCGCATTCCGACCCCGCTCTTGTTTAACGTTGCTGTCTCTCATCTGCGCTTGGATTCACCTCGCTCCTCTACGCCCCGTGACATCATAAGGAATTTCAGATTCTTGTGCTGCATAATTCTCTTTTAGCATGCACTAAATGTTCTTAATTGTCCAATACATTCACAGAATATGGAAGAGGACACTGCTAACTACATGAGGTGACAGCACCAACCACCAAAGTCTAAACATCTTGTGAACAGCAACAGTGCTACAAAATCATCAGCAATAGCGCTGCGTTTCCCAAAAGCATCATACTGTAAGCCAAAGTAGTTCGTACGACTGATCTTAATATTACGGTCTGTTTCCCAAAAACATAGTAACTTAAGTAACACTTGAAAATCTTCGTAGCTCTACGAGTGCTCTGGAGTAATCGTAAAGCCTTAAGTGCATCGTAAGGAGACAGAATTATGAGGGCACCTGCTGGACAACCGGCAAATTGCACCTAAAATTTACTTCTCTTCAGTCATTTTCATTTTATTTGTACGTATATTTTTATTCATTTCTATTTTCTACTCATTACACAATTCAATATAGAAATAAAAATGAATAAAGAAAAAAATTTTTAATTACATAATAAATGTTAGAATGAAAGAAAGGTACACTGTTGTATATGAACATTTCGAGGGTAGTACAAATGTATTTAATAGAAAATATTTAATATGCTTTAAAGATGACACAAATAAAGGATGACTTGCTAGCGTGCATGAAACCCAGCCATGTATTGAACATGTCTTGGTTGAGCATCATGACGTCTCATCTCGACTACATTCCTCCACCTCTTCATCTTCCTCCCGGATGATCATTCTTGCCCTCACTGCAATGTTGTGCAACATAGCTGTTACTGTTATTACAGCAGAGAGGTCCACTTCCTCTAAAATAATATTAATTTCTTCTTTTTGCAAAATGTCTTTTCTTAGTTTTTTGGTTTCAGCCATTTTGCTAGTGTCTCCACCCCTACGTATCTGCATATTAAAATTTTTCTCCTATTAGCAAATGCACTTCAGCTGAAGATAATTAGGCTTCTTCTTCTTCTTCTTTGTCTTTTGGCTGTTCCCTTTCAGGGGTCGCCACAGCGAATCATCTGCCTCCATCTAACCCTATCCTCTGCATCCTCTTCTCTCACACCAACTAACTTCATGTCCTCTCTCACTGCATCCATAAATCTCCTCTTTGGTCTTCCTCTAGACCTCCTGGCAGTTCCAACCTCAGCATCCTTCTACTGATATATTCACCATCTCTCCTCTGAACATGTCCAAACCACCTCAATCTGGCCTCTCTGACTTTATCTCCAAAACATCTAACATGGTTTGTCCCTCTGGTGAACTCATTCTTGATCCTATCCATCCTTGTCACTCCCAAAGAGAACCTCAACATCTTCAGCTCTGCTACCTCTAGCTCTGCCTCCTGTCTTTTCTTCAGTGCCACAGTCTCTAAGCCGTAGAGCATTGCTGGTCTCACCACTGTCCTGTACACCTTTCCTTTCATTATCGCTGATACTCTTTTATCGCACAACACACCTGGCACTTTTCTCCACCCATTCCAACCTGCCTGTACTCGTCTCTTCACCTCCTTTGAACACTCTCCGTTGCTCTCGACCGTTGACCCTAAGTACTTAAAATCCTGCACCTTCTTTACCTCTGCTCCCTGTAGCCTCACTGTTCCTCTTGGGTCCCTCTCATTCACACACATGTATTCCGTCTTGCTGCGGCTAACCTTCATTCCTCTGCTTTCCAGAGCGAACCTCCACCTCTCCAAATTTTCCTCCACCTGTTCCCTGCTCTCGCTACAAAGCACAATGTCATCTGCAAACATCATAGTCCATGGAGACTCCTGTCTAACTCCTGTGGAACTGTCATCCGGTCCATCACTAGAGCAAACAAAAAGGGGCTTAGAGCCGATCCTTGATGCAGACCCACATCCACCTTGAACTCTTCTGTCACACCTACAGCACATCTTACCACTGTCTTACAGCTCTCATACATGTCCTGCACCACTCTAACATACTTCTCTGCCACTCCAGACTTCCTCATACAACACCACAGCTCCTCTCTCGGCACCCTGTCGTACGCTTTCTCTAAATCTACAAAGGCCCAATGCAACTCTTTATTACCTTCTCTGTACTTCTCCACCAGCATCCTCAAACCAAATACTGCATCTGACGTACTCTTTCTAGGCATAAAACCATATTGCTGCTCACAAATTCTCACCTCTGTCCTTAACCTAGCTTCCACTACTCTTTCCCACAGCTTCATTGTATGGCTCATTAGCTTTATACCTCTGTAATTGCCACAGCTCTGCACATCTCCCTTGTTCTTAAAAATCGGCACCAATACACTTCTCCTCCATTCCTCTGGAATCCTCTCATTCTCCAAGATCTCGTTAAACAAACTAGTCATAAACTCTACTGCCACCTCTCCTAAGCACTTCCATACCTCCACAGGTATGTCATCAGGACCAACAGCCTTTCCACTCTTCATCCTCTTCAACGCCCTTCTCACCTCACTTTTACTAATATTTGCTACTTCCTGCTCCACAATAGTCACCTCTTCTACTCTTTGTTCTCTTTCGTTTTCCTCATTCATCAACTCCTCAAAGTACTCCTTCCATCTTCCCATCACCCTCCTGGCATCTGTCAGTACATTTCCATCTCTATCTTTAATCACTCTAACCTGCTGCACATCCTTCCCATCTCTATTTTTCTGCCTCGCCAACCTGTACAGATCCACCTCTCCCTCTACCTTCACCTTACGGTGCATCTCCCTGTACTCCTGTCTACTCTCTTCAGTCCTCTCAGTGTCCCACTTCTTCTTAGCTAGCCTCTTTCCCTGTATACACTCCTGGACTTCCTCATTCCACCACCAAGGCTCCTTGTCCCCTTTTCCCTTACCTGATGATACACCAAGAACCCTCTTACCTGTCTCCCTGATCACATTGGCTGTAGTTGTCCATCACCTGAAAGCATCTCCTTGTAGCGCGGCCACATAAAGGGGCGGTTAAACTGCAGGGGAAAAGGGAAGGAGCTAATGTTGCTCACCTGCATAAACAAACTGACCCCTTTCGGTTATTTTCGTCCCCATGGCAACGGTGCCTTGGTTCCGGGGTTAAGCTCTCGCGCGCATGCGCAGCTGTGCCGCGAGGGAACCCTGATGACCTATCAGGTCACGTGTGCCGGTATAAAGCCGGAACCGGCACGACAGTCAACACGGAGAGATGAAGCAAGCAGCGCTGTGTTTGGAGAGAGAGAGCGAGCTAGTTGGATATTTCCATTGGATTATTCTTTTCCTGGACGGCAACTATACCCCTCTCATTCCGTTTCTCGAGCTCCCGGACTTACCGTCTTTTACCGGTGAGATCGAGCCATCTCCCCATTTCATCATTCCATACATTTACAATAACACGGACTTGGACATTCATACATACGCACACACACACTCGCACACACTACTGACATTGTACATATTTGTTTATATTTTGTATATATTGTTTTTTCGTTGCACTTCATTTGTTTGTTTGTCTTTTGTACCTAATACACTTGGGTTTGGTTTTGGAATCTGTTGTTGTGTCCGTCTTTCCTTGCTCCGCGAAGGTTGCGCAATACCGGAAGTAAGTGCGATTAACCCGTTTTTAGATCTTAGACCCCGATTTAGTGTAATTAGCTCAAATAATAATTCTGAGCGTTACATCCTGACCACCCATAGCTTGTCACAACTCCTCCCTAAAGACTACACACCATTCTTCCTTTCTCAGCTTCCACCACTTTGTCCTCTGCTCTGCCTTTGTCCTCTTCACCTTCCTCACCACCAGGGTTATTTTACACACCACCATTCTGTGTTGTCTGGCTACACTCTCCCCTACCAACACCTTGCAGTCACTGGTCTCTTTCAGATTACAACGTTGACATAAGATGTAGTCCACCTGAGTGCTTCTGCCTCCGGTCTTACTGTATATGTCACCCTATGTTCCTGCCTCTTCTGGAAGAAAGTATTTACTACTGCCATTTCCATCCTCTTTGCAAAGTCCACCACCATCTGTCCTTCTACATTCCTGTCCTGAAGACCAAACCTGCCCATCACATTTTCATCCCCTCTGTTCCCTTCCCCAACATGTCCAGAAGTCTGCACCAATCACAACTCTCTCACCTCTGGGGATGCTCTGCATCACTTCATCTAACTCACTCCAGAATTTCTCCTTCTCTTCTAACACACATCCTACCTGTGGGGCATAACCACTATCAATATTGAACATCACACCATCAATTTCCAGGTTCTGACTCATCACCCTATCTGATACTCTCTTCACCTCTAGAACATTCCTAACAAACTCCTCTTTCAGGATAACTCCTACTCCATTTCTTTTCCTATCCACACCATGGTAAAACAACTTGAACCCTGATCCTAAGCTTCTAGCTTTGCTACATTTCCACCTGGTCTCCTGGACACACAGTATATCCACCGTCCTCCTCTGCATCATATCAACCAACTCTCTTCCCTTCCCTGTCATGGTCCCAACATTCAAGGTCCCTACTTTCACTCCTAAACTCTTGCATTTCCTCTTCTCTCTCTGCTTTCGAACACGCCTTCCTCCTCTCCTTCTTCGACCAACAGCAGCCCACCGGCACCCTGTAGGTCAACAGCACCAGTGGCGGTCATTGTTAACCCGGGCCGCGACCGATCCGGTATGGGAATTATATTTCTGATTCGTGTCATTGATTTGGCAAATGTTTTACGTCGGATGCCCTTCCTGACACAACCCTCTGCATTTATCCAGACTTGGGACTGGCACAAGAAGACACTGGATTGCGCCCCCCCCCCCCATGGTTGCATTGTGAAGATAATTAGGCTAAACTTTTAAAAAAATTAATGTAAGAGCTTCATTCATTCATTCATTCATCTTCTACACCGCTTAATCCTGTGTTCAGGGTCGCGGGGGACCTGGAGCCTATCCCAGGAGACTTCGGGCACTAGGCGGGGTACACCCTGGACAGGGTGCCAATCCATCGCAGGGATGTAAGAGCTTATTTATTTATTTACTTATTTATTTATTTTGATGTGAGATAAGCAATTGTTGATAAAGAAATTGATAAATAATTCTACTTAAATAATTAAGGTTTCATATAAATATTGAAAATGATGCTGTTAGAACTGTTAGAATTAGTTTTATGCGAGATTGGAGCAAGACAGTGTTTTTACAGAACGACATTTCCAGTTAATTTATGTTTTTAAACTTGCTCAAGGAGAAATTACAGGACTTTTTATGTTATTCGAGTTGAATATACATTCACACAAGTAGAAGAAACGGAAATCAAAACTTGGATTGCTAAAACAGCATGTGCAACAATGACGAGCCATTCTACAGCGTGGCATTTCAGCACGTGAGATAGTAGCACTCCAAAGCAGCACTTAAAGCAGGGTTACGTGCAATTGTGTTAAGTGCATTTTTGGGAAACACACGTGAAACAATAACAAAAGTTCGCAACATGACTCGTAGAAAACGCTCTTAAGCACTAAGATCAATCGTTATCGGGAAACGCAGCCCAGGTAAATCTCCACCATCTTAGTAGTATTGTTTGTTAGAGAGTTGTGTATGTTTTATCCCCTTAATCACCTGCTGACTGGGACATGAACACCCTCTATAATGTCAGTACATCCCCAGTGTACATGAAAACTAATGTAGAAGAGAAATAAGTAAGTAAAGTAGTTATTACTTACTGTAATGCCTCTTTTCCACTGCATAGTACGGCACGACACGGTTCAGTCCAACTCACTTCGGTTCGTCGCAGATTGGCTCGGTTTGCTCTTCCACTGCAGTGTATTACTCACGCCGTGATGTCATCGTAAACGCGCCACAAACAAACACACAACAATGGAGCATATCGACGGCATGGTGTTCTTCATTCTCGGCATGTGGATGTTTTTAACAGCGAGACGAAGGAGTTTGTTTCAAAATGGTTAATCCAAAAAGGTGCGTCCGATCCTTCTCTGGCTGTTCTAAATATAGTGGTTCTGTTGTGTCTCGTGTCGGAAGCTCAGTGACGCAGTAATGACGATTTTCTCCGGCTAATCAGTGACCAGCAGAGTTTACACGTCACGTTTTGGTAACGGTTCAGCGCGCTTGGAACCTCGGCTGAGGTGGTACTAAAAAAAGGAACCATGTACTGTTCCCAGTGGAAAACCCCCCAAAAGTGAGTTGAACTGAACCGTGTCGTGACGTACTATGCAGTGGAAAAGCACCATAAGTGACATTTGAAGCGCCAACAGACTCTCCTATGTGTTTCCATCTGGTCTGTTGATACTCTCATATACGGCGTCCCAATAAAGCAGGTTTTACCTAGGTGTTTGTGTGTCTGGAAGGGAATCTTATGATGATTGAGTAGACCTGTTAAAGTTGAATAGTGTCTCCAGAAGTGACTTAAACCTGAACCTTGTTAAACGTGTTTGAAAATGATAAAACCATTTCTCCAATTAATGTTTTTTTTTCCTATAAGGAACGGCATATTTGTTTTGATTTGCGTATTCCTCTTTAGGAGGCACTAAATGTTCTTAATCGCCTAACACATTTACAGGTTACAGATGAGGACACTGCTAACCACAACGTCCAGGAGACATGGCATCAAAGTCTGCTGTGAGCAGCAACAGTGCTTCAAAATCATCAGCAACTAGCAGGTAAACCTCCACCGTGTTTGTAGTATTGTTTGTGTTTCCATCTGGTTTCCATCTGGTCTATTAATAGTTTTTATTATAGTCCCCATAAAGCAGGTTTCTGAAAGAATGTGTTGGCTGAAATATGTTTAAGCCATTTACTTGCATATTTAAGTAGTAACTAGAAAACAATGTGGGTGTGTGGCTGAATATTTCATATTTATTCCAAAGTTCTCCAAAAGCTCTTGTATGTAACCTTGAAATGATGACTCCATGCTACTGTACAATTTTAAAAACGGAACAGCATGCTTGTTTTGTGTTGCATATTCTTTGTCTGTTAATAGTTATTATACAATAAAACTAACTAAAGATAACATCTTCACTCATACTTTATTACGTTTGTTTTGTGGATATTAAAGCATGTTGTCCTTGTAATTATTTATATTTCTTGAATATTTCTAGGTCCATTTCTACTGTTGTTATTGTCTAAATTGCTGAAAGCAAATGTTTCTAAGATTAGTACTGTAAACTAAGGTCTTGGGACTTGGATGAGGTCCATGCAATGGACAGACACATAAAGACCTTGATTCTGTTGTGTTGTATTTCAGGGAAGTGTAAAATTCTACAACCTAATCGTCGCTTTTAAGAAAGGATTATTTCTTTCCTAGAAATATATCTTCTCTATATGTTTGAGGTGGCCTTGTTCAGGCTTTGTTTAGTAAGCTCCTGGGTTGTTGCAGTTTTGCCTTAAATTTTATTACTTATAATTAGCTTAACATTGGCTAGTTTACATGCACTGTCATCTTAGATAGCAGACCGCCTGCTGTGTAATTTTAATTAGAAAGAATATCAATGGTTTATACATTTTATATTCTTTTCTTTTCTATTTAAAGTTCTTGGGTTTCTCAAATGGCTATTCTAAAAGAAATAAAAAGCTACAACAAAATGGTGGACATAGGCATTTCAGTTTTCTTAGGGGGTTTTGATTGCATTCTTTTAAAATAAAGCTATGAATGAAAGTTTGGCTGTCAGTCCTATTTATAACCAAAATTAAGAAACACTTTTTTAGTCATGAGGACCTTAAACGAATAAGAGCCAAGTGCTTTACACAGTTTTTTTTAAACATTTGACATGCTTAGTTTGTAATTTTGCATAAATTATGAAAGTTAAATGCACAGTTGATGTTTGTTAAACCCATGTCCCCTTGATCCTGTGTAATACACCTTATAAGTGTGTATCCAAGTTAGCTATTTAGTGATGTCCCCACATCGTCATTAACATCAGCTACTGTAAATGTGTGTATGCAAATTAGGTCACTAGTGATGTCCCCACAACATTATAAAAATCAGCAAATTTTCTGTGTATGCAAATTTGGTCCCCACTAATGACTGGTTCTTGCTATGTCTTCATAAGTTGTTAAAAAAACCAAGCACAATTTTTTTACTGTAAAACTGTAATTTTAAGTGAAATGTTTAGAGAATTTAATTGTGCATGCCTGATTTTTTTTCACACACAGAGGATCACTGGAAAGGGGTGTCCCCAAAACTGATGGGTGGGACTACTGTACACATAATGCCCTAATTACAAGAATGTGTGTGTGTGGTTGTGTCTGTGTGTCTGTGTGTGTGCGCATATAGGGAAATAGATCATACGTAAAGTGCTTAGAACACACAACACCACCAAAGTACAGGTGAGATCTAAACCAAAACACACACACACACACACACACACACACACACACACACACACACACACACACACACTCACACACATACATACTGTACACACTACTGTACACTACATGCTAACAGTAAACGAGCATGAGCTAATAAACCACTGCACACATACATACATGAAAAGCATGTCATCATCATCAGCAGTGCTACAGTAATAAACCGCCAAAACTTTACCACCATTTTCACCCTTCTTGTATCCTCATTTTGTATTGTGCACGAATCAAAAAGCCGTCATGCAACATTGCGTGCTGTAATGGTCTCCGACATGCTCCTGGATATTGAAATGAATAAATGAAAACATCACACATGTGTGTGTGTGTAGGTGTGTGTGTGTGTGTGTGTGTATGTGTGTGTGTGTGTTTGTGTGTGTGTGTGTGTGTGTGTTATCACCTGTTTCACAAACAAGGTCAGGCTCTAATTACCCAGAGATTTTCAGTTTATTAGCTTGTGTAAGAGAATGCATGTGTTTGGAAACAGAGACAGAGAAGGCAATATATTTTCGTGATATTACTATTACTCAATCTGCTGGAAGCTGTGAGTCCTGCCTACAGACTGTGTGCACATAGCTTATAAAATAAAGGTAAGATACTTTTTGCAAGAAAAAACTTTCAAACCTAAGCTCTGTGTTGGTTCACTCTGGATTCTCTGGTTTCCTCCTAGTGCCCAAAAACATGATGGTTGGAATGAACAGAATGTACAGTAAGAACGAACATGTGAAGTTCTTCAATTGATTCGCTCACATTCAGGACATATTCCCACCTTGAGTACAGTGCTCTCTGGTTTGACTCCAGATCCTTGTCAAGGATAAAGAATTTACTGTAGATTAATACATAAATAATAAATTGAGAGGGTTAATAAGGGAAAATGTCTATATCATAACTAATAAGCAAAAACTCATGAAAGAAAAAAAGCAATGTTGCGCTCAGATGTTCAACATTTAGCTATAACTCTGGTGACTCAGAGCTTTTGCTGCATAAGATTCAACACAAATAAGGCATCTACTGTATAAGTTTTCCATATGTATATGTGCCCCAAAACCAGACACTGTTGCTTAACACTGTTCTATTTTTTGTGGTGCGAGTAAATGGACTTCTTTCACTGTTCATTAAAATTAATTGGGTTTATGAGGAGAGGAACAGGAGGGGGTGAGATTAAGGCATTCTTCCAGGCTGATGTGCTTAAATCCAAACTCAAAGAACTCAACTCAGATTTTTTAGGGCTGTCTTAACCGACAAATCAGATTTTTTTTTCTCAGATCAGATCTTAGTCACTTTCATATGTAGTCCTAGATCTGATACATACTGTACAATATCTGATAAATGGTCATGTGACTTGAATAAGAACAGTCAAATTGGAATTCATGCATCTTTTTGCCTCTGCACAATCGTAGGGAGCTGATGTCATCAGCAGATCGGGGATCTCACTGCAGTATTAGCAATACAGTAGATGCTATCCAGCTTTCTTCTTTCTTCTGGACCTCGACAAATATAGTTGACTAACCATCTTCCAGTGTAAAGTCCTAAAAATATATATTTTGTTAAAATTGTATCCATTGTTTGAAATTTACGAGCGGTCAAACAAAGATAATGTGTTTTAACCCAGAGGTATTGATGTGCGCATGTGTGCCGTTATAGTGGTTGGGCACGTCCACAATAGAGTCAGACAAAAGTAGCTTGTGATTATGAATGTAAATGATCATGACATGCAAATCCGATCTTACCAAAAGGAATGTAACAACGTGGCTCGTAATGTGAATTTAGCCATACAGACTGCTCAGAAAAATTATTCTCCATGTCCAACTTTACGAATGATAACTTGATGAATTCTTTAAGAATATGCACATACTCTACCATAAAATACAAACCGCTTACATCTTGTGCAAATACTTGTGTTTTGTGAGAGTATCGCTTTTTCTTCTTTAGAGTTGATGGTTGGTTGATCCAATATCACCATCTATTTGACTGAAACAGTGGATATTGGCTTCTAAACATCCGTTCCAGTTACACATCATTTCAATGTTTTATTAGAAAACTTTAGTAATATTCAATACTTTAAAACCTATGGAAAAGATAGCAAAAAAATAAAACGTATAGTTAAAAAAAAAGGTTAAACTGAACTGAAAAATCACAATGCCCCGAATTCAAATGGAATTAAATGGAATCAAAGCCTCAGTCGAGCTATGATTCACAGCTCTAATGTCAGTGTACAACCAGATGGAATATTTTGCCACCATCGCTAAGCGTCTCTCTAGGCAACTGTCTAGTTCATCTTTATGAATGCAACAGCCCTGGTTCTGTGGCATGTTATTATTTTTGAGCCAGATGTACGAAGCTGTTTGAGGTCTTTATTTTTCACAGCTTAAGTCTTATCATGCACAAAAGTCAGATTCCCAAAGAGCACAAGTCTGCACATATTTTTCCCTCTAACCACATTCAGGTGTAAGTGAATGTCACGTCTGTGATTCAAGGTCATACATTCTGTCTTGCCAGGTGCATGGTTTTTTCTCAAATGTAAATTTTTTTTAGTGCAAGGTAATATTGCTTTTAACATTTTCCACATATTTTATAGATGCCTTTTAATTGATACATTAGCCCTCATGCAAGGAATATTTTCTCTTATTTCCAATCGTATCAACAGTATTTCATATTTTTTGTCCCATTCATTTTTGGGATTTACCAATGTTTTCTTATTTTTCCTCTCCTCTTAGGTAAGATTAATTTTTTTCTTTATTTTTTATCATTATTATTATTAAATTCATTATTATTATTAAATTATTGTTAGATAAATTTAATTCTTTTATACAAGGAAGCATGGTTTTGAACATGCTAAGTCAAATATCAAATTTAGATTACTACAGTATATATTTTTTCAAGCATTATAATGATTCGATTATTTAATTAGTGGGCAAAAGAGATATTATTGTACAATTTATCCCAATTAAGACTATAAAAACCCTTGGATGCTTGCCTGTGTGTTGCTTCTGAATGGTTTACAGATTGCTGTTGGATGCTTTGGCCATCCAGGGCTTAGGCAGAAATCACATTTTTAGAGATCGCACAGATTTGATGATCCATGAGATGAATGGCTGCCGAGCCATGTCAGATTGCCATGAGCATTGAATAATTATGAAAACCACTATCCAGTGGTTTTCAAAAAACTCAACTTTGTAAAATTCTCATGTAGGTGACTGAGGTTATGCCCTAACTATGTGCCATCAAATCACTTTTTCCTTATCTGTGTGCCCCTCAGCTGACTGAGCATCACAGATCTTTTGCCAGAGTTGTGTTTTTGATTTACCTGTAAAGCCAGTGCTCATGCTCTAGAAGATCACATGTTTACTTTAGGTTTCATTCAAAGTACTTCAATTTCGCTACTGTGTCTCTTGTTATTCTTCCTACTGCCTCTCTTCTGTGGCATCTTTCCGCTTCTTCCCAAAATGCACCTCTGTTATATGGTGTTTAGGTGGTGTTACTGTACCTAATTCTATGAGGCTCCAATATTAGATAAATTTGGATTCATCACTCAGCTCACCTCTGTAAGAGCAGATTGAAATGGTTAGGAATGTTTGTCTTTTCTTTTAACAGAAAATTAAGAGAAGATTTAGAAGAAATATAAGAGAATATTGCTGCAGGAGGAATTTGTTATTTGTTGTAATTACACATTTTTATGACCTTGGTAAAAGAACTATTTAAAGAAAGGATGTGCTTCAATACCATTTCTCCATTGGCCCTGGCAACAATGGTCATGTAGAGATCTAACAATGTAATTTAAGAGTTAGGATGTTTTCCAACATGGGAGAGTTTTCAGAATAGATTTTGTCCTCTCAAATAAACAATTATATCTGCAACATTGTAAATGTAAATGATATAAAGAACAAAAGGGAGGAAACGTTCAGGGTGTGCTATTGTAGCATAGGAAAATGATAAACTCTTAAGTGTAACAGTAACGATACTTATGAATAGATCGCCAATTTTTTTTTTTTTTACAAGGGCATTAAGTCATATTTTATTCCTTATTCACCTTGCTTGCAAAATTAAACTAATCTCTCAGCTATAGGCCCATTCAAAAAGGATGCACTTATGTAAGCACAGGATTTGAGACATAGATCTGGTACATCTGATTATTTACAAGTCTCTATGGGATAACAATGAATGAAATGAAAATGAAATAAAAATAATGCTTTGAGTTTAACAGCGTGAGATCATTTTAACGGTAGTGGCGAGCAGACACACTGGCCCCAGGTTAGTCATCTGTCTACAGGGTGTAGAAGGTGTAGAGGGTGTCTGATCCCAAATCAGTAATAAAGTCACACAGTGATGAAATGGAGTGAAAGGAACGACTAGAACTACAGCTCCCAGAGCTATGATACATCAGCATACGTCTGCAGCGTCCTCCGCTGTGTACTCTTTATCAGGACATACGTGTGTGTGTGTGTGTGTGTGCGTGTGTGTGTGTGTGTGTGTGTGTGTGTGTGTGTGTGTGTGTGTGTGTGTGTGTGTGTATCACTTGGGTGATACATTGCACCTATTCCTCTCCAGTATCGATTAAGTTTAGACACTGCTACACTTGTCCACCCCATTTCTCTCTCTGACACACACACACACACACACACACACCTTAAGCAATGCTTCCTTTGCTGTGTGTAGTTAAATAGTTTGATTAGTTTTACTGACAGAAAACAGAACAAAATGGTCTGAATAACGTCATATTTGTTTATGTAGTTTTTACATTAATGTTTTAATATGATTTATAGACATATCATTTATTTTAATGTTTTCTTGGCAAACTCCCTTAACTGTCCAGACAGCTGTGGATAGTTAAATGATCATTTAGGGTAACTGTGATAGAATTGCATAAAAAAAATGCAATTTATAATAAACAATTGAATATTTACGATTATACTTATAATACGATTATTGTACTCCCAAACTTGTATAGAATCCTTCCTGATTTCACTGGCCGACACAATGACACAATTTTATAGATATGAATGTTATATAATATGATATATTAAATTAGATATGTTATACATTGATATGAATATTAGGCATGAATGGGTTGCCAACCTATTACAGTCTGTATATACACATTCACACCTATTACAAGGGCAGAAGTAACTAGAGACCCCAGGTGAAGCCTACATGGATCTATAGCATGGCATGGGGAAACCTTTTTAGTTAGTAAACGAACACAAGACCATGTCATGTTTTATTTTACCATCATGTGTGTCATATGTCATCTCTTTACAATCCAGTTAAATATAACCAGATTAACGTTTAGAGCACACTGTACAGTATGATGTTTCACAAATTCATACAGTGTATGAAAACACAAAATCACAAAATCATATAGTGTATAAAACGTCATGCAGGTGCCTGTTATCTGACACTAATATGCAAATATACACGTACTGTACATACCCTCCAGCCAACACTCATTTCTTTCACACATGGTTCTAAATATTTAATTTATGCATTTTCTTCTTAATTTATGCAACTTCCCACCAAATGCATAACCAGATGCTTAATGTGCAGCATAGATTCAATAATGAATAAAAGAAGCATTGATTACAAACTCAATCAGCAGACCTTTCATTTGCATTCCCAAATGTCAAAAAGATCAACAAATACTAAAAATATCAACAAATCAGTAGGACTCAAGTATTAAAAACACAACTTATAAATTCTGTTATATGAACCTGACAAATACTTTTCATACTTTCACACTTAATAAAACATCCATTACAGTACACTAACATCTGAAGCTACACACACATATAGGGCCAGTTTGGCAACACCAATTAACCTAATTTGCATGTCTTTAGACTGTGGGAGGAAGCCGAAGCACCCGAAATCTACGTAAAATCCAGGCCAGAGATGGGAAGTGAATCCTGTCAGTGGAGGTGCAAGACCGCAATGCTAACTAGTGATGGGTCATTCATGAACAATTCATGACTCATGAACAAGTCGTCTCAGAGAGTGATTCATTCATTTGCAACTGGGCGTGCATGTGCAAAGCATCACAAAACCTCCATAGGTTATGCACAGGTAACAGAATTGAGTAGTTGACCTCTCAAGTCTTTTGGTCACATCATTGGTTCTTTGGACTTCCATAGACGCTATTCAATGCATTACACAGGAAACAGACTGATTGGTTCTTCTCATGAGTATTCTAGTCCGTGTCGTTCATTCTTTGTCACGTGATTTTCATACTATGCAGTGCAATTGAGTAATAGAATGAACAATTCGGACCGGGAGATACTGTACTGTAGGTGAGCTGCTCATTCTGTTTTTCATAATATGTATTTAGCTGCATTGTAATATTTTCATTACTGGAACTACAGTATAGCCAAAATTTGTGTATGTAGACATGTTGGGGATGTGTTCATTAAAAATGTAACATCTAATTTTATTTCTGATCAAAAGAACAAATTGAACTAAAATGAACTAAAAAAAATTATTTGTTCATTTTGACGAACGAAATTCAAAGAACTGAGTCACTAAAATGACCCAAACTTCCCATGACTAATGCTAACCACTTATAGTTATATTTAGAAATGGAAGAAAATACGGCCTGGCCTTCCTTTAAAACACACTTTAATTTATGGTAGGAGTGCAATGCACAGTTTTACTTCATATTCACAACATAAAATTCGGGGGGGCAAATTGCACTCACTGTAGAATACTCAGTGAAAAATCGGAAAGAGACACAAACATGGAGGAGTTTATTACTGAAACGGTTAATGAAGTGTTTTTATTAAAATGCTAAGTGCAGTCTAAAAAAACTAGGCAAGCCAGGATTCGCTTGCCCTCTTAAAAGAAGCACTACTTATATGTATATTAGGAAGTGCAATACTCCACACACAATATTCTAAGCTCAAGCTCATCCCCTGGACCCTCTAACTTTGGGGGGCATTCTAATATATTACAAAATAATAGTTTAAATAAATAGGTAAATAAATAAAAAAAACAAGCACAAGATTATATGGATGTGGATGGTACTAATGAACATAGCTTCGTGAATCAAAATAATACCTTGAGCTTGTATTTTTGTTGCATTATATCGTTTTCGCACCCATGGCTTTATTTGGGAGTGCTTTTCGCCATTACCTATTATGCTTTTCAAATATTATCTTTCATGCAGTGTCATCATGTAGCTGTATGTGAACATAAACTATCTGCACTATCTGCGACGCTGACAGTGCACGATAAATTATGTTTTTGTCTATTAAAAAAAAAGAGTCGGCTCACATTCGCCTAAACGAGTCATTAGCAATTATATTTTTACTCTGTTACGGATCCACGTCACTCCGTAACATATTTGCATAATGTCCGCCCACGTTTTATGTCGCGAACAGCTTGCCCGCCATCTTACAATTAACGTTACCACACTCTTGTTAATGTGACCGAGCATTCATGCCGGGTTCGCTTAAACACTTTGTAATATAAAAAAAACTATACAAAACGAGAGCACACGAAATCCTTTTTAACTGTTTATTCTCCACCATTCACCAAAACTGAACTTAACACTCGCGAAGGGCAGATGCCTCTTGCCGTAGAATCTACGGCAAGCCCCCAAGGGAAAAATGCCAAAGTGTAAGGGCACGGAGCATGCGCACTTCGCACATCACACACATGCACACACACGCGAAGTGTAAGGCCACGGAGCATACGCACTTCGTGCATCACACACGCGATATTTGTTTGGATGAGAGGAGAGAAGGCTGTGAATCATTTTCTTTCGAAGATTTTTCAACCGGATTATCTTTGACTGGACATATTCCCCGGACTTCTCACCCTCCGTCATCAGCCTCCCGGACTTCATTAACCCCGGTGGAACCAAACCATACTCGGTATACTCGGACAACACACATAAAATAAACATGGACTTCGGATATTTTCCACTCACTCTCGTTCACATACACATACTGTTTATTATATATAGTTCGTAAATATTGTTTATATCTTTGTTTGGTTGTGGTGCACCTTTTTGTTTACTTTATTTAGTTTTGTATAATACACATTTGCTTTATCTACTTGTTTGTGTTTGTAATTTTTGCTCACCGGCCTTTTAACGCAACACCGACACAAAGATAAAAGACTACTTGATTTTTGTAGCCACAGTTAATCTAAAATTAGCTGGTCGTTACACGGTAAAACTGACGCCATCTTTTCTATGTATTGACGGGTTCAGTTATGTAATGGTCGTTTCATTTTCCAACACACGCTGTAGCGGTAGAACAATCATAACGGGCCGCGCCATCTGACCAATCACAGCAGTGAGGGCTCACGGAAAGGAGGGGTTTAGACAGACTGAATCTTCAAACTGCTTCACACGAGTCGTTTATGAATCATTTAGAAATGGGGTAAAATTAAATCTATTTTTGGAGAAAACTAAAGTGTTTTTTGACCTTGCATACATGTACAGTAAACCTGTTTTAAGAGACTCATTACGCAATATTAGCAACCTTTAAAATGGCATAATAAGACCCCTTTAAGTGTAAGACACATATTGTACTGTGTTTTGTTATTAGTCAATGTCCAATGATGTAGTGTTCTCCACCATGAGTTCATATTTTAACCCAAAATAAAATGAAGGTTTTTTTTTTCTAACACAAGAACATAATGAGTGCATTTTAGAAAAGAAAAAACGCATTTTCCCTTGGATGTATAATCTTTTTTTCTTTCTGTTTTTTCTTTAGTGTCATTTGCTACAGTGTCATTTGCTACATCGCCTGAATCACATCATAAGCACACCCAGCACACCCAGCACGTTTTTCACACTATTTTATACAGAGTTATTACGCCCTAACCTCGACTCCCATGGCAGCCATTTACACCTCCTTACAATAAAGTCCAGCCGCATTGCACTCTCTGGTCTACTGTTCTATATACTCCTGCGTTTGCAGCAGCAGAGTTTCCCACTGAGCACACCATGGCAAGAAGAACATGCCTGGCTGGATCAATAACGATACTGCGATGGTGTGTAATATCACACTGCTGTCCCAATAGAGGCCATACGGTTATGAGAGCCGTGCCGCTTCATTCAGTTAGGGCGCACAAGGGGAGAAAAAGAGAGAGTAACCATATAAAAGTTGAGTCGCAGGAACTTTTAACAGCTGGTTTCAGTCACTGATGTCGTTATACATCACCTGTCACAAGCAGGTTACACAGCTAAAAGGGCGTGACAAGCAGATGATATTATGACAGGCAGTGTCAGACAACGCGCGCATGTTTTTCACAAGCCGACTCTGTCGGCTCACGACGTCAACATCGATTATTGCACCTACGATTTGGCAGACTAGCGCAAAATTCACTGCCAACGTCTATTAAATTATGCTTGCTTGACACGTGTGATGTTTTCTGCTGCAGGTTACAGTCGTTTACAATACAATTTACAAAACAGTAAGTCTCACGTCTCACGCTCATGTTGTGTTTTTGTCTTTAAATGCTTTAAACCGAGCAGGAGATTTGTAAAACTGATTTGGCGCGTACGTACGTCTCCGATTGCCACAGTAGCAATCGTATACAGGGTTGTGCCCAGTGGAGACGTTTTGTGAGTGTGATGACGAATCACAGAGACAAACATATGCTGGTATTTAAATGTGGGTTACTTTAAATCAAAAAGCTCTCAGTTAGAGCATGCATGCATCTGCGTGTTTACACTGATGTACAGAGAAGTCATTTTACAAACCAAAGCTGTTTATTATTAGTGTCATTGGGCCTTGGCAACTGAGATATTAGTAACATGTATACATTACTGTATGTGGGTCACACAATTAATTACGCTCTTTCTTTTCTCCCTGACTTCCATTCCATGGAGATAAAGAAACCTATAAATCTCTTTTAAATCTCAGCACGTTTTTCACACGATTTCATACAGAGTTATTACGCCCTAACCTCGGCTCCCACGGCAGCCATTTACACCTTCTTACATTAAAGTCCAGCCGCATTGCACTCGCCTCTCTACTGTTCTATATACTCATGAGTTTGCAGCAGCAGAGTTTCCCACTGAGCACACCTTGGCAAATAGAACATGGGCACACACACACACTCATTTAAACACTGTGCAATCTGGGAACGCCACTAAGTCTAATCTGCAGGTTTTTGGACTGTGAAAGTAAACCGGAGTATCCAGAGGAAACCCTCCAAGCACGGGGAGAACATGCAACCTCCACGCACATAGAGGCGGGAATCGAACCTGGCCATGAGCTCACAAATAAAAATGCACTGAGTTGTATTGGATTGTTAGAAAATTTAAACACTGTAACCTTTCTGTATATTTCTAAAGATGTCGACTCTTCTTCCATTCTCATCGCTGTATAAGTACAAGTACTGTATTAAATAATTGTATGTACAGTAATGATTATTTTATACAATCAGTTGTTCTCCTTTTATGAAAGATGCCAATAATTCTGGAGGTCACTAACTAATGGGATCGTGTACTGTAGAAGCAAAATGGATCTTCCATCTCCTTCAATAAAAAGCACCCGTAGGCAAAGGGGTAAAGGCAAATAAGATTTAATAATAAGTTCAATTCAATGTTCAATTTTTCCATTTTTTTTTATACAAATGTATAAATGTGATAAAAGTAAGTGTACCCACCAAAATAACTCAGACCAGTGTGTGTCTGTGTCAGAAATGGAGGGAGAAAGAGAAAGGCACCACAGGCTGAGCTGAGCTGATTCCTATACATATTAGCAGCTCCTGCAGAGCTCCACGCCATTAGATGTCACATTAATCACATTATCATCACATTTATTCATCTTTTCTATCCAAACTCTAAAAGCATGTCACTGTTTCAGGCTCTGGCTGAATCCAATGCTCCTCAGTGGGGTTTTCTCAGCATGTCGAAATTATGGATTTTATTATCTCTGAAAGTCAATTTGGAATTGATGTATTTGGCCAGTGAATCCTAAATGATTTTCTCTCTCCCTATTGTAGAAAATACCCCATTGACACCGACATTGTACTGTAGTATACATGGCACTGTTATAAAAATAAAAAATAAAACTCATGACATGACTCCTGGGAATAGAAACAGGACACTACCAATATCCCTACCACATAAAGCTGCACAAAGCATGAAGGAAAGGAGAGCTAGACTTAGTCTAGCTATAATTGTCAAATGTGTGTATAATAAACAGATTATACACACATACTGTACATCAATAACAGTGCTGGGCTCCAGACAATGGTGGTGTCCCTTTTCTAGCTAACACACTACATAAATAATATTTTTTATTAGTTATACATGAATTTCTTTGAGTTTGTTATACATGCTGTATCTGCATTATTGTATTTGCGATTACTCTGGCAATATGCAAAGCAGTAGACCAAGTATAAAACACATTAAACTTTAAATTAAGCTGTAACATATACACATCAGCAGCTTAAAGCTTTGTGTTTAACACATACAGGACTAGATCAGGTCACTAGTAACATCATTTTGTCCCTCTTCCACTATACAGTAGTATGGTCTCTCCTTTTTGTTATGTAACAAATTCATAATAATAATAATAATAATAATAATAATGAACTGTGGTTGAGAAATTAATAAAGCACCACTTTCTCTAATGTATAATTTTTTAATGTGGCAAACATAATAAAACCAGTATACTGTAGTATATTTTGACTACATTTTGTCCAATCAGATATCTTAATTTATAATTCTTGGGATTTTTGTTGATCTACATGGTATCCATTTTGCAGGAAAAAAAAATTTTCTTTCATTTTTCTAATGAAGCAAGTCATATTACAAACTGGTCACAAATGGCAAAATCCTAGTGTAATAGCAGTTTTAATTTTGTGCGCTCTTGTTCTTTCAGATGCACTGAAACCCACTCAGATCACTATAAATCTCCGGCCATTTTGACATGGTGAATACATCAGGCTACAGGTGTTTGTGGTCATTTAAGTAGGCAAGTTAATATCAATAATATGCTGCTTGAGTTTAAGCAAAAAAAATATAGCAAATTCATGCTTTGATTGAAATTTTTATAGAGAGTCAAACAGCATGAAGTGGCAGCAAATCAGGAAAAAAAAGTGTATTGTTGCACACACAACATTTAATTACAATGATCGTTGAAGATGATGAAAAACATTATGAACAATACTACACAGTATTCGCAACATCATCAGCCACGGCCTCTACTATTTTTTTTTCATGGATAACCATGTGTGCCAAAGCAAAATGATTTGCCAAAATGAGTAAAAGGCTGGTTGTTGAACTCTTCATAAACCCTCATACACACTATGGAGCCGAATGTACTGCATACTGTATGGTCATGTGATCACAACACCCAAACATGGGGTGTGGTATTGCTGTAGCATTAAAATTTCCCTTTATAGGAACTGAGGTCCAGTAAGACAAAAACTAAGCTGTTCCAGTATGACACCGCACCTGTGCACAAAGTGAGCATCATGAAGACATGGCTTCCCAAGGATCAAGTGACCTCCACAAAGCCCTGACCTTACTGAATACAAGGATGATTTCACCAAGTCTTTTTGCTGGACATCAGTTCCAAACCATCAAGAATGGCTTTGTGGCTGAACAAGCATACATCTTTACAGACATCCGCCAAAATCTAGTGGAAAGCATTCTCAGGAGAGTGAAGGCTTATACTGCAGCATGATATTCAGTGTGCTACTTTTGGCCATAAAGTGCATGTAACTTATATTTACATTGGCTGGAAAAACCGTATGCACTTAGGAATTAAATCCATACTCTTTTTTACGCTACTCATGTTATTGCAAAATACCCTGGGTTTTTTAGAATGGATAACTTAAGCAACGGCAGGTATAAAACACACTCAGGAGACATCACTCATCAAAAATGGACATAGGGGAATTTGGTGATTGGTCATCACATTTCATTCAGCTGTAGATCATATCTATCAGATTTTTTTTTTCCTGTTAGAGAGAACATCGCATCCTTGGTGGTTCAGTATATGAAGAAATCACATCCAGTCCTCCCATTTCCTGTGGTTTTATCAAGGCATCTGAAAACTCCTGAGATCTCTATTAATGAAATCATGAGTACAGAATAAAGATCATATAGAGATGCATCATTGCATGTAAACGCACTACGTTCAAACTCAATCAGACTGATAATGGGCAAAAAAAGATTGAAGCCCATTTGCATGAAGTAACAGAATGAATCCCATCACAGTGTCACATTGTGCATCTGTGTGTGCACACTAATCCTCCCACATGGTCCAGACTGCTACAAATCACATTAGTGACAGCAAAGCATTGTGGGCTGATTCCCATATTTCCAGTGTCTGTGCGTCAGTAGAGAGGTAGCCAGAGGTGGGTGAAATGGTGTATATATATATATATATATATATATATATATATATATATATATATATATATATAATGACAGCATGTCTGATTGTGTTTTATTGCTTACATATCGTCTCTAGTTATTGCTCAAAATCATGCTCTTTAATCTTTCTCAAAACACTTCTATCCAGTGTCTAAATCCCGATAGGCCAGGAAGGAACATTTTGAGGTGTGTGTGTGTTACTCTTGTTCTTTCAGATGCACTGAAACCCACTCAAATGCATTAAAAATTTACACGACGTTCCTTATCATACTGAAAAAAGCAACTGAATCATAACATTTTGTGCAATAAGCTGTCTAGTTGATTAGTTTTCTCTGTCCCTTAAAGACTTCATGTATTTATTTATTTTTTCCATTTCATTTAAATCATTCATTGTGGCCTATATCACATTTGTAAAGTTTGTTCAATAAAAATTGCTTTTCATTTTATGAGTTATTCATTTCTCAGCATGTTTCTACACCTGCTGTTTTTAAAGCGTGTTCATATTTATGTGTGGTTTTGATGTTATGTTTTTTTGCCTAATATTATAATATTGTAATATAACTTCAATAATGAATAACTTTTAGACTAGTATTGTACTTATAGTCATAGTGATTATATAATATAAGTATAAGTTACATCAGAACTGTGGCGTGATACCACTTTAACACTGATGGACTACAATTCTAATTAAACATTGATTTTAGATACTTTTTTATTTGGTACTGTTGCTTAGCTGGCACTTTGTAAGCAAAACTACTTTTGTGTATTGTGAAAATTCAAAGATCTATTTTCAAGTGTTGTGAAAGGATGTACAGTACTGTGCAAAAGTCTTGACCCCCCCAACCCCCCCCCCCCCCACCCACCCATTACTTTATAGCAAATTAACCTAAATAATGTAGATTAAATTAAACAAATTGGAACAAATGTTTTCCTAACAAGCTACAAAGTGGTTGTTTTTGTAACAACCTCAGCAGCAACCTCATTTCCCCTCTCATCTGTTCCATCCATTCAGCATACAGCATCACCAGTATACTAATCACCAGCCTTATCATCTGGCATCAACTGCACCCGTTTCTCTTGTGCCTTAAGTTAAATGTTTTTTATGCTAACTTGCGAAAAATGAGAGGACTAATGTCCTTCTGGAAGCTTATAGAACTATTCCTCAAGATTACATTAAAAAACAAGGAAGTCTGTCTCTTTAGAAGCTAAATCTGAAGAAAGAAGGGGTGGCACAAGACTTTTGCACAGTACTATATTACCGTTCCATAAGTTTTAATTGAGTTGCTGGGATTTGAATTCACAACCTTTAAAACAGACCTGGTTGCCCATGGCTTCTATTTAATATTCAGAATATAAAGGAGATTAAAAAGATTAATTCATGCAACACCCTTGTGCCCTGCAATAAAAGCTAATGAATTGTATGCATGGACAGTGTGCGGGTAAGCAGTTACAGCCAGGTAGCTAATAAAAGCCAAACAGGAACCTAGTCCTAGATCCTAAATTTTATATTCAGATAATGTAGGCTGCTTTGTAAAGTATATTTTGTATGGGAAATGAATACACCACTTAAAAACAAGATATCAAGTGTTCAGGCTTTTCACAAATCATACATGAAGAGGTAATATAATACTGGATTAACAACTACGGTGTTTAGAAGTGTTGTAGGAAGAAAAAAAAACTGATTTCAGAAGTGTATAAAAAAAGATTTTATATAAGGATGCTAGAAAAAGAACCAATTATCGGCCTGAGAGTGTTAACAATGCCAGGTGGGAAATCAGGAACAGGTGTAACTAATCAACAGGAAGCAAGAAGGTTAACAAGAAGAGGAATAAAGTCAGGGATTTAAGTAAAAAAAAACTGACTAAAATGCTTGATATATGATATAATATATGATATAAAACGGACTTAAAATAATATATATATCTTTTTTTTTATGAAACCTCCCATCACAAGCAAAGTAATAAAAACATAAATCATAAGCAAAGCCTGTTTGTATGTCTTTAATGCTGTTCCCTTTTATGCTTTTTACACGATTACTGCCCTCTTAGTAATACTGTGGATATTATCTTGTCAAGCCTTAAGCAAACACACTTTTTAAAAACATTTACATAACTCTATGTATGGACATTGGCAGAGTTATGCGCAGCAGAAGATTTTGCATCTTCACAGTAAGTACTGTAGGTCTGAAAGTGCCATGGTGAATTTCCTTACCTATATATATATTAAAGTGCTATGAAACATCCACAACCACCCCTGAAGAAGGTTTTACTGCAAGTGTAATCCATGTGAGGAATGTGGGAAATTAATCAGGTCAGACAGAAAGAGTTCTGTGCCAGGAGTCAGAATAATTACATTTATGTTATATTACCTCTTATTGATACACTTTGTTACTGTACATAAACCTAGGAAATGGCTTTTTAAATCCAGTCCTGGAA
The DNA here is from genome assembly GCA_030522415.1 of Channallabes apus. Taxonomy (NCBI): domain Eukaryota; kingdom Metazoa; phylum Chordata; class Actinopteri; order Siluriformes; family Clariidae; genus Channallabes; species Channallabes apus. Next base: position 34,467,471 of record CM060108.1, read on the forward strand.
ATTTGTTAAAAAATTGCAAATAACGGAAGAATCATTCTGTACATTTAGTGAGTTCCGTGAACTGGAGGCGAAAACCTGTGCTCTAAAATACGACTTGACACTCACAATAAATAGGCTGTGTGGCATTATCAGCTGTGTTAAGGAGGCTAGACTGGACTTTGTTGTCAGTGTAGTGTCAGGAAAATGCTTTTAGTGACCTGAAGTACAGTAGCTACATGAAGTGGTAATGGCTACCATAATGTCACATACAGTAAGGATACTGCAGGCACGGCGTAAATGCATAAATGCAGATTATAAGGACTTTAATAACAAACACAAACAGTAGACTAAACAGTACAGCTATTGGAAATAAATAAACAGCAATAACAAGAAGCACAAGACAGTTGGATGTGAATTCAACATAAGAATCCAGAGCACCAAAAGTCCTAAAAAACACAAGTCCATGGTTGCCACTACTCTAGAGCATCACTGGTAGTTCAGGACATCTCCCAAAGCTATGGTCTAAACAGGCGTGAAAACCAGTACTAGACATGAACTTGGGACAGGGACAAAACTGGGGTTTGGCAAAGGAATGGAGCTGAAACTTGGCATGAGAGCAGAACTGCGTTTTAGCACGGGTACGGAACTGGAGCTAGGCATTGGGACATAACTGGAGCTTGGCATGGGGACAGAGCTGGAGTTTGGCATGGGGACAGAGCTACTGTAGGTCTTGGCATGGGGACAGAGCTGGGGCTTGGCACAGGGATGGGAATAGGACTGGGGCTTGTCACGGACATGGAACTACCTTGAAATCGTCAAGTCCAGGTGGAGTGAATACACTGTCCCCAAATTTGGACAGTGGAGCCAACAATGTCCTTGAACACAGAAAGCAGCGGAAATACAATGTCCTTAAATCTAGGTAGTGGAGCAAGCCTGACTTCTACACAGCAAGGTAGTACTGTAGTGCACTGCTCTCAAACCCAGCTGGTGGTAATAGCAGCATATGCTCAGCACCAGAGGACGCTGCTGAGCTAAGACGACATGGTGCAGTATCTGGCTAAGACAGGGCCAGGCAAAGCTCAGGTAGTGCATGGCATGGCTTAGCGCCCAGAGCTAGTGGGAAACAGAAAACGGCTCTCAGGACATAGGAAAGAGTTAACATAGCTTTATAGAGTTATTAGAGTTAGCACTTAAGGTGCTAGAGGTCTTCCTGTCTACCTGTTTGCCTAAATTGCTTATTTCAAGCTAAATGATCTACCAATAGAAAAAAGGAATTATTAAGTATACTTAAATCATTTGTTTTGTATTACTTCCTTTGCCTTTTTCCTTTGCAAAGCTAGGTTGTTCAGATTGTTACTTAACAGCCATGCTCAGTTGCTTCCCACTTGTACACATTCATTTAAAACTACAGCATTTAGGTGGAAAAAATATGACTATTGAGTCAGGTGGAACAGATACTTCATAAAATGATGTTCCTGAGTAGATGTGAGTCCTGCACTGGTAATTCAAATTCTGTGGTATGTCAGAGGTGTCAGATTGGAATCGGTGAAATAGGCAGGAACTAAATTGCAGGAAGTGACTGAAGGACACATCCAATCAAGGTAAAGTGAGAGTTTGATCGTGTCAATAAATGAGAACAAAATATTCTGATACTACACTTGTTTCCCCCTCTGTTGCTGTGAAACTTGCATCGTCATATATCGTTTACAATATTTCATTATGAATATGAATGTCACAGGAGTCTTTCATGGATTCTTCTGACACCATTATACTTATTGGTACACCAAAACCAGAAAAAAGCTTTAGGGTAATCTGTTCTCTGAAATCAATGCATGGTCAAGATGCTGAATTAAGTGCTAAATGCTGAAGTCTTTTATTTTACGAAGACCTTTCAACTTCCTGTTAGTGATCATGACGGGCTATAGCTGGTAGTGTCCCTGTGGCAACATAAAAGGGTTTGTTTGACAGCACTCATTAGATTGACAATACAATGGGAAAGTTCAAGGAGCTCAGTGCAGATCTGAGAAAAAGGAGGGTAGATTTACAAAAGTCATAAATTTCCCTTTGAACCATTTCTAAACAACTGCAGAGATCAGTTCAACTTCAGTTCTAACAATTGTATGTCAATATGAGTTATTTAAGACCAAAAATGTCACCTTAAGCAACAAAGAAATTGGTATGGATATTTAAGGACAGCCCAGGAACCACTAAGACACTGGCATGAACTGAAGCAGCTGGAACACCATTTAACTAAAACTTTGGTAAGCTCCCAGTGGAACTGGTGCATTACACAAAGTGGTTGGAATCATGAAGAAGGGCTGCCACAGAGTTCAAAAAATCAGCTGGGTAGTTGAAACATACATCCCAGATGGTTGCGGAATGCATAAATTTGACTACATTAAGCTTTTTATTTTTATTTTTTTTTTTATTTTCTCCCCAATTTAGTCGTGGCCAATTCCTCCCCGTCAATATGGGGCTCCCACATTAAGGCTACCACTACCACTCAGTCGGGAGGCGAAGACTATCACGTGTTTCCTCCGAACCGCGTGACGTCAGCCGACCACATCTTTTCGAACTGCTTGCTCACACACCATTAGGGGCGGAGTAACACACTCGGAGGAAAGCGCTAGCCGCTCCTTCCGCGTGCGCGAGCTCACAGACACCTCTGATTGGCTGTAGAGCCGTGATTAATGTGGGAGTACAAGTACCTCTCAACACTCCCCCCTGAGAGAGCTCGGCCAATCAGCTCTCTCTGTGCCTCCGGCTGTGAGAGGAAAATAGCATCACCCGGGGTTCGAACCAGCGATCTCCAGATGAATGGGCGAGCGCTTTACCACTGCGCCACTCGGAGGCTGTTAGATTAAGCTTTTTAAGCCACAATCCTATTGACAATTTGTGGATTGTGCTTAAAAGTCGGGTCAGTGCCAGGAAAGCAACAAATGTAACAGAACACCACCAATTTAGTCAAGAACTCTAATTGGCCAATAATCCAACTGGAATTCTGCCAGAACCTTATGGATAGCTACCAAAAAAAGCATGTGCTACAGTAAAGGTACAACTCAGTAAAGGACATTCAACCAAATATTAGGTGTGTACTTTTGCACCAAATTCTTCAAATGTACTTTTATGAAATATGTATGTTTTATGATTAATTGGCCACATAAAAAAGATCAGTTTAAATTATTCCCAATATTGCCATTCATTAACATTCCTGTTCAGATATCAGTATGTAAAGTTCTGACCACAACTATAGCTGAAGAGTTGGTTGTAATGGTAGTTTACGTAAGGGCATCTGGTGTAAAACCTGTACCACATCAAATATACGGATGCGTTGATCGACTGTTGATCACTTCTAGTCACAGTTTTGTTCTCGACACTGTATTTTGCCTAGACAGCTATGGCTTACTAGCGTGTCTATTGTTTAATCAATAGTCAATAGTGTCTATTGATTGTTAGAAAGATTGTACAAAGTGTCTAGATATTACAGTGAAGCAACTGAAAGGTTTTGCTATTTCATCTAAAACTCAATAGCCTTAAAAGTCACAGCTTTGGAATATTGAGGGAACGAAAGCTGATATTTATATTACACGTAGCAAACTGAATACTAAATAATTTGCCAATACACCATTCCTATCGTTAATTTATCAGCAGAGAACAATGTAGCACATCCCCAGTTTAAAAAACATTCTTCCACAAGTCGCTTGCAATATAGTTTTTTATCAGTAATGGTGGCGATCCATCATGTCACAAGGATACAGGACCAGTCAAAAGTTTGGACACAAGTTGGGATTTATTTTCTACATTCTAGAACACTACTGGATAAAAAATAAAAACTGTTAAATAACACATATGGCATTTGGTAATTAAGCGAGAACAACATCAACAGAAACAGTCAGTTATTATTTTGAGACAGAAAAATCAGCTGTTCTGGAAAAGTTCTTGCAAGAATAGTATTATCAAATGCATTTGCAGAACCCTTCAAGCACCATGATGAAACTGGCTCTCATGATAACCATCCCGAAAAGATAAGTTAATTTAGAGTTACTAGCCTCAAAAAACACCAACTAACAGGACTTCAGTTTAGAGCTGTTATGAAGGCTTTACAGAGTATAAGTAAAGAGAATACTGTATCAGCGGTTGTATCAGCCAAATTATTTTATGATGTAGAAAGAAATAAATATAAATAAGAAAAGACCATGCAGTTATAAGATGTGTTGACTAGTAGTGTACAGTATGTCTACTGTGTATGTCTCTGCCTTCAGCAGAGAGTTGATATACTGCTGCAGCTAGATCTAAATTCTTCAGCACAGAGTTTTGGCTAGGTACCAGGGGAAAATCAGAACATAAGGAACAAAGGAAACTCATTCTGATCCACATTCTTCAGGATAAGACCTTTTAACCCAAGTCTACTGCCTCAACATCCTGCTCTATTGCTGGATGCTGCTCTATTTTTAGTTTATTGGTTGCTCCCTCCCTCCTCTCCTCTATCAGTATATGTCTCTCTCTTCATTATACTACCAGCCACTAAACCCACCACTAACGTTACTAAAAACCCACCAGGTATTAGAAAAGGCATAGACCTATGCGCACACTTTTACCCATGCACCCTACAGTAGGCTACTGAGGACAGCTACTTCTTCAAAACTCATCTATATTTTTAGAATACTGTCAGCGAACATAAGGGAGATTAGAGGACTAGTGTGAAGAGAGCACAAGGGAGTGAAATTGGTAATAGTAATTGAGGAAGCCCTTGAAAAATAGAAATTGAAAATGAAATGGCTGGAAAATATTAAACCTGATTTCCCAGGGCTGCTGGATGTTTTCGCGCTGTCATTAACACATCCCAAAGTTCCAGCTTCATGGTCCTACTTGAGAAATTAAAGGCGACTCTTGTGAAGGACTATTTTCCAGGAAAATCACTTGAGAACATGAAAAGAAAAATGCACAGTTTGTGATTTTTCAATCAGTTTAACAGGTCTCAAAATAACTTGGAAAAAAAAAACACTAGAATTTGAGGATTGTAGCTCAATTTAGTATAATATACAACTGCCGTGGGTGTAGTGGTTAGCACTGTCGCCTTGCACCTCCAGGGTCCAGGGTTCGATTCCCCGGCCAGGCTCGATTCCCGTCTCTGTGTGCATGGAGTTTGCATGTTCTCCCCGTGCTTGGTGGGTTTCCTCCAGGTACTCCGGTTTCCTACCACAGTCCAAAGATATGCAGGTTAGGCTAATTGGCGTTCCCAAATTGCCCGTAGTGTGTGATTGGGTGTGTGAGTGTGTGTGTGTGTCCTGCGATGGATTGGCACCCTGTCCAGGGTGTACCCCGCCTAGTGCCCGAAGTCTCCTGGGATAGGCTCCAGGTCCCCCGCGACCCTGAAAACAGGATTAAGCGGTATAGAAAATGAATGAATGAATGAATGAATGAATGACATACAACTGCCGTAGTTTACTACCATACTTGGACTGAGAAGATCTTCAATAAAACATACCTTTCCTGTTGCTTCAAACTGCCTAAGAGTAACTAAGGACAGAGCATCTCCCAAAGCCAGTCAAATGCTATGTTGTCTATTTGTAGATGGTAGAAAGTGAAGCCCAGTGAGACAAAAATCATCCGCTGCTTCAGGTCTTCTATCCTCAAGCAGTGCACTTCATTAACAAGCTGGAGACAGGGACTGTCTTAACACTAACAGGCCTGGCTGTCACACTCATTGAGTAGAGCCAGCTGTCATTACTAAAAATCTTTCACAAACAAGCCATTGCTAGCAGCTACTGTACAGTGTGACTGTAGCTTTCTCTAGCCTTACTACTTACATACCCACAGCAATTCTTTAGCACTAATGTGTTTGCAGAGCAGTTGTCCTGGTGTCCTTGTTGGCAATGATGGTGATCTTTACTTTTAATGGAGATTGTCTGTACACACTCTTATTGCCTTAAAATACTGTCTAATTAACAGAAGACGTGTAAGCTAAATATTAACAGTGAGAAACAGTACTCTGGATAAATACATAAAAGCTAATTGAGTGTGTCATTGTCATTTTCTTTGCATAAGAAAATGTGATGGGAATGCATATTGTAGAGCTACTGCTAATCTTCATGTGATCTGTGATAGTATAATATTATTTATTTATTTATTCATTCATCATCAGGAACTGTTACACATTTACTGCAGGACTACAAGAATTTTGGAGCAATTGGGAGGTGGGAGGAAACTGGAGAACCTACTGTAAAGGAAACCAAAACAGACATGAGATTGAAGGTTGAAACTCCTGCTTCACAACCATGTCACCAATATTTCATTGAGATTGAAATATATTTAAATACTAGATATTATATTGTAGGTTCCCCTTGTAGCACCAAAGCAGGTCTATCTCCCCCTGGGCAGGACTCGAAAACACAGCTGGGGGAATGCTGTACCATATTGTACCAGGATGTTAGCAGCAGATCCTTTGAGTGATATAAGTGGCCTCCATGGATCAACCTTGTTTGTCCAGCCAAACCCATGGATGCTTGATCAGATTTGGATCTAGGGAATTTGGAGGCTGGAGGAACAGCCTTAAACTCTGTCAACCCTTGAACTTTGCCTGTTATGCCCCATAGGTGGCAGGCTGTGATGCACTAGGTGTTCTGATGCCTTTCTACAGTATCATAGCCAGGACTGACATTTTTCAGCAATTTGTGCTACATTGGGTTGTGTTTAGGATTGGGCTAACCAGACGGGCTAGCTTTTGCTGCCCCCAGACATACTGTAGATGAGCCTTGGGTGCCCATGATCTTGCCACCAGTTTTTAATGTAATTGCTGATCAGTCCATATTTTCATTGCACAGTGGCTTGCAAAAGTCTGCCAAGTCTAGGTCAAAATGTGTTGCTTGGAAAAGCTCAATGAGGGCAAGATGACATACAGTACTTTACATTTACATCTCTTACAGTTTAAAAATAACAGAAAAAGGAAAAGGGCCATGTGCAAAAAGTTTAGGCACAAAGAACTGTACTTAGTAACGGTCTTTTTAGCACACATAAAAGTATGTATCCAACTTAGAATCTCTGAATAATTATTTGGGGGATTTTTGCCAATTCTTCCTTGCAATACGTAGGCTTTTAGTTTGGGTAGATGGCTTGCACTGCTCTTATGAGGTCTATCCACAGTTATCCGATTAAGTTTAGGTGGGGGATTGTGAGGGCCATGACAAAATCTTCAGCTTGATTTTGAGATCATTATCCTGCTGTAAAAGCCATCTTCTTTTCATCTGTGGACGGTGTGATGTTTGCTTCAAGAAATTGCTTTTTTTTTTTTTTTTTTTTTATTGAATCCATTCTTCCCCATTAGTGAAATGTTCCTTGTGCCATTTACATCTGCGGCATTTGGCAGATGCCCTTATCCAGAGCGACTTACATTTTTCTCGTTAGCAGCTGAGGGTTAAGGGCCCTGCTCGAGAGCCCAAAAGTGGCAGTTTGGTGGTGCTGGAGCTTGAACCTATGACCTCCTGGTCAGTTGTGCAATTTAAAAGTATTATGTAAAAAATAATCATATAATTTAAAAGTGTGCTACTTCTAAGAAAAAACTATGCATTGTGGCCTTATGAGACAGTTTACAGATTTCTTTACATTTTTGATTTTATAATACTGTAATTGTCACTCAAATGTTTCCAAGCAGAGTTTACTGACACTGTAATCAACCTGAAATATTGAACACCAAGCGCCATTCTCTGTTATTCCACTAGGAAAAAAAATAGAACAATAAAGTCAGGGCCATAAACGTAGCTGCTACAAAATTGTGCTAAAATATGATGCTGTAACCACGTCATTCCAAAAGAACCCCTTCAGGGAGTTTTTGAAGCAATGGGGTTGAACAGTTGCACAATCACATTTTTCATTTATACATCTCAGACAAATGCCAATAAATGAACACATTTAAGAGGAGTTGTTGATGTGTTATTAGTCTTTGAAATTGATTTCTTTTTTTTGGGTACACATGATATTGGATTAAGTGTAATATGGACCGTTAACTAAAATGAGTTTGCCACCGAGGGGGAAGCAAAGGTTATTCACACTGCTCCTTTAATCAACCAGTAACTCAGAAGGTTTTTTTTTTTTTTCAGTTTATCTGTACTATAGAGCTGAACCATATAAATTGACATACTTTTATATTGTCTGTTGCTTGACATTTATTTTATGCTTTAAGATAATTTGGCATTTGAGATCAGAAGTATTATTTATTTATCCCACTTGCTAATCAGAACTAATGTTATTCATATTATCATGCAGAGGAGTCAAAGTACTGTAGCATTACTGATGTACATCACTAACATACAAGGGGTGTTCAAGTCAAACCACCATTTGTCATGACATTTTTCATGGAAAGCATACAAAATGATTGACATTCAAAAGAAAGAAGACTTCAAGCACATTACAGGAACTCGGCTGGAAGTTGCTGACACATCCCCCAGATAGTCCTGACCTCGCTCCAAGCCATCACCACATGTCTGTGCCATTAAAGAGTTCCTGGGAGGCCAGCGTTTCAGATGTGAAGCAGGCAGTCTAATCAAGACTCCGTCGTACTGAGAAAACTTTCTAATTGATAGAGTGTATCAAGGGATTTTTATAAAGAAATAAAGATTGCTTTTACTCTCATGAAGGTGTTCTCTTATTCTGCACAATCAAAAGTCCCAGTTTGACTTGAACACCTCTCATAAAAAAGAACAGTTGAAATAGAGATTACTGGTTTACTTGGTGCTACTGTAGTTCTATACTGCATCTCCATGTCTATATTTACTCTCAGATATTACAGAAATGTCCGTCTCTCGCTCTGTGAATCTTTTTCACTCTATTAAATATCTATCAGAGCCCTATGATTCTTCCTTTCCTGCCATCTCTACCTTGCTTACTCTGGCAGCTCTCTCTCTCTCTCTCTCTCTCTCTCTCTCTCATTCTCATGCTTTCATTCTTTAATTCCTCTCCTTGCAGCTGTCTTGGCATCGACCCCGATGCAGGGTGCAAAGGAAAAAAAGATTGCTGGAGAGGGAGAAGGCAGAAGGAAAAAGAAGCAAAAATTGCATGACAAGAAAAAGAAGGGTTGCCAGGATAAAAAGAGAAATGATATTAAGAGCCAGGAAGGAGAGCAGAGATGTAGAAAACACGCAGCACTGTAAAAAACAAGATGAAATCTGATGCAACGTGGCCTTTGGAACAAGAAGTGTGTGTGTGTGTGTGTGTGTGTGTGTGTGTGTGTGTGTGTGTGTGTGTGTGTGTGTGTGTGAGAGAGAGAGAGTGAGAGAAATAGAAAGATGGAAAGAGACGGAGAGAGAGAGAAAGAGAGAGAGAGGGGAGATGGGAAAGGGGAAAATGGGGTAGGCAAACAAAATGGAGGTGGATGCAAAAGAAAGCAAGGAAGTAATGAGCAACAAACAGGAAAAAAAAGGCTTCAGTGTGTGAGAGGTAGAGATGAAGATGGCGCCATGGTAACGGGCAGCTTTGATTTAAATCGCAGCGCAGAGTGAATGCTGCTGCTGATGCTGAGTCAATACGTCCAGCAGAATAATTACCAATCGACGCTTTCAATCACAGCGAAGTGGGTGCTGCTGGAAGGAGTTCACCAGCTTTATAAATCATCACCAATCACAGAAGAGATGGAGAGAAATATGGAGAATAAGAGAACCGAAGTGGGAAAGACATGATGAACCGACCGGAGGGATAACCAAATATGACATGCTTAGCAGAGAGGGAGGATGGCTCAAGGGAAAGAGTGCTGCTGTTTTCGTAATGGTTCCCTATTCACTACTGCCTTCGCTGGAAACTCAGGAGCTTCGCAGAACACTATTATAGGAAATAGAAGGTGTGATTAAAGGAAGCAATTTTGTATACTAAATTACACAGGCTTGTTCCTCCCAGTAATCACATTCCCTTAGATAAACCTGCACAAAGTTGGTTAACTTCATTCCAGAGCAATGTTGCATGCTCGAAGCTTGTTAATTCTTTATAAATGCAGCTCTGACATTGGGTTTGGCCGCAAGGCAAATCACAGGTCTGTTTATATTAACATGCTAGTTCTCATACAGTACATTAGCATTTTTATAGTAACTGCTTGCACATAGCTCTGTCTCTATATAGAAATACATGTGCAATTGTTGATATGGTGGTATTTTCAGAGGAGACTTTGTTTAGCATCCTTGGAAGAAGTCCAGAGTTAAAGCTGCAGCCTTATAACAGGAAATAGCCTTTTTATTTTAGACAACGTTAAGACATACAGTACAATAGAAGTACCTGAAGAAAAGAAGAAAAAAAAACACATCCGACCATGATGTTTTAGGAAAATAATCAACTCTTGAAATTTAACTTTTACATTTTGTTCTTTACATGTGGAATTAAAGGACCATGAAATAACCAAATGACTAATAAACCAACTGATTTGTCATATTACATCAGCTGTTATGGCCAATAGAGTGCAGTACTGTAGGTGTATCAGATTTTCAATTTTGGCAAAAATCAGTTAACAAATAACTTTTATAAATAAGTTTTGCTGACCCTTTGACAGAAATGAGAAGCTTTTAACCCTACATAATGTTTTCAAGCACTGAATTAACACTGTCCATTAGAGATGGGGGAGGGTGAAGGTTCACCAACACATCACGATTATTTTATTCAGTAATTCATAGATTTGCACACTACTGTAAGTCCAAAATCGATTATTGTAAAATAAATGTAATGTACATGTTTGCATTTGAAGTGGTAAAACATTGCAGTTCCTATTTCATCCTACAGGCGGCGTGCTCTAAACTATTCCCATAGTACAGCATCCTGTGTGGTAGGAGCAAGTAGGAGCTAAGTTTGTTTAAAATCGGTTTAGGTCCTGGGGGTCATGGGTGAATTGTTATACACTTTGTTTTGGGATTTTTGTTATATAAAAACCGAACTGATGGAAAAGTCTAGGGGAGGGAAACCCACCATGGTGCCAAAATATCTTTGCAACTGGACATGATGCAATAATAAACCTGGTATCAAAATGAAGTTTACTAAACTTAACTCAAATCACCCAAAATGTGACGTAACACCTTTCTTCATGTAAAGAGTAACATATGACACTGTAGGGATCACCTTACCAAAGTCAATCACACATAATTCCATTGGTGCAACTCACTCATCTGAGCTGTAGGCCTCAGATCAAGTGTGCAAGTAAAAACAAATCACACATTGAGAGTACTCCTTGAACGCTAGGATACATCTTTTAAACATAATTTGTACCAGTCGTGTACTGAATTTTCTCTCCTTAAAAATGACAGACCCAGAGAACAAGGTAGTACACACAGGGAATATGGTGTATTTTCGGACACAGCCTGAGACGTAGGACTTGTTGAAATGTTGTGCAGGAAAATGAGTTTAGATTCCCGGTGTGACTCTCATTCTCTTTCTTCTGAATTGTCAAATCAGCCTACAGCTCTGACACGTAACGCCAACGTGGGATGACAAGCGTGTGCAGAAATTGCTCAAACAGGATCCTAAAGACTAACAAGACGAAGCGAAGGCAGAGCACAAAGAGCTCAACTGATAATAAAACTGGGCAGCCATGAGAATTTCTGCCAGTCTTGGAGAGGTTGGTCTCTATAAGGGCAGATGGGTTGAGTGGTGGCAATGATTATTGCAACTAAAGAGGATAAACACCCACTCCTCCATATTTAACACCACCTGCCATCTTCCTAACCTGACCCCAATTTGACAAGGCGCTCTCAGAGAGACGAAAGAGCTCTAAAGAGCTCAATGAGAGGTCCTCCAGGATAGAGAATACGTGCTCCAAACAATCCCGACGTGAATGAGACGACACGACTGATGCCAAGAGAGCCGCTGATTAGACCACAAATGCACTTTATGGTCAACAAGTCACGAAGGACCGAACATTCAATATCATTTAAACTGGTTCTTCTTTATCCAGGGACCTCCGGCGTGGGCCGAGAATGAGGCTGCTTAGCATGTGCTTATGGAAAGCAGCAGCCATATGGATTGTGGCCATTATGCACACATGTGCAGGCTGTAGTTTTGGAAAACAGCCAGACAAAAAAAAAAAAAAAGCTGTTGCACTGGCAGGAATGGAACTGACATATATCTGTGTTGAGGCAGTATTTTAGGTGTAAATGTAATTCTTCTGGCTGGGACTGTGCTGACTGGATTCCAATCACTGCTGGCCTACCTGCGGTTTACGCAGGGCTCAGTGACCTCAGTATTTCAATCTAGCACTCACGCCTCTCGCTAAATCTAGTGTAGAGAAGATTGCGAGGAAGTGGGGAAGTCAGGGATGGGTGGATGTTGAGGCAGAACAAGCAGGAAAGGGAAAAACTATCAAAAATGGTTGACAAATATAGAAGAGATAATTATATGAGCGAGAGATAGATAGCGAGAGAGAGAGAGAGATTGTCCTGCTCCACTAGCTCTAACAAACCTCATAAACAATTACAGGAAACAGCTAATTATTTTGATGGCCTTGTTCATCCCACTGGAAACAATCACAAAGCAGAAGACGCTTGTTAAAATGAATGCGTCTAATAAACTTATTAGATTCTCAACACAGAAGCCGATGTGCGACAAATGATGGAACACTAAAAAACAGTTAACTTCGTTTGAAATAAATACCATGTGTCTAAAAATAAAGCGCTCGTATTATTGGAATAACAAGTCCTCGGCTGATGAACATACGCGGCGAGTAATGGCGAAACCATCAATTGTCATGCGACCTAAACGAATCCAGTGACTCATGGCTTTAATATATCGTTTAAAACGTCCCCATAGTTAATCAAGCTGCTACTGCGACGGTGTTGTTTAGGATGTAGCCACTGTTTCCAGGACACTAATAAAGTCATCACTTGTCTCCGATATTGAATGAGCCCATCTCAGCACAAAGATGTCATTGAGTGCTCGACTGCTTCCTTCAGGTGTCCTAATTGATTGATTGAAAGGGAGGAGTAATGAGACTAATTGGTCAGCTCAAGTTTCCTGGTCGATCCTTAACATTTGTCAACAATTAATCAACTGCAAATGTGTGACCAGTGCAAATTAGTCTGGTCTAATTCATCATTTCACATGAATCAAATACACACACACACAAATACACACACACACACACACACACACATGCACACAATGCATTAAAAAAAAAAATTCCCAGACCTGATTGGGTAATTTTCAATAATCATAAAATAGGCCTGGGTCTGTTAATTAGAGTATAAGACCTTAATATACTTATGGTATAGATGTCAAGTCGTACATATATAATAATATGCAGTATAGGTTTTGATATACTAATTACAGTGTACTGTATGATCATTATGTTCATAATATAGGTTTCAACATGGTGATGAGAGTATGATACCAAGTCGAATATACGCTAATGAGAGTGTATAAGCATGAAAAATATAAAATAGGCTTGATGATGCTAATGATAATGTTGGAATATATATTTCCATGTCATCTACACATTGAATGGGAAATGCTGTGGTCCTGAATCATGTTATTTATTGCAGTAAATGCCCAATAGAAAGCCATTTGAGATTTAGCCACATAAAAGTAATTACCAGTGTACTGTATAAGACGCCATTCAGGACTTTGTTCTTTATTACATGGAATTGAAAAATGAAATCATCACAATAACAACGTATGTCTTAAATTGTATTCATTGTTAATTAGGAAAGAAACTAAATTATATAGATACATTAAATAATATAATAAGGAAACAGGGTTCTGTCAGCCCTAATTATTACTGTCCTGCTCCTTATATCTGTGCATAGTTAAGGCAGCAAAAAACAAAAGCGCCCCCCCCCCCTTCTCACACACACACACACGCACACACACACAGCGTATGACCTGAAAACCACCATAATACAGACTTGGACCTGCTAATGAGAGTCTACAAACATAACATAATTAAAATATAGGTTGGGATCTTTTAATTAAAGTATATTCCAATAACATAACCATAATAGAGGCTTCTATATGCTAATAAGAGTCTGTGGCCATAATATAATTACAGCATAGGCTTTAGTATGCAAATGAGCATAAGTATACTTGAACATGCATTAAGAACTACATGAGAATCCCTAACTTTTTCTCCTGAAGCATGCATGTGTTGTTTCTCAGGATTTTAACCTCGACTGACCCATCATGCATTGATGTTACCCATGTCAGGACCAGAGCTGGCTGCAGATCAGCCTGTGCTGCATAATGATCATGCTATGCTTATATTACCTAAGCTTTTACCTGGACTCAGCTCATGAGTGATGCTAGCTAACTTGGTGGTGTTCTTTAATAAATAATAAGTGTTATTATGGGTAAATGGCTATGGTATCAGAGGAACAAAATACTTCAAGAAAAGCTGTTATGGGAAAATAATCCATTTTGAGCTGGAAATAGGAAGTGTGTGTTACCACTACTCTGGGACTGGATCAACACTACTTCATTGCATACTCTCTTGCAGGGATCAATAACTCCTGCAAGGCTACATCTCAACCAAGCTGGGCTAATTTCCCTGCTCTAACACACCTGTTATGCCTGATAATTAACTGCTGAATTGAATCTGGCATCACTGAACTGGGAAATCATCAAACCGGATTGCACTCTAGCCCTCCAAAATGGTAACTGATGATCCCTGGTGCACTGCATACAGAAAAGGACAAGTTTTCTTTGAGGGAAAAGATGTGAAAGGTGGATTGAATGCAAACCAATGAAATATGTTCCTTTCATACACAGAATGTATGAATTCTAAAAACCTCTGTTGCTGTTGGTGCAGTAGTAGCTTATACAGTTAAGGCTCCGGGGTTACTGATCAGAAGGTCGAGGGCTGCGACTGCTGGACCCTCAAGAACCTCTGACTCTCCCTAATGAGCTGGGATATTCACAGAAAAGGGCTTTACAATGTGACAAATGTTTTTTTCTTCTTCTTAATACAAGAAATATCATAACTTGCTGGGAAATAAAAATGGATAACTCAGTAAGCTAGAACAGGCCGATGCTTCAGGGCAAAGGCAAGAGCATCACCACTCACTGGCCAAATTGCCTGTTGGGACTCTAGCGGAGCATGACCCTTTCAAGTGGGAGCACCCAAGTGAGCACAAGTTCAAATCTGACGCCTGCTACTTTGCTGTGCCTTGTGCTCTGTCAGGCTAGAGTTAAAAAAAAAAGTGCTTTAACTAAAGACTGACGGCAGGTTACCGAAGCCTGCAAGACAGCTGTAAATGGAGCAGCCACATTAACTCTGCCGTTCAGTCACAGTCTATAGTCGATGTATCCGCGTGCAGCAATCGTGACTCTATGCTGTCTGTGAGCTATTTCAGAGCCCAAGGTCAAGCCTGAGTAGACTATAAACCCAAGGGAGGACTGCCAGTGGCAATGTTTAATGGGCTTGGGGTGAAAAAAGAGGACATTGATGAACTTTTCTTGATCTTGTAACTACAGAAGGCTCTGAATCCTCTCCGATGATCAATCATAAATTGCCGCTAGTGTCAGAAAGCGGATTACTTCTAAACAGGTCTGTGCAAAGACATGGGGGTAGTGGAAAACAACCTTTCTCTCAGTTGTCCTCATACTCCTTAGTCGTATTTTAATACAGTAAATATGGCATTGTTTTCTCATCCTATGTTTAAATTTTTTACTTCTTTCCTCCTTTAAGCTTTAGTTACCTTAACAAAACCCATTTCCATAAGCTAACTCTCTCTCTCTCTCTCTCTCTCTCTCTCTCTCTGGGAGAAGCTCTAGCTCTGGACAAGTCATAGCAAGAGAGAATATATAATCCTCTCCTCCCACCACTGCATTTACCTTCATCCTCTAAGAGCGTTAAGCAATTCTCCACAGCCCAGAATCCTGCAATACGCCGGCTCTATCTAAATTACTCTTATACAATATACTTCATCACCCAGGGAAATTTGCTTCGTTAAATCCCATGTGACTAATGTAGGTACCGCCATTCTGCAAAAAATTAGTCTTAAATATCCTCGTGCTAGGGGTGTGCGGCGCAGTGCCTCCCCTGCCGAACTCGGATATATTTGAAATGAAGACACCCAATGTTTCATTCTAATTTTGTGTGATTGCTTAATTTGTACAATTAAAGTACTACAATATACTGTTTCATTCTCTCACTGTGACCTGCTAAAACATTGCCATGAGGTTTGGGAGTAGATTTTTTATTTTTTTTGTCTCAATTCCAAATGTCACATCTTTCGCCATGAATCTTTTCAAATCAAATCAATTTCAAGTTGAATAGAGAGGAATCTGGTAACAGGTACGCAAATAGCAATTTGTCCAGTGACAGAAATTGAGAGGCATGGCAGGTTTGTATTGGAAGTGACATCTCTCCTAAAATGAGATATGATGCAAGTCTGATGACTCTCTCTCTCTCTCTCACCTCCGGCTCAAGATCATGAGTGTGTCAGATTTTAATAAGTGTTGTGCGCTTCTCATACAACAAATGATGAGTACTGTTTATTACGAGTATTTTTGGCCTGGGTTGCATGTGTTTTCTCACACATTAAGATAAAAAAAAAAACAGCTATTCATCGGTGCAGAAATTTGGTGCAAGTGTGTCCTTGAACATTTTCATTTGCGCTAATGGATTCCATGCCCTCATTCACCCCTCTGTATCTCAGTAAAGTAAATGCTGACTTCTTTAGTTGACCAGGAGCTTGTGCTGAGTATTCAGCCACTTACTGTGATGGAATAGAACTACAGAAAAGACGAATGTGTTTACAGAATATTAAAGTTCCACTGTGTCCTGTCACACACACACAGAAGTCTGAGTGTGCTGTAGGCTCTAACAGTCATTTGAATATTCTACATCAATAAAATATGACTCGAGGAACTGCAACATACAAAGATGATGTCCTTATAGGGGAATTTAAAATAAGGATTCATATTTAATAGCATTCCTAGCTGCTACTGCAGTTCCACAAACAGCAAGCATAATGCAAATGTTTTCTCCTGAGCACTTCGCCTATCGCAAGATAACATTTGGTGGAGGTTTACGAGGGGGTTAAGTGCATCATCACACATAATAAAGCTTTGGGAGTGTGTGTCTATATGTGTCTATGTGTTTAGTTTTAGAGATAAAAAAAATAGAGCACATCTGGCCCCTCTATTGCTGGGTTATCTACAGATTATGATGCATTGTTTTGCAATCCACCTGTGTGCAAAAATCTCTCACTCTCCCTTTCTCTTTTTGGCCGGCTTCTTGTGCGAGCTCTACAGTTAAAGAGGGGAATAAGTGCCACGGAAACTGTAATGCATCTAATCAGATTAAAAAATCTGTGTATGCATGCATGGAACCGTGTGTGCCTGTAGCAATGAAGAAACCAAAGCGAGTTCATGCAAATAATGATCTACTTGACCGATTTTCTTCAAACGTAATATGTCCTAATTTTTGCCTATTTCCTGAGTGGCAGGTGAATGTCGGAAATAAAAATTGCTGCCATTCATTCTGCAGGTGTATAATCATGCTCTTGTCACAGTGCTCATTTTCCATGAGGCGCTCAGCTTCCTGTGACAGCAAAAATGAAGCCCGGATCTTATTACAATTATGACACAGTCGAATGCTTTGAAAGCCTTTGAGTGTCTGTGTGTGTTAGGGATGTAATGCATTGGCACTATGTACTGTATATCCATTTCTATTCGGAATAAGTTATCAATATCACGACACTAGTGGGCGTGGCCTAAAATGGAAGCTTGTTTGTTTTTTCCCAAATATTAGAAAAATATTATGTAAAATGCCAGCACTGTCTATGTACGTAATATGCCACTGGCATTTTCTAATCTCAGTTCATTATTGCTCTCAGCTAAAACAGGCATGGGTCTGTTTTTATTCCCATTAAATCAGCTATTAATTTTTGTACCAGCCTGAGACACCCTGACCTGGTAGCTGCTATGTAAATGCATCATCCAGCACATATTTGTGCGAATAAATGTGATGCACTGTATCCATGCTTTGTCTGGGGGCCTAATTGTAAATGTACAAGATCAACACGTGCTATACGTGCAGTAAGGGACTGTTTTTGTCCCTCTTCTGCCTTTCCATCATTTTTTATCCTGCTTTTTCGAATTCATACCTCTTCTGCTTCCTCATTTTTCCCGATCAAAGTTCATGGCTGTTTATTTTAAGAAAGCTTTGCTGATGTTGTATTATGGGACACCCAACTCATTTGCTAATGCTGCCACATACACTCTCTCCAGCAGTGACACACGCTCTGATGCACAACATACTGTATAAATGATGAGATTCCTACCAGGTCACAAAGTCCCTTATGCTGATTGCTGAGTTGTTGAGTGCTGACCAAAGCTATGCTGAACGGTTGATAGGGTTTCCTAAGAGACAGAGAGACAGAGAGAGCATGTGTGTGTGTATGTGTGTGTGTATATATATAAGACTACATCTATGAGCAGCTCTTTCTGTCTCGTCTCAGCAGTCTAGCCATAAAGGGAGAAAGGGGTGTAAACTGGCCTTATTAAACAATGAGGGAGAACAACAGCAAAGCAGAAGCAACTCTCCAGACATTTCATGCAGCAAGATTGGAGAGTGGGACAGAAACAAGCTGAAACCATGGCTCTTTATGTCCTGCTTAAACTTTGGAAGCTGTCTAGAGTGTCAGACAGTGTGGTGACTGTGGGCTGCAGTATGAGACAGGAAGGTGACACCATGCTCAGCGACCTTTGTAGTTGCTCTCTAGCTGACACCTCAGTGATGCGAGCAGTAATAATGCCTGCTGAAAGTCATCTCTTGTGTAAGGAATAAAACACGAATATAATCGATGACAGGACAGATGGTGTGATGTCATTACCACACTGACGTTGATTAATTTTCCTGTTACCGCATGTTCTTAAATGTGTCATTTCTCTCATACAATTTTTTTTCCCCATCAAATACGATTTCATATTAAACGAATATGTGTGTTTTATTTAAAATGGCATCAATCAGGGCCTCTAAGTGGTGCCGCGGTGAAGCTGGTTCAATTCCTGGGTGATGCTGTAGCCTCTCGCAGCAGAGGGCCTAGAGAGAACTGATTAGCTGCCGCTTTTAATGGGATGGGACGGTAGGCACTTATCACTTTCACATCAATCACGGCTCTACAGCCTATTATGGGCGTCTGTAAGCTCATACAAGCGGAAGGAGCGGATAGCGATGTCCTCCGAGTACAGTTTGTTACGCCGTCCCCAATGGTGCGTGAGCAAGCAGTTGAAAAAGATGCGGTTGGCTGGCGTCACATTCCTGTGGTGTCACAGGAAACACATGATAGTCCCTGACTGACTTGTATTAGTAACCTTAATGTGGGAGCCCCCTAGTGACGGGGAGGAATTGGACACGACTAAATCATGGAAAAAATCTGAGAAGAAAAAAAAAATGCCATCAATTTAGGTCTGATCGTCTACAAGGCAATCGTAATGATGGAAATAATTTTTTTTATATGATTTTTTTTTCTTAGAATACAGTCTTAAAGAATTCTGCCTTTTATTCTCAGAACTCAGTTTTTTGTAATTTTTTTCTTCTAATTTTTATGGTGGCAAAAATGGTGGATTGGATGTCAGAGTTTTATGTACAGTATGAATAGGATTGGTTATTTCCATATATTTTGTTGTTTACACTTTGATATATTTATGATATTACATTAAAAGTGCTACAGTATCATGGAATTATGTCATGATATGAAGCCCTGTTCTGTTCTGTTCAAGGCCCACAGAGCACACACAATTAAATAAAATATAATAAAATAAAATAACAGAGCAAGATCAAACAGAGATAATGCAAGGAAAACATTTTTATAAATTGAAAAGGGCAAAATAACTAAGAGTTATTTTAGTGAAAGAAAAAAATTAAAAAAGAAAAGGTTTATTGAGGATCAAACAGGATAAAAATATCAGATGGGTACTGATAAGCAACTTTTTACTACCAGCATCAATACTGTAAAATGTGTGCCATTTCCCCTGCTGTTCCAGTTCCTGTTATAGCACCTATTCAAGGCTCTTTTTCTCCCTTTGTGAAGTATCAAAAAATGCGAACTACAAAGCCATCAATCCCGAACTTTCCAGTTAGAATTCTCGAATCAGCTTTTTTTTATAAATATGAAATCCTTCCTACTTTCCAGCAACCTGAAATAAAATATCCATTGTCAAAAAAAAAAAAAAATAAATCAGCAGTTTTCTAGGTTTTTGAAATATTCACATAAACAAATGCAGCAGACTTCAAACATCTAACGAATCAGCAAACTCCATATATCATCAATTTAAGCATTCTAATACTACGCAGCTAGTGTGCACATGATTTGGAAAGAGAAGAGTCTGACTTTGCTCGGTATTTGACCTTTTAAATAGCTTGCTTCACCTAGTTTGTGCCATGATTGTTGACTACACCTTTACTACATGCCACTTGGGGAGATATAATAGGATCAACATGCATTCATCAGTAGGCATGCCCACAGAAATTAGATCACACTCGTTAAAATTTTAAAACAATCGCTGTCTAATCATCCACTTGCTTTTTTTCCCTTCTCAATAACCAACAAACATACGCGTGTTATTCAGAAGCACTTAAAGAGGGGATATGACTCAACTGCAGACATTCTCGAAAATCACTTGCACTTATGATCAGCGATGATATAACAAAAGCCTATATATCACCGTGAAAACTGCCGATAAGCAATCTTATTAGAGACGAAAGGCACCGTAGCCTTTGAGGGAAAATGATCTTTTATACAAAGTGTGTGGAACTATAGCTGGAAGGAGCTATGAAATAATCAAGGCGCTAGATGCAGCACCTTGTCTGTTCCTAATGTGTTTATTGAGCCAGACTCATTATTTTCAGTGTAATATCTTTGTGTCAGATGGGGAAAAGTAGCTGTACCAACGGCTATGGCGGTGCTTTTCCAGCGAGCTCATGCAATTTGCACAGGCTGATAATCAGGCGCTGGGATTCTTCCTTTTTACTTTGGAGCATGATCATCTTTGCAGACAGTGGTTGCTGTATGAGCTGGCCCTGCGCTATGACGCCTAAATAGCTGGGATATGCTAAGACATATATGTAACAAAAAAAAGGCTTTTTCTTTCTCACTTTGGGATTGGTTGAAGTATTGGAGTTACTGTATGGTGCAGTGAACAGAAGCAATAGAGGCAGGGTGTGTTTAAAGACTTCTTCAGATTGGACTAGTTATATAAGAAGAGGTGAGGTGATGAACGGTATACAGAGTACATCTAGGATATATCAGTATTATATCAGTAATCGCATATCCTGTGTGAAGTAATCATTTATTCCTGTCCAAATAGCAGGTGAGAAACAGGATTCTGTAGATCAATGAATATTCGACCCTAAAAAAAAGGATCCGTTTTATAGTGTAAATAGTGTTTTAACAGAATAACGCGTAAATAGTGATCCGTTTTATCACACGGCTGCACCACAAGGCACTGTTGCCAGACATCAGTTGAGGCTGGACTGAGTTGATGAGAGGGTGTGTGTGTGTGTGTGTGTGTGTGTGTGTGTGTGTGTGTGTGTGTGTGTGTGTGTGTGTGTGTGAGAGAGAGAGAGAGAGAGAGAGAGAGAGATTCAGACAGAGAAGTGCTTAAGGTAATGTGGCCTGGTCGATGTTTTAGATGCATTAGGGAGGAGCTCAAGCTCAGAGTGCGTTCTCAGCTTCCCACAGTGATCAAAAACGGCTCAGTTTAATAGCATTAGAAAAAGTGAGAGAGAGGCAGGAAGGTGAACAGCAATGCCAAAGGGAGTCATGTAAAGGTTGGGGCTAATGAATGTTGTGCTTTAACAGGGACATGGCTGCCTCACTTTGGACCTTTTTAAATCGCAGCACAGACGAACAATGCCGCTGGCTCTTAATGATGACACGTCGTGGTTAAAAGTAAGCGGAGGGGGGGAATCCTCCATTTCAGGGACTCACTGTCAAAACCAAAGGAGGCAGCACAAAGTAGGAGGACGAAGAGTGACAGAAAGGGTGGAAGTCTTAGCCAGCTTTTCTCAGGGGGCCTAATTTACAAGACCACTGATCAATGGGTTAATTAAGTAGAGAGGAGTGTGGCTGTGATGAGGAAGGGGAAGGAGGAGGTGGGTAAGACAGGGGAAAAAAACGAGCTAGCCTTGCTGGCTGAAAGGAGCTGTCGTTCATCTGCTAAGACCATACAGTCATCTACTGTATGCTCCAAGCATTAACTACTTTTTTAATGGCACATGCACTTGACAAGGTATTATACAAAAGCGGTGTGACTTAGATATGATTCATTATTATGTAAAACGTTTGTGACAATGGTGGTAATGTATTTTTCTGCTGGTGTGTAAGACCACTTTATAACTCAAGGTTAAGTAAGACTTCCACCAGCTCCCGACAGCTTGGTTCGGGAGAAAGAGTAGACCTATAAGTTCTTGCTTCAGTCCATCCCTGAAGCTCAGACGCGCAAACAAAGTAAATGAATTCATGCACGGGTGAGGCGTCTCCGCCTGGGTGGCTCCACACTTCCCCAGGCTGGACAAGAGGCATGTTTTTCGAGTTAAGAAGTCATCTTTGTCCTTTGAAATGAGTTTATTGCCATCCCCAGGGAGGAAAATAAAAGAAGAAGAAAGAAGAGAAGAGGAAGCCATGCTGACTTGCTGCTTCACGCTTACCCGATATTTTTTCTTCTCTCCTTCATATTTTTCAGCTCATTTTAAAAGCAATCCCTTGAGATTTAAAAAATAATGCTCTATGCAATACTAGCAGTTCTTTCAAACATCTGCCAGCTTTTGCTACCAAAGGAATCTAACCACTGCTTTAAATACAGTGTCCTCTATCTAAACACCCGTCGAAAGATAGTCAGTGCTGAGACTCACAAGCAGAACAATACACAGTTCACAAGCAGAGAGATTGTTTAATTCTAGCTCAGCATTGTTGAACTTAACATACATGCAAATACAGTATATATGAATATAGATATGATGAAATGATTATTGTTGGCTATGCTTGACGGTTTACTTTTTGCTTGCTGATGACCTGTCACTCGCTAACTACTGTATTTACACCTATTTACATGAGATTATGGTATAGTCACTCAAAACAACAAAGTGCATGTTAAATGTTACAGACATAACTTTTTCGCCAAAGCAGGTCCTTCCTGACGCAACACTTCCATTTTATCCGGGTTTGGGTCTGGCTCTGTATCTAGTGGTGGGAGTTTGGCTTTTCTGGTGGAATCAAACCCAGACCTATCGCATCTGTTATTTGATCTAAATATGTTAATCGATCTAATAAAATACTACTATAAACTAATTGAAACTATTGAAGTGAAATTTTCAGTTGAACTGTATTTGACCAAACCAAAAGCAATGGCTCTTAACTGGGAATTCCTACGTGGAAATTCTGGACGAGACATTTGAACATTTGACATTACATCAGCATGGCTGCTCACGCCATCAATGTTAAATGTTCAAATGTCTCATCCAGACTTTCCAAGTAGAAATTCCCAGTTAAGAGCCATTGCTTTTGGTTTATCCTAGTTGAAGGTTGGAACTTCTGAGCTTTAATCAAAAGCAGCACTATTTCCAGAAAAGAATAAGTAAATGTGCTCATGTGGTCTGTAAAAATAAATTCGAAAGTGTGCAATCCTGAGTAGATGCCAAAATTGAACTACTGAGGTACCAATCAATCTTACCAGATTGATAAGAAGGGAAATCAAATACAGTTCAACTGAAAATGATTAAAAAGAAACAAGAGGTTGAAATGGCCCTCTTATCTGATTAAACCAGATCTATCCTTAATTTCCTTCTCCTGCAGTAGACCTCTAATAGTACCTCATTAGCTGTCACATTTATATTCCTTAACTCAGAGTATAGCTAGTTGGCAGCTTGACTCTGACTGGTTAAACCTGTTTCTTAGCTATTACTTGTGGTTAGCTCTCTGGAGGTATGGAGAAATAGCTAAGTATGGACAAATTGTAATTTGATGTCAGTGACCTTTCAATTAAAATCATTAAAGGGCAATTACTGTGCAGAACAATGTTATTTGACACATGTATAAATACCTGTGTGTGTGTCATGTTAACCACTTACAATTAAAGATTTAGCATAGCCTTTTTGATTAGAGCCATCATAAAGTTTGCTGTACAAATTACACCATTGAAAGAGGAGAAATTATGGCATTTTATTTTTAAAGTTATTTATACATCCACTGTATGTGCCCACAAGGCCTATAATAAACACAATAAAGACTATCACTGATCTATGTTTCCGGATATAAAAAAAAAATAAAAAATTAACAAAATCAGTTTTAAAGCAAAAACCGGATAAGACCATTTCATCACAACACCAAGGTATCGTTTCTCCCTTCCAGGTCCCTCTTTCTCACTCTCTCAAGCATTGATGTGCTTTTAACCACATTTCTGAGCTGCAGAATTACAGAACAGTGTCACTGTTTACAGTCACTAACATTAACTGTTGTACTTGGAACTAACCTGATAACATTCAGTGATGAACAACAACTCTAGCCAGAATTGGAAAACCTATTTTTAGCCAAGCACTGCAAATCTCCTTAGAACTGTCTCATTCAATATCCTCCAATTCATATATGCTTTTATTGAAGCTGTATCTCTGAAATACAAGCCGCATTTTATGCACTAGGATATAAAGATTCATCGACTCCAATTGTTGTTCTGACCTCAGAGCTGGTGCAGTGGTTCAAAACTGCATTTATTTAAGAATAAACTGTGAGTCAATTATGAGAAAACCAATACTTTGTGCATGTGTTCAAATCTGATACTATAAGAACATAATTTATTTACTATTAAATGTTTCTATGAAACGCATCTCTAAAATCATGATCAGGTAATTTTTCCCAAATTGCTTTACAGTATTTTTCTTAACCTTTCCAACTAGGGTTATGGTCTAGGGTTTGACCCTAACCCTGACAGAAAATGAGAAAAGAGACCAAGTGTTCATGAAAGTCCATAGACTATATTTAGACTATACGTAGACAATGAGTGAGTGAGAGAGTGATCTGCAGTCAACTGCACTGTATAATGTATACAGCATTAATTATTCTCTTACCATGAGACTAAGTGTATTTATAATGCATTGTACATATAATGTCAATGACACATTTTCATTGATGTTTATGTGTGGAGATCTGTGAGGACTGATATCTGATGTAAGTTTTCCCCCTGTTGGCAAACAGCTGAAAAACAGACAAAAAAGATTTTATTTAAAAAAAATTAAAAAATTAAAAAATTCACATATGGTATATGGGTATGGTGAAGAGATGTGATTATAAACAGCTTGCATAGGTTTAGACTTTATCATTGCTAACCCCATGAGTTCACATTCTCAGTATTTGTACAAATCATTTATCCCGTCTCACTCCCTGTTATATGATGAAATATCATCAATGAAACTTTTATTAGCACTGTTCTTTCTTTCTCTTTGCTCATCCATATTCATTTAAGTGTATACCTGTCAGCAGTCACAATCAGAACAAACCTAATGGCAGGTTATTCGGTTTCGCACACAGGGCCAAAGACTGCCGTTTAACAAATGAGTCAGTGAAGTACAATAGCATTGAGAAATGAGTTCTCTGGACAACTAGCACACAAATAAGCCCAAACATCTTAGTATCTCCGAACATTCACTCTGTCTACTCAGACTGGGTTTTATCAGCTGCATAGTAAAAGAGGCTAAAGTCATGAAGATATATGAACAGGTCTCTGTGACTATCAACATCTCCATTATATCACAGTTATATGTACAATCTTAGTGCAGACATTTTTTATTATAAGGCATATGACAGAAACTATAAAGTCCCAGGAAAGGAACCTGTCCATTTTTTAAATATATTTTGTATCACGTTTGAACTATAACAATACAGTATTCTATATCAAATGTCACAGCGTGCACCAGTTATGCCATGCTGCCCAATGTTTTGTCACTCCTCGCTCACTCGAAAGCTCACTAAGTAGGCGAAGCGGACACGGATGGGGAAAAAACATTGCTAATGGAACTTTCCCGTACTATAAAAATAAGGAGGGGAATGTACAGTAGCTTAAGGTAGGCAGTAAGTTGGTTTACACAAGAGTGTCATGCGAGCAGGATGATGTAATGTTCCCCAAGGCCAAAGAACTGAGTTGATCTCCACGTTGAGGAAAAGACCGAGCGAGCTCCCGCGGCACTCGCAATCTCGTGTAGAGTCAGCCTTCGTGATCTTGCCGCGAAGAGGAAAAAATGGCTGCTACACTCCATGTTAAGGCCCTCGTCTGAGGCTACTCCCAAAGGAGAGCTAGGAGGGGCCAGTGTGCAATACAGCGGGAGGAATTGTCTAGGAGTATGCAGAAGCCGCTGCCCACTCAGCCCACTTGGCCACTCTGCCCGCGGTCATTGCTCACCAGCCTTGTGCCCGCATGCTAGCTGGGGACTACTTCCAGACCCGCACGTGCACACCTTCACTATTCTGCTTCCTTGCTTTCCCTTCCCTTTTTTTTTGTAAGACCTCGCCTTGTGTCTGTGTGTCTGTTGTGCCGCTCATTCATTAAACCTGTTACACACTATAACAACGGAATTGTATCGCATTGAGTTGTTGATATTTCATACATCACATACTCAATTTTCAAGCAACACTGTCAAACTAAACTGGACAAGAAAATGACGTCAATGAAAAAAAAAAAAGTTGTTGCTTGCTTGCTTTCCAAGCATTCTTTCAGAGTTTTGCAGTTGTACAAGTCTTGTCTAAGTCACTCTGGCACAAGGTTGATGCTTCCCGTGCTGATTGTAACAGCAGTAATGACAATCATCACTACTGCTGTGAAGAAATGGGAGGCACAAACAAGTGACACTTCATATTTGGCCTGTCTTCATTAGCATCATAGCGCTCACCATCTCATCTCTCCCTCTAACAGGTGTGTCCTCATTTGATGAAACACTACATCACATGAGTGCTAACTCCGACTGTTTATGAGAGAACGAATGGAAGCGAACGCTAATTAAGCATCAGAAAATACAGGTTAAATTCCTCATTTGAAGAACAGGTCTCTCAGTTCTGTGCCAAAGCAGGTGAGGGTTGACTGCAGTGCCTGATCTGGAGAAAAGTGGCCTTGAGGCGCCAGAGGGCCTCGCCAATCAGCTCGCCAGTGCCAGGAGTGTGCTGATGCTCAGCCGATTCCCGCTGTTCCTGCTGTGCCCATTAGCCACCGTAACCTACATATCCAGTCAGCCAAGAAGGCAAGAAGCACTCTAGAGGCACTCTGATGCTCTCTTCTCTTGTCTTACTATCTTTACAGGTTTCCACAAAAATACACCTTAGAACGGATAAATACACTTCAATAATCGTTTTCTCGCCACTCTTTACTTCTTAAATAAAAGCTGTCCTAATGCCCGTGAGGCAGTTAGTTATAAGTGTGTGAGTGTGTACATGCGTTTATGAGTGCAAAAATGAGGCACAGAGATAAAACGTTCAACACTTCATTAGTTTCCATCCCAGCCAGTCTGTGACAAGCACCTGTGACCTTCCCTGGCCATTATGCAGCTGATAGCAATGGCCATCTCTTCACTGATAGCTGCTATTAAACATTAACATTCAGACAAGGACGTAGACAAAGGCAGCCACCCACATCCCCCTTGTACAGCACCATCGACGCACTGCAGTCCAGGCCAACAGATTACTGACACGGCAAAAGGAAGTGCACATAGAGTAGAGGGGAAAAGCATGGAAGACAGATGGCAACAAGGAAAGGGAAAGAAAATGAAAGGTGATTGTGGTGGTAATAGATTAGTCAAAACCATCACAAACTACATAGATGTTCTGTAATGACACAACATTTCCTTGGAACTGGTCATTTTTTACAAATCGGGCTGATCATTCATACTGTAACCATCAGGCTTAGAAGCATTGGTGTCTGGGTTTCTATATACTGTATAACAGTCTAACAGGTGGAAAGGGTTTAGTAAATTAACAAACACTGTACCCTTTATCTCCTGGATATACTTTAATGCTGATATTATGGACTAACTTGTGAAAGTATTTTATTATGGCATGCCTTAAAATGTTAAATGCATTTGAAAAACCCATCAAGCACCATGATGAAACTAAGGCTACGTTTACACTGCCAGGTAAATGTGACCCAATTCCGATTTTTTGCTCATATGTGACACATATCGGATATGTTCTATGCCCGTGTAAACAGGAAAAAAACGCATGCATTCCGATATTTCGAGATTGGTTTCAGGCCTCTTTCATATGTGGAAATAAATCGGATATAAATCAGATATGTGCTAATGTGATTGTCGTGTAAACAGACAGATCGGATTTCCTGAGGCATTGTGTTCTGTACGTCATTAAAACTGCGACTTCTTCGCGGTTAAATGACGTAATGTTATTCTCCGGTGGGAGCGCGTGTGGAATTACAACATCGCAGGTGACATGGAAAAGGAAAAGAATTTCACCTTCTTCTATCTTGGCTACTGTGCAGCGCAAGAACCTCCCTTTAAGTATGCGCGATGTTTCAGATGGCATGGCAAGTGTAAACACGTGAATTGGATATGAGTCATAGTGGAAATAACGTGTAAACAGACAACAAATCGGAATTAAGCATCGAGACCTGGCAGTGTAAACGTAGCCTAAGTCTCATGAAGGCCATCGAACGAAAAACCTACCTCTACTGCAGAGGAGACGTTCATTTAGAGCAGTGTTTCTCAAATAGTGGGGCGCGCCCCCCAGGGGGGGCGTGAGGCTCCGTCAAGGGGGGCGCGTTTGACCTCGGGGAACATGCTTTTTTTCTATTTTGATTTTTTTTACTGTTCTAGAATAAAGTGCAATACCACTCCACTACATTAGGGGGCAGTGGCGCTCTCATTCACAGAGTGTGCGCAGGGAGCATTCGCTCGGTGGTGTAGCGGTTTTGTTTGCACTGAGCATGCGCACTCATTATTTATTATTTATGTAAGTTGGTCCATATTTCTTTCTTTTTTATTCTCTTATACGTTAATAAGGATACAGTGTTATGCAAAGGTGTAGTTATAACAATTTTATAGACAAATGATACTATTTATAGTCGCGCGAGATGTTTTCTTCTTCCTAGGGGGGCATGACAGAAAATAATTGAGAAACACTGATTTAGAGTCACCAGCCTCAGAAATCACCAATTAACAACACCCCAGACTAGAGGTGTTATGAAGGGTACAGATCATAGCAGACACATCTCAATATCAACTGTTCTAAAAGGAGATTATTGCATGATTTGGATGCCTTTAGCGATGTTTTACAATGTAGAAAGAAATAAAAATCAGGAAAGACCATGGAATTAGAAGGTGTGTTGAAACTTTTGACTGAACTCATATATTTGTGTAAGCTACACTATATAAAAAGGCACTAATCATGCTCATTAGGCTAGCCATATTTACTCAAGTCTACATAAATAGGGAACAGTAACAGGAGGCCGGCTGCTAAGAAGGTGTGGTCTGACTGTCATGCATTTATAATGTGGACAAGTTACAACATAAGAGTCAGGGTGATATAACTGGTAGCAAATAATTAATAAAGTACTGTAAGTTTTAATGAAGCACCTCAGAGACTGCTGTTTAGGCAATGAAGGCCTGACTGATCTACAGATAAAAGTCCTATTTTTTTATGTTGCTTGGTCATAGGTTGAATGCCTTGCTGGATGGATAGATATAAGGAATGTATATGTGTACACTACCTGTCAAAAGATGGACACAGCTTCTAATTCCATGGTATTTTCCAGATTTTTCATTCTTTCTACATTGTTATTACTGGTACTGTAACTCAAAATGAACTTCTCCTCTTCCGCACGTTAAGTTTTGGTATTGCTTTCCTAAAGAGAGCTTAATCATGGTGATTGATGGGTTTTGTAAATGCACTTGACAATACTGTTCTTGCAAGAACTGTTCCAGAACAACTGACCTTCAAAAATAACAAATGACTGCTGCTTTTGTTATTTACTGTAATTACCTGATTCCACATCTTCCATATTGTTCTGAGAATGTAGAAAAATAAATCAAAACTTGTGTCCAAACATTTGACTGGTACTGTACAGTATGTGGACGAGCGGTATTCAACTTTTACCATCGCGGCGCACGGCGACAGCATTTGGGTTTGTGCGTTTGCTGACTTTTACAGCTGAGTGGCGCTATATAACTACAGACTGACGCCTCAGGCCTTAGTTCATTCTCTCCAGGATTAATGAGCCGCAGCTCGTCTAGAGTCGCATGTAGTTGCAGATAAAATCAAGTGAAACATTGTAATTAAACAAATTTATAATCACAGTAGTAACATTACAGTACAAATTTATAATTAAAATTAAATTAAATATTGTAGGATCGAATTTAAGCAACGTAAACGTTAACACACTGAGCCTATAGATTTTATGTATAATTAGAAAAACTACGCGTGTAGGGTCTTGTCATCTTATATATTGTGTCCTTTAAATTTGTACTCTACTATCGCTCCTCGCTCACTCCTAGATAGGGGCAGGTATGTAAAGGGACGGAGGCGCCTACTGTATTCGGGCCGGCTGGCGATAATTAACGTTAGGATCTCGGGCTTGATCCGCATTATAAAAGCAAGGCGCGGAGTTGAGTCTGGGAAGTACGTGATGCGGTGGAGCAGGAGTAAGTGGCATGCGAGTGGGGCAATGTGATGCGCCCCAGGGACTTTAAATAGGACACTGGAATTCCGCACTTTGATCCTCGTGCTCCCGCGGCACCTTCACTCCGTGCAGGCGCGCTGCCAAACCTCATTTAAATTACATTAACAAATATTGCAAGTAAACCACAATAGCCAACGTTTAGAAATTCTATCCGAAGCTGCATTGGGCAGGTGTTATGCGCAAATCGCCGGGAGATTTCCTGAAGTTCAAATCTCCAAAAACTACACTTAAATAATACACAATAACAGTAATATTTCAAACATTTTGCAGGCTGCCGTTTGGAGAAACCAGAGAAATAAGCATTCTGGTTGTCCACCTACTGTATGTATAGTATGTACTGTGCACATTGTAGAGATGCCAAGTATCTTTTTGTCCCCAAAGTTTCAATGTTAAACATGCACTGCCATTTATTGGCTTTAGACATATATTTTTCACAATGATGTTCTTCTCTAATCTAATCTGATCTAATCTAATGTAATCTAATCTAATGTAATATGATCTAATCTATTCTAATCTACTAATCTAATGTAATGTAATCTAATACAGCAGTACTCTATAAAGTATAATTAAGTATCTCATTTTGTTTTGGTACAATTATGTTTCTATTTGGATCTTATGGTCTAAAGATAAAATATTCATCTGTAAGGGTATCACACCACACACAAGTACTGTATTCCTAGGTTAAAACCTTAATTTAGTACCCTTTATCCCAAGTGAACTACAACAGTATACAGTACATGTAGTACAATCTGCATCCTAATGTTAATATTTCAATTGTTTGTCATGGATGAGTCTCCCATCATTATTTAGACACAAACAGAGTGATTAGCTTATATTCAGCACTTTGCTTTTGTGCTATCCAGGAATATTGCATCTAAAGTTAAATCATTCTGCAGCGATTAAGGTAGAGAATCATTTCCCCCCCTTTTACTACAAACACCATAACAACACTACTGTAAGTCATCATAACTTACACTTATATATAACACTTATATATACTTATACACTCAACGGCCACTTCATTAGCTACACCTTGCTAGTACTAGGTGGGACCCCATTTTGCTTCAAAACTGCATTCATTTCTTTTTCCATAGATTCAACATAGTGTTGGAAACATGCCTTGGAGAGTCTGATCCATATTGACATTATAGCATAACACAGTTGCTGCAGTTTTTGGCTATACATCCATGATGAGAATCTCCCATTCCCAGTTCTCTTTTTCAAACCATTCTCTGTAAACCCTAGAAATGATTGTTCATGAAAATCCCAGCAGAACAGCAGTTTCAAAAATACTCAGTCCAGACTGTCTGGCACCAACAGCCATACAATATTTAAAATGTCTTAATCACCTTTCTTCTCCATTCTGACGCTCAGTTTAAATCTCACCAGTTTATCTGGACCATGTCTACATGCCTAAATGGATTGTGTTGCAGCCACGTGATTGGCTGATTAGTTATTACGTATATAATAAGCAGTTAAACAGGTGTATCTATTGAAGACATGGCCAGTGAATGTGTGTATACTGTATGACTAAATATCGTTTAAACTAAATATCACTTTCTGGCCAAACGTCCTGTCCCTGACCCGTAGAACAATTACAAATTCCAATGTATAACTCTGAACGCTGGTTCTGTTGTTGTTAATACTAAATCAGATCAGACAGATCAAACAGACATTTCTTATTCAGCGAGCAATCAGATGCCTGTCACTGATGTGGTCTTATTCTCACTGTCACACAATCTCTGTCTGCAGTCACCCAAATCATAGTCAGCTTCACAGCAGGCCTATACACGTGTGTGTCTGTTCACTTTTTTTTCATTTCTTTGAACAATTTGTGAGGTCTGTTTGTCTCTGTGGTTTGCTAACTGCCATCTGACGGTGTTTCACCAACTGAAGGACAGTGTGTGTGTACCTCAAGCTTATATTCAGCAAGTGAACTTTGTCTAACCTTTAAATGGAAGCCTGTGGTATTCAGATAATAAAAACACGTGTAAGGAGGAATTTAAGGATTTTAAAAGAGTCAAGAACCTTATTGTCCTACTTAGACCTTTGGGCTTAGAATGAACAACATTATTGTTAAAAGAAATTTTTAAAAATGACTACTTTTTACTTTGGGTTAATTCAAGCTACATCCACGTTGCTATCTAAACATAAGGAAAAAATGTGTACTTCCAAATATGGGGCAATAGAAATTTGGAGAAGTGGTGTAGATATGGGCGTAGTTGTCATGTGTCCATAAACTTTTGCTCACATATGCATACATACATACTGTAGCTACAAACAGAGCACATTTACAGTACAGCATAAATTCCTTCAACCTTATGGAACTGGAACTTTTGGTTTGCGCGAATAGCAGAACACATTTATAAAAGTAAAAACTCCCTTGATTTCTCCATATAATCCCCTTCTACACTAATGCACTATCCCAGCATCTTACTAGTGCTTGGATGCCATTAAGGTAGAAGATTTTCTCAGTATACCGGAGCCATGATTAGACTATCTGCTTTACAAGTAAAACCCTGTATGGGGGATATGGCAATACAATACAGTAACTCCCAGTAGGTTCCAGTAATGTGCAAGTGGTGTTCATGAATGATTGTGGTCCAGTTTCTACAGACACGCACACCTCTTCCTCAAGTTAGCGATAAGTTATCTGAGGATTTTCAGGTATCAGAGGTTCCACTTACTGAATGGTCAGGGGAACGACTGCAGTGGGATGAGAGTCACCTTGGCTGGGATCATCATACAGTACATGGATTCACCGTACTATGCTTGAAGTGTTCTATGAATTTCAATCGGTTTTAAATCTTCATTCATGAGAAATTTCCTCACAAGTCCTGGTTTGACTTGAACGCCCCTTGTATAGTTTGAGAAATAGAACTAAATAGGTCAGACAATATTTAGTGCAGTAACCAGCAAAACTTCATCAGTAAATGTGTGGAGGATTTTACACTGTACAGTTCAAAACAATAGAGAAGAAAGTAAGTGTAGATAAGTGTAAATGTAGCTGCGGCTGTGGAACTATTGTGAATTCACAGCTCACGCTCACAGCTCTGTGGGTTTTTCCTGGGTACCTTGAGGCATAGTGATATCATTTTTATTTTAGGTCATGCCACATGTATATTTAAATGCAAATACATAATTATGGAGCTGTAAACAGATGCAGATAGTGTCATATGTGATGCACACATAATACTTATACAGCTTCAAACACGGTGTCAATCTGGTGTAGTGGTTAGCACTGTCACAATGCACCTCCAGGGTTCGAGTCCGATTCCCATCTCTGTGTGCATGGACTGGTGTTCCCAATTTGCCCCGTAGTGTCTGAGTGAGTGTGTGTACAGTATCTATGTGTGCCTTACGATGGATCTGCACTCTGTCCAGGGTGTACCCTGCCTTGTGCTCTTTTGTGTATCTCCTGGGATAGGCTCCAGGCCCCCCGCGACCCTCAATACAGGATAAAGCGGTACAGACGATGAGTGAATGAGCTTCAAACACACATGCATTACATCCTTACACACATACTGTACTATTTTAAGTCTACCAATAATCTGAAGATTGATTAGATGACTTGTTGCCTCAGAAACCCAGTCCTACATCACACTTAGAGGATACACACCCTAGAGGATACAAATCTCATTAAAAGGCCTGCAGTGAATTTGCATAATGACCAGTGATAATTTTACGCTCCCAACACATTACAGAACTTTAGCACTGACCAGACACTTAAAAAAACATAATAATATACTGAAAATCTAGCCATTATGTGACTTGACTGTGTTGCACTGCCATAAATGAAGAAGGACAAAAAAGGAAAACTAGGGAACACAGAGGACTGTATTTCACGCAAGAGACACAGGAATTTGTCGCACACGATCCCTCATTTACACACACAAAAAAAATCAACCCTGAGACTCGATCTTATGATTCAATTTCTGTGCACCTTCCGATTCACCCCAACCACACACACACACACACACCAACCAACCATGCACGAAATCCTCTCAATGACATGACCACCTGTCTGCCTGTGTTTAATCAGCTCATTGCAGATCAGTTAGAGCTCATCGATCTGCTGCTTCGGTAGGAATGAACAACGCTGGTCTCCAGGCATTGGCAATGTCAGGCAACCTTACAATAGATCTCTCTCTCTCTCTCACACACTCTCTCTCTCTGTCTCTCTCACACACACACACACACACACACACAAAAGCACTTGTGCATACTTTAAACTGATTGTATCACAGTTGTTCCCATTGACTTAACTGTTCATTTAAGTGATATTGTGTAACATAATCTTAGGTTTGTCCCTATGTGAACTGAAATTAAAAGGATGCATTAGTAAATAAATAAAAAAAACGTTATTGGATTCAGTGTTGACTGGAATTACTTAATATGTGCTGTATATTTGGATACAAATGTCTTAAAACTGCAGGAGAACAGTACAATATTAGTTGCAGTCTAAAATACAGTAGAATTAGCATTTAATGTGAGTAAATATTATGGTGCTAAATATTATTTCTCATACATTAATGCTAACCGCAAGCTGCTTTACATTTACAAACTTTAGAAGGTTTTTTTTTTTCAGAATGTATGGAAGGTTTACAACTAAACCTGGCTGTATACGAATTGACATACATGTAAATAAATCAATCAACCAATAAGACTGGCAAGAAAAGTTTCAGCGGTAGAGAAAGTACTTTGTTGAAAGATCAGGTGGTCACAAGGACAGTGACAGTTCCATCTATTACGAAAATCCCAAATGACACGGAGAGCCATCCATATTTGTTATTTGGGCCAGAGAGAAAGAAAGAGAGAGTGAGAGAGAGCGTGAGAGAGAGAGAGAGAGAGAGACCAGGACTTCTCAGTGTCTCCACCAAACGAACAGAGATCTTCTTGTCTCTGCTGAATTCCACCGTCCACTCTGACTTGAAATGGAGACACCAGAACAGCATATAAATGTGGCCCTTTCTTCCTGTGTGTGGTGTGTGTTTGTGTGTGTGCATGTGTGTGTGTGTGTGTGTGTGTGTGTGTGTGTGTGTGTATTTGCTGTTCTACACTGCTCACCAGTGCATCACAGAAGCAGCAACTACTTGCTTATCTTTAATATCTGATTATGTATATGTGTGTTATAGATAGATAGTAGATAGAGAGTAACAACAGGCACAACACAGACTGAAGGAGATTGTCTAATGATTGTGATGTTCATTTTCTTCAGCCACATTAGAGCACCGAGCCATTAAAACAAAGCAGTGCATCCAGACGTGCCAGCCATCTAATTTAGTAGATTGCAGAGGAGCTGAGTTGTGTTGGGCAGGTGGCTGTGAACATGGCAGGCCTAACCTGTGTCGAATTAACACCTACAGTGTCTATTTGGGCCCAGGTGTTAATTTGGCACAGTAGGTGTTAATTCAGTACTGACGGTGTTGATTTGGCACCGTGGCTGTCAAAATCAACCCTGTAGGTGTTGCTTCAACACTGTGTGGCACAAACCTGGAGGTGTTTTTTATATATATATATATATATATATATATATGCAACACATGAACCCCATGGTGACAGATGAATAATAATTAGATGGATTATTACTGTCAGATCATATAGTCTATGAAAAGGGCTGATGAATTTCAGTGTTGCTGAGGATGAGCCCCAGAGAGCATGTAAATGTTCTTACCTGATATTGAGCAGATCAGATGACAGAAATCACTGGACAGTCAGTCAGTCTGTCTGTATTTCCCCTCGCCTTTCCCTGTCAAACTCCAAATATTCTCATGTTAACTGCAAGCATCTATCAGATGGCTTGAATATGCGACGAGCTGTTGATGTGGAGATTGCAGTGAGGACTCTCCTGTTCACGGAGACAGACAGCCTGGATGATGAGGCTGACAGGAAACAAGGCGAAAGTGAATAGCCGGGTCTGATCTCTTCATCCACACGCTGCAGCGCCTCTGAACACTCAACACTGTCTCCTGGGCTTAAAATAGCGCGGCGTTCTCTCTCCGATGAGGAATCTTTTTTTCTTTCTTTTCGTTCTTTCACTCTTTCCCCAAGCTGTCTCTTTAGTGTGAACTCATCTTGTTAAATCCATCAGCGTGTCAGTCCATCCGTCTGCATGTTTATTTCGCTGATGGGAGGCGGACTGCTCGGGCGCCTGGACCAGATGCTGCGCGTCTCTCTCCCTCTCTTACAGCTCTCTGAGATGATGCTCCAGGCCCCGCCCCCCAGCTTGTCGCCTTGACAACGCTCGCATACCAACCTGCAGGCTCCTGGGCTTGGAGTTAACGCACACACTTAGCACATAACCTCACTAGCTGCCCTGCCTTTTATAACGCACCGTGTTTCCTCAGGCACTCTGCGACTGGCGAAATGCAGAGGATGAACAGAGTCTCTCTCTCTCTCTCTCTCTCTCTCTCTCACTCTCCGTCATCTGGATGATGCACATCAGGGTGACGTCAGAAACCCGCTGTTAAAGCGATACGCGCTTTTTCTTCTGCTTATTATCACATAATATTGCGCCGTGTTCTTACCCCACACTACTGTATGATTGTCACTTTTTTTTTTTTACAGGCAATAATAATTATTTTAAGAAAGCATATTATGTGCAATAGAGCCATAACCAGAATTAAAAATGACCTCCTTCATATTCAGTATGGCTATATACAGTACTGTACTCTACCACAATGACAAATGAGTAGGCTACTATTATAATTGGTCATTTCTAGTCAGTCAAATAATGTCCATAAAAGTCTGAAAGCAGTAGCGAACATGCTTCTATTTTGCAATATTACTGACCAAGGGTGTAACTTTTGGTTCAACACAGATCTTTACCAATGTAGGGGGTCCAAGGATGTCCCATATATACAGTACTGTGTATATATATATATATATATATATATATATATATATATATATATATATATATATATATATATATAGTATATATAAACACTACCGTTGAAAAGTTTTAGAACACTTTCTAACTCCATGATGGTTCAGGTTTTTATTTCTTTCTACATTGTAAAGGAATGCTGAAGGCGTCCAAAAAATGCATTAATCTCCTTTGAACAGTTGATATTGAGATGTTTCTGCTACTTCTGCTCTGTAAAGACTTCATAACGCCTCTAATCTGAGGTGCTGTTAATTGGTCATTTTTCAGCCTGATAACTCTAATGAACTTCTCGTCTACAGCAGAGGTAGGTTTTGGTCTCGCCCTCCTGGGACGGCCTTCATGAGAGCCAGTTTCATTATGGTGCTTGACGTATTTTGCAAATGCACTTGACAATACTGTTCTTGCAAGAACTGTTACAGAAAGACTGACCTCTGTGTCATAAAATAAAAAAGAAAGTGTTCTAAAACTTTTGAATGGTAGTGTATATATATATATATATTACTAACATACACACACACACATATGTATGTATATATATATATATATATATATATATATATATATATATATATATATATATATATATGTGTGTGTGTGTGTGTGTGTGTGTGTGTGTGTGTGTGTGTGTGTGTGTGACTCTGGGGTAGGTTTCTCATCTGGCATTCTTAAACCCTGGCGACTGGATGGACTGGACAGTGACTGGGGTTTAGGAATGCCAGGTGAGAAACCTACCCAGAGTCACAAATAGAGCCTCTTGAAAATCATGTAATATTTCACTGCATAAAAGCATCAAAATTGTAATTTATCAATGTACTGTTCCAGTAAAAGTAAACAGTTTACTTCCTATTTGGAAAAGATTTAGAGATTTTGGATAAGAATTTTTCCCCCTCTTTAAATTTTTTATGTGCTGGACTTTGCATGTGCATGAAGTTTGTGCTGTGTGCAGAGGATGGGTTGGACGCAACCAATTGTCCCACTGGGGTGGTGTGCATGTGTTATTCCCTGCTTGCCAGATATATTATATTGAGAAGGGCAACCACTTTATCATGTTTTAAAATGGTTAGTAATTTTGTACTATGATATGTGTGTGTGTGTGGGGGGGGGGGGTTGATTGTTACGCCTATGATACTGACAACAACTCTTAAATGGGTTAGGTGAATTTCAGAGTTATTAGTATTTTATACATCCCCCTTTAGCATTAATGACAGTGTGCACTCGAACTATCATGGCACAAATTTGTGTAAAGCCTTATGATCCACGAAGTGTTTTCGTCAATATACAGTAAGTATGTGCTTCAATATAAGAGATTAGACATGAGGAAAAGCTGACCTTTTGTACAAAGCAGATAACAATATGGATGCAACCAATATCATATATCTTAAATTTAAATCGCGACCTGGTGCAAAATCTTGAATGTCTACTTTCAGTTGAAAAAACAAACAAACAAACAAACAAACAAACAAAAACAATGTTACCATAGAAAATAAAATTTCATATGGTCACAGGCACCCACTGTATCTTGGTTTACAGTCCTATCTCTGTCTTGCTTTCGAAAAGGAAGAAAGAAATAATGATAATAAAAAAAACTTGATCAAAATAATTATCGCCTGTAAAAGCTGACACACAGCCTGATCTCATCAGTCTGATAGAGCATCTTAACTGGTAAGTTATTTTGCAGCTTCCTTATCATTTCATTAAATTGTTCCACACTTTCTAGGATTTCCTACAGTATTTGTCAGACTGTTGTGTTAATGTCTTTAAAATGCCTATGATGTAGCATTAGTATCATTAGAATGGTGAGCCATTGAGAAATTCATGTATTGTGGCAGCTGGTAGCTGGATTTTTTAGCAATGTGTCCCTGTGACATGCTCACCATCTCTTTTTCTCTTGCTTCTTCACATTGACAGTTAAAAAAAAGCATGCATTAAAAATACAGTGTACCCTGCAGCTAACATAGAGTACATCAGCTGATGATATGGATATTAAATAATGCTACTACACCTAGGAAACTGATTTGGCCTGCAACATTACGAGTGTTGCAATTTTAGCACCAATTACACATATGTAATATGATCTTGTGAGATCTTGTAAGAGCTAAATATAAGGATTACGTTCACTCTTCTATTCATTCATCTTCTATACCGCTTTATCCTGTATTTAGGGTTGCGGGGACCTGGAGCCTATCCCAGGAGACTCAGGGCACGAGGCAGGGTACACCCTGGACAGCATGCCAATCCATCGCAGAGCACACACACACATTATGGTAAATTTTGGGAACGCCAATTAGCCTAATCTACATGTCTTTGGACTGTGGGAGGAAACCGGAGTACCCGGAGGAAACCCACCAAGCACGGGGAGAACATGCAAACTCCATGCACACAGAGACGGGAATTGAGCCTGGCCGGGAATCGAACCCCGACCCTGGAGGTGCAAGGCGACAGTGCTAACCACTACACCACCGTGCCGCCATTACGTTCACTCATTAAGCATATTTAAAATTTCCTATTTAGCCGTTCTGAGGTCATTTGTTGACTAATCATCACTACTGCTTAGGTCGCCTTGGAATGCAATTTTCTCTGTATAAGGGGTAGTTGTATGCAGGTTACACTCACTCATACAGGGTTGTGGGGTGCCAGTAGCTTTTCTCAGGAAACTTAGGGTACAAGGCAGGGTACACCCTAGACATGGTGCCACACTTATTATAGACATACACACACTCACACACCTTTCATTCACTACAGGCAATTTTGGGGACGCC
This sequence comes from Channallabes apus, assembly GCA_030522415.1. Taxonomy (NCBI): domain Eukaryota; kingdom Metazoa; phylum Chordata; class Actinopteri; order Siluriformes; family Clariidae; genus Channallabes; species Channallabes apus. Next base: position 34,507,728 of record CM060108.1, read on the forward strand.
AATTAACTTAATCTGCTAGGCTGTTTTTGGACTGGAGTACTCAAAGGAAACACACCAAGCACAAAGAAAACAGAGCAAACAGAGGTGGGAATCGACCTGGCCGAGGTGGGAATCAACCTGGCCAAGGTGGGAATCGACCTGGCCGAGGTGGGAATCGACCTGGCCGAGGTGGGAATCGGTCTGACCGAGAATCAAACCCGGACCCTGGAAGTGCTAACCACTAAGCCTACATTCTACCATTGTTATCTTGCTGTTTCCATATTACATTTGTCAACTGAACATGATATATAGCTGGTTATACTGTAGCTAGTAACATTTTACAAATGTAAAAAAAAATTATGTGCAATCTGAGGCCTGATTTTCTAACTACCCTGGCACAGTGGGGTTCCTCCATCTCCAAAAACAAGGGCAGTAGGCTGAATGGCAACACTAAACTGCCACTCAACTGGTGTGACTGTGTGTGGGCATGGTGCCCTGTGATGGATTGCTATGCTATCCAGGGTTTATTTCCTCTTCAGACCCTGTACTGTATTTCTACAGTAGGATACTGTACATTCTGGATCCACCTTGTCACTGACGAGATAATTACTGAAAAATATTTATTTGAATTTTTTTTCAATGAATAATGAAAATAAATATAAGCATTAATCACTTTTAACTTTTACATTTATGTAATTCAATCAGTGTAAATATTTCCATGTAAATTTACAAGTCAGTGGGTCATGCATTACATCCCCCTTTCTCAGAGGTACTGTTTGTCAATTGCTAATTCAACTGCTTGGTACCCCAGGCTAGTACTGTACAGGACCCCTGAGGGGTGACAGGCTTATTTCTAATTTCTAAGACAATGGTCAAGAATGCTGATTGGAGAGCCCCCCTGCATTTATTATTAGTATTTTTTTGCCTAGGACCCCAATGGTCTCTAGCATTGCCTCTGCCCATTCTAGATTGTATAATGAGTCTTGACAAAAAAGGTGACACTGACAGGGAAACTCCATAACACAGGAAGGAAACTTCACACTAAAAATGGAAACCAAATTGTTCCAATCAACCTAATATTTAAAGGCAAACAGGTTACTTTCCATCTATTACAGCATAACAGTGATTAATAGGATCCCTTCTGAAATTGGCAGCTATTTATAAATAAGTTATAATCAGGGCAGGAAACGTTCATTTTAAATGAAAATAATTATCACCTCTGGAACCAGTGACAAAGATAGATATTGTAGCTCATGTGGCTCAGGCCCACTGTTATCAGTATCAATTATGTGAAATTGAAGTTAGAGTGAAATTATTAATCACAGCCTAGAGTAATCAAGTAATCATGTAGACCATTTGTCAAAGAGTCTCATAAAACAGTGCCAGGCAAACAGGCAGATGTTTTCTTTTCTTTCTTTTTTTTAAATAGCCCCTCTAACCTGTGAGATACAGTATTTGCGTGTGGTCTGTGGTTCCATTATCACCCTAAATAACCTGATTCTGGCAGAGAAACAGAAAGAGAAGAAAAAATGTAGAACCTGGACATCAAACATCAGAATCAAAATCCATACAATTAGTTTATGACCAAGAACAAGGGGCATTTAAGTCAAAATTGGGACTTGAAATTTCTTATAATATGAATAATGTTATGAAACTGATCGGCATCTAAAAAAGCCTTCAAGCACAATACGCTAGCAAGATTTAGCTGCAGTAGAACATCTGACTGCTGCAAACGTTTTAAAAAGGAGCAAATTTCTATGAATGATGATTCTGGCTCGGAGCCCACTGCAGTGGTTCCAGTGAATATTCAGTGAGTGTGACACCAGATCGTTGAAAATCGATGCATAACTTGTTGCCAACTTTCAGAAGAGACACATTTGTATGTTGGAACTGAACACACAATCATTCACAAAAACCACTTGAACATTACAGAAACTCAGCTGGGAGTTATTGCCACATCCCCTGTACAGTCCTGGCCTCTCTCCAAGACATTTCCACATGTTTGGACCATAAAAGCGTTTCTGGGTGTGTTTCAGATATGAAGTCTTCTGTCCAATCATGGTTTCAGTGTACTGAGAAAATCTTTTAACTTATCCAAGTGTTAGTGAAACGCTGGGAAAAGTTTAGCACGGAATTATATAGAGAAATAAGTATGGGTTTTATGCTTGTAACTGTGTTCTGTTATTCGGCATAATCATAAATGTACATATATAGTACAGTACAAACACATATACATATATCATACAAATAATGCTTCAACTGTATAATCTAGTTTTTGTGCTTCCATTCCAGTTTATAAAGTTTACCAATGAAAATGGCATACATAATATAATGACACATAAATTGTGACTTAAATTACCAATGTGACTTTCAGTAAGAGAATACTTCAGCTCCGCTGTTGGAAACAACGCTACAGGAAGTCTTAAAATAATAAAAATAAATATGGGTATAAGAATAAGTATATTTTAAAAAGGATATATATCAAACATAGAATTAAAGACAGAATATGAAAATCTGAAAAAATATTAAATGAGTATTAAATATATATATACATATACAGTATACACTGTAAACAGCCGTAGTGTGCAAATTACGCAAGTGTTTGGTAAAGTGCGCAGTGTGTGTGCAAAGATGCAATGGGTTATGCAAATTGTGCCGATGATTGTGCAAAGACATTTTGTGATTATTATTGTGCATATGATTGTGCAATGTCTTCAATAAATATCCAGGATCTGGGTCAGTAGTCGGAAACAGGTGAAAAGACCATAACTGCACACTCCTGTCAGCTATTTAGGAGTCTGGTGGCAGTGGGAAAGAATGAGTTCTTTAGCCTATACTGTATGTCCTGCATCTCACACTTCGGTATCTCTGGCCTGTGGGAAGTGGTGAGAACAGTCTGTGCTCGGGATGAGTGGGGTGCTTTAGGATGGAGGAAGTTCTCCTGCGGACTCTACAATAGTAGACTCTATGATAGTGTATCATTATTATACATATGCTCTTGTACATTCTGCTCTGCAGTGAAAAAGCTATAATGTTAAAACTGATAAGTTCCCATGAATACACCTTAATGTGAGCATGTTCTTCATTTGTTTTTATTAGTCTATAGCAGGGCTTCTTAGTAGAAGTTTTTGTTTTTATATTTTATAAATAGAGATTAATAATAAACATTATAAATTTAAATAATCCAAATATAAAATGTAAATAGTTGCACATTATAACTGGACAAATGTTGTGTGCATTTGTTAGTCTATTTTCTGTGTTATGGATATGTAGATGTCACCTCATTCAAAGGCTTATTGCAGCTCTACCTTTTATGTTTTAGTTCTAGGGAGATATTTGCTGACGTTCTTAATCCTGTATGAAATCTACACTCACTCATTCATTGTATATACCGCTTCATCCTGTGTATAGGGTGGCAGGGGCCTAGAGGGTATCCCAGAAACTTAGGGCACAAGGTAAGGTACACACATACACACACTTACATGCTCACTCACACACTACAAGCAATTTGGAAATGCCAGTTAGCCTAATTTGTATGTCTTTGGATTGTGGGAAGGAACCAGAGCACCCAAAGGAAACCCGCTAAGCACAGGGAGAACATGAGAACTCCATGGACACAGACCTGAGGCAGGAATCAAACCCGGGTTCAACAGTGCTAACCACTAAGCCACTCTGCCGCGTGAAGTCTACACCAAAAACACGAAATAATGTTGAACTACTCATACAAAGACAATAAACTGAAAAGACCAAAGGCATCAGTTTTGCATCACCCTGAGTTTATTTCAATGTAATGCTGGCAAGCTTTAACAGAAGAGACACTTGAGCTAGCTGCTTTCATCTTTATATGAACTGAGTTAGGTGGCGGCAGGTGCATCTAAATCTGTTCAAGCAATCTAAACATCTGCCTGAGGCAGTGCCGGGATCAGCTTTGGTCTCAGAGGATGTGTGCGTCTGCCTGAGATATGCTTCGATAATCACTGAAAACAAAAAGACTCTGACCTGGGAGCTTGTTGAAGATGACTAGTTTTGACCAGAACAGTCAGAAGAGGACATTCCAACTGATGACTCCTAAACATTACGCATAACTTTTTGGTAGAGCTCAATTTGAGTACAATACAACATGCGAGATATATTCAATGTTTCTATGCCAGTTATTTACAGTATGTGGATAGGTGCCAGCTTGATGCCCAATTGTATCTGAATACATGGGGTAGAGGACATTGCTAAATAATTCAATACGCCCGAGCTACCCCTGCCCCTTATATAGATGTATTGATATATTCTATATACAGTAGATACATTCACCCTGAAGAGAAATATCAACCAATTTGAAAAAAGCCTCAACTGGGCCTTTTAAAACATCTATTCTTATTAAGAATATAATTTATATGTTATTTAATTCACTTTGATTTGATCTATTAACTTTTTTTTATCATTCCATGTTTTATTGATACACGCCATTAAAGCCCTAACCTTTATTTATTTATTTATTTATTTTTATTAACAATTCTATGCCTCTTACAGCTGTCTTATACTTATTTCTGGTAACTTGGTGGGGATTTTCATCATGTGCCTTTTGTATCACCATCACCTACTTTCCCAATTTTAAGCTCGGAAAAGATTTCAGCCATTAACATCAATTTGAATAGAAACATCTACTAAATATAAATGCAAGAGTACTTACTGTATAGTAAAAGTAATAAATCAGGTACAGGCATAATTTATCAGCAAAAGCATGAGTCATATTATATTTCTGTATTCACATCTATGCAAGTATTTCATATAAAGCCCAGCAGAGTTTCATTTAAGCTGTACATTAGGTGAAATGAATTCTGATAGCCGGCATAGTCACACTTATTTTTCACTCCTCGCTCTCTCTCGCACTTCCTACTTTCTCAGACTGAATCTATGTTTGATGTCATTCTCGTTAAGTGACCAGTGAAAAGGTGCTTTGAAGTTTCTTGAAGGATTTTTCGCTGTGGTCCACTCACTAGAATCTCAAAAAAAAAAAAAAGAAAAAGATGATACACACATGCACACTTTTATTCGCCAACACACACAGCGGACTATAAACCCAGAACACTATTAACACATCATGAAGTCAAAGCTAAAAATGGCCAAACTTTATACACAAAAACACAGATGCTGTACATTTACCTTTCTTCTGGGATGTTATACACACCATTGAAATATACCTTGTAATTTAACTATTGATATAATAATGCTGTGTACTTATGTAAAGTACTAATTATGTGAAGTGTGTGCTTCATATAAACTACTAATTATAAATCAAATAACACTGGAGTACTTTGAATCGTTTACATGTACATGAATTCACTTAAAAGATTCAGACACAGGTTAGGTAAGTCATATACTGCACAAACCTAAAACATGTAGTTGGATGCTAGAAGTAATATTTGTTAATCTGAGCTCGTGACTCATGTTGTAGGCAGGCAGGAGTGGGATTCTGTGAAGGCACTCACCTTTCCTTTCATACAAAGAAACACTTATTCTCTTTTTTTATTCCCACAACTAGATGATACTGAACTTTCTCACACCTCTATTGCCACCTTTACCAGAATCACACCTTAACCCACCTACAGATCATTCACACACGCACACACACACACACACACAGTGCAGGTATATCTTGCAACATTGTATACAGCAGATTTACACCTTGCTATTCGCATATGGGAAGAAGTCTCTTCTCACGCGACAGGAGGCCATGTTTGGCTGTTTGACAGAATCGTGAAACTGAATTATACTCCCCATCCTACAGCAAAACTGAGGGAAATCTTTTAATGCCTTGCTGATAGCACTTTTGTTTATTATAAAGCCAAGCTGACAGCCTCCCCCTCAGCATCTCCAAAGCTGTATCTGAACTGCACCATGACACCTGTCACCACTAGGAACATCAGACAGGAGCAGGCGCTGCTAACACTTTCAGGCTAGACAGCAGGATGCATATGGCATTTTGTGCAATGTGAGTTGGTGTGCTAAGTCATAGTTAGCATGACCTGTGGTGACATAGATTTGGACTGTTGGCTTGGTGACAAACAGCATGATTTTGGTTGAAGTACAAATGATGGAAATGCTGCTAACATTGAGCAAATAAGGTTTTTTTTTATTGTTAGCATTTTTAAGCTGCCTTTTTCAAAAGGAAATGCAATTTATTAGAACATACAGTATGCTAGCCAACAACTTTATTAGGTTTTATAAAATCATGCAGGTACAGATCTTAAATTCAGGTTGAATGCAATATGAGTCTCCTGCGTAAACTGACTTCCTGGGCTTTTTATGCACAAAAATCTACTCATTGATGTGGTACTCAGTGGTACTCAGATAACCACTCTGTACAATCCTGAGCAGAGAGCATCTCAGAATGCATGATAGGTGAAATCTTTTCTGGGATTAACAACAACAACCGAAAGCCACACTGAATTTCATTCTTGTCAGCCCAGAACAGGACTCTACACTGGGCACAGTTTCTAGAATTTTTTTTAACCTGCTTTGTATGGTTTAATGCAGTGCACCGGTGTCACATGACTGGCTGATAAATGAATACCATCATGAATGAGCAGGTGTACAGGTGTTCCCAATAAAATAGTTAATTAGTGTATATTGTGTTTAGGAAGGGAAATGCAAACTTTCCCCCTTTTGTTAATGAATTAACATACAGCACATAAACATTTTTAGTAATAAAGGAACATCTGGGAAATCTAATACCATAAATGCATTACTGATAAAACAAATTATTCACATTTCTCTACTCAAAGCCAGTCCTGACTTCACTGGGGCTCTCAACAAAGCCTGCCAAAGGGGTCCTCCTACCTGACCAGTGTGTCAAGTTAACTATTTGCCATTGCACCATAATCACACCTGAAAACTCAGTGCTCCCACTACACTGTAAATGTACGGTTTCCCTACTGTATATATACTGCAATATTCCTATTCATTATATCAGCTGCATCGTGGCCATTTAACTTGATATATTTTAAAATGTAAAAAGCTATACTTAATGGTGATAATTTATTGATAGATGTGTATCCATGCAATGTACAGCTAATCAATATTTTAAATGTAATATTTAATCAATTGTCAATGTTAATATATTGCATTCCATCTTACAGTAGTCCAGTGTTGTTAGCAAACCATGACTGGGAGACAAGAGCATTAATGTATTGTTTAAAAAATGAATTTTGTTAGGAGTGCTATCACACTCATAAACTGGCTGCTGGAAAGCTCACGTTTTATTTCATGCATGTGCATATGAAAGCTTTTTGGCCCATTGGTGTTTATGTAATGCAATAAATAGTTGATAACTACAGTAAGTACCATCAGTCAAACACTGCTGTGATTTTTTTTGGGGGGTAGGGGGAGAAACTGAGAAGTACTGAAGAAACAGATACATCTTAAGTCGTCATTTAAAGCTTGTCAAAGACTCAACTGTATGGCCATCTAGACGAAGTTCATTCCACCACCTACTGTAAGTGCCAGAACAGAAGAGAGTCTAGATCCATGTCTTCCTCTATCCCTGCGAGATGGTGAGACTTGTAAGATGGCCAGGTGCATTGTGGAAGCAATTGGGTCTAATGAACAGGTGGTGAGATTGGAAGTCGAGATGCTGTGCTAAATCTTATTATTTGGCAGGTTGGAGAATTCTGGTAAGGGGAGGGCATGTCCTGAAATTCTGCTGTAGGGGTTGGGTTGGGAGCAAAGGGCTGGCAGATGGAATTTTCCCATTGTAGATTGTGGTGAAGTCATCTGCAGTCAGGGAGGATGGAGCAGTAGGAGCCTGTGGGTTGAGTAGTGAAGAGACGATATTGTGCCAGGATCATGTGCAGAGGCTTCCAGCTTTTCCCTGTAGAAGTAAATTTTGGCAGAAGTCACGTTACATGACAATTTGGAGAGAAGAGCACGGTAAGAGACAAAATATGCATCAATCTATGATTACTTCCATCTTCTCTCTTAATTCTCTTAGTCTGTGCAGTAATACTGCACGTTGCACTGATATACTTCAAGTTAACGCAATAATTTAACTGTTATTTGCTGACATCAGTCTTGCAGTCTTAACTAATTTTCACTGAGGATAGTTTTGCTTCAGCTGCTCATTCAAATTGTCAACAGTGACATTCGCTTTGACTTAACAGAGGCCTTGAGTAATTTGCAGGGCCATTCACAACTTATTTAGTGCCGACAAGGGCCGTCTGGCATTGTCTGCTCTCAACCATATAACATGAGATGTATAAAATACTGAAAGCATTGTGCCAACTGTATGAGGGGAGTTCATGTCAAATTTGGACTTGGTGATGGATTAAGTTTAAAAAAAACAAACAGATGATTTCAAAATATGAAAATCAAAGCAATCACAGTAAAAGATTTGAAAGTCCTGACCTCTCTCCAAGCCAATTCCACATGTTTGGGCCATTAAAGTATTTCCTGGGACACACAGCATGCAGTCTGATCATGGATCTGTCATATTGAGAACTTCCTTGATAGTCCTAGTGAAACACTGGGATAGGTGCATTAGTGTAGCAGGGGATTATATGGGGAATAAAGGCAAGTTTTTACTCTCATAACTGTAGTTATACTGCAGTCCTAAAAGTCCTGGTTTGACTTGAATGCCCTCATATAATGCATAGTCTATTCAGGATCTTCAGGAAGATCTCTGCTGTGGAAGGAACCAGACTAAATCTCACTTTATTCTTCACTGAAATGCTTCAAGTGTATCACGATCTGCTAACAGGTTGTGCTGCAATTTCACACCTTCCAGGTCTGTGGTCTGATCCTGATTTTGAACTACTGTCTTTTCCTTTCATGTGGGTTTCCTGTAGGTCTTCCAGTTTCCACCCACTTTTCAGTAACATGCCAGTAGCTACAGTACACACACACACAAACACACACATACTGTACACACACACACGCACGCACGCACACACACAGACACACACGCACACACACACACACACACACACACACACGCACAAAATAAAGAGACCAATGCAAAAGAATCAATTTCTTATGTTTTTTTCTTCTTACAGGTGTACTTTATGTACTGTATTGGTGAGATTTACATTTACATTTAGGCATTTGGCAGATGCTCTTATCCAGAGCGACTTACATTTGTATCTCATTACACATCTGAGCAGTTGAGGGTTAAGGGCCTTGCTCAAGGGCCCAACAGTGGCAACTTGGTGGTTGTGGGGTTTGAACCTGGGATCTTCAGAACCGTAGTCCAATGCCTTAACCACTGAGCTACCCCTGACCCCAGATGAACAATTCTGTTTCATTTTTTGTTTCAATATTTAAGTTAAAAATATAAATATTGTTATTTAAGTAAACGACATTACAACACATCAAAATAATCAAGATGATGCATTATTCGAAGAGCATTAATAACTTAAATAAAACAAAATGCTAATATTTTGTAAACAAATTATGTTAATACTTTGTCTAAATAAAATAAGAAATCAGTATTTGGTGTAATAACCCCGATTTGCAATTATTATCTTTTGTGTGTTTTACCATGCTCTCCACCAGTTTTTCACATTGCTGTTTGATAATTTTATACCACTGTTTTTGCAAAAAAAAAAAAAAAAAGCGAACAGCTCAGCTTTGTTTGATGGCTTCCATCTTCCTATCGATGACAATCCAGAAGTTGTCTCGGGTAAATTGCTGTCTGGCGGGAGAATTTCTTATAATTAAATTAGGAAAAGACAAATGCATATTTTTGCCATAATCTCCTTGCTTTTCAATGCACTTTTCCCATCTGTTAAAAAGCTTTCGTATTCCCTTATTAAAAAATGTTTTAGGCCGAGCTGTGAGCTATGAATGCCGCTGTCTTCACTTCTGCATCAGAATCTTCATCCTCCAGATGAAGGGCTGCTTTCAGGGGATCAAACAGGTGAAAGTCAGATGGTGCAAGATCAGGACTATAGGGGGGAACACCTAGGTGTAGCTCAGTGGTTAAGGCATTGGACTACGGTTCGGAAGATCCCAGGTTCAAACTCCACAACCACCAAGGGCCCTTGAGCAAGGCCCTTAACCCTCAACTGCTCAGATGTGTAATGAGATAAAAAATGTAAGTCGCTCTGGATAAGGGCATCTGCCAAATGAAGTTTCTGCAGAGTCAGTAGTGTAGGCAGAACTGTGTGGACATGCATCGTCATTAAGAAACAGCTTTACCTCAGTGCTCTTCTTTCAAACAAAATGACTCCTTATAGAAATGCTTGCCAGAGTATCTGCTATTAAGTGCATGTGAACGAATAGTTATTAGAATGAGCTAAACAGTTTAAAGCCTTGCAGGAGGAACTACAGAGAATTCAACATTGCTGTGATCTAAAACAATTCAATAACTTTAATAAGGACAAAGAGATGCTCTCAACTAATTGCAAACAGATACATATAGTACAAAAGAAATAATGTTTGTTTTAGATCACAGTACAGTAGTTCTGGAGCCTATGCTGGAAATACTGCATACATGGTACAGGAAGAACATGTGATTGAAAATCAACACAATACTGAGACTCTGAGGCTCCCCAGTGCTATACAATATGGGGTACAGACTCTAGTATTCAAGGTGAGTATCTTTCAGACAGACTAGATATCATTTATCTGCCGCTGAGGATGGCCCTATGTGGTCTGCTTGGGGATGCGTGTGGTGACTGAGGACTATGAATATAGTTTTGGCTGATGTGGGAAGTTTTTTTCTGTGATGGGTTGTGACTGCAGTTTCTCAATAGCTGCAGAAATGAAATGACCAGTTTTGCACCTGAGTCTCCATCAGCGAACGTGGACTTTATATCAACTCAAACACCTTGTCTGTTATGTAATTGAACTTTCAACCTTAAAGCACACAGATTTAGCATGGATTGATTAATGCGTGCACTATCGGATATCACCTGAATGAGGATGAGTTCCTTTTTGAGTCTGGATAATCTCAAGGTTTCTTCCTATTATCATTTCATTTTTTTTTCTTGCCACTGTCGCCTGTGGCTTGTTCATCAGGGACAAACTCATTATAATACCGTATACTGTTTTTTTCCCCCTACATTTTTTCCCATGTCTATTCATAATTGTTTATTTCTGTAAACCTGCTTTGCGACAATGCGCATTGTTAAAAGCACTATACAAATACATTTCGAATAAATTGAACTGAATTCAAACCACCCATTGTGTTGTTATGGTATCCAGTAAATTGAAAAATCTAAAGTATTATGTTATGGAACATTTTTTTTTCTCATACCTGTATACGGCAAAGCAGTGGAGCAGAGAAAAATGTGTTCAGCGAGGTTCATTCATGGCAACTCAGAACTGTTAATAACATCCTGCTACAGCATAGGACTGCAGGACAGAGCTCCACTGTAGCAAAATAGGGAATTTAGGCAACTCAAGCACATTCAAAAGCACCTCAGGACTTCTTCCAGGGACGTCTGACAGAGCAAGCAAATGTTTTCGCTCTCACTTAAATCTTAATTAAGAAGCAGTGACCTCTGTGTCAATCTGCTGCCAGTTGAGTGAACGGGCATCTGTGTACGGCTACCACCTGGCACTGGCAGAGGAACACAGGCAGTCGCCGAGGGCAACGGAGACTGCCATCGCTGTACTTCTTTCTCTCTCCCTCTTTATCTCTCTCTCTTTCTCTAACACTCCCTCTCTCCCTCTCTCTTCCTTTCCCTTCTCTCACTCTCTTGCTGTCTCTCGTCTGTGCGATCAGAGACAGATTGCTAAGTCTGGTACTAATGGGATGTAGCGTGTGTGCACGCGTGCGCGTTCACAGTCTCACACTCCCTTGGCATCTGCTGTTAACTGATGTCATCTGAGCTCTGGGCTCTGGTACGGAGTAGATCGTCTCAGCTGGAGCAGCTTAAGGAGACAGGCAGTAATTGTGCCCACCTACCCTCAGTGGAAAGTAAGACTATAGAGAGGAGATGTGTAGTACTATGGAAGGAAATCAAAAGAGAATCTGGGAATCGATTTAAATGTAAAAAAAAAAAAAAGAAAAAAAGAAAGAAAACAAAAAATACAGGAACTGAAAGTTTAAAAGTAAAATGGTCTGGTGTCACATTCAGGGTGTATTGCCAGCTCTCACACCTGACATCAAAGCATTGTGATAAAAGATATAACATAACGCTATTTACAGATATTTCTCCTCTAATTTGGCCACCTGTCAGTTGTACATTCACAGAATTTGCCAGACACCCTTTATCCAGAGCAACTTTATAACATTTTAACTCACTATGTATCTGAGCAGGTGAAGGTTAAGGGGCTTTCTGTCAACAGCAGCAATTTGGGGTGCTGGGTATGAACCCAGGATCATCTGACCAATAGTCCAACAGCTTAACCACTGAGCTAACTCACCCCAGTCTCCGTCACCTTCCACCAACTAGCTCACAAACAAGGACGGGCAATGGCAAACAGGTTCTTCCTGTATGATCATACATGTGATTTAAACATGTTGAACATATGTTCATTAAGAGTATACTGTGAGTAAGAATCCTGAGATGAGTACAGGATAGACTTTATTATAATAGTAGTAGGAGTTCTTATAGTAGGAACAAAAGTCCCTGTTCCTAACACATCCATGGCAGGTAATGAAGTTGCCTGGATTGCAGTTTAAATGAAGAATTGAGACAGCTAGAATGAGAAGTGTTACTCTATGGATATTTCTCATACTGTTCTTCTGTACGTTCCATACATAATGGTTATGGATAGGGCTGAATGTTCTGTTTGTGTGTGTGTGTGTGTGTGTGTGTGTGTGTGCGCGTGTGTGTGTGTGTGTGTGTGTGAGAGAGTTGTGTCCGACTGAGAATGAAACCCTGTAGGTGATGTTTTATTCATGACAGGAGACTCATAAAGAGAGAAAAATGTAGATATTTCATTCTTTTCTTGAAGGGAGTTGTTCTCAGCCTATAATGATGCATTGAAGGACATGTTGCTCCCTCACACACGTGCAGCTTGAATGGAGGCCAGTTTGATATACAATCATACTAAAACCAGTTGCGCCAGTTAGCTCTGTCACCTTCGCCCCCCTTTTCTGTTTTATTTCCCTCTATAGCTTTTGTAGGTTCTATCATTTGTCTTCCCTCTTATGCAATACCGCGCCATTCACTCTTCACCTCACGTCTCCTCATGAGTCACGTAAGCCAACGTTTAAAAGGTGACATGGACATTAATTCACTCTAACACAAACACGTTTCTCAGTAAAAGACTCTGCAATTTCACAGATTATCAAATCGACTCATCTGCATTTCAACCATGTAGCACTGACTCTAGTAGTTATCTTCATCTATTCATATTTATTTGTTAACTTCATTGTTATTTAGCTTGTAATTCTGTTGTGTTTGTTTTCCTGCTACACCTTATAGTCTGTGAGAACTGATTATACAGGCATATTAGGGAGAAATGAAGAATGACAAATTGTGCATTAAGCTTGGGAAAATTAAAAACAAGTTTAACCACGGACCATAAAATAAATCAGGTGGATATGTGTGGGGTTAAATAAGAATGTTGCTCAGGAACTTAGCCTCAATCTTCAGTTAACAAGAATGTTAAGTGGAGTGGACAGTGTGGGTTCTGTAATTTAAATAGAAATGCAAGTAATTTACATATAGAGCGTAACACTTATATTACAGTTTCACATAGCTTAACAGAGGCATGGGGGCAGAGGCAGGTCGGTGGTTAAGGCGTTTTACTGCTTATCAGGAGGTCCCCAGTTCGAGCCCTGATGCCACTGGTCTACCACTGTTACTTTTGAGTAGGGTCCTTCACCACCAAGTGCTCAGATACAATCGGGTGTCGAGTTGGCAGCCCAACCCGTAAGTTACCGACACAGAAACAACAGAAAAACCTCCAGGTTGGGGAGAATTAATTGCCCAATGTGCCAAATAACATGTGAACAGACAATATCCTATCCCTATTAGAGGCATACGTTTATTTTAAAATTTAACTTTCATACACAAGGTAGTTGTTAATAGCTGTGTACTGTACTGAAGTATATGGTACAGTATATACAGTACACCAATCAGCTTTAACATTAACACATGAACAATTGTTATCAATTATATACCAGTAACCTGATGGCAGGATTAAGATTAGGATCAAGGGCACCCAAGGCTCACCCATGCCCATAGGGAGCAATGGACAACCTGTCCAGTCCAATCCCTCAGAAACGTCAGTACGGCACAAATTGCCAAAAAAAACAAAAAAATACTGACCACAATAGAAAGGCACCAAAACACCCAGTGCACCACATCCCACCATGCATGGGGTCCAGCATGGTGGACCAGGTCACCTGGCCTCCAAACTTCACAGATTCCAATCCGATTTTGCACCCATGTGCCAGACCAAAAAGCCCAATCCCTATAGCCCACAACAGCATAGTGGACACGGTCAAGACTTCTTGCCTGGCCTCCAAATTCCACAGATCACATTTCGATTTTGCACCCATGGCATGTGCCAGACCAAAAAGCACAATCCCCATAGCCCACAGCAGTCGAAGGAACCACCGCTAACATTCCAGTGCAAGACATACCCTCAAGGGTCTTGTTGTGTCATGCTCAAATGGGCCAGAACTGCCCAGGCGACACAAGGTGTATATTTGATTGGTAAAGTAAAATCTGTTTGTTTAGCTAATGCAAAGACTTTGCCAGAAATATAATACTGCATGCAATGTCATATATATTTTTGCATTAATCTTTTTTAACTAATTTATCCAGGTCAGGGTTCCTGTAGATCTAAAGTTTATCGCCAGAACACCCATGAAAAATGAAGTGTAGAGAGTATATTTTTGGGAGGTGGAGGAAAACTGGAGACACATGTACAGTATACAAGGAGAAAAGATGGAAAATTGTAAATAAAAGCTGCACTGTGACATGGTGCTGTCAAATGGTATGAAATAATACATAAACTGTCAGCAACCAAAGAAGTATGGCTCTTACATCATCCATATCCCAACCCCTTGACAAATGGATGGATGGATGGATAGATGAATGGATGAATAGAGGGTTGAATTGGTGAATAGATGGCTGAATAGAGAACAAACAGGCAACCGAAACAGATTAGAATTTTAAAAAATCTCAGTGATTGATTGTGACACTCCTACCAGTGACAGGAAATTGTAGGCAGTATAATTTCCTGCAAGTCATAATTTTTCTTCAAGCCAGTACAAACCTGTTGGTCAGCTTTCCCATTCAACCCTTTTTGTTCATTCTACTGTCTGTAATAGTCAATATATCATAAGGTAGTGTCTTCCTCACAGGTGTCCTTTTTGTTTTTATTTGATCTAACTTGAGGTATTAATATTTTTGAATGCTGGAAGCATCCTGAATAGTAAGCAATCGCAGCACGCCTGCCAGAAGGTTTGTCTTTGCACATCTCTGAACCATGAAAAAAGTTAAAACATATTAAAGTCCTGACTGTGGAATTTTGTTATTTTAGAAGACATCGACTTGTTGTCCTTAAGCGACGACTATTCATTGATTTAATTAGCATTTAATGATATATGTAATAAATAAAAAATTCTAATAAATTTGACCTTTAAATGATGAGTAATCACTCTGATCATAAACATTATTCTCATCAGTCTCTCTAGACTTATCACAGGAGGTAAATGCCAAATATGGGATTTGACCAACAGGACAAACAGGACCCTCATCACTGCATCTCGACTTGACTGATTACTGTTTGGTCTTATGTAAGTTTTGAAATAATAGTCGAATCAATGAGATGAATGTTTCCTGTAAATTAGCATTTAAATCTGTATGTATACCATACGTCTGGGGTATTGTACTGTAGCATTATGTAAACAGCTATAAAAATTATTGTGCAAAAGGCTATGTGCAGTAATGAGCTGCACAGAGTCAATATTTGCTGTTACAGCACTTTTTAAAATGCATCAAGGAGCCTTAGGTACGCTTTGTGAAATTCTATAAGGAAATTGTCTAATCGATTGAGTTGGAGAATTCCACACTTAATTACAGTTCTTTGTCATAATGACTTACAAACATTGTTTATGTTATATTACTTTACTTTTTGTTGAAAAGTAATGTTTGGAAAATATTCCCAATGACTCAATTCAGTCTTAAATTAAATATCTTTCGATTCATTTACTTTCATAGAATAGAGGTGTCACTGTATATTATTGGAAGAAAATAACTTGTCCAAAACCTTAAAATCAGTTGTAATGTCCAAAAAAAAAAAAAAAAATTATATATATATATATATATATATATATATATATATATAGCTTTCTAAGTACAGTATAGGCTGAAATAGTAGAGAACCATACTAGTACATTGTGCAAGCATTTGGTTATTGTCTGTAGCTTCCCTGTTGCTATGCACAGCTTGGGACACAGAAAGGTTCATTAAATGTCTGGTCAGTGGTGGTAGAATGGTTGTTACTTTCTATTAAAGAAAGAAGTAAAATAGGGATCTTCAACTTCAGTCCTGTTGGGCAAGTGTCCAACTAAACACACAAACTGAACCTAATAATTAGCAGATTAGTTGAATCAGCTGTGTTTGAGCAAAAGAATCAACAAACTACAGTATGCTAGATACTGTCTCTCCAGCACTGGAGCTAAAGAACCCTAAAGTAAAGGCTGGATAACAAGCTATGCTTAGTAACAGATGAGCTACTGTCCCACCAAAACAAATGCCCCTATATGATGGGTGTAACTAATAAACTGTCATCTGAACAGTTATGAGTGTATTAAAAAACCCTCTGAGTCTTATCTACACTTGATCTACAGTACTAACCATATCTTCATGAAGAGAGTCTAGCAGCCCCTGAGGCCAGTACAGTCCTAATCCTCTTACAATTAACCTTGCTAATAGGAGTCATGAGCAAGAGCCAAGAGCAATGATTCACTTTTTTTTTAATAATAATATTTAGAAAATTATTTTAACACCTTGCTCAAGAGGTAGCAGTTGAACTTGAAGTTCACCTCTTAGTATCTTTCACCACCACCTCCTCCTCCACCTCCACCACCACCATATTTGATTACTACAGAAAGAAATCCATGCTCATTGATCTCCATGTTATGATAGTTTAAGAAAGCTCTATTGGGAAGTCGTTACTCACAAGGATATCACTGGGAAAAGCAGAGAATCTTGGCTTATTAGATGAAATCGATGACCTCTAAGAAACACGATCAAAGATAAAAAGAAATTAGAGCCGAGAAGGAGAGGAAGAGAGAGAGAGAAAAGACGTGACTGTCTGAGAGCAGTTCCTGGAGACAGCACGGAACATCTCCTAGCAACCACCCAAATATTCCCTGAACCCCAGAAAGAGCTGCTTAGTGATAACGCGTCATCGCTGCAGAGACCCTGTGCAGCAGACTGCAAAAACACAGAGCGACGAGATCTTTCAATTTGACCCCTGTTTCCTGAAACATGATTCCCAGAACCAGTATTTTTTTTTCATTACCTAAATGACAATCCTTTACACCTTATCATGTCTAAATGGATTATTTGCCCAAAATCACAGCCATGGCAACAACCTCTCTTTACGCAGAAGATTACGTAAAAAAAAAAGCATTCAGAGTTGCTGAATGGAGCTGACAGAGCTGTGCATGGCTTTTTCAAAAAAAAAAAAACATTGACTAAACTATGTCAATTTGCATTGATCACCTTTGAAGGGGAGATGCAGATGAGCTTAATGAACATTTACAATAGTGCTCTTTGCTCCAGGTCTCTGTCTTTATTTTTCATTTCATTAGGACCTCACTACTGAAGCTCAAAGGTCATAAATGAAAAATTTTAACTAGCTATTAATTTCCTGGATAGAAAAAAAAAAAACATGCACACACTATAAGATTACATTAAGCTTTGATCATGGTCTGAAAAGTTTGAAAATGATTCTTATGCTCTCAGCTATTTGAGTCCTCGAATATGCCTGTGCCATCAGATTAAAAAAAAAAATCTTTTGATGGGATAACCAGTATATCCAGGTAATCAGCTGACTTAATTTTATTGCCACATAACATTGCTGAGCCTATACATGACCAACTGAAGTAACCCCAGATCATAACACTGGATCCTACAGCTTGTACAATGGGCATTATGCATGAGGAACAGTGACATTCTTTTTAGCCAGGCAGTATATCAACATGTCTACTTTTACTGTGTTCCATCTACTGTAAGAGAAACTCATCACAAACTACTGCTTCACAAAGCATTTTTTGCACACCATGTATCTTTACTATGATCTACCATCCCACAAGCTGTTTCTCTGTAAATTTGTTCCTTATCAACCTCAAAACAGTTAAAAGTCATACAGAAGTTAAGTAACATTATAAGGTTAAGCACATGTACATTACAAATAAGGTGCTACTGTCAAGTTTCATACATCAGCTACTTATCATTATTTCATATTGTAAGAGCTGTGTGATCTGCAAATGTGCAAACTCAGCTCTTCAAAGTCAGATTTCCTTGTAGTCTCCTGCATATATTATTTGATAGTTGCCTCCTGGTCTGCAGGAAACGTCTGCATAATTAGGGCACAGACGTCCCGGTTGCCAGATCAGCTAGTGCCCGTTCGCTGATGTTTCATTGAAGCTCCATGATTCAGGAGGCACCCAAGGTCAAATAATGTACTGTAGAAGGACATCCTGTATAACATTGTAAACAGTCTTACTTTGAAAGATCAAATTAGTTTGTTGTTACACAAATGATGAATAGTGTTTCCACAGCACTACTGAATTCTCTAATCTGATTGGTCAGAAGGTGTTGATTTTCTATTAACGGTTCTTAAGTAACAGTTTAACTTGTACACCAAAGCAAACTAAAATGTATGTGATTATTGGTGGAGTGAATTGTTGTTGTTTGGAGATATCTACTCAGCGTTTTTGCTTTCAGTGTCAGCGATTTGAGTTGAGAACATGCTGCATTTTATTTTGTCTTAATAAATCCTAGAGAGTAAAAAAGAGAAGCTGTAAAAATGAACTATTGTTACAATGTACAGTAAAATGAACTAACCTGATTTATTAAAATTGCATAATATTTAATAAAAGAAAGCATGCAATTTTTTTTATTCTTTGACAAATTTTATTCTTTGCCAAAAGAAATTTAAAACACATTTCACAACTTTTAATAGAAAAATCATCAACGTTGACATGGAAATGTAGCGCATTATACCACTTCCTTGTAAATCATTTGTAGGCCAAAACATTTTTCCCTACACACCGTATTGTGCAAAGGTCTTGAGCCTCATTTCTTCAAATTTTACTTCCAAAGAGCCAGACTTTCTTGTGTTTCAAATGTAGGCTTGATTTTTTTTTTGACATTTTCACTTCTAATTTTCTGTCCAGCCAGACAAACCTTTCAAACTGTTTCACTTTTTAGAATAATATATTGTCTTTGTACTGTAAAAATTTGAAATGGTATACATTGTATATATCAGTTTATGTATAACCTACTAAAATAAATATAATCCTCAATTGTTAAAAAGCTTTTGCTTCACTGCCAGAGAATGACCACAAAGGACAATAAAACCAGCTTTCACATAAACTGCAATTTTATGGGTAAGAAAATGACTTTCGGAAATTTACAAGGTTTTAATTTGGATCTAGGTTCATTTTGATATCAAGTGGCTCTTTTAATTGTTTACTAATGTCACACAAGGAGTGTTGGTTAAAAAGGGTTATTTGTCCAAAAGCATAGGAAAAAACAGATGCTCTGTAATAAAAAAGAATTATTAGTGCTTTGGCAGAGTGAATCGTTTGTACTTTTATTAGAGAATCTGTCATAACTGTCTAGTCTTGTTCAGCATTGTCTTACACATATTAAGGGGGGAAAAAAGTGAATTTGAAAATGCAGATTGGTTATATTGGAACATTGTGTCATGTCTAAAGATTCATTCAAAGACCCACTGTCATATTTGTCTTCTGTGCATGGACTTTGCAAGAAGCAATTAAAAAGAGAGGTGCAGCATGTTACCGATAAACGGCAGCCAAGTTCAGCTTAATGCTGTATGGCAGACATGCTTATTATTCTCACACTAGCTCAGATTCTCACATATCAGCACTCAGGAGAGATAGAGGCTGGTAGCCTGCATGTGAGCATACAGGGTATGTGTGTATCACTGTTTGAATGCATAATGATAAAGAAGAAGAACCTGAATTCAGTGCATCAAGTAATAGCCTGTTCTTTAATTGGGCGGTAATTATACAGTAATAGTCATAAACTCAGATATAAATCTTCCCGTTTTATGTGTGAATTTTTGAAAGTACTGTGGATTTACTGTGTCACCCCAGATATACTGTTTTAAGCCTATAAATAAGGCAGGTGGGTTTATGGTGGTAGAAAAACAGTGCCCCCCACTGGAGTCTCCAACATCTCTCCAGCAGCTATAGACTGAACTGCTGAGATTTAAAATTAAATTCACAAGAAAGGGCTGACATAACAACCAAGCAGTGAGGTATTGAATGCAGAAGGAGCTTGTTTATTTAAGAATGTTTGGGTAGAATCCATACAATTGAGTCACTGGGAATCTTTAAACAATTACCAAAGACCTATCTATTTCTTCAATATTTGGGTCAACCCATTGAAACCAAATTAAAAAAATTAATCCTCAATCACAACAGTGTTTGACTGATGGTACTTTGTTAGTAACCTAGCAACCCAGTATAAGTGTATCTTATGATGGAAACTTTTTTGTAAATCACTCTGGATAGGAGCATCTGCCAAATGCTTAAATGTGTAAATATTTACAGAATATCTAATTTGTGCCTAATGTTGCCACATGATTAGATTGCTTAATAGCATTCATGAGACAGGAAGAAACCATAGGCATGGGAAGAACATGCAGAGAAAACCCAGAGAGAAAGTAAGCTTAACAACCTGGAACTGCCCACCAGACCAACATCCAAGCGATACTATGTGGATACTGCAGGTAATAAAATTACACTTCAATTTTGTAATGGTGCATACAGACATACTGAAGTCTGCGGTGTGGCTAAATGGATATACCTTATCATATTAAGATAATTATCAAGGCAAATAATGGAGGCCATGTATCAAGTATGATATATAAAAATATACCTACAACATAACATGTCATTACCAACGAGGAATTGAAATTGTGGTAAGCATCTCAGAAATGGGACTTGAGTTCAGAGTTGTGGTGCAATGTACAGGTAAGTGGTAGGCTTATATCAAGATAATACTGTACCATGTTATTATATGAACAGCAGAGTTGTACACTAATACACAATATTTCCGTCTCCATTTTAAAGTTAGCCTCTGACGAGCCAAGACTCCAGGATAATAATATTTGTGTATGTGTGCGTGTCTGTGAAATGGCAGGTTATTAATAATTCACAAAACCATATTCATATAATTTAGCTGGCACATGATTTATGCGGTTCTGAGCTTGATGAAATGCCTGTGATATTTTATACAATGAATCGGGGTCATGCAGGTTGTAGCAAGCATTAGAAGTAATTTGGAATCTCTTACCTTTATCTCCAGTTTTATTAGGCAGGGGAAAGGCTAAGTAATTAATTCACAGAATTCACATTTTATCGTCGGACATACACGTTTTTTTTTTTTTTTTTTGTAAATGTTTAGTTTTAGCCCATTTGCTGGTATCTTCAATGACCTTTGAGGAGGAAATGTGTAGAGTTGGTTAAAAGTTGGCCATAAACTTATTTTATGTGGTTGATTTATTTAAACTACAATAGTTGTGTCCTTTTAGCGATTCAGATCATCAGTGATTGTTCAAAACTAAAAATAGAACAGAAAGTAAACATCAGAATTTAGAGTGAAAAGATGGAAAACAATTGATGCACACGACAATTTAAAAAATAATTAATTAAAGACCCAAAGTAATTAATATAATTTATATTTTTGCCAACAGAAAGAAAGAAAAAAACAAGCAGAGCACACTATATTATACTACTACTACTACCAATAGTATTAAATAATAGTAAATAGTAGTAAAATAATTATATGTATAAAAATGTTATGCAATATATTAATACAAATATACAATTTATTTGGGCTCAAATAAGATCATTTATTTAACATTTTTATAATTATTACTGTAAATTATTATTTACTTTAATAGTAGTATTACTATTAATAGGGGGCCAGGGGTAGCTCAGTGGTTAAGGCATTGGACTACGGTTCGGAAGATCCCAGGTTCAAATCCCACAACCACCAAGTTTCCACTGTTGGGCCCTTGAGCAAGGCCCTTAACCCTCAATTGCTCAGATGTGTAATGAGATAAAAATGTAAGTCGCTCTGGATAAGAGCGTCTGCCAAATGCCTAAATGTAGTATACTGTGTATATATATATATACTGTATATATACTGTGTATACAGTATGTACTGTATATAAACATTTTATAAACACAGGGTGAAGTCAGTATACATGTGCTGGCTGTGGGAGGACTACTTTCGAAACAGAGCAGGTCACGTGACCAGACCCAGCACCCTCATTGGTCATATTTACTCAGTACGGAAGTACCTGCAGGAAGTTTTTGTTTTCGTCAATGTCACCTGTTTCTTGGGTTTTGTGTGTGTGTGTGTGTGTACAGGAGTATGAGCGCGTCGTTAGCGGTGCAGAGATTAGCCGGCCTGAGTGGGGCTCTGGCGGTCGGTGCCTGCGCTCATGGGGCTCATGGTGAGCTCATTTCAATTATTTATTCATGTATATATTCCCCCCCCCGCCCCCTCCTCGTAACCTTTATTACTTAACTAACTTCGGTTAACGCTTTGAGTTAATTTATAATAATAATAATAATAAGAAGAAGAAGAAGACAATTTACAAGCATTTACAATATAATAGTATCTACTCAATCTACTCAATATAATAGTATCTACTGATTTAACTGTGACAGTCACTTTGATTTGTATTGTAGTTTTTAAAGAGAGAAGCAAGGATGACTACCAGAGAGAGGTGTGTATACTTACAGGTATTAAGCAAACCACTATTATAAGCAATCCAGAATAATAAATATTGTATTATTGTACTGAGTAATCTGATTGAATGAGATGTGTTCCACATGTGGTGATAATAGACTGTAACAGCACTGGGACATTTAAGTCTATGTATCACTCCGTGTGCCAGGTGTTCTACAACCGTTAATTACACTAACTGTCCGTCACAGCATCGTGGGTGTTAGTTGGTCTGTATGGTCCGCCGTACTAAGGGGAGTGCAGATACCTGTCGAAAACCCACATTCAGAACCAGTCACAGAAGCACTTTCAGCTAGAAAACACATCTGATAACATTATGCCAACACTTTGATTCCTTAATAATTGCTTCCAAGCTATTCTTCATTGCATCTGAACTATCAGTGTTTGTTAATTTACAGCTACAAAGCAAACTAGCAACTAACACAAAGCTGAAAGCAGCTAATTACCGAATTAGCTGTAATTAACGAAAATTAGAACACCTACAGTATAATGGGAAATGATACATACTGTATAGTTAAAATATCCCAGTGCTGTTACTGTCTATTATCACCACTCATGGTATTCCATGGTATCAGATTACTCAGTCAGAACTAATTGTTGTATGAAGAGGAATAAATAATGACTTTGAGAGATGCTGTTATAGGAAGTATTTGCAGTGATTACCATAGCTTATTAAGACACTTTTCCTATTACTTTTTTTCTCATCATGTCTTATTTCTTACTGAAGTAATGAATCAAACCATGTTCCCAGCTCTACCGCACAGCCACTACCTATCATTTCTACCACAGTTTGGCTCTTTTAGGAGCTTCTCAATGCAGGAAGCCTGCTCTGGTAAGCACATATGCATCATATAAAAAACCAACCAACAAACAAAAAACATATGATCCACTACTGACTTATATTTATGCAAATTATGCATGTATAATGTTGCCTTTGTGTTTCTAGGCTGGAGCAATTCTCCTGACAGGCATGGGCTGCTTCTGTGGTCCTCTCTACCACCAGGCTTTAACGGGTGATCCCTCCCTCAGCAAGCTAGCACCTATTGGGGGTGTGCTTTTCATCTTCGGCTGGCTTGCCATGGGTGTCTGACCATTGACCTTGCATTTCTTTTCAACACAGCCTCCTGACTGTTGACAATTGCTTTCTGACAGGGAGTACTGGTGATATGGAGGGGAAGGTGGAGTTGTTCAGTTACGACTTGGAGATCATGATAAAGCTTGTGGATCACATTTGTACTTTTACAAAAAAAATAATAAAAAAAATCATACAAGGAAAAATAAATTGAATTATGACCAAATGGTGAGTAGTAGATGGCTACATATTACATAATGGCCCAAATCAAATTTATGTATTTATTTTTGGCCTGAGATGTAGACTTTTATTCAGAGCTGCAAATCTAATATTGTCAATCCAATTTGAGCCACTTTCATTTGTAGTCCTGTAGCTGTTACATATCCAGGACATGGCCACTTTTTTTTTTTATTAACATTATTTTACCACATTGGCAGCATGCCAACAGGCCTTGCTTTAAAAAAAACTGATGACTACCAATAATGGCAAAAGAAAGAAAAAACTTCTCTATGCCTTTTGCCTTCATGCTTTAATCATGGACAGAAAATGAAATTCCTGTTAACCAGAAACATGCATATTCTTCATGATGCTTCAAGACTTGTGCTTACATGTTCCTTTCCCTGTAAAGACTTTTTGTTTATTTGTTTGTTACATTATACATTTCGGTCATGCAATGTGATCTTGGTTTTAGAAATGTTCTGTTTACAAACGTAAAACTTCATAAATAATATCTGAACAATAATGCGTGTCGTGTGAGCATAGTGTTTGTTATTGTGATTTACTCTGTGCACCTTTGTTTTTTGGGTTGGAAAATATTTGGATATATATGTAGTGTAGATATATATATGGAAATTCCTTCAGGATCAATAAAGTATCTATCTATCTAAACACATAAATGCCCGGTTAAGCTACAAAAAAAGACTAATGTAATAAAAAGAAAAAAGCAAACAAACTACTACTACTACTGGTAATAATAATTATATTATTAATAATAGTAGCATAAATTATTTTCTATATCTTTTTTAAAACTACAAAAAAAGAGTATAACGTTTGACATTTTGCACCTATGTATATATGTAAATATTTGTCAGTAATAATATTTAAGTTCTCAGTCATAGCAGGTAAGCACAAATAAAACGTTATAAATACAGTGTGAAGTCAGTACACATGTGCTGGCTAAGATAGTGCTGCTTTCTGGCATTTACGAATGGGGCGGGTCACGTGATCCGACCCCGCACCCTGATTGGTCAAGTTGACTCAATACGGAAGTAGCTCCAGGAAATATCTCTCGTGAATGTCACCAGTTACAGTACTTCTGTTGTGTGTGTGAGTGTGTACTGTACGGTAGTATGAGCGCGTCGTTAGCGGTGCAGAGGTTAGCTGCCCTGAGCGGGGCTCTGGCGGTCGGTGCTGGAGCGTATGGGGCTCATGGTGAGCCCGTTACCTTTGTTTGTGTGTGTGTGTGTGTGTTCCCCGCCCCCTCCTCGTATTAAGTCACTGTGTTGAGTGAACTTCATCCCACATTGTAAACTAATAATAAGAGAAGGAGCATTTTACTGAGTCATCATATCTACTGATTTAACTGTGACTGTGAAGAATCAAACTTTACATTAAATTTTTATCCTAGGTTTCAGACGGAGTGACAGGGATGACTACCAGAAAGAGGTGTGTGTACTTATTAAACAGAACACTATTATAAGTGATCCAGTATGATAAATATTGTCATGTATTATTATACCACAGTAGATAATAATGTGATGTATAAAGTAGATTTCTCAAATCTCACGAGGTGGTATCAAAAAGTGCGGAGGCTAGTTTAGTTACAGATGACAATTATTTAATTATTGTTATTATTACTGGTGACAAACTTTGGGTGTATGGGTACGACCCTGAGCAAAACAAGAGTCTTTACAGTGGATGCGTCCATCCTCTCCACAATTGGAAAAGGCGAGGCGGGTCAGCAGCTTGACCAAGTGCATGCTTATCTTTTTCAACTTTCGGGGCATTGTGCATTAGGAATTCATCCCCAGGGGCCAGACCGTCAGTAGCGGATATTTCTACCTGTTTTTAAGGTGTCTGTGGGAGAACGTACAGTGGATGGAAAAACAACTAAACAAGAAAACCAAAGCTAATCTAGAATCTTTTTTATACCCCCTTGTAGTAACCATTACATAATCAATCATGATCAATCAAAAGTGGAAAAAATCACTTAGAGAAATGCTGCTATGGGGAAAAAAAATACTTGCAATGCTAGTATACCATTGATTGTTAGATGTATCAGTCCGGTAAGAAATAAAATATGAAAATTAAATGAGCAAGAGTGTTAACAAACTGTATCCTCAGCTCTACAGTACGGCCAATACCTATCATTTCTACCACAGTTTGGCTCTTTTAGGAGCCTCTCGATGCAGGAAGCCTGCTCTGGTAAGCACATATGCATCACATACAACACAGAAATTACATTTAAAAATGTTCAATGAATTTCATATGATCCAGGAGTAAATTGTTATAAAGATACAGTGGCTTGCAAAAGTATTCGGCCCCCTTGAACTTTTCCACATTTTGTCACATTACAGCCACAAACATGAATCAATTTTATTGGAATTCCACATGAAAGACCAATACAAAGTGGTGTACACGTGAGAAGTGGAACGAAAATCATACATGATTCCAAACATTTTTTTTTTTACAAATAAATAACTGAAAAGTGGGGTGTGTGTAATTATTTAGCCCCCTGAGTCAATACTTTGTAGAACCACCTTTTGCTGCAATTACAGCTGCCAGTCTTTTAGGGTATGTCTCTATCAGCTTTGCACATCTACTGTAGAGACTGAAATCCTTGCCCATTCTTCTTTGTAAAACAGCTCCAGCTCAGTCAGATTAGATGGACCACAGTTTTCAGATCTTGCCACAGATTCTCGATTGGATTTAGATCTGGACTTTGACTGGGCCATTCTAACACATGGATACGTTTTGTTTTAAACCATTCCATTGTTGCCCTGGCTTTATGTTTAGGATCGTTGTCCTGCTGGAAGGTGAACCTCCGCCCCAGTCTCAAGTCTTTTGCAGACTCCAAGAGGTTTTCTTCCAAGATTGCCCTGTATTTGGTGCCATCCATCTTCCCATCAACTCTGACCAGCTTCCCTGTCCCTGCTGAAGAGAAGCACCCCCAGAGCATGATGCTGCCACCACCATATTTGACAGTGCGGATGGTGTGTTCAGAGTGATGTGCAGTGTTAGTTTTCCGCCACACATAGTGTTTTGCATTTTGACCAAAAAGTTCCATTTTGGCCTCATCTGACCAGAGCACCCTCTTCCACATGTTTTCTGTGCAAACGGGACTTCTTATGGTTTTCTGTTAACAATGGCTTTCTTCTTGCCACTCTTCAATAAAGGCCAAATTTGTGCAGTGCACGACTAATAGTTGTCCCATGGACAGATTCCCCCACCTGAGCTGTAGATCTCTGCAGCTCGTCCAGAGTCACCATGGGCATCTTGGCTGCATTTCTGATCAGCGCTCTCCTTGTTCAGCCTGTGAGTTTAGGTGGACGGCCTTGACTTGGTAGGTTTGCAGTTGTGCCATACTCCTTCCATTTCTGAACGATCACTTGAACAGTGCTCCGTGGGATGTTCAAGGCTTTGAAAATCTTTTTGTAGCCTAAGCCTGCTTTAAATTTCTCAATAACTTTATCCCTGACCTGGTGTGTTCTTGGGACTTCATGGTGTTGATGCTCCCAATATTCTCTTAGACAACCTCTGAGGCCGTCACAGAGCAGCTGTATTTGTACTGACATTAGATTACACACAGGTGCACTCTATTTAGTCATTAGCACTCATCAGGCAATGTCTATGGGCAACTGACTGCAAAGGGGGCTGAATAATTACCCACACCCCACTTTGCAGTTATTTATTTGTAAAAAAATGTTTGGAATCATGTATGATTTTCGTTCCACTTCTCACGTGTACACCACTTTGTATTGGTCTTTCACGTGGAATTCCAATAAAATTGATTCATGTTTGTGGCTGTAATGTGACAAAATGTGGAAAAGTTCAAGGGGGTCGAATACTTTTTCAAGCCAATGTATATACGATATTCATATATAATGTTGCCTTTGTGTTTTTAGGCTGGAGCAATTCTCCTTACAGGCATGGGCTGCTTTTGTGGTCCCCTCTATCACCAAGCTTTAACAGGTGATCCCTCCTTAAGCAAGCTGGCACCTATCGGTGGTGTGCTTTTCATCGTCGGCTGGCTTGCCATGGCTGTCTGAGCATTGACCTTCCATTTCTGTTCAACACAGCCTCCTGATTGTTGACAATTGCTTTCTGACAAGAAGTGTAAGATTCAATTGTTAATAGCTGGAGATATGGAGGAGAAGGTGGAGTTGTTCAGTAACGTTTTGAGATCATGATAAAACTTTCAGATCACTTTTTACTTTTGCAGAAAAAACTTCCTTACAGAAAAAAAACAACTATTGAAGTATGACAGGATGATTAGTAGTAGTTGGCTACTTTAATATTACATAGTGGCCCAAATCATAATTTTTTTTTTTTGGTTTTGCTTTGGCCTGAGACGCATACCTTTTTCAGAGCTGTAAATCTAATCTTGTCAATCCAGTTTAAGCCACTTTCGTTTGCATTTGTAGAGCCAGGACACACATTTTTGAATTGCATCATATTACAATGTCACACTGGCAGCATTCCAGTGAGGCCTTGCTTAAAATAAATAGATGACTACTAATAATAATGCCCAAAACAGAATTCTGTGCTCTAATCATGGACAGAAAATTAAATACCAGTCAACCACTAACTCTTATAAATTCAGACGATTTGCGCTTAATTGTTTCTTTTTCTGTGATGGTTTATCTTGCAAGTATTTTTGTTTTGTGTATTCATAATACATTTATCTCATGCAATGTAATCTTGATTTCAGAAGTGCTTAATATACAAATGTAAACCACATTGATCGATAATGCCTGTAATATGAGGATATTGTTGCTTATTAAATTGCGATTTACTCTTTGCACCTTTTTGTTTCTTGGGTTGTAAAATAAATCTGTTGGAGAAAGTGATTGCCAGGTTGACCTTATGATATTGTAGAGGAGAAGGCTTGGTGAATAAGCTTCACAGGTCAGCACTGAGATGTCTCAATAACCCTTCGGGGATTGGTCTTGTGAGGTAAAATGGCACAAAGCTGTCCATTACCGTCAGCGCTTATTTTAAAGCAGCTGGAGATCCAATATCTCTGTATTCAAATGAAGAAAGAAATCTATAGATGGCACTAAATCCTGGATTCCTGACTTTAGGCCGAGCACTGGATTTGGGGACCTTTTAGAAAATTGGTTAATAAATCTCCAGCTCGGTTTGCTAGACCTGGCGTGTACGCATTGGGAGCGGGTGGTTGAGGGCTCACATAGACACTGCATGCCCCAATAAACCCTGATAGTTTCTCATAAAACCCTCATTAATTGGGATTGTTAGCGCCACTGCACAAATCGGGGTCAAGCAATCAAAGCTACTTGAATCTGCATTGCATCGGGCCAGTGGAAGAGCACACATTTCCCAGTACAAATAGGGCATCTATCTTGAAAATAAGGGTCTCTGCTGATCTACCTTAATTTTATAATGATTTTAAATGTCACTGTCACATTTAATTGGGCCTAATTTTGAGTTGAGGTTTCTGTTATGGGGAGGGTTATTTGACTTGTACAAGGAGGTTGTTTTGATAAGGATTTTGTTGTTGTTGTTCTTCCTCTGCATTTCTTGCTTCTGCCCTGACATTTTGGTAGTGAAGGAATTATACCACCCACTCATTACCGGAGTCAGATCAGCGTCTCCTTGTTAAAATCCATAAGGGCATAGTACGCCTCTGCTCTAGGAGACCTGCTGTGCTCTTATGGACCATGAAGTGTGTTTTCTCTCTCATCTATCAACTGCTAGGGAAGGTCCGCACTTCAGAAATCACTGTCTTGCATTCCTGGCACATCGACACAGTCTTGGGGTTGCTTTGTTATGTGGTTCTTGTGTTATCTCTGCTTGCTGGAGCTAAGAGCTGTGCCAGAGTAGTTTGGGTAATTAGTGTGGTGGCTGAAATGCTTGTAGCTGAACCACTGCTGAAGATAGCTAAAGATTTCTCTAATTGCATTTCACCTGTCCCTTTTATATCTGCCTCAACCCCCCACCCTTCTTTCTCTCTTTCACACACATATATAAAGTAATAGTCCTCATCGCCATTTGTACTGCATGCACGATTACCAGAAACAAGAATTTCAGCATGTTTGCCTTTATTGAGATAAGGATAGAAAACATATTTCTTCACAACTCAATTAAATTTTAATGAAAGCCTAAGGGGCAGTTAGACTTTGACATCTGCAAAACATTTTTAGTAGACCACTTTCAAGATTCATTCATTCATTCAACTTCTAACCTGACCTTGGACTAAAAAGCACGATGAATCCAGAGTCGATCCTGGGAACACTTGGGGGAGGGTGGGAGGATGACAAACACACACACACAAACACACACACACACACACACACATCTGTTTACTTGAATGTTTAGTGACAGTGTTAGGAAGCCAGAAGAACATGCAGTTAAGATAAAATGAGTAAAAACCTACAGACCTGAGAGCCTGAAGCCATGATGCAGACCTACTGTTCATCCGTGTAACCTTAATGTCTATTTAGTTAATCTTGTCCTCAAATTGAGCTCTAAATCTGTATAAAGATAAGCATGGCTGATAAAGGTTGGATGCTACAGAATGTTTGGATGTGACTGTTTTATTTGATGCTCTAGTTTGGGTTGCATCATGATATCTTACTGTAACTGTTTATTTATACAACAATCCCCCTTATATGCATAAGATGTCCAAAGATATATGTACTGTATGCTACATAGATGTGATCTCTAAAGATGCATATTCTATCATCTTCTTTTGCACAAACAGACAGCTTGTAATTCTCTCGCTTCACTGAGCTTAGAGCTCCAATGATTTTGCAGTACCTGTCCAAGTAGAGTTGACGTGGCTCTAAATAGTTACATACACCCACACACAAATGAACGTTCTGTTGTATAGAAAAACTCAAAAACACAAAATTTGGATTCTGTGTTCCTAAATGCAAAGCGGCTAACTTGTGTAGGATTACGGCAAAGACTCGGCTCATCTAGTTGGTGATCTACAAGATGATAAAAAATATGGCATCAACCACAATTACCGAAATTACATTCAGGGTTAAGAGTCTTGCTCAAGGGCCCAACAGTGGCAATTTGGTGGTGCTGTGGTTTGAACCTGGGACGTGTTAATTAGTCACCACTGAGCTACCTCTGCCCTATATTAGCATTGTTAGTATGAAGTTTTGTAGTCTGATCCGATTACACAGATTGTAGAGATGATGCGGTGAAAGCTAGACAAACCAATTTACATCATCAGTGTCTTTATGTTAACATAAAACAAAGGTGCTACCATCAGCAAGTAAATAGTGAAAGTGAAAGGAGGTTTAGCCAAAAAGAAACAAATACAGGATGGTTCTATCTATGTACCACATCGGGCAACAGATATACATCCGCTGTTTCAGTGGCAGCTGTTTACAGAGTCAGGTTGCCAGCTCAAACCCGATTGTATCTGAGCACTTGGGGTGAAGGACCTTGCTCAAGGGTCCGACACATGTGACCCAGCCACATTGGGGCTTAAACTGTGGACCTCTTGGTCCGCAGTCCAACACCTTAACCATGATCCACCCTTGCCCCCTGGTTCTGTCTACATGCGTCCTGGCACATTGGGCAACAGATCATCCGCCGTTTTTTGTGGCAGTTATTTACAATGTCGGATTGCCAGCTCAATCCCGATTGTATCTGAATTCTTGGGGGTGAAGGACCTTGCTCAAGGGTCCAACAGTGGCGACCCAATGGGGCTCAAACTGAGGACCACCTGATCTGCAGTTCATTACCTTAACCACCAAGCCAGCCCTGACACCGAAACCAATACAGAATTATTTTTAAATAAATAGACAATGAAAATCATGTATGACTTATAATAATTGTTAAGCTTTAATTTTCTTTTGGATTTATGAAAGGATGTACAATTCTAAAACTGACTTTTCTTCATACACACTAATGCTAATAACCAAAGCCCTTAGGCAGAAACACCATAATGTGTTGAGACCTGACTTCAATCTTCCATGATACTCACCTTATCCTTTAGTTCAGTTACAGATACAGGTAATGTCTCTTACACAGTGATGCAGCCTGTTATCAGAATCAATACGATTTCTGAACGTGTCCCTGCAGCATTCCATCTGCCTTTATCTTCCTCATTCTGTGTTCTAAAGGTGACTAAATCCTCTAGTGGGCTTTTATGGTTCGCAGTAAAGCTTGCTCAAAGTAAATGGCACATGAGCCTGAGATTTAGAGTTTCTAGCTCATCAAATCCGTTATTAGCTCCCACTACGTGGTCTCTTGAAATAGTGGCTGTGGCCTGCAAGGTACATTTCACAGACTGTATAAAAGATTCAGTGATGTGTATAAGGTTAAAAAAAAACATGTGTACCTTGTGCACATGTTCTGAAAAAAAGGGGGGATAAAATACACACAAACACTGCCAGGTTAACCTGTCTTAACCTTATCTTTCAGGAGACCAGAAATTAATCATGAAGTCAATGCCTGCTTCTCTTAAAAGCTGAATGAAAACTACTTGTTTGAGGAACATTTTTGAAGTTTAAGGCACATGCCATATGCAAACACAATTCAAAGTGCTTTACGTAGCTGAAAGCAAAATAAAGGAAGATAAGGAGGAAAGGCATGAATATGAATTGGGTCTAAAAAGAACTGCACTGTAGGCAGAATGTGATTAAGTGTCAAAAGCAGGGGGAAAAATCAAATGTTTTAGGTCTAGACAGCAAGAATTTGGTGTATATCTGAGATCGTCTAGGATGTGGATTAAGCAAAAAAAACAAGTCAAACTACGTGTTTGAAGTGCAAAATACTTTTGATTCAGAAAAAAGGGCCACTGGATCTATTTGTGACCCTGTTTGTGAAAACCCAGTAAAATGATTTGTGTGTGTTTGAATATATATACTGTATATATATATATATATATATATATATATATATATATATATATATATATTTTTTTTTTTTTTTTTTTAGCTGGGTTTTCACCGACAGGCTCAGATTTTTTGAGACGGAGTGCTAAATTTGTACTACAGTGCTAGCAAAAAACTACTTAAAACATAGCACATTTTTTTCTTTCTTTAAATACACAACAGTTTGGTCTGGTGGAACCATTTATTAATTTCTGATTAGACAAGGCAGGTGCCTTCCATGAGTGGAGATATTCTGGCACAACCTCACTCAGACTCACTCCGCATTGAATAAACAACCTGAATTATAGGATGTCAGCATTCGATTCATTCAGTGTAAGTTAGCTGGACTAAGCATAGTGGTTTTGAAGCATTACATTTGACAGTTGTCGAGTTAGTAAATGAGTTTAGGAGAATGAATGACTTAACATAAAATGTTGCCTTCAGTTAAGTCTACAAATTAATGAAGAAACCGTCTCTCAATCAGCTTCAATATGGAGTGAAGAAAGTGTTGGTCCCTTTAAAGTGTTTGACTCTAAACCCTGTACAAACAGTTTTTTAGAGCAAAATTTGAATTGGAATACACAAACATAACGCGGTCTGGTGTCTTCAAACACATTTTGTCATTGCATAAAAGCAATATTAGGCATATATGATGAATGAAATATGAATAGGCCTATATGAAGATGAATTTCAGGCAAATATATGCTTAAATTCTTTTTGTATAAAAAAAAAGTTGAGGGGGTGGGGTCAAGACTCATACATTCAACGTTTATGAATATAGAGTATATGTGCCTTAACATGACTGTTTGTGCTTATTAACATGTCTATAAAAAGACATGGAAAAAATTATATTCAATCTAATAAATGTGATCTTTTTGTAACTAGACGTACTACTGTACAGTACATGTACTACTGTGTTTTTTCCTGTCTTTACATCTGCTGCAAAAGAAGAAAAACTCCTTTAGCCATTCTATTATATTAAAAGATGTGAGAGTGCTCTGAGGAAGGCATTACGCTGCAGCTTTAAAAAAACTCTCTTTGGCCCTCCCACCACAGAACCAATTACCATCCCTGTAAGTCTCTCACATGCCACTTCAAAAGGGTGGCATTTCAAGGTAGCACTGCAATGAATAGGGTTAGGAGGAGATGCTGCAACCAGCAGTACTTCTGAAGATTTTTTTTTTTTATCATGTTTCACTTCATGCTAAAATCCGAGCAGGAAACGAAGAGAAGATGCATTTTAAAGCTCTGTGGGTTTGCCTGAAAAAAATGCCTCTAATGGCACTTCGTTGTTTAAAAAAAAAGTTGATATGGTATTTAGACTAATTTACACTGCTGATTGTTAAACATCAATGAGATGTAAAACAGCTATAAGATCTCATTTAGGTCCCTGGTTCTCAAAGTGGCAAAAATAACATTCTTTACATTTTTATACAAGCTCTGCAATTTATTTTAAAAGCATTTTTTAAAGTGCAATGCAACGTTACTTTAGATTTTATGAACTTTAAAATGGATGGAAAAAATAATCGTGGTATTTAATTAGTATTTAATAACACCCTTTAGCATTCATTCATTCATTTTCTATACCGCTTAATCCTGTGTTCAGGGTCGCGGGGGACCTGGAGCCTATCCCAGGAGACTTCGGGCACTAGACGGGGTACACCCTGGACAGGGTGCCAATCCATCGCAGGGCACACACACATACAAACACTCACACACTATGGGCAATTGAGGAACGCCAATTAGCCTAACCTACATATCTTTGGACTGTGGGAGGAAACCGGAGTACCCGGAGGAAACCCACCAAGCACGGGGAGAACATGCAAACTCCATGCACACAGAGATGGGAATCGAGCCTGGCCGGGGAATCAAACCCAGACCCTGGAGGTGCAAGGCGACAGTGCTAACCACTACACCACCGCGCCGCCCACCCTTTAGCAGACATCTCTAAATGCATTTTTTGACCCTCTTTTTATTGTGTTACACTAATAGTTCTAAGTAGAGCAGTGCAAGCAAGAACAAAAATATGGGTTAGTGCAATTATCTAATTGCAAAAGGGTGCAATTTATTACACATAAAACACATGCAGTCAGGGAATTATGTAGTTTGTCAATAATTTATGTATTTGCTATTTTTTAGTTAACTTTTGAGCTGCTTAATAAATAAAAAGCAATCCTCTTAACTGTTTCAACTGAGCTATTATGTGTCATTAGCCAGAATTTTTATAATTGAATACTAAATGGCACATTTAATAATTAAATATCAAAGTTTAAATTGCAATCGCAATATGTCTCTAAATAATCTCTAATAAAAATATAATTTTTGACAAAAGTTTTTGACCTTGCTACACATCCCAAAGCACAATAATTTCCATACCATATGCATGAAAGTATGCAATGTTAAATGTCAAATGTTGTCCCTATTCTTATTCATACATTTCTTTTGTGTTATGTTCAGGGTCTCAGGAAGCATGTAGCCTATAGCAGGAGACTTTAGGCACGAGTCAGGGCACACCAGGGCATGCATGCACACACACTACAGGCAATTTGGGAATGTCAGTTAGCATAATCTGTATGTCTTTTGTCTGTGGGAGGAAACCAAAGTACTCAGTACCAGAACGTTCACGTCTGATGACTCTATTATACAGATGTTTGTGCAAACAACATTGAACAATAGAACAATGCCCCACCATGACTTAAAACCTAAACCTTCCTGCATGTCCTGAGTGCCATAACGAAGTGTTACCTCATCTAATCTGAAAAAAAATTCGTGGCCTTCCAGAGCTTGTCTTGATCTCAACAGTTCCTCTTAACT
The DNA here is from genome assembly GCA_030522415.1 of Channallabes apus. NCBI lineage: Eukaryota > Metazoa > Chordata > Actinopteri > Siluriformes > Clariidae > Channallabes > Channallabes apus. The sequence continues at coordinate 34,543,595 of CM060108.1, forward strand.
GCCATTTCGAAATTACGTTTTGGACGGTGGAAAGTGTAAGCTGGAGGCACTTTATCGTTTCATACCTTGTCTCTGCTTTGCTGGCAATTACATTGATTTTCATATCCTCAGTCAGCCATTTAGAGGAGCTCATCATTGCTGATTGTTAGCATAAGGTTTGAAGAGTCATATAATTTATGCTGTGATATTATTATCATGATGGAAATTTTAATCCTAATGAGTTTTAATGAGGCCTAGCAAGTTTAGTACTGAAACTTTAAAACTGGGAGGGGGTCCAAACTTACTAATTTTTTTTCCAGTTCAGTTTAACCATATGATAAGTACTGTGCAGAGCTTGTGGTTACTTCCTTTGACTTTCAGTTTCAAGAGCTAATAAATAGGCATTTTGGCCAGGGGTGACCAAAATGTTCATATACTGTACAACTGTGTTATTTTATACTTATATTTCATTCAATTCTTCTTCTTTGTCTTTCGGCTGTTCCCTTTCAGGGGTCGGCATAGCGAATCATTGTGTTTCGCATTAATGATTTGACAAATATTTTACATCAGATGCCCTTTGTGACACAACCCTCTGCATTTATCCAGACTTGGGACTGGCACAAGAAGACACTGGATTGCGTCCCCCACCCCCCAACCGTGGTTGCATTACTTCTATTTCATTCAAAAACTCCAAAACTGCAGCTCTTGTGGAATGATCATGGTCTGCATTTGTCAGGACATACCTATAGAATTCCAAGGCAGAAAAATCATTGGGACAAAAAAATTAATTGGCAACAAGGTCATGGGTGGCCAAAGCTCAGTGATGCCCATGGGGAGTGAAGCCTGTGTAGGATCCAATAAAATCCAACAGATTGGTCATCGTTGCGCAGTCATCATCTACCCCGCTTTATTTTGTATACAGGGGACCTGAAGCCTATCCCAGGAGACTGAATGGACAAGGACAAGGTACCAATCTATTGTATTCACAGGCTTATTCACACAATATGGGCAACACCAATTGGAGTAATCTGCAAGTTTTTTGACTGTAGGAGAAAACCCACAGGGAGAACAGGTAAACTCCATGGACACAGATCCTGATGTGGGAATCGAACACGGACGCTGGGGTGCAAGGTAACAGTGCTAGCCACTATGCCACTGTGCCGTAGAAGGGCTAGTGTAGATCAAACTGAGGAAAAAGTTAATGCTGGTTGTGATAGAAAGATATCAGAACACACAGTGCCCACTGTTATGAGGCAAAGGAGGGAGGGGCTACTTAATATAGCCAGGTGGTCATAACTTTTTGGCTGGTTTGTTTAGCTTGATCCCACAGAAACACTACAAATCCCGGGATCCTCTGGGGCGGATGTGATTTCCGGGTTTGGTGTTGCCGTGGGAAGGCGTGTGCCGCGGAGACTAGTTGGAAATGACGGGAGCTGAAACCGGATTCCTAATCACATATCGAGAACAAACAGCGGGGTATAAGGCAGAGAGCTCGGACACTGCGATTTAGGGTGTGTGTTTCTGTGTGTTTGAGTACGCTTGGCATGCACTGTTTGAAAGTGTGTATCCTTCTAGATTCATGCACTTCGTCCCACCTGCGCTTAGCGTGCCTGCTAATCCTTAAAGCGGTGGAATCTGATTCCCCCCCCTTGACGCTCGGACTTTTCGCTACTAATGAGCTAAATGTGCAGATCCTCTCCTGCCGTCATCTCGGCTTTCTTTGCATTTCCTGGGTTTGTGCTGAACATTCAGAGGAGCTATAATTCACAGATAGCTGCGTTAGCTTCCTGAACTGCTTCACATTTGTGTAGTATTTTTTTTGCAAGTTAGCTGGGCATTAGCTGGCTAATTAGTTAGCCATAGCGCTACCTAGCCCTCTCGCTGAGTAGTTCTGTGATTTTTGTTTTGTGGTATAAAAAGTGAGGGGGAAAAACACACCAGTACAGATTACACGAGTAACGTGTACAGGGAGTCAGTGTTAACGCTGTAGCTTGTGTGTTAATGACCGTTAAACACCGGCTAATGGAGATTTCGGCCCAAATCGTGTACTAGCGTACTTGTTAGTATGTACATGCAGGACACTCAGTGGCAGGTTGCCATAGATACCGTACTATTCTCACATACTGAGTAGTAAGCTAGTATGCAGTTACCCTTCAGAGTAATTGTCTTGTCTCACTGACTTTCTTGGAAAAAGTTAAAGAGGGAAATCAACTAAATTTTTAATCTGTTGTCAAATTATTAAAGATTACATATAATCTCAATTAAAAGTTAGAATAAAATATATTGGTAGCACTGTCTCCTCGCATCTACAGGATCTCGGTTCGATTCCCACTTCCTGGTCTGTGTGCATGGAGTTTGCATGTTGCTTGGTGGGTTTCTTCTGGGTTTTCCAGTTTCCTTCCACAGTCCAAAGATTAGGCTAATTTCTGTTCCCATGTCGCCCCTAGTGTGAATGTGTATGTGAATCTTCTACAGTCGTAAAAATGTGAATAAAAACAATAATTATGACAGGGGCCTCCATGGTCCCTAGTTTGACTACAGAGCTTCCAAGATGGATGGATGGATGGAATAAAATGTTATATAGAAGGTTATTTAATCCACATTCCTTCTACACAAATACTCTTTGCTCTCCTCTTCTTTAACCACACACAACAATGTTTTAAGGTGAAACTGGAATTCTGTAACACTAAAAGTCCCAAAGTGTATACTACTCTGTTTGTCATATTAATAATGATAGTATCTATACCATAACCTCTGACATGGTTTTATAAAACTAAGGAGTCCAGCATGCTGTGTTACAAATTTGTCTTGTCTCAGGTTGGGCTCGATGGAGGCGATCAGGAGCGCGGTGACCCCGCGAGCACCGCCGTCGGTGAAGCGCGTGTCCGAGGTGGATTTCCGCTCAGGCACAGCATTGGAGCAGCTGGCCTCACACGTGCAGGAACTCGTGCAGCTAGAGCAAGGCGAGTTCGGCGACCAGACTGCACTCGAGGTGCACACCGCCAAAGACTTCATCTTTAACATGCTTGGTGAGAAGAAACTGTTTTCAAAAGTCCACAATAAAAAATAAACAGATTTATTTTACCTGTACAAGGTTTCAATCACAACCGGATCAGCTTATTCTAGGAAACTAATCAACAGGTCAGTGTTTTAATGCATTACCATCATTAGGTTTAGTTTTCAATAACATCACCCTCCCAAGTTTGTTATGCCACATTAATTTGCCAATGCTGATTTTTGTTTCATTTCACAAAGAATGACCTGTCTTATCTCATTAAATGCTAGAGATGTGGGGGGGAAAATTAATCCAGTTATGAATCGCAATTTTTTCGTGTATTGAACCCCCACGTTCACTGTCAAGTTGAGTTTTGAGACTTTGGAGGCATCGGAGCCTGTAAAACGTCACCGTTTTATAATTTTATAGGTTGTGCACTCTGTAGTATTTACACGTTTCATCCCATGTGGTACTAGTGAATTATTATCTAAGTTTGTTTAAAAATATTAATTATGCTGGAGGACAGAGATACATGCTGCTCAGATAAATGTTAAACTCTTGAAGTTAGTTTGTATAGTTTAAATGCTGCCCTTGGTTGTAAAACTGGCTATGTTCAATGAATCATTAAACTTTTTATGTTAAAAATCGTAACAAAATTACTGAAAAATGTCTCTCAATTTTATTTTAATCGGGGCTTGTGTATCAAGACGACCACAACTATTCACTAGTCATCAGTACACAATAGACTGTGCTACAGTGTCCCTGCATATTGTCCTAGATTCAACAAGATCACGTATAAGGAAAAAAAAAAAAGTCTTGTTTTTTCCAACAACATAGATTTTTACCAGCCTTTAGATATCTTTTGATGTTTGACTTAATAATCTTGTACTGTATAAACAGGCATGGATTATAATTGTATTGTTTATAGTTTAATCAAATGCAGATGGATAAATCCAGCCATATATTATTTCTTGCAGTAATATCCTGCCTTTATCAGAACCGTATCATAATATACACTTATTCTAGCTTGTAGAAATGTTGGGTAGATGAGTGAAAATGAATGAGTTCAAATCAAAGTAATTTTTTAAATGTACAGGAGTTATGTGTAGTTGTCTAGAAGATTCTTTTTGGGTATTATTGTAGCTGAATTCTGGAATGTACACAGCCAGCCAAAAGTTTGGACACGCCTTCTAATTCCATGGTCTATTCTGATTTTTATTTCTTTCCACATTGTAGATAAATGCTGCAGGCATCCAAAATATGCAATAATCTCCTTTGAACAGTTTATGCTGAGATGTGTCTTCTACTTAGTTCATCTGGAAAGTATTCACTGTGCTTCACTTTTTCCACATTTTATGTTACAGCCTCATTCCAAAATGGAAAAAATGAATTCCATTCCTTAAAATTCTACGAACAATACTCCATAATGACAACATGAAAGAAGATTTGCGAGATGTTTCAACAACTTCTACAAGGAGTCCACCTGTGGTAAATTCAGTTGAGTGGACATGATTTGGAAAGGCACATGTCTGTATCCAGTAAAGCCTGTCATGTCAGTGCACAAACCAAGCCATGAAGTCCAAGGGTTGGTCTGTAGACCTCCGGAACAGGATTTGTATGGAGGCACAGATCTGGGGAGGATCTCAAACAAACTTCCTTCATGTTGTCATTATGGGGTATTGTTTATAGTATTTTAAGGGAAAATAATTTTATCCATTTTTAACTAAGACTGCAGCATGAAAAAATGTGGGGAAAAGTGAAGGGTTGTGGATACTTTTCGGATGCTCTGTAAAACCTTCATATAACAGCTCTAATCTGAGGTGCTGTTTTTTGTTAATTGGTCATTTTTGTGGCTTGTAACTACAGTATAAATGAACTTCTCTGTAGCAGAGTTAAATTTTGGTCTTCATTAGAGCCAATTTCATCATGGTGATTGATGGGTTTTGCAAATGCACTCGACAATACTGCTCTTGCAAGAACTATTCCAGAACAACTGACCTTCGTGTTTTAAAATAACGTTGTTACTTAATTTCCTAATGTCATTCGTGGTATTTTATAGTTTTGAAATCTCCAATATTATACTTTGATGTACTTAAAAATATTTTACTTATTTTTATATAGATTTATTTGTAATCTTGCTTTGGTTGTCAATCTGCAGAGGTGCTGGTTATGGAGGAGTTTATCAAACTGTTTAACAGCAGTGAATTCAGTCAGTATAAATGGCAAAATATGCCCCAAACATTATTTATTTATTTATTTATTTTATTTTTTTGCACATGATTTGAAATAAATTTGGATAGACATAAATGTGGTTTAACTTTTGGCTTAAACTAGACTGTATACAATTAAATAAAATAGTTATTGTATATATTTTTTTAGATATAACCCCCCCCCCCCTTCATAGTCTCAATTGCAATATGCTGTACTGTGAATATGCTCAACTATTAAAGCTGAGCTATACATTTCTTTTAAATAAGAGTTCTCCATGTTGCTTCCATGTTGCAGACTGGATGAGGCAGAGTCATGTGACTACACACACACACACACACACACACACACACACACACACGGTAGTATGCGTTTAAGGCAGTAGTTCTCAAAGTGTGGGGCGCGCCCCACTAGTGGGGAATACAGACATGACAGGTGGGATGCAATGTACGGGAGGAAATTAGTGGAAAATAATAGGAAAGTACCTATTCTAATTCATGCTTTTCTTTATTGATAATGAAGAGCGTACTCTCAAAACTAAACAATCACACAGAAATAAATGGATCATTAATACAAAAGTAAATTGAATTGAAACCTGCGCGACCCACTGGGCAGCGCTGCGCGACTCTGACAGAAATAGACCGCGCCGACCATCAAAGTACATTTTACCCCGCTGGGATGCGCACGTACAAACCAGGCATGACAAGGCGGAAACAATATTAAACAATTCTGACATTTTAAATAAATTGTTTTTAAATAAAGCACAGTGAGTCGCGCAGGTTTGTGATTCGAGCGGCGCTGCGCGATCCACCGGGCTGTGCAAATAAACCAGATCAACTCTGCGCTATCCAGATAGTCGCGCTGCGCTGTATTTGCGCAGATATTTGGTTCAATCGGGTGCCGCGGTTTCGTCCCACCATTGACGTGTTTGGCTTCACATACACTTCGACAATGGAAGAAGACGGTGCAGCAGCAGTGAGTTTGCTTACATGTGACAAAACCGCCAACGAGGAGATTATAAAGAAAAAAGCTGCATCGTCTGTGGTGTGGAATTGGTTTGGGTATAAGAAAAGTGATACGAATGAGACGAACGTGATTTGCAAGTGCACTGTTTTAACAAGTGGTGGAAACACGTCAAATCTTTTCTATCATCTGAAATCCAAGCTTCCAAACGAATATGGCCAAAGTAAAAAAAATGCGGCAAACCTCAGCAATTCCCAGTTTAAATAAAATTACATTATGTAAAACAGTTTCTTTGTGTTTGAATTTTTATTTATGCACTTTCAGATACAAATTGCTATATTGCGATATATATATCATTATCGAGGTAGAAAATTGCTTCTACCATGATAGAAGATTTTGGTTATATCGCCCTGGAGCTTGGATTCATGGTGGGGATGGTGGGGGCAGAAGAGAGACCCGTGTGTGTTTTGTGTCTTAAACCGCTGGCAGCAGACCGCATGAGACCCAACAAATTAGGAAGACACTTGGAGACAACACACTCCAGTCACGTTAATAAGCCACTCGACTTCTTTCAAAGAAAGCTGGCAGAATACAGACAGCAGGATAATCGGATGGTAAAATCTGAATCAGTGGACAGCAAAGCACAAATGGCTTCATTCAAAGTTGCATACAGAATTGGCCAGTGCATAAAAAACTACAAACAATTGCTGAGCAGCTAATAAACATAGGGTCAATTATGCAAAGATAAGTGACAATTGCACGTGTATTTTATCTATTTTGAACTTGGTGTTGTTTGATCTTATTGGTTTAGAAATTGATATTTCAGTATAACAGTAAACTTGGCCGATTTCGTTATTATTTTGTTGACAAGTGGGGCTTGAAAATTCACTCACCCCCTTAAGTGGGGAATGACAGAAAAAGTTTGAGAACCACTGGTTTAAGGGAACAGTACATGAGGACACAAAGTGGAGAAATTACATTATTAACTTAACCTATCCTATTAAAAAATTAAAATTTGATTAAAAACAGAATAAAAGAAAAACACTTAAAAACTAACACAGGCCATATGAGGTTCTGATCTTCAGTTTAATGTTTTGATTAATTGCTGAGGCCTATACTGGACTGTATGGCCAGAATGTGTATATTGCCCATGCATCATATTTGTTTGTTGATTTAATCTAAAGCTTATGCTAGTATTACCATCCTAGTAAGAATATGTACAGTATAGTGTAGCTCATGGTATGTTAAGAACTGCTACAGTGACTATTCCTGATGCTCTATGCATCAGTGTTGATTGAGAAGACTACCACAGTTGATGAATGGTAATTTCAGGTCAAGTGGTGGCTTTTTTGGCTTTTACTGGTCACTTTAGTCATTAAAATTTGCTTACATGAATCGAATGCACCATTTACGGAAACCTTTTGTCACTGTTCAATATGAAAAGAAGAGCACTAATTGTTGGCTGTCATTTCATATCACAAAGGAAATGCTGCCTATTGACACGGAGTACATTCTCAAAATAGTACAGTTGCATTATGTAAGAGCTGAAAAAAATTAGAATTAATTGTTTGTAAATAAAAAAGGTTATGAAAAACGGAGAAGAATTCAAAAAGATGAAGTTCAAAAGCTATAGGTGTGTCAAAAAGTCAAGAGTTTTCCATGGCATCTTCAAGTACAGAGAAACAGAATTGTTTACTCTTGTTTTCTTCTAAGCAGTGCAGTAACAAGTTGAAATGCTTCAGAAACATAATGGCGATGGGTCCAAGGCCATATAATTTTGTCGAACATTGGTGGCGTTGCCACATGCCTTGGATTTCCCTGTCTCCTGTGACCAATAGGTGGCACTGCTCCCATCCACTTCCTTTCTCTGCCATAGCACCACTAGCCTAATACTGTATTCTCTCTTCTGAATGTCTCTCTTTACTCATTGTCCAGCCCCCACACACAGGGTATCCATCATCCCGCTTTCCTTTTCTTCTTAATGTGACAATAGAATGGCTAGCGATACTTACTCGGGCTCTTTATACAGTAGTTCTGTTAATTCTTAAAATTTCATAACTGCCCATAATCTTGTCAAACACTGGATTAGTTCACTGACAGCTTCTCTGTATCTGCCTCTCTCTCTCTCTCCCTCTCTCTCAGCCTGTTACACTCCCATTTTTCTCTTTGTCTCATTGTCGCCTTGCGTTTTCCTCACTGCATAATCCGTCTTGTGTTTTCTGTTCTTTGCCTCCTGGAGAGATGTATTTATCTCCTGTATGTTGAGTGTTTCTTTTTATCTGGCCCCCACCCCTAAGGGTGCAGATAGATTTCTCTCTCTCTCTCTCTCTCTCTCTCTCTCTCTCTCTATATATATATATATATATATATATATATATATATATATATATATATATATATATATATATATATATATAAAATATAATCATAATTTTTTTATTTATTTTTTTATCTTATCTCTCTGCTCATCTCTAGTGCTTTATTTTTCCTGCATTTGTGCCCTCCCGCATTCAAGTTGACTTGTGTCTGGAAACTAAGCGAAGAAGCTGCAAAACTCTATTCCATTTTTTCTCTTTATTTAGCTTGTAGCTGTTTAGTGATTAAAAGATTGTTTTAGTATTGAACATTACACACAGGCTTTGAGACGGTACCTAAGCTGATGGAAGCAATTGCTTAATACTCTAGATCTGCATGTGCTTTCGGGTGAAAGTAGAAGATTTAAAATGTGTGCTGTATGGTTTTAATACAGGTATTTTTTTTAAAGAGAGTGGTTGATGTTTTTACAGAGTTTATACTGATATTGAAATCGCGCAGGGAACATTGCTATTCCAGTCAAAATAGTTTGTTATGGTAGCACGCCCTATCTCGCACCTTCCCTTTCCGCCATTAGCATAATCTTGCAATGTTTATTTGTGCAAAAACGGCAAACTCTCAACTTTTCTCTCCCAGAAGAACTCATTATACTGTAGCAGTGTTACAGCATTATTAGCCAGACAATTCAACAAACATCAAAGCAGCTGGTCTTCTGTCCTCACAGGTCATTAGGTCATTAAGCAAATGAAGGACAACCACTAATTCAGAAAGCAAACTACATCAAGGGGTTGTTTTGGGATTTGATTAATGTTTGGATGATGAATATATTCATCCAAACAAAATTAAATTTCTGAGAAATAATGCAGAAAGTTTTGAAGTTAATTTCTGATGTATATTGCCTTCCAAGAGCACAAAGCCTTAATCAAGTATTCCATTTACAGTGGTATCCCAGTGTAGAGACAAAAGTGAAATTTTAACAACCCAAGTGTTTTAATGACGATCTAATTTATTTTTTTAACAATCTCAATCAAGATAAGTTGTAGTTTCATCCAATTAAATAGCTATATATTATAATAGACAACATTAAGTTCGAATTCTTCTAACTCTGCTGGATCCTGTTGGGTATAGAATCAAAAGACGTCTGCAGTACTCTGGTGTCACTCGCTCAATCCGTACCTTCTTCATTTCTTGATTGCTACTGCCTTCTTCACCAGTATTCAACAGTTTTCTATTGGGTTTGGGTCTGAAGATCCAGTCCATGGCTCCAGAAGCTCATTCCATTGTCATATACTGTAGCCAGGTTTTGACTAGTTTTAAGGTTAATTAGCACAACTCTTCAGCCAAATAGGCTGGAATTAAAGCTGCGTTCCATTCCGAAGTGTACTTCACAGGGCGCTCCCTACTGTGGAAATTTCACACTAAGAATATTGAATATTTATTTAAAATAAAAACTGGTACCATTTTAAAACATATACTATTGATATGTGTATAACTTTTTTAAATAAATTAGTGATTAATAATAATTGATTAAAGATTGATGTGGATTTAAAAAAAATTTTTTTAGAGGTTACTAGCCTATATAATATGAAGGATTTCTTGTTCAATTAAAATTGTCATTTTAATATTATGTCGTCCTTGATAATAAATATATTAATCCGTTTTCGAGCTCCAGCGAGACACAATGACTTATTGGAAATCTTTAATTCCCTTTTCCCTTCTGTTCTCTCGTTCCCTACACCATTCGCAGTTTCCTTTGAACTGAGCATTTTCGCTCCCTCAGGTTTGGAATCACACTTAAGATGGCTGAACATCCTACGAAATGTACTTCGCAGGGTGTTTCAAGCCGATCGGAACGCACCTCTAGTGAAAGGCTAATGAGTCAAATCACCTGTTTTGTGCGCATGCGCAGATCCGATAGTTAGCAAAACTCGATGGGTAGCATTTTTCGATTGAACACCGGCTTATCCAACAGGCAATACCGGAGGTCGCCTAGGGCACCAGATTACAACAATGGCCCTGCACATGTTATTAAAAGTATTTCCTTTTCAACACAATAGTGTGAATACAAAAATACATATTATGCTTGGAACACATTTACCCATTAAACATGATACAATTCACAATGACGGTGAGGGGAAACAAAATGACCCATCATATTAAATAAAAAGGATAACTCTGTATAATTAACACATGCCAAATTGCTGAAAACGATAATAAATACAAAATAACACTAAATAAAAACATAAAAGATTTCGTATAATACGAAGATCATAGTATTCGTATACAGAGAATCCACTACATCTCTTCCAATTGCTCATGTTTGTTGTCCTATATTAGATATGCCCTTATAATTTTTTAATGTTTCATTATTTATTAGGCATTTGATTGACAAATGTGCTGTCAAATTTAAAGTTCCCAATATTTGTATTTGTATTTTTATTATTATTTTATTTATCCTTTCTTTTACTGAGAATGTCCCATTGAGATACATTCTCTCTTCTTCCAGGGAGTCCTGGCCAAGGTGGCAGCAACAGAGTTTAAAAGTTTCAACATGTATAGAACATACATACAGAATACAGACTACAAAAATGCAATTACATAAACAAACATGGACTAAAAGACAAGCAGATGGGAATTCCAAATGTCAAAATGAGACAGAATTATGAGCGAGAAAATAAAGAATTCAAAATACCTGTATATATGTACTAAAGAATTGACCTAACATGACATGTTGTATAAGAACTGAATTTAAAAGATTTTTGAAAACATTTAGAGAGGGTAAGGAGTCCAAATTTAGGATCATTTTGTAATGAATTCCACTCATGTGGTGCATATGAAGAAAAAGCAGTTTTGCCTAACTCTGTCCATGTTGTTGGAGAATGAAGGAGTTTTACTGATGAACGAGTACTGAAAATGTTAGTGTGAAGTGTCAGTAGATTACATATGTACTGGGGTAGTTTACCTATTAAAGCCTTTTCAATAAATGATGGGCAGTGAGATTTCCTTCTAAGGTGCAATGATGTCCATTGCAGCATGTCCTATAGATTACAGTGATGTCTTCTTGCTGCAGCCCAGTTACAAATCTCAAAGCAGAATGATGGACAATGTCCAGCTTTTTTAGATGCATGCATACAGTATATACTATGTCACCATAATTTAACACTGATGGGAAAGTACTCGGTACTAATCGCTTTCTGGCAGTAAAGGGAAAGCATTTTTTAAAACGGTAATAAAAACCTAATTTAGGATGAAGCTTTCTCAATATACTTTCTATATGGCCTCCAAATCATCAATCCAGTGATGACGAGTTTTAATCATTATGGTAATATGGATTTAACTGATTTGTGTATTGCCTCTCACAACGTCCTCTGTCTCGTTGCCGATTTTACACGGTGCAAGCGTATAGGCTAAATGTGTAATGTCTGTGCAAAGTAGCGATATATACACTTTCTGAATTAAATGTGCATGTCTTTGCGTGTCACTTGTGAGAGTGCTGTCTGTCATTGGGTGTTGCTATGTTACCTGGTTGTTAGCTTACAGTGGCGGGAGATTTAACTGTACAACGAGCAGCTTAGGGTGGCAGCTACTGTAGTTCACCATGCAAACGGAAAAAACATACTACAGAAATATAAATCGGAGACGGAGAGCCCAGAGTGCATAATCTTTCTCTTCATTGTTGCAGTCGCAATTTTAATGTGGTACAGTTTGCTCGTAGAGATGGTTTGGTTTGTGATTGTTTAATATGACAATTCTGAGATTCCTTTTCATATTTAATTAAAAAATAAATAAATAAATAAATTACTATACACATTCTTAATTGCAGATGCTGAAATGACATACACTATTACACCAGTGGGCCCAGTTTTTATGATCCCGCCTAGAGCCTCTCATCCCCGCAGGCCGCCACTGGGTAGAACTATAATGCATGACATGTTTCAATACTTTTGGACACCAAAGTATCATACAACAAAAGCAAGGTTTTGGCTGCATGTCCTTGTTACGTTTATAACGATAAACTTTGTGGCTTTAAACACATACTTTGCCTGTAAATGGATTTTAATTTTTCCACCACGCGAATAACATTTAAGACAGAACAGAACTTACTAAGGGCTCAAGGGCAATTAACTGTTTAACAGCCTCTAATTACACACAGATTGTAACTTAATGTGCAAATGTTTATTGTCCCTCTTTTCATAAAATCACAGCTGAACTGCTTCTTAAATATTTGATTAGTGTTTCCATTTGCGTGCCAAATACTTGTTCTAAAATCACCTTAGGATAGTCCTGTTTAATACCATTGTTCCTTAATTAATCTTAAGTTTAAATATGTTGTGTTACAGAATATATTCATTTATAATCATTAGGTTGCAAAACACCCCCCTGAAGCACATTTTATTCTATAGGTTTATGTGACAAAATTTGTGATGCGTTTAGTGATCAATCTGGTGCTAAATTGCTGTCTCCTCGATGGTGCTGTGGTCCTGTTAGTGGTTGTCTCATGCATTCACGAGAAGTGATCTTCAACGCAGGTACAGTAGTGTTTAATAGGAGGAAAAATTGAGCGTTCTCAAATGCAATCATAATACTCAGTTTTCTCCGTTAATGTCGACATCTAATTGCAAGAGCTTTGTCTCCCTGTCAATTTCATATTCATGATAAATCCAGTGGAGAAGTAGTAAAGACTGTTGCACAATTCACTTTGTTTATACGAGGAGAGACAGCCCAAGCAACACAGTTAACACTTTTAATCGATTTAAATCTTGATAGTAGTCTTACTTTTTAATGATTAATTAATAAACAATAACATGTCTAATGCAAAGTGTTTTGGGTGGATTTTCATGTAGATGGTATACATCAGAGCAATCAGCTATTTACTGTATATGAAATAAGACAACTTTTTTTTATTATTAAGGATAGGAGAAATGTACCAAAAGTAATGCAAAAGTAACTATAACATAGAATTGGTTTTATCAACTGACATGGGTTGTTCAAATTTTATTCACATTTTATTAGAATAACTCTGTACAAGTACTACTCAACATGGTCTCCATTACAAGTGATGCATTTGTGTCATGGTTGAACCCAACCATTGAATCCTCTTTGAAAATTCCCCTTTGTCACAGTTGATGCTCTCCCAGTGCACTACAGAATGTTTTTATGGAGATGACTCCATTGATGAGCGACGTGCACAGATGGATGAAGTTTGACTAAGGCGAAACCAGAATTTGAGATCAAAGCACATAGAGGGGATTTTCAAAGAGGATTGAATAGTCGGGCTCAAGGATGGTACGGAGAATATGATGTAGTGCTTTTGTAAAGATATAAAGAGGAAGAGCTACTCTACCAACATCTGCAATTTGAACAATCTAATGCAAGTACATTTATATAAAAAAAATATGCCTACTTTTTGGATAGTGAGCTGAGTGAGTCACAGGGCTGAGTTTACACTCCTATTCATGCATCATGTGTATTTTGGGATTGGACCATATCAATAAGTATGATCACCCTAGAATACACTATTTCTGGCATGATGGTTTGTGGTGAGTTATATTGCGTGCAACAATCCCCTTTGCTGCTGTAAATCATAATTAATTCCCCTCATAACTCAGCCTTGACCCGAGACAGCTGAAAGATGAGCGCTTGAAAGATTGAATGTGATTAATTCCATATCGATGCCTGCATATTTTATAAACACAATTCAAACTCTGACATGAAATGCCATCACAGATTTTGGTTCGGGGCATGAAGCTTCTCTGTGGTATGTTTATTCTGGCTTATTGAAGCACAAGTGTTAACTTGCATGTAGTAAAGAGCTATGTATATTCTCTTATCATCTTATTTAATTAAGATAGCTTGATCTATTTGAGGACAAAGAGAGAAAGATGACCGTAGGTCTCATAAGGAACACATATGCATAACTATATTGCTGGATGTGATCTGTACGATTCACAGCTCTAAAGTTCACATAATCTTACAATCACATCAGCCTATTAAAAGTGTTTTATGTCATTCATTACTGAATAAAATACTAACCATTGGCATATTTCTATGAGAGCAGTAACCTATTGAGTTGTGCTATTACTTTAATTCAGGCAACATCATGTTCCCTCACTTTTTATTATTTTCTCGCAAGTTATTGTCTTACAGTATATGATATGTCTTGCATAATACTCCACAGTTGAGTAGAATAGAAATTGTGTAAACAACTTCAATATTATAAGAGTATGGTGGGGGGGGGCGCAAAACACATCAAGCTTTTTCATCTTTAAACATTATACAAGCCTGGTTAGTTTGTTGCATTTTCTTGTGGTTCAGCTGATTATTCCAAAGAGTGTAGAGCGCCAGGAGAAATTAATATAATCTGCAATATAGTGCATCTAAATTATCTGCTTATTTCATGGTACAGTGAACAAGCAAAAATAATTCCACTATTTTTATTTTTACTCTACTTCTTGTCTCAAAGCATTCTTGCTCTAAATTGTTTTAATCACTTTTTCCTCTTTTCCCTTTCAAGCCCCTTCTTTTCACACTTATTCACACATGGCCTGGTCCAGAATTCTTACACCCACGCTTCCATCACTGTGTAGAACAAGGATCGCACGCTGATTTTAGTTTGCACATAATTGAACGAGTGAAATTATTATACAAGATATAAACTGCAGGCTGGATTTCAGTATCTCACATACAGTATATAACCACAGTATCTTGTTCCCTGGAGCTTTTTTGAGACTTAAAAATTACTATATTTTCCAAAGGCTGGTAAAATTGTGAAAACCATACTTGTTCAGTTAAATGTTGCCTTGGGTTGTGAAAGGATGACATTTTAAAACATAAACTCAAAGGCAGTTGGATTCAATCCCTATTGATAATGTCATTGAACATTCTGTATTACGCTCCATTCTAAAGTATGGTCCTGTTCCCCCCCCCCCCCCCCCCCCCGTGTGTAATATACATTTTCTTACTCACTGACTGTGTCTTCTCTCAGGCCTGGTTCAGAAGGTGGACAAGAGGCTCCCAGTTGCAAACGAGTACCTGCTGTTGTCAGGTGGTGCCAGGGAGGGTGTTCTTGATCTAAACCCAGAGGAGCTGGGTGATTATGTCAGAGGTGTGGACTTTGACCTGGACTTCACCCTTCTTGTCCCTGCCCTCAAACTGCATGACCGGAACCAGCCAGTAACTTTGGATATGCGCCAGTCTCCACTCTGCCACTCCTGGCTTAGCTTACGACTTTGCGACCCAGCCATGCTATCCCGATGGGGTATCTGCTGTGAAGACGAACCTAATGTGCAGCGCCAGGAAGATGGTGAAGAGGAAGAAGGTGGGTCCATATTGGGCACCATTCCCTCCCTACAGTCCTCACAGTCCTTGGATGGATGTTATTTCTCCCCACTGCTGGTCACAGAGTGGTTCTGGAATGTCGTGGGCTCAGCAGTGGAGGAGCTAAAGCGGCACCCACAAAGAGGAATTCCAGTTCCTGATCGTGTGGAGCGCAATGGACCGTTGACCACGCTGATTCTCAAAGCGGGCACCAGCCGTGTCCTCTATGATCTTTTGCCTGTCGTGTCATTTCGAGGCTGGCCAGCTGTGGCACAAAGCTGGCTCACTACCAACCACTTTTGGGATGGAAAGATCACAGAGGAGGAGGCCATCAGTGGGTTTTATCTTCTCCCTTGCTTCTCCCCAATTGTTGGCTCAGCTTCCAGGCCAGACCGTGAATGGAGACTCGCCTTTTCTCGGAGCGAGGTCCAGTTGAAGAAGTGCGTGCCTTTTCCTATGGCTGCAGCCTTCCAGGCAGCCAAAGCTGTTGTGTCCAGACTATTGGCACGCCCCCGCACTGGTCTTAGCCTTTACCACCTGCGCACGCTACTTTTCTGGGCTTGTGACCGCTTACCCGCAGCCTACTTGAGCTGTTCAGAGCAAGAGACGCCAGCCCGGCTGTTCCTGGGTCTCCTGGATGACCTGGCGCACTGTGTGCTAGGTAAAAACTGCCCTAACTATTTCCTCCCACAGTGCAACATGTTGGAACATCTTACCGACGAGGCAGCCTTACTAGTGGCCCGGAAACTAGCACATTTAAGATCGGATCCAGCTGAACATTTGCGTGCGGCACTGGAGCAAGCCCGGCAGGCTTGCCAGCTGAAACGAGAAGCTGCTGGAACGAGTAACGGGCACGGGGCATCGTCGCCAACCTCTGGCACTTCCAAAGCCACCTCCCCCCAAGATGACCGTCTAGCCCAAAGACTGCAGCAGCTGGTTACAGAAAACCCAGGAAAGTCTATTTCGGTTTTCCTCAACCCAGATGACGTGACCAGGCCGCATTTCCGCATCGACGATAAATTCTACTGAACTGGTGGAGCCCCCAACTCGAGCACTACGCGCCGCCTAAGGATAAAGTAACATCCATTCTTCTTCCTTAGCCACTGAGGTAAAGCTGATCTTCAAAGTTAAGAGCACACACACACACACACACACACACACACACACACACACACACACACACACACACACACACACACACACACACTCCTTCACTGTGCATTATGTTGTACTGTATTCAACCCTTCACATGCAGGCTGGGCACAATCAGATGTATTTTGGCCAACACTACAAGCTGCAAGCCAGCTCTGCGAAATATGATTAAGCTGCTACTAGAGAGACCATCTGTCCCAAATCAAGTCTGCTGTCAGCTACATGGCTGCGCTACCAAAAGAAACAAACAAAAAAAAAATCACCAAATGGAGGAAGGCACAAGAGCGGCTGTTTTCAGATCTTGTATAGCATTTGATGAGAGGCCTTGAAGCTGTATTGCTCAGTGAAATCTTAATCCTGCAGCCTGTACTGGATTATAGTATCTTGCACAGCATGAAACAATAGTTAAGGGATTAAAAAAACCTGCTACATACTGCTGAGGATTTTTTTATTTTGACTTTTTGTTATACACTAGTATGCAGGAAGGTGGGCAAAGGATCTACTGTAAACCAAGATACATTTCAAATTATTATTTTTTTTTTTTAAATGGCAAAAGAATTGGTTCGACTGACACTGAATATTGTTTTCTTCTTTCCTTTATCTCCTACTCATCTCGTTCTCTTTCTCAGGTAGATTTTGTTGTAAAGATGAAGGCATTTCCAATGTGTATGGCATTGCCTCTGTGCCTCCTACTATTTTATTAGTCTCAAATAACAGACAACAATTAAAAGGCAGCCTTAGGCTTGGAAGCCATGATGGCTAGGTGATGAGAGAGAGGTTGAGGTAAAGGTCTAGCAAGTCTCCAGTGCATTACTTTTAAGTCAGCCTTGTCTTACACAAGACTAGCCTGAGCCCCAGAGCAGCACTAAAGCTATCTTTAGGAAAAGCCACGGGCCTAAAGCTTTTCAGAATGTGAGTTTTCTTACAGCAGCATCAGGACTTGGTGCATTATGGATACATTTCTTTTCTTTGTTTGTTTACTTGCATTCAGTACATTTATTCAAACAGAACCACAGAGGAAAGTTCTGCCAGTGGCACAAATAAATAAGCTCGATCTGACTACTCTGATGAAATGTCAATACTTCTGCCTGTCAAAAGATGATTTCATTAAAATTGTTGGTGTCCTATGATTGTGTATCATGTTTGTTTGTTGGTTTAGCTTTTGACATTGATTTGCTGATTTGCTCTCAGCTCGGTGCTTGACAACACTGTAATCTTTACAATATGGAAATATGATATACTTAATTTTATGCATTTCTTTTTTTGTGTTTGCTACCAATGCACGTATGAGGAAGCTCATAAATACTGAAATCCTTGTTAAATATGTTTTGAATTACAAAACATCATTAGCTAAGCTAATTATGATAACTGCCTGAGACAGAGTGCTATTAATACGTGTTATACAGAAGATGTGTTTTTGTATGCGTGTGTGCTGGCGCGATGTCGGGTCCGATCTTGCTTCAGAGATGTGCCGTTTTTGCTTTGGGATGGATGAACGAACGACTAAAGGGATGGATGTAGTGAGAGAGCCAGCAGCAGTCTCAATTGGCAGATTAGCCAGAAGTGATGGAGCACCTGGGAGTTCAGACAGCTGCATCTCTTTCTCTCTCCCGCTCTCGTCATGTCTGACTCGTTCTCTTTTATCTATCGTTCTCCATCATAGCGCTTTCCTTTTCTTTAATTTTGAGTTCGACACATCCCGAAATATACCCCAAAAGTAGATGTCATGCTCTTGAAGAACGTGTGCTGCAAAACAGGCTTGTTGTGATTCCGTCTTCTTTTTGAATAGCTGTAAATTGCTTGTAAGTGCGATACATTTGGTAGGTTGATGTCATTCACTTGAAAGATCGGATACTACTGAATAGACTGAAAGCACACAACCATCATACACTTGTTAAAAAAAAAAAAAAAAAAGCCAAAGGACGAGTTTAGATCATGCTTGGATACTGCAGAATGTAACAGATGTAACGAGTTATTTAAACAGGCTTGAACCATGTACACTATTTATATAATTGTTTATATCGTTTCAGAGCATTAACATATGTTTTCTTGAAGTCTGATCACTGTACCGTACAATGCCTAATCTTGTATGAACAATCGTCCTATGCAATTTTGCTGTGTGTGTGTGTCGAGAGCATATCTGTTTTAGTGAAATATGAGCCCCTGCCCTGGCTGCAGTAATTACCAAGAACGTTATGTAACGGAGGAAAACGATTGCAGTGGCACAAATCGAACTGTTTCTGCCTCAGGGGATGACTGGATGTTCTAATAGCCACAATTTGGATGTGATAACGTTATCAAAACCAAAGCATATAACCATGGCTACTTTCCCTACAATTTGCAGTCATTTCAAGTTGACAAAGCAAAGGCTGTAATTTGATCAAGCAGGCAGTTATTAAAGTGATTGTACAGAAGTGTGGTCGTGACGTGAACAACGATAACGAATGTATACACGTTTTATGTTGAAAATTACTTTCATCTCAATGAACCTGGAATGAAAAACAAGACTCAAATGAAATTGTGCAGTGATACATAAAGGAGTTTATATTGGGTATATTTCTTGTACCAAATTAGTTCCTTTTTTTTTCTATTCTTATAATTTTGTGTGTATTTGCTGTAATGCACTAATGGCATTTTGGTTGTTTTATTATTTATCTTTTTAATCATGTGCGATGCTGTTAATCGTAGCATGAAATAAAATATTACATTATATAAAAAAGATCATGTGGACAATGTTATTATCGCTTCACATCATGCTCGTGTGCATCTGTAGTTTTACAAATGGGGGTTCCAGTGTGGGTTCATTATTGTAATTCAGTTAGAGTGATGCTATAATCATAGTTTTTTATTTTGTATTATGTCTGTAAGGAAGCATATGCATATCCAAAAAATTATTGTGCACATTTTAATGTTTGTGTTTCTAAAATAAATCTGTATCTATGGGGTATTTTATAAACAATTAAACAGGTCCTTAAGAAGGTTGAAGTACCTCTAATATAAAGTAACGGTCAATGTATATGGTCTTACCTAATTTTCTTTTTTTTTTTCTTTTTACATTGTTAAACAATTCTGAAGGCATCCAAAATATTCAATAATCTCATTTGAACAGTTGATCTTAAGATGTCTCCTACGTATGCTCTGTAAAGCCTTCATAATGGTTCAAATGCACTTGACAATAGTGTTTGTACAAGAACTAGATTCCAGAATAGCTGACCCATGTGTGTTGAAATAAGGCTTGATTGTTGTTTTTAAACTAATTACAGAACTCCATGCTTTTTCATAGTTTTTAAATATCCTGTATTTTTCTCTAGAATGTAGAAAAAGAAACCAAAGAAAAACATCCAAACTGGTACATGAACATGACTGCTTAAAATTAATTATGAATGTTTTTTGTATCCCCCCCCCCCCCCTTAATAACTTGCCCATGTTGATTTTATATAGAAGCAATAGAAATGGGCATTTAATGTAGCTGCACTGCCATATCGGGCCAAGAGGGGATGCTATGGTACAGCACATCACAGATGCTACTGCAGCCCTGCTGTGATCAGATAACCATTATGCTGGTAAAAGCATAAGTGAACATATAAGGGACAGTAACGCAGAGGACAGTAGTCTTACACACCACAATCTCTCTCATCTCTTCTAAGAGGAATGTCTTTGTGCGATACCTATCCCATATGGATTACGTGAGAGTATCTCTCATTTTCTCTGTTTTTTCTTTTAATATCTATAGTACATTACACCTACAAACTTACATAGTTTATAGTGCTGTCCTGAACAGTCAGTTTTGACACTTAAATAGTTAATAAGCACCTCAAATTAAAACTAGAGAGGTTGATTGTGATATCTGCCAATACTCATGAGAGGCAAGAAGAGGTGTTCGACATTTTGTTTTACAACTAGACACAAACACACACACTCATTCTTGCAGTCTGGCACTTGCAATTGACACACGGATCGTTGGCTGCATTGGATCACTCGCATTACGCCTGCTTGTCATTCAACACCACGGCTACTCCAGCACTACTGGATATTACATGACGACGTCGTCCTTAGTTATCCTGAAGGCAATGTCCTTTTCCTCTCCCAAGCTGCTCTCAATAAGCTCAAGCTTGAGTGGAGGCATGGGGGAGCTGGAGGCAGAATCAATCCCAGAAGAGTTGGACTGAGCACACGTAGAGTTTGGCAAAGACAGACAGGATGTAAATTTTTAACAAATGACTGAATAAGAAGTTGTACTTTTTTTTTTTTCCAGAAAACAAATTAAATCTCACTCCATATGATTAACTTTCTGCAACTAATCAGGACAAGTTTATGTTTCTACTTGCCTGCAAATCACATAGGTTTGAAATCCTAGAAGGTTTGAAAACTTTTTTTCCCCTGTACTATGAGAATACTTCACAACATTTTATTTGAAACACGAAGGGACCATGTATTTGAACATTAATTCCCTGTCACACTGAGCCCTGTTCCCATTACATCCTCAAAAAGAATTTGGCAGCAGCGCAGTAGAAACCGCTAAGGAATGTGGTATAGACTCCCTTGATATGGAGCTATGGAGCTGTCATGTTTTATTTTTTCTTATTTCATTTTTTTTATTTTGAACATGTTATAAAACACCTAGGGAGGATGTGCTCAAAATAAGATGCAGGAAGAACTTAATATGGATGTAGAAATGACAGCATCGACCAGCAGCAGAAAGAGCACCTCTTACGGACTTCACTGACGTACTACAGTACAAGCATGGTGCAAATAGGAAAGATTGAATGGCGTTCTGACTGAGTAGTCATTGGACTGTCACTGCGTTGTTCCTTCCTCAATGGAAATCTTACAAAGGCCTCTTCAGGCTTGTGCTATGACCATGCCATGTTGAAGACGACGACTGTATGAAGTGCATATGTTCTTCAGGCGCTTACCAAGTTTACGACGTGCATACAGAAGTTTATCAGCGCCTCACATTTAGAGAATTTTGTATAAATTCTCGATCCACTTCCTCACCATCACTTTTGATCATATTGGACCTGGTTAGCACATGATTTTGTACATTAGTGACATCATAGATACATTTAGAACGTGACAAACATGGCATTTATCAAGTTCATACTACAGTACTAGGAAGTAGTTTGAACTTGATAAATGCACATATTCCCACCCTGTTCCT
Organism: Channallabes apus; assembly: GCA_030522415.1. Taxonomy (NCBI): domain Eukaryota; kingdom Metazoa; phylum Chordata; class Actinopteri; order Siluriformes; family Clariidae; genus Channallabes; species Channallabes apus. Next base: position 34,565,683 of record CM060108.1, read on the forward strand.
GCTGTGTTCTTCAATATTTTTAGGATGCAATGAGAACTTCATAGTCTTTCAGAGTGTGATGGGACATTAGAATTCGGAACAGCTAGTTTTCTCTCCACCAGAACCTCTAACTGCACTGTTTAACAGGGTCATGTCTAGCTATAAGCAGTATATGTAGCTGTTTAGAGCCCTCACACCACCACAGGGCTGGGGAAGAATGCAGGAATTAAAAATATCTATCCTTGCTACTCATATTATGTTTTTTCCCCCACTTAGACTCATTTCGTCTGGTGTCCTAGGCTAGGTAAAGTGGGTCAGAACTAGACTGAACCTCAGGCAGTTGGGGAAGCAGGCCACCATGTTACCATACCTCATTATTCAGAGGTTACACAGGATCTCAAGGACACAGACATAACACAAATTCTACCTGCATTGTTAAGTTTCTGGCAGCATCTAAAATACGCTCGCTTTCTGGGGATGGTGTTGTGCTCAGCAGGTGCATACAATGGAGATACAATGGCATGACAGTACATTTACATAACATACATTACATTACTTTTGAAAGAAAACAGTTAATATAAAAGGCAAGACAGCTAAAAGGTGAAAAGAATTATAATTGAGTGCTCTAATTTACTAGTTCTGGGTTCCTGGAACTAGTAAATTAGAGAATTGGGATGGATGGGTTACTATGTCAGACTGCTCACATTCATCCATGCATTTTCATAGCAAGTGTTGATTTCTGATAAAGCTATTTAATGTACAGATAAGGGCTGAAGGGATGAAGAAAAGGGCTCGGAATATCACTTTGGACCCCTCACACCCAAGCCACCTTCTTTTTGAACTTTTGCCATCGGGTCGACGCTACAGAGCACCGAACACCAGGACAGTCAGGCATAAGAACAGTTTTTCCCCCCAGGCAATCTACCTCCTTAACAGTTATACATCATTCTAACGGTCAATAAATATATGTGCAATATTGTGTACAATACCACTGTGCAATATACTGTATAATACCACAGACTTCAGATATTTACAGTATGTAACTTATTTAAAAGTATCTCACACCGTACTCCATTTGATGTCAACCATTTAAGAAAATATTTTTTTTTTTTTTTTTTCGTCATGCTGTTTTTGGCTTGTCATTTGTATTTTTTGTTCTGGAAGCTCCGTCACTAAAACAAATTCCTTATACGTGCAAGCGTACTTGGCAATAAAACTCTTTCTGATTCTGATTCTAAAAGGCTTATTACTTTTAAATATTACATATTGCACAATATTTGTATTAATACTAATGATGTTGGACATATTATGCAAAAAAACAACACAGTTTTTAGGCATTCGGATGTGTGCGGTGTGTGTACAAACAAAACAAGCAAGAAAAAAATCCTTGCCCTTTGCACTTTTTTCATTTTATTTTAGCAGGGCTTAAACCTAATTAGATTTTACCCTAATGTGACCTCATATACGTAAGAGGCACCCTCTGCTGGGGTGTGGCTTAGTGGTATCTTATTTACGTAAACACTGAAACTGCACATTTATAAGGAGGAGTGAAATAAAGGGAGTTTGAGATACTGTATGAAAACTAATAATTGTCCTTTTATTTTGTAAGAAATAGAATAGTAAAGGAGGACAACATATTAAAATAGCTAGTATCTATAAAACTCATACTGTTTATGAATATGATAGATATATTCCCATTGGTATTTTTATCTGTGTGTGTGCAGATGCTCCCTTGTGTGCTGTTCATTATTTATTGCAAGTGTAACTTGGCATTCAAGACCTTAGGTGTCTTAAACAGTCTGCGATGGCCTCCAAGCAGTTCCAGCTTTTGCTGCCTGATTCTGGTGATTTTACTGCTGAAACAACAAATATGCAGATTGGCTAAAGGATCCTGGGGGCTATCCAGAGGCCACAAACACAACTGTGCCACTGTTGCTGAATAGTCGATGAGGAGAGTCATGAGCCAGGGCATCTTGTCCCAGAGGGATGTCTGATTCTGCGAGGGAGACCTACAATCAGCTGTTTCCGACTTGGCATTGGTTACGATTTCTGTGTGTAGTCTCCACTCTCCTAGAAAGATCATCCTCTGGACTATTTGTTCAGCTCTGGCAAATGGGTTGTTTGGGTATTCCAGCTATGAATGTGCTCATGTGAAGGGATTCTATCCAAAGTTGACCTCATTCCCATCTGATGGTTAGTAGGCTACAGCTGATCATGTTTAACTGAACCAACTCTAAGAAAGGAAATGGTTATCAATTCCAGATTGTTGATATGTTAGGATCTCACACCATCACCATGCATTTTTAAACTGTAAGCAAGAAACACATGGTGATTATCTCTCATTGATGCAGTGCTGCTCCCAACAGACTCTTCGCATCTGCAGCAAGTCAATGCCTTGGTTCCTTTCTCGAAGGGTCCAGTCACAGGCTGATAATCCACTTTGAAAAGCCAACAAACCTAAGTATTTCAGTGGGATTCTACACTCCCCGCTGACAACTGACAAGCTAACAAAATCCTTGCACTGACTCAGTGAAGTCTCTTAACACATGTTCAATTTTGCTCAACCTTTGCTCAATCATGTTTGCTTTTATACAGTGCAGCAGTTGATTGTGCAATAAATGATAGAAGGATAAGTGACATTTCAGACGGAAATGGCCAAAGGTTCTGTTTATTTTTGCTCTTCTAGTGGATCCCAAAGAGGCCATCCTCATGTTATAGTTGGCAGTCCTGTGCATTCCTGTTGAAGATACTTCTGGCAGAATTGGCTTCCCTTTTTCTTTTGTATCTTCAGCTGACAAGCTTCAGTCCACCGACAGCCACATTTAAAATTTAACAGTCACTTGCCTGAGTGAGAGAGATTAATGAAGATGTCGTTGGAAGAACTACTACAGCTGCTCTCTGAAAAGCCGCCGGTGGGGAGGAAGCAGCAAGTGAAATTATGGGTGAGGGGCACAGAATTTCAAAGGGGTACAGAAATTGTGAAATTCAAAGAGATTTCTAAAGATTTAAGATATTTGTAATATGTGGAAATATTTCTGCTGTTGCTTTAAAAAAAATTCCCATGTATAATTAATACTAGCATAGCTTCATTTAGCCTTAGGTCCTGACTTGAAATCTAATGCTAAATTAAGCTATGCTAGTCTTGGATGTCCATAATTAATGTTTTAAGGCATCACCAGAAACATATTATATTGTATGAATAAGTATGTTTACTGTGTGTAATTGACAGACAGACAATCCAGCTACCCTATTGGGATTAGAGCGGGAAAGGTATCTTACAGTACATGTGCTCAGAGGTGTATTAGTCAAGATTAGTCCAAATTAGTCACGATTACTTCTCCAAGGGATAATGGTACAATAAACAAAGTCATTCTGTACAATTGGACAATTGTATTAGGCATCATATGTTATTGTCAGATGTCCACAAATTTTTTATTTATACAGTATGCAAGTTGACAGAAACTATATGAGGCAATTCTGAGCATATGTTGCAATAGAGACACAAATAAGCATAAACTTTATATACACTTATTTTGTAAGGACAGAAAATCGAACCACGGCAAAATTAATACATTGTACTATAAGAAAAGTCAATTATGGTTTATAATATAAGGTGTAAATTTTCATTATTATTACTCTGTTTCAGTTTCATAAAGATCTTTCCTGAAAGTGTTATCAATAAGCGTCCTTCATTTATATGGAATAATCTTTCAGCAATATATCCAACCATTTAACTGAGATGCCAGGACTGGAACACTTCCATGAGCAAACAGAGACAGGACATGGTGCAAGGTGGTGTTCGGGTGTGTTACAGTGCTGCAGTAGTAAAGGCACTGTCTAGCTTTCAGTACACACCCACAAGTGACAAACAGTAGCGCTTGCTTCACACCTAGAGACAGCTTGCAAGCCTGATTGGATCTCTAGTGTTAACCCAGGGTAAGTGACCAATATTAGATAAAACAGTGCTTTTCTTCACATGAATTTGTGATTAAAAACAGAATTCCACCATTCAAAGGAAATGACAGCCTCAGTTTTTAAATTTTAGGACCAGGCATTTCAGATGTATGTAACTGGTAAAGTATGTCCTTGGAAATGGAATTATAATATAGGTATACACTGATCAGTCATAATATTAACATAATAAAATAAATTATGTAACAGGATCATGGACATCCAATGATCCTGTTACCTAATTTATGCTTGTGGAGAGCAAAAACTTGCCTAAACTTAAATGCTGGATACAATAGTAGTGCACCAGAACACCCAGTGCACCACTGCCCACCGCACATAGAGCTTGGCAGGCAAAGAGCCCAAGTCTGCCCCTCTAGGATCTGACGATTCTGGACAGTGCAGAGTATTTTCACATGGTTCTGCCCCTCATGCAGACAGTGTCAATCTGGACACTACAGAACTCTTTAATGGGTTTGGGGTCCAGTGTATGCCGAGCTCAGTCACCCAGGCTCTTGACACTAAGCCTGGTCATCCTCTGCTCAGCCTTCATGGGGGCATCACTATGCCGTGCCATGTGTGGGTGTATGGGGTGGGATAAGGTGCGAGGTGTAAACCGGTTTTGAATGGACTTTCAATGTAGGTTTGCATCCCATTAACCCTGAGGGGCAGTAGTAAGGGGTACTGGGGCACTAGGTGCTAGGACTGGAGATTGGTAACCCTTAAGTCAGCTTAGGGCGCAGTTTGAGTACGGGTTGGCCTGTCGATGCAAGGGTTGTGACGTTGGAGTCAGTGGAACCCCATCACTACAGGCATACCAAAAATGAGATTCATGATGTCTGAGCCGTAGTGTGACTGGGGCCATCCACTGTGTCACGCACCGCGACTTAATTGACTGGCCGGCAGGGAGACCAACGGGATGGCAGAAGGGAGCGAGCTAACTGGAATGCCCAGTGTCTGGGCTAGCATCCCCTCAATGAAATTTCCTGTGGCTCCCGAATCAATTAGCGCCTCCATTCAGGCAATCTGGCTCTTGGCTCCTAAGAGAGTAGCTGGTAGGAATGGGGTCTTGACTTTTGACAATCTCTTGCCCCCTCTGTAAGCCTGCGAGCTCTTCTGATGGAGAATTCATTCTAGGGGTTAGGGGTAGTTCAGTGGTTAAGGCATTGGCCTACATTTCAGAAGGTCCCAGGTTCAAATCCCACGACCACCCTGTCATCCCTGTTGTGCCCTTGAGAAAGGCCCTTAAACCTCAACTGTTCACAAGTATAATTAGATAAAAATGTAAGTCGCAGCGTATCTATTTCTTATTTGCCTCTGCAGCAGCATCACCATGCAACCATGTGTCTAGATAACTGTCCTGCCCCTTGTGAGAGCCGGGTTGTTACAACAATGTTGTCTCCTTTACAAGGTGTAACTGAACTTATTGGGGACACTTTTCCAAACTGGCTTGTTGCTTGTGTGGTACACATAAAAGTTTGTAACCTTTCAAAAGCATAGTTTAGAGATTAATGTTTTTTCTTAGTAATTTGAGGTACTTTTTGTTCAATAATATGTAAGTGACAAGTGTACCAAAAGCCACACTCTGTACTTCTTTTTCTGAGTGAAAAAGGTGCACTTAAAGAACTTTTCATATGTATATTTCACCCGGAAATGTACAGGGTACCTATATGATGTACCTCTGCTTTATGATTTTAGGCAGGCAAGGGAGGTGTCCAGGTGTTTCTTACTGACACTGGTGATTATGAAGGTGAAAAAGAATTTTTAAAACCCCCTATATGAAATTATAAGCAGAAAACAGATTAAAAGAAATAAAAAAAGAATAGGTCAGGAAGGGAAGAGAGAGAGTTGATTTTGGACATTATGTTTATCTGGTAGTGCTTCTTAAATTACAATTTACAGTATATTCAATCACCACATATTTGTCATGTGTGGTACAGTATATGTAATTCATATAAGAGTCCTGATCCATCATGACTATTTTCTTTATTATTTATTTATAACTGGGTTTCTCTTCTTCGAATCATTGTTCCTTCTTTTTTGCCATCCAACCATTCTTCTTAATTTCATTCATCTTTCATCCTTGTCCCTTAGTTCCTCTCCTTTTCTCTATTGCCTTTCACATGCTCTGTCCTGCTCTGTTGCCTGCTCCCATTTATCTCCATTAGAAAGGCATGAGCATTAATAGATTCTAAGGAGAAGGTTCATACTCTGTGATTCTCATGTTTCCCAGAACATATGGGGGTTTCCCGACATTCACTACTAGTCATGAGACATAACACAGTAAAGCTATGAAACATATCCCAGTACTTCACAAGGTGATATTGAGACAAATATAATCTATAACAAAATATTTTAATAAGATATTACATTTTAATGCCTATATATATATATACAGTGGTGTGAAAAACTATTTGCCCCCTTCCTGATTTCTTATTCTTTTGCATGTTTGTCACACTTAAATGTTTCTGCTCATCAAAAACCGTTAACTATTAGTCAAAGATAACATAATTGAACACAAAATGCAGTTTTTAAATGAAGGTTACGTTATTAAGGCAGAAAAAAAACTCCAAATCTACATGGCCCTGTGTGAAAAAGTGATTGCCCCCCTTGTTAAAAAATAACTTAACTGTGGTTTATCACACCTGAGTTCAATTTCTGTAGTCACCCCCAGGCCTGATTACTGCCACACCTGTTTCAATCAAGAAATCACTTAAATAGGAGCTACCTGACACAGAGAAGTAGACCAAAAGCACCTCAAAAGCTAGACATCATGCCAAGATCCAAAGAAATTCAGGAACAAATGAGAACAAAAGTAATTGAGATCTATCAGTCTGGTAAAGGTTATAAAGCCATTTCTAAAGCTTTGGGACTCCAGCGAACCACAGTGAGAGCCATTATCCACAAATGGCAAAAACATGGAACAGTGGTGAACCTTCCCAGGAGTGGCCGGCCGACCAAAATTACCCCAAGAGGGCAGAGACAACTCATCCGAGAGGCCACAAAAGACCCCAGGACAACATCTAAAGAACTGCAGGCCTCACTTGCCTCAATTAAGGTCAGTGTTCACGACTCCACCATAAGAAAGAGACTGGGCAAAAACAGCCTGCATGGCAGATTTCCAAGGCGCAAACCACTTTTAAGCGAAAAGAACATTAAGGCTCGTCTCAATTTTGCTAAAAAACATCTCAATGATTGCCAAGACTTTTGGGAAAATACCTTGTGGACCGACGGGACAAAAGTTGAACTTTTTGGAAGGTGCGTGTCCTGTTACATCTGGCGTAAAAGTAACACAGCATTTCAGAAAAAGAACATCATACCAACAGTAAAATATGGTGGTGGTAGTGTGATGGTCTGGGGTTGTTTTACTGCTTCAGGACCTGGAAGGCTTGCTGTGATAGATGGAACCATGAATTCTACTGTCTACCAAAATATCCTGAAGGAGAATGTCCGGCCATCTGTTCGTCAACTCAAGCTGAAGCGATCTTGGGTGCTGCAGCAGGACAATGACCCAAAACACACCAGCAAATCCACCTCTGAATGGCTGAAGAAAAACAAAATGAAGACTTTGGAGTGGCCTAGTCAAAGTCCTGACCTGAATCCTATTGAGATGTTGTGGCATGACCTTAAAAAGGCGGTTCATGCTAGAAAACCCTCAAATAAAGCTGAATTACAACAATTCTGCAAAGATGAGTGGGCCAAAATTCCTCCAGAGCGCTGTAAAAGACTCGTTGCAAGTTATCGCAAACGCTTGATTGCAGTTATTGCTGCTAAGGGTGGCCCAACCAGTGATTAGGTTCAGGGGGCAATTACTTTTTCACACAGGGCCATGTAGGTTTGGATTTTTTTTCTCCCTAAAATAATAAAACCCCTCATTTAAAAACTGCATTTTGTGTTTACTTGTGTTATCTTTGACTAATAGTTAAATGTGTTTGATGATCCGAAACATTTTGTGTGACAAACATGCAAAAGAATAAGAAATCAGGAGGGGGGCAAATAGTTTTTCACACCACTGTATATATATAAAATTTTTTTTTTTTTTTAAGAAAAAGTAGATCAAGATTGAAAATACACTGTGATTTTATGTTTGTTTATTTTTAAAAATCTTTTTGGTGTCTTAATTATTGAATAAATTAGTGTCACTACCGCTCCTGCTGTCTGACCTTAGAATTGCAATAGCATGTTACATTTTCCATCTGAATTGTACAGGTCAGGATAATAATTGTGATTTCATTTTGTATATTTCCTCATCCCATCAAAATGATTCTCTGGTTATACCATATTTAGTGCAAGACGTAAATGGATCTGCCATCCCAATCTGCCATGCAGAATTATAGCTCGGTTTAAAGGAAAGGGTAAAACATCAACAGTGTCACAACTTGATCGACATGACTTCTGAAAGAAATCTTTGTGCTGTTCAAAAATCTTCTGAGAACAACCCTGTCATTCTACTGTATGTCTAGGTGAATGTTGCTCTTAAATTCACTAGTCATCATAGTATAAATATTGTATTATTAGCTAAACTTTTCTCAAGTCTAAAGTTTCTCAAAAACTTAATAAATTTTAGTGCACACATTTTATCATTAAACTATGCGCGTCTGTTTACTTTCTGCATGATGTACGACAGTTTACTGCGACTACAGTCCCTTCCAGATGGCTACACTATGGATCTTCTCTGACTTCTTGATAGCATAAAAACGTTGAGCAGTAGTGGACCATATTATTTTGCCTTGTTTTTAAGAGCCAATGGAAATAAGGCCTTCCTTCTGATCAGCTTAGATTTTTTTTAGACTCTTAAGTAAGCAAGCCTCAATGTTGTGCTCTTTACGCTACTACCTCTGTTGCAATGGCCTATTGTCTAAGAAGTGGTACTTTTTTATATTAAATAGTAAACAGAAATCTCACCACACAACTTGGAGAAGTACATTTTGTAAAACAATATCCAAAGAATAAACTCACCATCCTCTCCATCCTCAAAAACTACTACTATCACCATCCTCTACAACTTTTCATTCTCATTCACACAGGTTTGCTTAATTCGATTAAATGATCCTTTTTTGTTGTACATTTTTGTTCCTTTTCTGTGTGTAAATACAGTTTCACAGTTGTTTACATAGAAACATAAAATGTCATTGTGACCCACAAAAAAGGAAAAAAAAATCAACACGATTTATACAAATGTTGTCATTGTCTAATAATCATTAAAAAAAAGTGTCAAAGAAGAGACAACAAAGTAAACCACTAAAGACTTTAGATTTAATTAGATTTTGTTTTAACATAAAGTTTAAAAGCTAAAAGATTTGAAAGAACAAGTGCAGACTAAATAAATCAATTTATAAAAGCCTTCGTCAAGGCAATTTATCTTTCAAGATACACATGTTTGTCAGAATGTGATTTAATTAGATGTGAGTTTACCTGCTTTTGCAATCTTACTTACAGTTTATAACCAAGTAATGCTTTCATTTGATTTAATAATTGGTTTGAAAATGTATGCGTAATGCTGAAAAAAAAAATAGTAATTCACTTACCCATAATGCCATACTAGCAAAAGTCTGATTAACAGGTCAAAGGTTGTGTAATTTCAAATAACTTATGGCTAAAGTGTGAAAATTGTGATGTGATGGATTATTATAAGTGCTAAATGTAATTAAAACTTATTGATTGCATTCATAAGCTCAGCCGTCCCTGGACTCGGATGTATTGCAGTGTTGTTTACTTTCTCACTCTTTGTGTTTCCTTTCATTCTTCAGTGGTTATTGGATCATATTTCAACACTGCCATGGTCTCATTATAAGTTGATTTGAATAGAAATGTCAGTCATATGGGTAAAATATAATCTACCGATCAATTATATGATGCAAGGTATACAGACTATAAACAAATTTATTATCCTATATAACTATATGTGTTTTTTTAAACATCCAAGTGCCGTTCTTCGTACAGTACGTCGCTGGCACATCCGAGATGAATTGACACATCTAAGATGAGATCATTGTGCTAATTACGATCTGGCTTAATTGGTTCTTCGAGCCACCTGTTGTTGTCAATAGCTGGATTGAGTTGTCTAGGATTATTGCGCGTTATGGCGATATGCATCGACAGTAGAAACCCTGATCACAACCCCTTTGATTGGTTGACGAAATGACAAAAGAGCGGCTCAATTTTTTTTTGTAACACGTGTTATGCGCTAAAAGTCCCCCCTGCCATGGATTGCCCCCCCCCCCTACATAATCGCTATCAAATATTATATTAGAACATAAATTCAGAGGTTAATGGTTTACAAATTACATGAGACAATAAAATAAAATAAGCAATACGAAAATATATATGTTAATATATAAAATAGACATATTAATTTATTTATTTTCAAATACATGTATACTTTTATATTATTTATTTTATAATAAAATTAGTTTCATCCAATTTTTCATTATAAAAAACATTTATTTTTATTATATATAAATATTTATTACCCCGCCTAATGCCCGAAGTCTCCTGGGATAGGCTCCAGGTCCCCCGCGACCCTGAACACAGGATTAAGCGGTATAGAAAATGAATGAATGAATGAATGAATAAATATTTATTTGCATATTAATGACAAACCCCTGAAAAATAAAAGTTACAAAATTAACATTTGTATTATTGGTCTTGACGGCTGTCTCATGCCTAGGCTTCATTATACAAACCGGATTCCAAAAAAGTTGGGACACTAAACAAATTGTGAATAAAAACTGAATGCAATGATGTCGAGATTATGTCAATATTTAATTCGGAATAGAACATAAATCACGGAACAAAAGTTTAATCCAAGAAAATGTATCATCTTAAAGGAAAAATATGTTGATTCCAAATTTCATGGTGTCAACAAATCCCAAAAAAGTTGGGACAAGTAGCAATAAGAGGCTGGAAAAAGTAAATTTGAGCATAACGAAGAGCAGTCCGAACAAGGAGAGCGCTGATCAGAAATGCAGCCAAGAGGCCCATGGTGACTCTGCACGAGCTGCAGAGATCTACAGCTCAGGTGGGGGAATCTGTCCATAGACAACTATTAGTCATGCACTGCACAAAGTTGGCCTTTATGGAAGAGTGGCAAGAAGAAAGCCATTGTTAACAGAAAACCATAAGAAGTCCCGTTTGCACAGCATACATGCGGGAGAGGGTGCTCTGGTCAGATGAGCTCCTCCCTCCGATCCTCCAGCACTGCTCGCCTCATCCCAACATCTCTCAGGGATCGAGGGCGGCATTCATCCAGGCTCTTTTCTGTACTGGCACCTAGGCGGTGGAATGAACTTCCTCTAGATGTCCGTACAGCAGAGACTTTGACTATCTTTAAATTACGACTCAAGACGCATAGTTTCTCCAGTACGTGGACTAACCCCCAGTATATGCAAGATACTTTTCTTTTCCCACGTGAGTCAGTCCGTGTCAGTTGTGCTCTTTAACCAATCAGATGTGACGTCGCCATTTCAACCAATCATAACCCGGCAGGAGCGCAGCCTAAATCCTGTTTACATGAAATAAACCTGCTACCGAGCAGGTTTAAGCTTTAAGACATGTTGCTATGACAGCAAACGCGAGAAGCGCATCGAAGAACAAAACAATCCAAGATCAGGACAAATCCACAACAATCAAATCCAGCTAACTGAGTTAGCGACGTACGAAGAACGGACCCCAGATCTAATCCATTATTTGCTATCATATTATTATATGATAAACTCTCTACTGAGATTGAGTTGAGGAGATTGAGAAACCTGGGGGGGAAACTTACAGGGCGTTTTGTAAATGGGAACATTATAGGGGGAGAACATAACTTTTTGCCCCATGCAATTGGATGGTGCTGCTGAATGGTGCTGAGATGCTCAATGTTCTTGCTGTAGGACAGCACACTTGTTGCCCTGGATAATGATGGCGGGTCAGAGTGGTTGTTGAATAGGGCCTATTTTAGCACGCCTATTGTAGTTTTACCAGAGGAGCCTTGATTTTAATGGGCACTAAAGGTTAAAGGGTGAAACAGGACTCTGACTGCAGTCAGTGTTGATGCCCCTCTGGAGAGATCTAGGATCTGCCAATATGCATTGGCTCTGCTGGGGAGATAAGATGATTCGGGTAGTGAAGGAGGTTTGATATGTGATGTACAGTATCTAGGGCAAGAACTCTGGCATCAATTGCCCTGCCAGATCCATAAACCGACTAAGATCACTGGGGAGTTCTTGGGAGATCAATTGGTCACTGACAGACTAAACTTGGCAGAATAATGCACCTTTAAGCAATAAAAGAGCAGACAGTGAAGGACTGAGTCTTTTGTACAGCACAGGACTTCCTGGGTGACCCGGGGAATCCCCTATGATGTAGCAATGCGCTAGTCAATCATGTGGGCAGAATAAAACCATTTATTTTGTAATTCGTCAACTGTGTAATGGATCTAGCCATATCAAATAAAATATTATATTTTATAAAAAGGCATACCATTGTTGACCTACATTTTATCACTATACTATTTCAAGATTGTTTCATTGCTCAACCCTATTATGGACCCTTTTAAACTGCAAGAGTGTTACGAAAACAATTGTTCATGTATTCAAACCTTCTTTGTTTTATCACCCCAGTGCCACACTAATCTGAAATTCCCATGCCCAGTCCTGTGGACAGGAAGATGTTGTAAATCCAGATTAATCCAGAGTTATAAATCCAGATGTAAATCCAGAGGTTGGGTGAGGAGAGAAACCCATACCCCCCAACCAATAACACCTTAACAACTTCAATCAGAAATCTTGATTTCACCAATTCCAATACTGAACTTGACATCCAGGCTCAGCTAGTGGTACTTGTTAAATAATAATTAGCAAATTGCAGAAATTGTCACCAAGCTTTTTTACATGCTTTTACTCTTCAAGAAGGGCTATGATTTTGCTTCAATGTGGCCAGACTCTTTACAACCAGAATTGCCTTAAACCCTAACATGTTGTGAATCTTCATTGACAACTCAACAAGAAGCCTCATGGCTATGCTACTCCTTAACAACAACACCTACCTGTTTCTTTCTGCAGTTCACTTGGTTGACTACAGCAGTGTCAAGGCATTGCTAGATGCCTTAAAGTATAGGTACGGCTGGCCAGTGTTTGCATGTTTTCTTGTTAGCTATGTCTTTGGGACCAAGGTGCTCTATATGCCTTTCAAGTTCATATAATTTGGGTGCTGCTTCGTGAAAATTATTTACAATATAATAATTAAATCTTTGGACAAAAAAGTATTATAAATTATTAGACATTTCCTATACTTTTGTATATGTATATATATATATTTTACTACCCATGAACAAAAATTGTGTAATTGCTCACTGTAAGCACAACACTGAAGATCATTTTAATTACAATATACTGTATAACAAAAAGCCACATGGGGGCCCTCTTACCTCATTAGGGTCCTTGGCAGTCACCTGGTGTTCCCTAGTCTCAGCTTGTGGGATTTCACACTTTATTACTCACTAGAGAAATTGATAAATGCTGAGTCTGCTTCCAGAAACTGTCTCCTGCCTTCTGTTACTTTTTCAGCCCTTCTGCTGAGAAAAGACATACAACAAGAAATGAGTAATGGTGTCTGTCCTTATGAACTAACACTTGCCCTGCTAGTTTAGTACAGTGCAGTAAAAAATTGTGTCTGATTGACAGATATCGGTCTCTCTTCCTTCTACTATCTTTCTAATTAATTGAATTTAGTTTTTAATTACCTTCTCTGTATCAAGAGGGAATTCAAGACCCTGCCAGAAATTGGTCATGCTGCTGAATCTTTGATATGAAACAGCATCTGTTCAGAACAGAACGAGAAAGAGAAAGGACAAAAGCAGTCCAGGAAGTAGCCTGGTATGGAGCATACTTTAGGAATGTGCTGCTTGATAGGCAAATGTCTGGTGTTTTGTTCTTTGCATGCACTTTCACTTCATCAATGTTTTCTTTTAAGACTCAAAACACTTGCTTATGCTGCAGTTTTATCTTAAGTTGGGCTAATAATTTCATTTTTCAATTTTCATTTTTCATTTTCTAACAATTAAAACAAGCTATGATTTGTTAAGTATTTATTTCCTAAAGTAAGAAATGGGTACCTTTGGTCAGGGTTACAATGGATCTAGATCCTGTCCAAGGAACGCTGTGTAGGGAGCTTTAATGAACCCTGGATGAGACAACAGGGTTACCACAGGGCAGAATGCACACACATTCACAGATGGGGGCCAACAATTTAGTCACCCAACTACCTATCAGCATATTTTGAGCAGTGGGAGGGAACCATACAACATGATGGAAACCTGCAGAAATATTAGGGGACCTTAGCTCTGTAAAATGTCCACACTACAGTATATGCCTCTACCACTCTCTACTAAAAATGGTAATATTACACTGTCTGGCAGTGGCAAAACACTAAGATTTTGTTCTATCACATGTACAGTAGCTTTGATTACAGCACGAACTAGCATGAACTCATGTGTTCCATGCTTCCTCAACCACGCTTTCACAATTTGAGTCTTGGAATATACTTGTGCCATCAGGGAAGAAAAACTCCTTTGATGTGATAACCTCATCATTCAGTACATTTAGTTAATCAGCTGACTTTATTTTCATTTGACATTGCTGAGCCTAGACCTGACCAGCTGAAGCAACCCCAGATCATAACATTGTCTCCAGAGGCTTTTATAGTGGGCACTATGCATGATGGGTGCATCGCGTCATACACTTCCCTTTTTACCCTGACATAATAATCACTCTGGAATAGGGTCAACCAAGCAGGAACCAATGATGATGAATTATTAATTATCTAATTATCACAAAGCAAAGGAAGGTGAATTGCATGGTCAAAGGAAAAAAATCAAGGGTTAAATTGATCAAGCGAGCAATAAATTGATGGTCAAAACAGAGAAAAAAGACACTCATTTACTATGAAAACAGAGTTGCTACAGAGCATGTATTCAAACTTAAAAATGTATTATTGCTTGATAATTAAAGTTTGAACATCTGGACTGCATTTGGATCTAGGTGGAATTGGATGTGACATTAAGTTTTGCATTTCTTTTTTGCGTTAAAACTGATATGCAAGCGGGATCCTGTGATTGTCCACCAGCCCAGGTGAGTTACTTTGGCCTGCCCCCTTGTTAGGCACACAGCAGTTGTAGGTGCGTTTACGAAGTTTATGGCATGTGCATACTGTGTGTGTGTGTGTGTGTGTGTGTGTGTGTGTGTGTGTGTGTGTGTGTGTGTGTGTGTGTGTGTGTGCAAGAAGCACCTACAGTACACTGACTGTCAGCCTGCCGTCACAACAACCCCTGTCCCTTTCGAGATCATACCTGCCAGCAAGTACAGGGCATGTCATCATGAGAGGGCATCTGCATTCCCATGTTCGTCCTAGACCTGTGAATAACAGAAAATAAGAAGTCCTGTAATGAGAGAAACCAGCAAGTTTTTCAGGGATCGGTGCTTTTTTAGCTCTGACCAACCACTGTAGAGGAGCAACATCAATGAGCAATTTAAACTGCCTTTCTTGATGATATGTCAGCTCCTCTACTGCTCACTTAATGGCAAGAGCCTCCCTCTCTATCATTGCATAATTTATTTTAGCAGATGATAGTTTCCTACTCACATACAGGACTGGATGCTCTTCTCCCTTTAAACTCCTGGGACAGAAACGCCCCAGGCCCATCCATGTGGACGAGAAAGGGCAGGACCCAGTACTGCCAATGGCCCTGATCAGTGCTGAATACGGTCTTCTTCTTGGCTTCTAGGGTCAAGTCATGGGTGGATGAGGTTCATCATCCACAAGCGGAAGCAGGTAAGTGTCGAAGGTGGAAATGGCATTTAACCATCAGAAGTCATTATTTATCGGCCTAGCAAGCTTGGGCACCGTAACTATGGGGCTGGACCAGACGCTCGTTGACTCCTCTCTGATGCCATGCCGCAACAGTCTGTCCACCTCAGCACTTATGGCTTGATGGCACTGGGCGGCATATTAATGTCATGACTCAAGAGGTGTCTGAGCCCTGGTTCAGTAGAGAACACATCCAAGAACTGATCCACAAGCTCTCTCAGATTTTGTGCGAGTGACAGTTCCTTTCTAGGTCATGTTGCGACTCCTTTCAACAGCAGAAAGTAAAACAGGAGCTGAGGTACCGCATTATGGGTTCAATCCACTGTTCTAGCAAATTAATATGGTATTTGCGCTTACCCAGCTATTCCAGTCTGTAGTTTACAGGACTAACCTTTTCCACCACTGTGAAGGGTCCTTGCCAGTGGGCTAGGTGCTTTCTTTGCCTTTCCTTGGCGATGTCGAGCAGACTGTGTGGACTGCTGCTGAAGAGCATCTTAAATGGCATAAAGCAAATGGAGATTTTACGCACCGCAAACAGGATGTGCAGAATCATCTGGTCCCAGTTACGACTGCTCTCATCCATGGCTCCCTGTAGCATGCACTTTTATAGTCCACACATATATCACACATTCATTTTGACATGAATGGCATAACCTGATCAGTTAGGATCAACCTCGGAAGCCCCAGCCAGCTGAATAGCGGGACCACCTCACAAGTGATGTTCTTTGATGTGGCTTTACATAGGGGGACAGCCTTGAGGTAGCACATAGCATAGTGTTCAATTACCAGTATATACTGGTGGCCTTTCACCAATTTGGGCAGAGGGCTGTTGAGATCCGTGCCAGACTTCTGACACTCGGGACAGCACAGAAAGAAATTTAAAAAACAATCTTGAATTTTTTCAATGGTGTTGTTTATTTCCAAGTGGCCACTGGACGGCGTAGAATCAGTCAAGTTTATCACAGTGTCCACTTTTGCCTGTTGGACCACCAAGAGATTAGCATCATTACCATGGCATACTGTGTAATAATACAGTGGCTGTGGGCTCACTCTGGTTTCAGCCTCAATTTAGTTGCAATTTTTTTCGCTGTAGTTAAGGGAACCTGCCAATATGCCAGCCTTTGGTCCAGGTGGTCTTCACAATGTGTACCACTTTGCGTTACAGTGCTCCCTGTATGAAGCAGCAAAAAAAAATAGACATGCTGTGCCTCACCTGACACTAGTGCAAATAAGAATGCCACTCCATTCGTCGCAGGGCCAGCCCTCCTGCTCTGTCGTCTTCTCGAAAGTGCGGACATACGTTTCAATGTCATCATAAGGCATTAGATTAGTGAGCAGGTGCTGCGGATCATGGCAGGGGTCAGGGAGAGGCATTTTTCATGAATATGAGAGAGCTCTGCCACTGTATCCTACAAACCTTGTGAGAACTGCTTAAGGATTGCTTGCTATCGGATGCTTGTTTTCAGCAGATGTCCCAAGTTTTCCTCTGGGGACTGTTGTGGGCCTGACACATGGAAGGAACACACAGGAACCAGATGTCACAATCACGAACAGTCATTTTATTGAGCACACTTTAAAGCAGCTCAAATAAAGGCACTCTTAGTGAAGTTACACTTGTTAAAAGCAATGTGGTTTTGTAGGGGCTTACCGTAGGTGAATTGCACGGGTCCACAGGTTGAAGTGCAGGTGTTCTCTGTGTTGCACTGGCAGGTAACCAGGTACTTGAGGACACCAACCATACATATGGTTCCAAGTGTGGGTCCTGATATCTTCTTCCCTGTCCTTACAAGCTGTGTAGTGATGGAAAGAATAATGTTACAAGGACAGTGGGTGCTAATGAGGTTACTTGCACATGGTTGCTGGATTTACACTATGTGGTAGAGTGAGGGCCTGGGAGTCTGGAAGAGCCTGTGAGTAGTGCTGCTGCTCCTCTGATGGAACCATTGAGGTAGTTTGGTCATATTGCCAGAACAATCTCCCAGTGAAAATGCCAAAAGGAAAATAATTGAATAATGAATGAATAAATAAAATATCATGTATTTGTATTTGTTCAGTATTTCCTTCTTTTTTTTACAGTATTATAATGCTATGTAGACTCCATTCATTGGTCACCAAAGGGATCCTCTAATAAATTTTACTTGAGCTGCTCAAGGGACATCCCTCAAGATGGCAGAAATTCCACCAAAGAGTAGCTGAGCTGACAAACAGTGTCTGCATGCCACAGCAGCTTGTAAACTGCATCAAGCAGCTTTTCCTACACATTTCATTTCCTGCCTCAAAGAGTCCAGCTGCAGGCTGAATATGTTTGAATATAAATGAAGTGTTGGTACGTAGGTGCTGACACACACTCTGGATTTGAAGTAATGATGGCACACTAGAGTAAACTGATCTATTCACCTCTTTAGTCCACCTTCATTTGTGATTATGTTAAACCCACTCCATTTCTCAGTGTGCTTGTTTTGCTTGATTCTAAACACCTATATGGAAATGAGTGAATGGAATACACTCATTCACTCAATCACTCACTCACTCATCTTCTATATTTGGGAACGCCAGTTAGGCTAACGAGAACGAGAACATCAGAAAGCGCCTTGGCGTCGCGCCAATAACGGAGAAGATGCGTGAAGTGCGGCTACGGTGGTATGGACACGTTGTACGCGCTGATGACAACTCGGTGGCAAAAACGGCCCTGCGGCTAGACCCTGGTGGACAACGCCCACGCGGCAGGCCGAAGAAACGATGGATGGACAGAATAAAGGAAGACACGAAGATCGTCAATGCTGCCCCTGAAGACGCCCTCGATCGTGCCAAATGGAGACGGATTTGCCGAAAAGCGGACCCTGCTATAGCGGGACAAACGCTAGGATGATGAGTTAGGCTAACCTGCATATCTTTGGACTGTGGGAGGAAACCGGAGTACCCGGAGGAAACCCACCAAGTACGGGGAGAACATGCAAACTCCATGCACACAGAGACGGGAATCGAGCCTGGCCGGGAATCAAACCCGTACCCTGGAGGTGCAAGGCGACTGTGCTAATATGTTGCGGGATATTCTATCAGCCCTTTTCTATTTATTAAGTCAACTATTTTAAAAAAGTTTCATTAATTCATTCATTCATTCATTCATTCGTTCGTTCAAAGGATTTATTTATTTTAATAGCTATAAAAATATTTTTAAGTACATTTGTAGTGAGTCATAATAAACCGGGGTTATATCCCCAAGTTTTCGTCCTATAAACTCATGTAACAGGACTTAACAGTATTCTCATCATTAACTTGCAGTTGTTTCCACAATTATCCACAGCTCCATTTTTGGCCTCACTATTACTTTGTTTATTTATGCTGTATTACAGAATAGCCATTAGGTCAGATACTGGTATCGATTCTGTTGTTACTGAGGCAGCTTTGTTGTAGGATATACCAAAGGGCACAGTAATGGGACACTTCAAAATATATGGGCTGTACAAGAAATAATTACCCTTTGCTTTATCCTTTAGTAGATCCTATTCCCTAGAACAAATTATAGTTAAGAGCATGCAAAGACAAAAAAAAAATCCTACATTATCAAACGTTTATGAAAACCATGGAATTTTTGTGCTTTATTACAGCTTAATCACTGTTTTTGCAAAGACCAAATTTTTATACAGATTAGTAATTAGTAAAGATGGAGCTTTGTGAAAGCTAATAACTGGTTCCTTTCAGATGGTAATAAAGATATAAATGTGTGCTTTATTAAATGCAGGAACACATGGAATATAAACTTGTTAGGTTTAAAGATAAATTATCAATGGCAAGGTGATTTTTTTCTTTTTAAATTTTTCATTGGGCTGTTCAAGTCAAACCGGGACCTTTGATTGTGCAGAATAACAGAACAGTTAAAATTTCTTAGCTTTATTTCTTTATATAATCCCCTGCTACAATAATGTACTTATTCCAGTGTTTTACTAGGACTTGGATATCATCAATGTAGAAAGATTTCTCAGTACACTGAAGCCATGATTGGATTGCCTTCATGTCTCAAACACTGGCCTCCCAAGAATATAATGTACAAGTGGTGCTTGTAAATGATTATGTGTACAGTTCCCAGAGACTGATGTGTTTCTTCCTGCAAGTTGCCGACAAGTTATCAGTTGATTTTCAAGGACTGCAGCGGGCTCAGAGCGCCCTCACCAGAGTCATCTGTAACGGATACAGTATGGCCTTCTTTACAACGTTTGCACCATTCTGATGTTTTCTGATGTCTTTCATGAAAAATGTAGCTAAGGGGCATACATGTAGATGTTCCAATACAATAAAACTTTCTAACTTTTTTTTTTCGTAAACATTACATAATAAACATTTTGTAAGTCAGTTAAACCTATTAATTAGTTAGATTGAATATTTCAAATGAATACATTAACTGACAAACAGGAACAAGTTACTAGTAAATTATTTTGACTTGCATTTGCTTGTATGTACATATTTATGGCAGAAAGCTCATAAAAAATTTATTGTATGATGTGTACTCAATATTTTGTGTGTGCGTGTGTGTGTGTTACAGTAGATCTGAATCTCCTCTGCCAAATGCACACTCTGTGCCAAAGCAGTCTAAGCATCCATTTGTCTCAGAGCTGCCTGCTAATAATCCATACTTTCAGTGAAACATGTCAGTTGTTGTGTTTATTTTATTATAAACCATGAGAAATGTGAAATACACATATTTTAGAATCCAATCTTTTCCTTAGCTCCTCACAGTGGATATTTATTTTTTAAAAACTGAATCAGTTTACGGTGGTGTAGTGGTTAGCACTGTCGCCTTGCACCTCCAGGGTCTGGGTTCGTTTCCCGGCCAGGCTCGATTCCCGTCTCTGTGTGCATGGAGTTTGCATGTTCTCCCTGTGCTTGGTGGGTTTCATCTGGGTACTCCGGTTTCCTCCCACAGTCCAAAGACATGTAGGTTAGGTTAATTGGCATTCCCAAATTACCCGTAGTGTGTGAATGGGTGTATGAATGTGTGTGTGCTCTGCGATGGATTGGCACCCTGTCCAGGGTGTACCCCGCCTTGTGCCCTAAGCCTCCTGAGACTTTCTCCAGGTCCCCGTGACCCTGAATACATGATAAAGCGGTATAGCAGTTGAGTGAGTGAATCAGTTTACGCTTCAGATTATATACCATCGCATAACGGAGTGTGTGTCACTAGGATAGATGGGCTGGGGAAGGATGACAAAAGAGCATCACATGAGAACATAATAAAAGAGATATCTTATGGATGGTTATAATTCTGCTTATTTTCAGCATGTTCTAGCTTCTCTACTGAAGTCCTTCTTTATAAAAAGCAGGACAGCTGCCTATTTGCCTATTTGCTTTGGAAAGCATTAGATTTTAATCAAAATGTTTTTGGCATCAAAATTTTTATAAAAAAATGTTTCCCAAAAATGCCAATTTTCTCTTTCTTTCTTTCTTTCTTTCTTTCTGAATGAATGAATGAATGAATGAAATCTGAATGTAGATTTAGATCTCTAAAGAGCAAGCCAGAGCTGGCAGTGGCAAGGAAAGCAAGAACATGAGAACGAAACCTTGAGAGGAACTGGATTGAAAATGGAATCTATCCTTTTCTGGATGACAGCTAGGTGATTAAAAATTATCAGCACCTAGCATCATGCAGACTACAGCAGGGGGTCCTGCCAGTTCTGGAACAGTTTTCCAATTAGTTGTTGTGACTCAGACACAGTGTCTTTTACAGGAGCTTCAGGTTTTGTCTTACATTTTTTTCTCATTTTTAATGTTCATTACATAAACTTAAAAAAAATTCCCTAGCTTTAGATACTGCTTCCTGGTCAAGTTTAAGTTTAGGCATGTGGTTCCCAGCATTTATAGAAATGAAAGCAGATATATACTTAATAAGGAAAAAATGTTAAATAATTAGTTTTAATTTAAAAAAACCTTTCCTGCCGAAAATAATAACCATGAAAATAATAATCATGATTTTCCTGCAGGACAGGCAGGTAATACCTGGGGTGCCACACAAATCATCGTCTATACCGCATGTATTCTGTATACAGAATCGAGGGGGGCCTGGAGCCTATCCCAGGAGACTTAGAACACGAGGCGGGGTTCACCATGGATAGGGTGCCAATCCATTAAAAGGCACACATACACATATTCACACATCATTCACAGACTATGGACAATTTGGGAAACAATTAGCTTAATCTGCATGTCTTTGGACTGTGGGAGGAAAATGGAGCACCCAGAGGAAACCCACCAAGCACAGGGAGAACATGAAAAATCCATGCACACAGACCCCGAGCCGATAATCGAATTCAGACACTGGTGCAAAAATGGTACCAACCACTAAATCACTGTGCTGCCCATCATGCAGATATTCTGTTAAATAAAGGTAAAGGTGCAAAGCTGCGGTTTCAAATGCATGTGGAAACTGGGGAGTTCTGAGGAAACCTGCATGTACACAGAGGACAGCCAAACACACAGGAACCTGAGCCATGGATCCAAATAGATGCCCTGGAGCTTATATATGAGATTTGAATGAATTTTTTTTTTTCAGTGCTGGGAAATATTTTTTAATTATTGCTCATGGTAATCATATACGTACACTACAGATGCACTTCATAGAAAAAATATTGAAATAGTCTCTCTCTCTCTCTTGCTCGCTCTCTCTTGCTCACTGGATATTTGTATTTACCCTGGGACCAGGGAATAGGATGAATAATTTTACAGTGCCTCTGTATTTATTATTGCACTTAGTTTAATAGGACTGTGTTTCCAAGCCAGCACAGGGTTAGTGTGTGACTATATATGCCAGACAACCTGAGATCAGAGATGATGGGCTACCTTTTACCAACACTCCCCAATCCCCCTCCCCGCCCCAATGTCTCTCCTTCAGCCTGCCTTTTCTCCCTTCATTTGCTTTCTCTATAAGCAAGCAGGCATGTTGCTCCCCCTCCCTTTCTGTAGAAGAATTGATTCTAAGAATGGAAAGTCATTGAGAAGAAATGAAAATGCACCATGAGCATGCAGGCACACACCTAGACCCTTACACACATTTACTATTTTATGGATGTTCATTTTTAAAACACATGCACACCTTCATGCATAAAAAGCAAGCAAGCAAAAAAAAAAAAAAAACCTTAGTGGGAAAAAATGTAACCTGTAATGGAGCGACCAATTTCTTTGTAGTGTTAACTTACAGTTGTTACTGATGACTCTCCTTGACTGACATTGAACCAGAGAGAGAGAGAGAGAGAGAGAGAGAGAGAGAGAGAGAGAGAAAGGAATGAATCAAGAAGTACACTGTATTTATTGTTAAACACACTTAGAATAATCCTCTGACACTGTATTTATTCTCACATCTCACTCACTCATCTTCTATACTGCTTTATCCTGTATTCAGGGTCATGGGGACCTGGAGCCTATCCCAGGAGACTTAGGGCACAAGGCAGGGTACACCCTGGACAGGGTGCCAATCCATCGCAGGGCACACACACATACACACACTCAAACTATGATGATCCGACTATCATTGTACTGTGGGAGGAAACCGGAGTACCCGGAGGAAACCCACCAAGCATGGGGAGAACATGCAAACTCCATGCACACAGAATCGAGCCTGGCTAGGAATCGAACCCGGACCCTGGAGGTGCAAGGTGACCGTGCTAACCACTACACCACCATGCTGCCTTTATTCTCTGAGTCATAAAAATGACAATCAAGACTGTAGAGAGAAAGAAAAAAATCCTTTACCAGATTTGTCTGAAATAGCTATCACAGAATTTAAATAAACAATATACATACTGTACAAATCTTCTTCTTCTTTGTCTTTCGGCTGTTCCCTTTCAGGGGTCGCCACAGCGAATCATCTGCCTCCATCTAACCCTATCCTCTGCATCCTCTTCTCTCACACCAACTAACTTCATGTCCTCTCTCACTGCATCCATAAATCTCCTTTTTGGTCTTCCTCTAGACCTCCTGCCTGGCAGTTCTTTAATCACTCTAACCTGCTGCACATCCTTCCCATCTCTATCTCTTTGCCTCGCCAACCTGTACAGATCCACCTCTCCTTCCTTACTGTCCAGCCTAGCATACAAGTCCTCATATGCTCTTTGTTTGGCCTTTGCCACTTCTACCTTCACCTTAAGCTGCATCTCCTTGTACTCCTGTCTACTCTCTTCAGTTCTCTCAGAGTACCACTTCTTCTTAGCTAGCCTCTTTCCCTGTATACACTCCTGGACTTCCTCATTCCACAACCAAGTCTCTGTGTCCCCTTTTTCCTTACCTGGTGATACACCAAGTATCCTCTTACCCGTCTCCCTGATCACATTAGCTATAGTTGTCCAATCAACTGAAAGCACCTCCTGACCACCCATAGCTTGTCTCAACTCCTCCCTAAAGACTACACAACATTCTTCCTTTCTCAGCTTCCACCACTTTGTCCTCTGCTCTACCTTTGTCCTCTTCACCTTCCTCACCACCAGGGTTATTTTACACACCACCATTCTGTGTTGTCTGGCTACACTCTCCCCTACCAACACCTTGCAGTCACTGATCTCTTTCAGATTACAACGTTGACACAAGATGTAGTCCACCTGAGTGCTTCTGCTTCTGCTCTTATATGTCACCCTATGTTCCTGCCTCTTCTGGAAGAAAGTATTTACTACTGCCATTTCCATCCCCTTTGCAAAGTCCACCACCATCTGTCCTTCTACATTCCTGTCCTGAAGACCAAACCTGCCCATCACATTTTCATCCCCTCTGTTCCCTTCCCCAACATGTCCATTGAAGGTTACAGCAATCACCACTTTTTCACCTCTGGGGATGCTCTGCTCTGGAGAGATGCATCTAACTCACTCCAGAATTTCTCCTTCTCTTCTAACTCACATCCTACCTGTGGGGCATAACCACTAACAACATCGAACATCATCCCTTCAATTTCCAGCTTCAGACTCATCACCCTACCTATCTGATACTCTCTTCACCTCTAGAACATTCCTAACAAACGTCTTTTTCAGATTAACTCCTACTCCATTTCTTTTCCTATCCAAACCATGGTAAAACAACTTGAACCCTGATCCTAAGCTTCTAGCTTTGCTACCTCCCCCCCCCCCCCCCGTTGTTGCATTAAACAATATACTGTACATACAAATGAAAAGAATATATAAAGATATTAATAGCTGTGATGTGCACACAGAAGCGGGACATAAGTAGGAATTCATTGATGTATATTCAGTACTGATTGTAATATTTCTGGCCAGGAGTCTAATCAGAGGCTGGTATCATCAAACCCAGATAATCTGTATTTCAATACACCAGAAAATAGTTGATAGTCATGAAACAAGGTACTGTGAAACCAAAAATTAAATGTACAGTACTGCATCTTCAGCCACTCATATTTTTCTTCCAGAGAGCCAGACTTTCTTGTCCTATTTTTAGTGTAGTCTTGAGGAACAATATTACAGGCTTCATGAATGCCTTTTCTCTCTCTTTTCCACATTTTTGCATCTTATTTTATGTCCGGTCTCTTGACCAGTTCAAGAGGAATATCTTTTACTTGTGAATCCACATAGTGACCTATTATTTATTTAAAAAAAAAAGAAAATATCATTATAATGCATGAACCAGTGAGAACCAGGTGCAGATGATGATAAAAGATCAGTCTGGTGATTAGTACACTTGTGATGCTAAATGCTGAGTGTTTGAAATAGATGAGCGGAGGAATGAGGTTGCTGCTCAGGTTGTTACATGAACAACCAATTTTTTGATTGTATCTTTAGGCACTTTGTAGTCTGTCACAATAAAACATTTGTTACTATTTTTTGAAAAATGCCATTTAAGATGAATAAATGAGGGGTAGCTCAAGACTTTTGGACTTAAACAGGACTTAACAATGAAACTATAATCCAGCACGATATACACAGTAAGGACATTATACTGTAGTTAATCAAGGACTTGATGTGGAACAACAGGACATCATTAAGAAAGAGACTATACCAAACACAGGGCAGGGGCACAAAATTAGAACAATGCCAAGGACAAGAATGAACTAGTAATGAACTAGAAAGCTTTTTCATAAAAATTGAGAATATTATAATAAGCAAAGGTAACTAGAATATATAGTTTTTGTTTGGAACTGTTCGTGTGTGCTTGTTAAAAGTTTATGCTCTCTCTTAATTTTTGAGTCCTGTGTGCTGAGGCTTTGAAGTGTTCAATTGTTTCCACATAGCAAGTTGATTTCATAGTGGTAGAGACCACAGTGAAAGTTGGTGTATAACATCCATCAATTGCCCCTGCTGCTTCTCTAATATCCAAGTGCAATACAGAGAGAGAGAGAGAGAGAGCGAGAGAGAGAGAGAGAGAGAGAAAGAGAACTGGAAAGCTGCAAAGTGCTGCTTTTTTCTTTTGAATGGTACAGTAGGATGACTCATCTCACTCACTGCTGCATATGACTAGAGAGTTGGGGTTGGGGGTGCTTAGTGCTAGTTACACTCTGTGTGTGTGTGTGTGTGTGTGTGTAGGTGTGTGTGTGTGTGTGTGTGTGTGTGTGTGTGTGTGTGTGTGTGTGTGTGTGTGTGCGTGTTAAAGTTGTGACAACATGACCTTGACCTGCATTAGCTAAATGAAACTCAATTGATCTTTAATTCAATTGAAGACCAGTCAAATAATTTGAAGTTTTGTCACTTGCTATTAAACGTCTAACTTCTGTAGACTTACCAGCCATGTTCAACCATCTTAACATGTCACTTAAGTACTACAAATAGACACATCTGACTGAAAATGTGCAGGTTAATGTTAATATGTGGATATACATCTCTCTCTCTCTCTCTCTCTCTCTCTCTCTCTCTCTCTCACATACACACACACACACGCACACTAAAACACACATTTTTATTTCAGGCACACTAAATTTAAATTACAATAATGAAAGCATGTTAGCTTCCTCTCTAGAACAGTAGGAAACGTTTAACACTTGCTCTGGCACAGTTTTTATAATGTAATGTCATGTTTTGCCACTCATAATTTATCGTTCACATTGCAAAACTGTAATATTAGTAATATATTTAATATTAGCATTCAAGGCAGTAATCTCATATGGCTAGACATTATGTGATATAACACTGTTGGTCATTATAAAATCCAATTTAATTGCAATTTTTTTGTTACACCTTTGTCATCTTCATTTAAACATGGCAAGGGGAATTTGTTACTTATACAGTGTTGATTAAGAAGATGTTTTAAAATTTAAGCTCTTTACTTAGATTTAATGAGCAGATGTCCCATAGAAGACTTTCATATGATTTGTATTCCACTGCTGTTTTAATGAATTAATTAAATGTTCCCACTTTCTTCTAGAATACAAGATATAGAACATTGAAAATATAAAATGACCAAATATTTGGGGCATTATTCATCAAAGTACTAAAAAATATTAACAGTTGCAGCTCTTCTGTGCGCACGTGCACAAATTGTGTTATACAGCGGAACAGAGGCTATGTGAAATCTTCCTGTCACTTCTTATTCTGCTAAACATACATCTCTCATTGCACTCACATGCACCGTACAGGGCAGAGGATTGAAAACACTGTTATACTTGACATCTTCCAGAGAACATGTTCTGACTTTCCAAATGTTCTCATCAACCATAGAGTTATAACATAAGCCACTTATACACACCTGGGAACACACACCATGCAGCCAGTGGTGGATTTTCTCCCAACTGTACCGACAATCAATCAACAAACCAGTCCTGCAATCAAACAATCAATAAGACCTTCAAAACACAAGTGACCACGATTGACTTGTGAAATGGCTGAGCACACAATGAAAGATTGCTATGTGCCTTTTAAACTATAATTGAGAAATCAACAGACACTAAAGAAGCTTAGAGTAAGTCCCACATGGACAGCTGAGGTGTACTGTAGATACTGTAATGCTCATTCATGCACTGATGCATTCACATAGTATCTTATAAATCTAACATTCCCAGATAGAGCCTGCAACCTCCATGTTGGGTCAGTTGATTTCTAAATGCGGTCATGAATGAAACACACATTGCAAAACCTGTATTTACCTAGTAATAATAAATTCACTATATACAAGATATGTTCACTTTTTGCCTTATCCATTATTTTACAATTTGATAGAATTCTGCACATGACAAATACATTTACTTGTAAATAAAAGGCAGCTTCATGGTTTTGTATTTAAATGTATCACTAGCATAGGATTTCAGCATTTAAAATGGACAAATATCTCCATCTACCCACTTACCTCTGCTCTTCTTCTTCTTCTTCTTCTTTGTCTTTCGGCTGTTCCCTTTCAGGTGTTGCCACAGTGAATCATCTGCCTCCATCTAAGCCTATCCTCTGCATCCTCTTCTCTCACACCAACTAACTTCATGTCCTCTCTCACTGCATCCATAAATCTCCTCTTTGGTCTTCCTCTAGACCTCCACCTTGAACTCTAGCTTCCTAAAAACATTAATTGACCCTGATTCAGTGAAACAACAGTATTAAAAATATGAATATATTAACTGGTTATAGCTGTTATAATGTAAATGATACAGAAACTCGATTCTTAGACATTAAGATTAACCCAGCTCTCTGTTCTTAGCTCTATCTGTCAGTGGATCACCAGCTATTGTTCTGATAGACAGGCAGCAGCTATTGAGACTGGGGAAACTGATGTCCAACAGCCGCACCATCAACACTGTTGCTTCCAGGGATGCACTCTCTCCTCACTGCTCTTCTCCCTCTACATCAACAACTGCACCTCTACAGACCCCTCTGTCAACTCCTAAAATTTGCGGATGATGCTACAGTCATTGGCTTCATTCAGGACGGTGACAAGTTTGCATATGGAAGAGAGTCTGGGCAGTTGGCTATCTGGTACAGTCACAACATCCTAGAGTTGAACACATTCAAAAATAGAGATGATTGTGGACTTCAGGAGAAACCCCACTGCACTTTCCCCACCCAATCATGAACAACACAGTGGCAGCAGTGGAGCCATTCCAGGTCCTAGGCACTACCATCTCTCAGGACCTGAAGTGGGACAATCACACTGACTCCATCGTTAAAAAGCCCCATCAGAGGTTGTATTTTCAGCTGAGAAAGTTCAACCTGCCACAGGACCAGCTCAAACTGTTCTACTTTAAATCTGTCAGCTACAAAATCAGACATCAGAAAACTACAAGGAATGGTTCAGTCTGCTGAAAGGATTGATGTTCCCCTGCCCACCCTTTAAACAAGTACTGTACAGTATATAGCCAAAGTGAAGAAAAGGGCTACGAAAATTTTTGTGTAGTTAGTAAATGTTGTCAACAAAACAAATTCCTTGTATGTGCATACGGATTTGGCAATAAAGCTTGTTCTGATTCTGATTATACAACATTACATGTAATTATAAGTGGATAAAAAGTATATGTTGAAAAAGTACATGTTGAAATAATTAAAAAGGACATTATGATAAAGTCAGCTTTTAAGCAGTAATGGTAACTTGAGCTTTCATCAGAATGTGTTGCACATCTGTATTTATTCATATAATTATTAAGATCCTACTCATTAGTTAAAATAAAATGATAACCAGCAATAATACCAAATAAAAGTGGAGCGAAATGAAGGGACGCATTATTTATTTTTGGATTATCCTTGGATCAGTAGGGTGCATTTTTGATCTTCAGCATAGATTGAAAATGTCAATGCTGTCTATGATAGAAGAGTATTGGAACACTCAGCACATCACAGGCTATTGCCTATGAGGCTTATCAGGCAAAGAGTTGACCAAGCCCCCAACTACACCAGATCTCAGTTCGATTGAGCACCCATGGGATGCACAACAATCAAGTCTAATTTATGGAGGCCCCACAATTCCTAAAGGATCTGCTGCCAACATCCTGGTGCCAGACACCACAGAACACCCTCTGAGGTCTTGTGGAATCATGCCCTGAGGGGTCACAAGGGAACCCACACAATACTGGGGTTAATGTTTTGCAATTTTATGTTATGACTGATTGGTGTACATTGGTGGTATATTGATGATGGTGTCGTTAATATTCTCAGACAACTAGCATCTTTATTGATCCTTCTACCCACTCCTTTAACTTCATCATTCTAGCACCGCTGACTGGACAGCAGTCAGTTCCTCAAGCCTCTCTGGCTGGCAACTTGTCCACGGGGAAACAAAAGGGCTTTTTGCCAAACAAGAAGAAAGAGTGTCGGTACACACTGTGAAGCAACACTACCTTGTACTAACATGTTTTTCTCTTCTCCACTTCAGCTTGCCCTGTACAAGTGTTCCCTCCAGCATGGCACTAAGCCAACAGCCATCTTATTCTTGATGCATGAGGATTCTAATCACCAACATGGACAACACTTCAGGCACTTTTACTGTAAAACTTCATTCTGCACTTTCATGTAGACACTTTCTGATGTTTAAATACTTATTAAGGTGTGTGTATTTTGTGATCACACAAGTCCTTGGACACTTGCTACATCACATGCCCAAATTATCTGCTGATTCCAGTTCCTGATTTTTAATTAAGGATTTTCTTTTTTTAAATTAACACACAGCGATCAGCAACAATGCTGATGCAGACAAATCTCTCAGTTAATTGATGCTCTTGTGTGATTGTGTCTGCAAAAATTTTTTTCAATCAAAATTCTAATTCACTTCACTGGTTTCATCCTTAATATTTATTGTATAAATTGCAATGTGTGTGTGTGTGTGTGTGTGTGTGTGTGTGTGTGTGTGTGTGTGTGTGTGCGTGTTTCTACAAGGCTCAAGGACTGTACTGGATTGATTACCACTGGTCTAACAAAAGATGCTCTCTCAGTTGATGATGTTAATACTGGAGAGCACTTGCTCCAGAAACTCCCTCAGGTCCTCAGTTGAGTTCTTCCCACAGTGCAACACAAAGGTTCTTACCCATGATTGTTACGCATATGCTACCGATCCTGTGGATAGAGATTAAGATAAAATACACTGGTTTATTTATTTAACTTAATTGTAGAGTTCCAGAGATGAGCTTAACAAAGGTCTGTGGTGGAGTGCTACTCGGAAGCATTAAAAAGCTATAAAAACACACATTTGTTACCAGATGCTTCTACTGTACATCTTTGGAATCAAGGGGTTATGAATATTCATATTATGAAATGTGGCTAGTGGAGCAGCTGCATCAGCAAAGGTGTATGTGTGTGTGGGTGTGAGCCTACTGTACATTTATATAGTACATCTTCCTGTCTCTGATTCAGGGGCGATTTTAAGGTCAGACTTTTATGGGGCTCAGCCCTCTACAGTATGTGGTCATCACACCAGGTTCTTCTTGCTCTCTTTCTCACTTTCTTCTGTCTCTATCCTGATCTTTTTCCATCTTGTTTTTTCCCTGTCCTGCTCTCTCTCTCTCTCTCTCTCTCTCTTTTTGCGGCCAACAAAATGTTAAACCCTCAAATAGAGAGTGCCTGTGAAGATTCTCAGTCATCCAATTGAGGTTATCTGGAAGTTGGGTCATGTTAACTGGACGTCTTTTTCGTTAGGTAGAAATGTTTCACTACTCATTCAAGTAGCTTCAGTCTGAGGGAAGTTGGTAAGCAGTGTTGGGTATAAGGCCTTGTTCACACGGGCGTTAAATTTTTGGATAAACGAACGAGCTCAGAGCGTCCTATACAGTTATGTTGCGTTTTGTAGTGCCGCTCGATTGATTTCTACACTGGCGTTTGTTTGTCTCTGTCTAACGACAGCCTGCAGCCCAAATTGTAGTTTGTGTGTTTAACCTGTGGGGGCAGTGTGTCGGGAACTGGATATGAAAGCCCTTGTCATTTTATTTGAGGTGCCTCCTTTTAATATGGACCATTTTGCTATATTAGACATTAATCTTATTGTTTAAAATTTTTTAAATTAAATTATTATATTTAAATAATATATAAAAATATTTGTAAAAAATAATACGGAGACGTAGGGAGAGAAAAAAAAACGCTGCCACTACTGGGTTCACCCTCTGACTGCACAACGTCGGATTAAAGGAAGTTTTTTGTGGTTTATGAAGAAATGCGAACATTTCCGCGCAAGTTTTATTTTTTAAGCATTTTATTTTTGCCTTTTTTCCGCATTTCCCTCTGTATAGCATGTAGGATCATGGGATATATCTGGTCCTCCGAAGCGTAAAATGGACGCAGAGAAAACGAACTAGACACGGTTTCCTTGCGTTCGTTGGGATTTGAACGCCAAGAAAAAGCTGCATGCAACGTTTTTTTAACACCGTATAAACGCGCAGTCGGACAAACGCACGTCACCAAAGCCTGTGTGAACACCGTCATTGACTCCTATGTGTAGAAAACCCTCTGCGCTTCATCCTCGCTCACCGGACGCTACGAACGGCAGAAAAACAGTCGATTTTAACGCCCGTGTGAACAAGGCCTAATGCGTTACAAAGTAACAGATTACTTTTTGGATGTAACGAGTAATCTAACGTGTTAGGTCTGCCATATAAGTACTTAATTATTTTGTTCTTTTTAAAAAAAAATTTAATCCATTGTTCAGACAATTTACAGGTATGTAATCCGTGTGTGTGTGAGAAAGTCGTCCTAGAGTACAAGTCCCGCCCTCGATAACCCGCCCCCCCTGCTGTTATACCCCATCTCACTTATGCGGTTTGACTATGCGAGGACCGATGCGCAGAAAGTTGGAAACCTAATCACAGCGCCAAAACCCGAGGTGAATCATGATGAATTGTACTTATGGCCACCGCGGGAAACACGTGTGTGAGATAGGGGTATTTGTAGTTAACAGATTAAGAGCCAAACTTTGCTGAGTGATGGTGGTAAAACAATTATAAAGGTCTTGACTAAAATAACATGCATGAGTTTTCATTTTCTGCAATGGAAAAGTACTCTAGTTACCTTTAACAGAAAGTAATGCTGTAATGTAACTGATTACTTAAAAAAAAAAATTACTTTAAAAAGTAACGTCCCCCAACACTGTTGGTAAGTCCCTCATATTTGAGTCTGCCAAGGTCAAAGGATCCTCCCCTGTCTAAAAAGGACCTGCATTAGCTAAATGAAACTCAATTGATCTTTAATTCAATTGAAGACCAGTCAAATAATTTGAAGTTTTGTCACTTGCTATTAAACGTCTAACTTCTGTAGACTTACCAGCCATGTTCAACCATCTTAACATGTCACTTAAGTACTACAAATAGACACATCTGACTGAAAATGTGCAGGTTAATGTTAATATGTGGATATACATATCTCTCTCTCTCTCTCTCTCTCTCTCTCTCTCACATACACACACACACACGCACACTAAAACACACATCTTTATTTCAGGCACACTAAATTTAAATTACAATAATGAAAGCATGTTAGCTTCCTCTCTAGAACAGTAGGAAACGTTTAACTTGCTCTGGCACAGTTTTTATAATTTAATGTCATGTTTTGCCACTCATAATTTATTGTTCACATTGCTAAACTGTAATATTAGTAATATATTTAATATTAGCATTCAAGGCAGTAATCTCATATGGCTAGACATTATGTGATATAACACTGTTGGTCATTATAAAATCCAATTTAATTGCAATTTTTTTGTTACACCTTTGTCATCTTCATTTAAACATGGCAAGGGGAATTTGTTACTTATACAGTGTTGATTAAGAAGATGTTTTAAAATTTAAGCTCTTTACTTAGATTTAATGAGCAGATGTCCCATAGAAGACTTTCATATGATTTGTATTCCACTGCTGTTTTAATGAATTAATTAAATGTTCCCACTTTCTTCTAGAATACAAGATATAGAACATTGAAAATATAAAATGACCAAATATTTGGGGCATTATTCATCAAAGTACTAAAAAATATTAACAGTTGCAGCTCTTCTGTGCGCACGTGCACAAATTGTGTTATACAGCGGAACAGAGGCTATGTGAAATCTTCCTGTCACTTCTTATTCTGCTAAACATACATCTCTCATTGCACTCACATGCACCGTACAGGGCAGAGGATTGAAAACACTGTTATACTTGACATCTTCCAGAGAACATGTTCTGACTTTCCAAATGTTCTCATCAACCATAGAGTTATAACATAAGCCACTTATACACACCTGGGAACACACACCATGCAGCCAGTGGTGGATTTTCTCCCAACTGTACCGACAATCAATCAACAAACCAGTCCTGCAATCAAACAATCAATAAGACCTTCAAAACACAAGTGACCACGATTGACTTGTGAAATGGCTGAGCACACAATGAAAGATTGCTATGTGCCTTTTAAACTATAATTGAGAAATCAACAGACACTAAAGAAGCTTAGAGCAAGTCCCACATGGACAGCTGAGGTGTACTGTAGATACTGTAATGCTCATTCATGCACTGATGCATTCACATAGTATCTTATAAATCTAACATTCCCAGATAGAGCCTGCAACCTCCATGTTGGGTCAGTTGATTTCTAAATGCGGTCATGAATGAAACACACATTGCAAAACCTGTATTTACCTAGTAATAATAAATTCACTATATACAAGATATGTTCACTTTTTGCCTTATCCATTATTTTACAATTTGATAGAATTCTGCACATGACAAATACATTTACTTGTAAATAAAAGGCAGCTTCATGGTTTTGTATTTAAATGTATCACTAGCATAGGATTTCAGCATTTAAAATGGACAAATATCTCCATCTACCCACTTACCTCTGCTCTTCTTCTTCTTCTTCTTCTTTGTCTTTCGGCTGTTCCCTTTCAGGTGTTGCCACAGTGAATCATCTGCCTCCATCTAAGCCTATCCTCTGCATCCTCTTCTCTCACACCAACTAACTTCATGTCCTCTCTCACTGCATCCATAAATCTCCTCTTTGGTCTTCCTCTAGACCTCCACCTTGAACTCTAGCTTCCTAAAAACATTAATTGACCCTGATTCAGTGAAACAACAGTATTAAAAATATGAATATATTAACTGGTTATAGCTGTTATAATGTAAATGATACAGAAACTCGATTCTTAGACATTAAGATTAACCCAGCTCTCTGTTCTTAGCTCTATCTGTCAGTGGATCACCAGCTATTGTTCTGATAGACAGGCAGCAGCTATTGAGACTGGGGAAACTGATGTCCAACAGCCGCACCATCAACACTGTTGCTTCCAGGGATGCACTCTCTCCTCACTGCTCTTCTCCCTCTACATCAACAACTGCACCTCTACAGACCCCTCTGTCAACTCCTAAAATTTGCGGATGATGCTACAGTCATTGGCTTCATTCAGGACGGTGACAAGTTTGCATATGGAAGAGAGTCTGGGCAGTTGGCTATCTGGTACAGTCACAACATCCTAGAGTTGAACACATTCAAAAATAGAGATGATTGTGGACTTCAGGAGAAACCCCACTGCACTTTCCCCACCCAATCATGAACAACACAGTGGCAGCAGTGGAGCCATTCCAGGTCCTAGGCACTACCATCTCTCAGGACCTGAAGTGGGACAATCACACTGACTCCATCGTTAAAAAGCCCCATCAGAGGTTGTATTTTCAGCTGAGAAAGTTCAACCTGCCACAGGACCAGCTCAAACTGTTCTACTTTAAATCTGTCAGCTACAAAATCAGACATCAGAAAACTACAAGGAATGGTTCAGTCTGCTGAAAGGATTGATGTTCCCCTGCCCACCCTTTAAACAAGTACTGTACAGTATATAGCCAAAGTGAAGAAAAGGGCTACGAAAATTTTTGTGTAGTTAGTAAATGTTGTCAACAAAACAAATTCCTTGTATGTGCATACGGATTTGGCAATAAAGCTTGTTCTGATTCTGATTATACAACATTACATGTAATTATAAGTGGATAAAAAGTATATGTTGAAAAAGTACATGTTGAAATAATTAAAAAGGACATTATGATAAAGTCAGCTTTTAAGCAGTAATGGTAACTTGAGCTTTCATCAGAATGTGTTGCACATCTGTATTTATTCATATAATTATTAAGATCCTACTCATTAGTTAAAATAAAATGATAACCAGCAATAATACCAAATAAAAGTGGAGCGAAATGAAGGGACGCATTATTTATTTTTGGATTATCCTTGGATCAGTAGGGTGCATTTTTGATCTTCAGCATAGATTGAAAATGTCAATGCTGTCTATGATAGAAGAGTATTGGAACACTCAGCACATCACAGGCTATTGCCTATGAGGCTTATCAGGCAAAGAGTTGACCAAGCCCCCAACTACACCAGATCTCAGTTCGATTGAGCACCCATGGGATGCACAACAATCAAGTCTAATTTATGGAGGCCCCACAATTCCTAAAGGATCTGCTGCCAACATCCTGGTGCCAGACACCACAGAACACCCTCTGAGGTCTTGTGGAATCATGCCCTGAGGGGTCACAAGGGAACCCACACAATACTGGGGTTAATGTTTTGCAATTTTATGTTATGACTGATTGGTGTACATTGGTGGTATATTGATGATGGTGTCGTTAATATTCTCAGACAACTAGCATCTTTATTGATCCTTCTACCCACTCCTTTAACTTCATCATTCTAGCACCGCTGACTGGACAGCAGTCAGTTCCTCAAGCCTCTCTGGCTGGCAACTTGTCCACGGGGAAACAAAAGGGCTTTTTGCCAAACAAGAAGAAAGAGTGTCGGTACACACTGTGAAGCAACACTACCTTGTACTAACATGTTTTTCTCTTCTCCACTTCAGCTTGCCCTGTACAAGTGTTCCCTCCAGCATGGCACTAAGCCAACAGCCATCTTATTCTTGATGCATGAGGATTCTAATCACCAACATGGACAACACTTCAGGCACTTTTACTGTAAAACTTCATTCTGCACTTTCATGTAGACACTTTCTGATGTTTAAATACTTATTAAGGTGTGTGTATTTTGTGATCACACAAGTCCTTGGACACTTGCTACATCACATGCCCAAATTATCTGCTGATTCCAGTTCCTGATTTTTAATTAAGGATTTTCTTTTTTTAAATTAACACACAGCGATCAGCAACAATGCTGATGCAGACAAATCTCTCAGTTAATTGATGCTCTTGTGTGATTGTGTCTGCAAAAATTTTTTTCAATCAAAATTCTAATTCACTTCACTGGTTTCATCCTTAATATTTATTGTATAAATTGCAATGTGTGTGTGTGTGTGTGTGTGTGTGTGTGTGTGTGTGTGTGTGTGTGTGTGCGTGTTTCTACAAGGCTCAAGGACTGTACTGGATTGATTACCACTGGTCTAACAAAAGATGCTCTCTCAGTTGATGATGTTAATACTGGAGAGCACTTGCTCCAGAAACTCCCTCAGGTCCTCAGTTGAGTTCTTCCCACAGTGCAACACAAAGGTTCTTACCCATGATTGTTACGCATATGCTACCGATCCTGTGGATAGAGATTAAGATAAAATACACTGGTTTATTTATTTAACTTAATTGTAGAGTTCCAGAGATGAGCTTAACAAAGGTCTGTGGTGGAGTGCTACTCGGAAGCATTAAAAAGCTATAAAAACACACATTTGTTACCAGATGCTTCTACTGTACATCTTTGGAATCAAGGGGTTATGAATATTCATATTATGAAATGTGGCTAGTGGAGCAGCTGCATCAGCAAAGGTGTATGTGTGTGTGGGTGTGAGCCTACTGTACATTTATATAGTACATCTTCCTGTCTCTGATTCAGGGGCGATTTTAAGGTCAGACTTTTATGGGGCTCAGCCCTCTACAGTATGTGGTCATCACACCAGGTTCTTCTTGCTCTCTTTCTCACTTTCTTCTGTCTCTATCCTGATCTTTTTCCATCTTGTTTTTTCCCTGTCCTGCTCTCTCTCTCTCTCTCTCTCTCTCTTTTTGCGGCCAACAAAATGTTAAACCCTCAAATAGAGAGTGCCTGTGAAGATTCTCAGTCATCCAATTGAGGTTATCTGGAAGTTGGGTCATGTTAACTGGACGTCTTTTTCGTTAGGTAGAAATGTTTCACTACTCATTCAAGTAGCTTCAGTCTGAGGGAAGTTGGTAAGCAGTGTTGGGTATAAGGCCTTGTTCACACGGGCGTTAAATTTTTGGATAAACGAACGAGCTCAGAGCGTCCTATACAGTTATGTTGCGTTTTGTAGTGCCGCTCGATTGATTTCTACACTGGCGTTTGTTTGTCTCTGTCTAACGACAGCCTGCAGCCCAAATTGTAGTTTGTGTGTTTAACCTGTGGGGGCAGTGTGTCGGGAACTGGATATGAAAGCCCTTGTCATTTTATTTGAGGTGCCTCCTTTTAATATGGACCATTTTGCTATATTAGACATTAATCTTATTGTTTAAAATTTTTTAAATTAAATTATTATATTTAAATAATATATAAAAATATTTGTAAAAAATAATACGGAGACGTAGGGAGAGAAAAAAAAACGCTGCCACTACTGGGTTCACCCTCTGACTGCACAACGTCGGATTAAAGGAAGTTTTTTGTGGTTTATGAAGAAATGCGAACATTTCCGCGCAAGTTTTATTTTTTAAGCATTTTATTTTTGCCTTTTTTCCGCATTTCCCTCTGTATAGCATGTAGGATCATGGGATATATCTGGTCCTCCGAAGCGTAAAATGGACGCAGAGAAAACGAACTAGACACGGTTTCCTTGCGTTCGTTGGGATTTGAACGCCAAGAAAAAGCTGCATGCAACGTTTTTTTAACACCGTATAAACGCGCAGTCGGACAAACGCACGTCACCAAAGCCTGTGTGAACACCGTCATTGACTCCTATGTGTAGAAAACCCTCTGCGCTTCATCCTCGCTCACCGGACGCTACGAACGGCAGAAAAACAGTCGATTTTAACGCCCGTGTGAACAAGGCCTAATGCGTTACAAAGTAACAGATTACTTTTTGGATGTAACGAGTAATCTAACGTGTTAGGTCTGCCATATAAGTACTTAATTATTTTGTTCTTTTTAAAAAAAAATTTAATCCATTGTTCAGACAATTTACAGGTATGTAATCCGTGTGTGTGTGAGAAAGTCGTCCTAGAGTACAAGTCCCGCCCTCGATAACCCGCCCCCCCTGCTGTTATACCCCATCTCACTTATGCGGTTTGACTATGCGAGGACCGATGCGCAGAAAGTTGGAAACCTAATCACAGCGCCAAAACCCGAGGTGAATCATGATGAATTGTACTTATGGCCACCGCGGGAAACACGTGTGTGAGATAGGGGTATTTGTAGTTAACAGATTAAGAGCCAAACTTTGCTGAGTGATGGTGGTAAAACAATTATAAAGGTCTTGACTAAAATAACATGCATGAGTTTTCATTTTCTGCAATGGAAAAGTACTCTAGTTACCTTTAACAGAAAGTAATGCTGTAATGTAACTGATTACTTAAAAAAAAAAATTACTTTAAAAAGTAACGTCCCCCAACACTGTTGGTAAGTCCCTCATATTTGAGTCTGCCAAGGTCAAAGGATCCTCCCCTGTCTAAAAAGGCTTGTTGCCTTTGGATGGAAGAAAGGTGAGAAATTCAAACAGTGTGAATGTTTGAAATTTGACGTAGAGGATAGATGGTTCGGGAGAGGGTAGCAGAGGTAAAAGCAACCATTTATGTGCAAGTCGTGTGGTGGATGACTTAGGCACAACCTATATGCTATTTTTTATGCTGCCACTTTCGTCCATCTCCAGGAAGATTGAGACCTCTTCACAGGTCCACCAGGAAAGCCACAGCTTGGAGGATTCAAATATGAGGAACTTACTAACTGACCTCATACTGAAGAAGCTACTTGGATGAGTAGTGAAACGATTCTACCTAACAAGAAAGAGGTCCAGTAAACCTAGCCATGGCCCAACTGCCAGATAAACAAATAAATGGTATTCATGAAAATGGTTCATATCAATTCATAACTTAATTAAATAATTAAATAATAATTTTTTTTCTATCTAGATATTACAGTAGGTTGCTTTGAGCAATGCTGAAAGATAACCTACAATTTAACTTTAGTTTTCTCACCTGACCTGATCCTTGTTGTTGTTTTTGTTTTCTTTTAAAAACATTTCTTATATCTACAGGAAAAAATATAATGATTTATAATGATTTAGGGTTTGTTCTGATTGGTTTGTTAACCGTCTACAGATCTACTGTAAATATAGCATAAAGCTCAAATTCTATCAGAATAAGAAACAGACTATTATGGACACTAACTGTGCTGATTTAATTACCTAGCCTGTGGATGACACATTCCTCTCGCTTTGGTTAGCAGGATCTGGCAACGTTAATGAGATATTAATGTTAAGGTTGGGCTTATGTTAGGACGCATGTGTAAAAAAGACAAAAAGATCTCACCGTTTTAGCTGTGCTAACACTATTCATGAAATTACAAACACTTGCAAACCAGACTGTCACCTACACCTTGTGTCACAATGTAGCTGTGACACAAGTTAAGGTTTAATGCATCTTAAAGTAAAAGTACACCAGCAGTGTAAAAGAAGATTAACCTCAAATCAGAAATTATCTTTAGCTACTGTACTGTATCTACATCTCTGTCAGCTTCCACTGGTCGCTTGCTTAATTTCCATGTGCTTTCATTCCGTATGTAACAAAGTTAAATTGTCATGTAATTTATGTCTCCCACCTGAGCAGTAGAAAAACTCTTAATAACTGTTGTCCCATTTAAATACTAGGTTACTACTACTTCCCCATTTATTCCCAAATACGCGTGGACTTTTAACGATGTGTAAAATATGTTGCCACTTACTGTATCGGAGTGTAACGCCATGTTTTCAAGAATGCTATACATTAAATCCTTAACTAAAATATTTATTTTTGGTCATGTCACTAAGCAGACTGAACTGTAAAGGTATAGTAAAAAATAACTTTAGGCAAAATAATGATGTATTACTAGTATTACTGTATCATTGTCTTTAGGGGTACAACTTTAGCACTCAAAAAAATTAGTAAAATGGTTTATGCTCTGAATAGCATAGAAAGTGCAGTAAGATTCTATGTACAACTGTGTGTGTGTGTGTGTGTGTGTGTGTGTGTTTCTAAAAGGGAAATGGTACAGTATACGTATAAATCAGGGACACTCTGTGCTAGTCTCCCCAGAGGTGTCTCTTTCTCAGCTGGGCTGCTCTGCTCTCGTAGCTCTGATAAAGACAAATGGGACATAAAAATTCCAATTAAAGTTTTGTGAGAGTGAGGGGGCCCCAACACATCGGGAACAAACTCATTCAGCAACTACTCCTATCCTTTTCCACTCTTCGTATGTCCCCAACCTAAATCCCTCCCCACTCATTGTGCACCATAACCCCTTAGTTCTTCCTTTAAATTCTCATTAAATGTTTCTTGCTCATCTCTGAGTACTGCATTTGAGTGTACTCTTTCACACCCAGTTATCCTTCTCCTCTCTGTACAGTATATGGGCTTTAGATTGTGGATTAGTGTTTTGTTTAATCCTGTTAGGTGAAGAACTGGCAGAAAATGGAGTAACACACACACATACTGTATACGCACACGCGCACACACACACACACACACACACACACTGTTACTCCCACACTGAAAGCTCTTGATGTGGCTCTCATCAGACGGTGGTTGATGTGTATTATGTAAGCCGTATGTGTGTTGTGGGGGTGGGTGTCACGGAGCTTGCTGTGTCATCCCCATCTTGTTTAAAGCAAAGCCATATGCCAACTTGTCGCTTACACATGCATACACACACACAGCATCCCCTGCCAGACTACATCCTCTTAATTCAACGCAGTGTAGCCGGAGGGGAAAGCTCTGTAGGGGTGCATG
Organism: Channallabes apus; assembly: GCA_030522415.1. Classification (NCBI taxonomy): domain Eukaryota; kingdom Metazoa; phylum Chordata; class Actinopteri; order Siluriformes; family Clariidae; genus Channallabes; species Channallabes apus. The sequence continues at coordinate 34,607,219 of CM060108.1, forward strand.
TCACACACCGACTCTGCTAATACATGAAGGTCACACACTCTGAGAGATGCAGCGTTCTGTTTAACTATGCTTCATTCTCAAAATTACTGCCAGTACTATTACAGCAGTAAATCTGTTAAATTCTTACACTAGCTACATTTCATCTAATGATGCATTAATAATCTGGCAACTGAAATAAAGAAGCATGATGTAAACACCCCCATCAGAATGGAGCAAATTGATTAAGGTCAATCTGGGTAAAATGGTTCTGAAATGAAATGAGCTGGATAATCTGTCTAATAATCACTTCAGCGGCAAAATAATTGCCATGTGAATTCTGAGGATTTGCACAAACCAACTGCAAAAATTGTGGCCAATGAATGAAATTCAAAGAGGTAAATATTTTTATACTTGAGTATTTTCTTTGTGATTTTTTTTTACTTTCACTCACTTAATTTTTTTTATGAAAACTCTGTACTTTTACTCCCTGCATTTTAAACAGAAACTATTCAGCTCACACAAAAGTACATTAATTTTTACCTGGAAAAACAAACAATTCCATCATTCATTTTCTGTACCACTTTATCCTTATATACAGGGTCACGGGGACCTGGAGCCTATCCCAGGAGACTTCGGGCACTAGGCGGGGTACACCCTGGACAGGGTGCCAATCCATCGCAGGGCACACAAACATACACACACTCATTCACACACTATGGGCAATTTGGAACGTCAATTAGCCTAACCTGCATATCTTTGGACTGTGGGAGGAAACCGGAGTACCCGGAGGAAACCCACCAAGCACGGGGAGAACATGCAAACTCCATGCACACAGAGACAGGAATCGAGCCTGCCCCGGGAATCGAACCCAGACCCTGGCGGTGCAAGGCGACAGTGCTAACCACTACACCACCGTGCCGCCTATACAATTCCATCAAATTTACAAAAATAACTGATAAGTCATTATAAAAGCACATCAAAATGACAGTTACCTGGGTTACGGATTCCACCCATTTGGTCCCTGGGCTGCAAATTCTTCTGGCTCTTTTTTCAAGCCTCTTAAACAGGCACACAAGTTTAGGTAACGAGGTGATCTACAGTAGCTAACTAGCCAACATAATGAATAAAGGAATCCTTACGCATTTGGATTGTGTTTCATGCCAATAAAAATTAAATTTTTCTAACAAGTTACTTTCCTCATACCTCATACTTGCTTCATATCGGTAGCAAATAGCTTGTTTCACTACAAAAGTAATGAAGGATGAATTCTACTCATCTTTCGATTAATTAATGTCAAATCTTATTTCTATCGATAAGTCATGGCATCATGTACAGGACCTTCTTTCCATAATTTAACATTTAATTACTACAGTACATCTCTGACTATTAGAACTTGAAACATTTATTTATAAATTTTTTTTAAAATGTCAATGTTTTAATTTTAACATCTGAAAAGCCAAAACTCTCTGCAAATAAAACTACAAGCACAGCAAAATGTCTACTTAAATTTAAAAAAAAATTCTTCATCCATGAAATTCATCAAGGCTGAAAGTTATTCAACCTTCCAACTGCAATTTTCTTTGTTTAAAACATATGCAGTGTTCATTTGTATATGTCCTTCCTTGTTTAAACCAACCAGTCAAATTAAATAAATTTATCTTGTCTTTAAAAAAATGCAATAAATTGGTTTTAAACATTTTCATGAATTTGTAAATTGACTAAACACAGCCAGTAAATTGTACATATATTTATTCATTATTAATTATTATTATTATATAAAAAAGACATTTTATATTTCTGCAGAAAACAAATCTTTACTATACTTGCCTATTCATGTTGTCAACAGCTTTTGTTTTGTAAGAAGATTTTTTTTTTTTTGTAATCTGCTATTTGGCTTTAAACATTCATTAAAGAATCAATACAAAGTCTTTAATCCCTAGCAAATTACACATTACTACTATTTACCCAAATCAGAGAAAACTCCTAAGAGATGACTTGGGTCAATAACATTCACTAGTTAACAGGGGAACTTATATCGAATACTTTTAAATGGAATATGTTTATGGAATGGAACTTTTAATCAAGACATTTTAAGGTTGCTTACTCAAGGGTAAAAGACTAGAATAGAGTGGAAAAGGCATCAACGTATTGATTTGAGGCACAAATTGTTCTTATATTATACACCTTCCACCTACAATAAAAAGCATTGTTGTTCAACAATTTTTTTATCTGGATAAGCTAGTTTTTGTGCTACAGTGTTAAAGAGAAGGAAAAAAAAAAAAAAAAAAAAAAAAAAAAAAAAATATATATATATATATATATATATATATATATATATATATATATATATATATATATATATATATATGTATATATATATTATTTTTGTAAGTCATTTATGATTTCCCAAATTCCAACACATGAGTAACCCCTTGTCACTCTTTTCCATCATATCTCTTCCTTGTGCAGTGACGGATGTCCAGGTACAGTAGCACATATCCGAGACCTTGTAATTTCAGCAGCTGAAAGCCTCTCTTCACTTTGATGACTTCTCTGACCTCCACTGAAATAACTTCCCCAGCCACTTCAGTATGGCATATCAGCCTGATAAGGCCATGGAGGAGTCATAAATACAGTCTGCACACTTTATTTACACAGAAAGACTGGCATTTTGACTGACTGTCTTCTCCCTGACCTCCACTTAGAAATCCAACCGGAATAATGTGAAAACGGACGTCGCCATCCTCCATCTTGATATATTCAAGCAGCTGGTCGGTATAGCAAGCACAGCTGCATCCCAAAGCCTTTTTTTTTTATCCTTTCTCCTCTTCTGACTATAGGGAATTTTATGCTAAAAAATACATATCTTAAGGAAATTAACTTCCTCTGCTCATTTCCATTAAAATTAAAGTTAGAAAAGATTTAAAGGTCACAGTCAGACTTTCAATGCTTTTAATGCCATCACATTCTTTCAGATACAAGAGTGAGAAATTGATCCCAGTTTCATGCTGTTTGATACATCAGCCCCTTTGTATGCTTGTGTTTGATTTACTGCAGGGGAGAGGCATCTTAGAAAATACTGCATAGAAGAAACCATGACTCACAAGCAGACATGACTATTATATGCATTTTATTACAGAACCCCAGGGCACAGGACCAACATAAAGAACCAGTCAACAGAGATTAAAAAAGACCTCCTAAATCTGTCTGATGTGTTGTACAGTCTGCTCTCTAGGCTATAGATTATGCACAAGCAGAGAGAGAAAGGCTTTCATGCTTATGCATAGAAGAGCCATGAACATGGAAGTGAGCTAGACCAAAGGGAAAATCATCATTAAAGGACTTTCATATTGATCTTTATTATTAACATGTGTGTCCGTTATTTCTTTTGTAATGAAATTCTGAGTTAACCTTATGTTTATACTTCCTTTACTGGCCTATTTTCACTTTAGCTTTGGTTTGGAACATTACCCATAGTGCTAGTTTGACTACCTGCTGATAGGAGTGCCAGTGGGATTAGCCCTCTTTTTAGAGTGTCTCTCCTGTAAGATGAACCTCATCTCTATTTCAGCAGGGATCAAATGCTTTATTCTTTAAAAATGCTTTATTCTGAGAACTCAGATCAGCTTTCAAACCTCCAAATGTTATTTACAGTATAGCTGCACTGAATTTTGCAACTGAGTGTTCAACGTATGATAGATCCACTGGAATTGAATTTCCAATTAATATGACATACAGTATAACATTGTTGAAAATAGTGAATAAGTGAGAATTCTTTCTATTGAATGCCATTGTAACTATGCAAGCACTGTTGGACTGTGATGTTAGGCTGACATAAAATAAAATAGAATTTTGAAATTCTGACCATATTAATGATTTATTGTGTTTTAGAATGGCCCTTCTGGTTATTGTCAGAAATCTTAAAATATATGAAGTCTGGATTGGATGGTCAAGTGTTCACATAACTTTTCTGGCCAAAAGAATTTAATTGTTTCAGAATGGTCAAATTATTGGCCTGTATCAGTCTAAAAAGAAAAAAAAAGAATGAATTAAATTGAGTTAAGAATTGGCCAACTCATTATAAAAACCTGGAACGATACTCTACTGGCACAGTGAACTGTCAACTTCATGGGACAATATATTTGAAAAATCACATTAGATCAGAGTTGACCTAAATGTTTAGTGAAGCAAAGGTGGTAGAAATCACAGCAAAAATGATGGTAAATGTCAATCTAACCAATCCATAGGTTTAAGTGACCTGTATTGGAACACCTACGAGGGTCATTCAGTGAAATTTCTTGGAAAATAAGGCATAAAATTGATTGACTCAATTTTGAAGAAATCTTCAAGCGCAGTACAGTAATAAGACTCTTAGCCGCAGTAAAACATTTGAATGGTGCAAACGTTTTTAAAAAAGGCCGTACATTCGTGAAAGATAATCTCAGTGAGGAGGCTTGCAGTCCGCTGTACTTGTTCCAGTGAACATTTATCAAGTTGAAAGCCTAATCCTTTAAAATCAATTGATAACTTGTTTCTGGGAACAGTTCACACAGTCACTTAAACACACCATTTTTAGAATTCTAGTCACAGGACTGGTACTAAACAGCGGTGTGTTCATAAAAATATATGAATAAATTAAAAAGCATTTATATTTACAAATATTTGCCAGGGAGCATAAAGGTGGTGTAAAGGGCCAGGGGTAGCTCAGTGGTTAAGGTATTGGACTACGGTTCAGAAGATCCCAGGTTCAAACCTCACAACCACCAAGTTGCAACTGTTGGGCCCTTGAGCAACACCCTCAACTGCTCAGATGTGTAATGAGATAAAAATGTAAGTCACTCTGGATAAGAGCATCTGCCAAATGCTTAAATGTAAAGGAAAAAGGTCTTGTAGTCTGATGAGTCCAGAGTGACCCTATTCCAGACCAATGGGTGTATCTGGGTAAGTGATGCACCTATTTATTGCCCACTGTACAAGCCTGTGGCAGCAACATTATGATCTGAGGTAGCTTCAGTTGGTCAACTCTAGGCTCTGCAATGTTATGTGACATAAAATTGAGTCATCCAATGACCTGAATGTACTGAATGATCAACATACCTCATCTATACATTTTTCCTTTCCTAATGGCACTGGTACAGTATGTTTGAGGACTCTAATTGTGAAAGAGTGGTGCAGGGAGCATAAGGAGCATGTCCTAAAGCTAAAGCCAATCAAAAGAAATATTTGAATATGTGACTTATTTTGGCCAGGCAGTGTAAACTAAGTGAAAAAATTCAAACATGACTGACATGTCATTTTGTACATTGCCGACACATATGCAAACTGCCTTGCTTAAAATACTGTACAGCTGAACAATCTATACACCAGTAACAGAAGATGATCTATTTTTTCTCTCTCACATCTAATTACAGTAGTTTGACAATATACAACAGATCTACAGTGGTGTGAAAAACTATTTGCCCCCTTCTTGATTTCTTATTCTTTTGCATGTTTGTCACACTTAAATGTTTCTGCTCATCAAAAACCGTTAACTATTAGTCAAAGATAACGTAATTGAACACAAAATGCAGTTTTTAAATGAAGGTTTACGTTATTAATGGAGAAAAAAAACTCCAAATCTACATGGTCCTGTGTGAAAAAGTGATTGCCCCCCTTGTTAAAAAATAACTTAACTGTGGTTTATCACACCTGAGTTGAATTTCTGTAGTCACCCCCAGGCCTGATTACTGCCACACCTGTTTCAATCAAGAAATCACTTAAATAGGAGCTACCTGACACAGAGAAGTAGACCAAAAGCACCTCAAAAGCTAGACATCATGCCAAGATCCAAAGAAATTCAGGAACAAATGAGAACAAAAGTAATTGAGATCTATCAGTCTGGTAAAGGTTATAAAGCCATTTCTAAAGCTTTGGGACTCCAGCGAACCACAGTGAGAGCCATTATCCACAAATGGCAAAAACATGGAACAGTGGTGAACCTTCCCAGGAGTGGCCGGCCGACCAAAATTACCCCAAGAGCGCAGAGACAACTCATCCGAGAGGCCACAAAAGACCCCAGGACAACATCTAAAGAACTGCAGGCCTCACTTGCCTCAATTAAGGTCAGTGTTCACGACTCCACCATAAGAAAGAGACTGGGCAAAAACGGCCTGCATGGCAGATTTACAAGGCGCAAACCACTTTTAAGCAAAAAGAACATTAAGGCTCGTCTCAATTTTGCTAAAAAACATCTCAATGATTGCCAAGACTTTTGGGAAAATACCTTGTGGACCCATGAGACAAAAGTTGAACTTTTTGGAAGGTGCGTGTCCCGTTACATCTGGCGTAAAAGTAACACAGCATTTCAGAAAAAGAACATCATACCAACAATAAAACATGGTGGTGGTAGTGTGATGGTCTGGGGTTGTTTTGCTGCTTCAGGACCTGGAAGGCTTGCTGTGATAGATGGAACCATGAATTCTACTGTCTACCAAAATATCCTGAAGGAGAATGTCCGGCCATCTGTTCGTCAACTCAAGCTGAAGCGATCTTGGGTGCTGCAGCAGGACAATGACCCAAAACACACCAGCAAATCTGAACGCCTCTGAATGGCTGAAAACAAAATGAAGACTTTGGAGTGGCCTAGTCAAAGTCCTGACCTGAATCCTATTGAGATGTTGTGGCATGATCTTAAAAAGACGGTTCATGCTAGAAAACCCTCAAATAAAGCTGAATTACAATAATTCTGCAAAGATGAGTGGGCCAAAATTCCTCCAGAGCGCTGTAAAAGACTCATTGCAAGTTATCGCAAACGCTTGATTGCAGTTATTGCTGCTAAGGGTGGCCCAACCAGTTATTAGGTTAAGGGGGCAATTACTTTTTCACACAAGGCCATGTAGGTTTGGATTTTTTTTCTCCCTAAATAATAAAACCCCTCATTTAAAAACTGCATTTTGTGTTTACTTGTGTTATCTTTGACTAATAGTCAAATGTGTTTGATGATCAGAAACATTTTGTGTGACAAACATGCAAAAGAATAAGAAATCAGGAGGGGGGCAAATAGTTTTTCACACCACTGTACTTCCAAAGAAAATTTGTGATTATGTAGTATTTTAATACAATTTGAGCTTTCCCCCTAAAAATTACTACATGAATAAACAATAAAAAGTCTTAGCAAAGTTACAAAGTTCCAAACATTTTCCAACTTGCTACAGTCTATACTCCCAAATGACTTGAGACAGAACAAGCTGACATTTATTCTTCTTGCACTTGTTAAACAATGTCTGTTGACTTTAAATATTTGTCAGGTCTGTCTGACATATTTTCTGATCTACTGCAATGCTTACAGCCTTTCAGAGCATTTAACATAATGTTTCAGCTCAATTTGCAGTAATTTGGACAAATTTTAACCCTTAGTTACAGACCGTGTTCACAGTACATGCGGTACCACCACATGTTAAACAGAAACCAGTGTCCTCTCCTAACCTGAATTTAGTCATGAGATGATCACATTTTGTTTGCCATTGAGAATACTCCGTTAATGAATGGTCACAGAGAGCAAGCCGTGTTTCTGTATGTTTGCACTCAAATTGCCTGATTCAGCTGGAAGAAAGGATGCTGAGAGCTGGCTGTAACTATGAACAGCTTTGTTCAGAGTCAGACTCTCCATCTTCATTGGAGTGTGAACCAGTGAAATATTGCACAATTCCAAAAAAAAAAAAAAAAACTTGGCCTCTTTCTTTTTTTTTTTTGTCTCTCCCTGGCTCTTTTGGATCACAGGCAGCTAATCTCAATCTGTTTCACAGCGATAGAACAACAGTGCTATTGTTAATGCTCTGCCATCTGATTGGTTGGGTATCTCTGTCCCAGAAACCCTCAGCTTCTCAACTTTAATGCTTATGTTAGAGGTTTTGACTTAAGCCTCCAGTGATTCTTCCTGTTCTCAATCACTCTGCACTTCTTTCCCGGATGTGATCCTTCCTGCACATGCTTTCTTTTCTCTTTCTTTCCCCTTTACCATCTCTTCTAATCTCGTCCTTAATGGCTTCAATCAAAACAAGGCTTTCTTCTTCCTGCATATTCAGCAACATACCATGCTTCTCTTCCAAAAGACTCATCTATTCACCCAAAGTCTCATGCTTACCAACACTGTCCATGTCCTTGCCAATATGCTGGTTTAAAGCAGCTATTAAGTGACATAGCTTGGACCTACATTATTTAGTTAGTGCCAAGTTATTTCTGAGGATAGTTTCTTCTTTCTGGCATGATCTGAAGCTAAATAAATGAAAAATTTTTTTGGCTGGCTGATGCTTAATAACAGATATCCAGAGGTCATCATGCTCTCTTTGCTTGTGGCAAGTTATCCATACACCCGACTCTGTCTACCCACTCTTCCTCGTAGCAGGCAGCCTGTTTATTTTTGACATTTATCCGTTAACAACTGCTAACCTGCATGTACTGTTCACTCTGCTTCACTTTTTAATCACCATCTGAAAAGCCTATTCTCACTGAGCTTGTGCCAAAAGTAAGCGTTTATGTAATGCTTTTAGATTCACATCAATTAAAAATAAAGGAATAAATAAACATTTTAAGCACTTCCAACAGGTCAGCTAATGGCTTGGATTTTCTTTGAAAATGCAATATGAAATGATGAGTTCAAAGAAGGACAAAATCTGTTTTTCTTCAGTTCCTTTTTGTTTCCCCAAGTTTGGCTGGTGAAGTTAATGCTCTTGGGCTGAATTGGAAAATTCCCTTAAGATCACTTAAAAATCTAATGCAAATTCGGGACAAAAGACGGAGGCTGTTATTACAATACTAGAAACTGGGCCCAACATGATGGTCATTGGCCCAGTTGTCCCTTTACAATTTGGCCATTCTCACAGTGGCTGCTGGAATTAGGAGGGATACAAGTGAACCTTTCTTCCTGAAGTTGATTTGTTGGAAGCAGAAAAAATGGCAAGTATAAGGATTTTTGTGACTTTAACAAGGGCCAGATTGTTATGGCTAGAGGACTGGGTGACAGCAACTCCAAAACTACAGGTCTTGTGGGATGTTCCTTGTTCCTTGTCTGCATGTTTTGGCAAATCGGTGTATACGTACATAAAGTTGATACATTAAACTTAACAAAAAACCTACAGTGCTACATTACCTTTAGCTCTTATGTACTGGAATAAATAAAAAAAATACTTGCTTAGTATAATGTTACACATTGTTTAAGGGAAGGAGCTTAATATTTCCAAAATATTATCATAGCAATTTCTTAGTTTCCTGAGACATATTAGTCTGCTTATTAAATAACTAATTAAATAGGTTTTCCCCTTCAACACTGACGATATACCAATATCAGAGTGAAACAGATATTACTGTAACACCAACAATTTATGACCTTTTCTACAACCTTTTGAACTTACTGTATATAAGGAACCCTGTCCAGGGTGTACCCCGCCTAGTGCCCGAAGTCTCCTGGGATAGGCTCCAGGTCCCCCGCGACCCTGAACACAGGATTAAGCAGTATAGAAAATGAATGAATGAATGAATGAATGTATATAAGGAACAATATTTATTTAATTTGCCATTACATCCAGGATGTACAGTATGTTTCTGCAATGGACAATATACTCCTGAATGCTTAACTGGTACTATACAGTATACTGTACACAGTCAAGTACATGACCAAGAGTTTGTGGCCATTTTCAAATCACACCTTCATTGTTTTTATGATGAAATCATGGCCAATGACCATCATGCTGGGTCCACTTCCTAGTACTGTAATAACAGCCTCTGTCTTTTGTCCCGAATTTGTACTAGATTTTTAAGTGATCTTAAGGGAATTTTCCAATTCAGCCCAAGAGCATTAGTGAGGTCATGGACTGATGCTGAGTGAGGAGGTCTGATGCTTATTCAGCATCCCAATTAATCCCAAGTGTTCAGTGGTGTTAAGGTCAGAGTTCTGTGTAGGGCACTTAAATTTTTCCACAACCTTGACAAACCATTTGTATACTTCCCGTTATAGAACAGACCGGGATGCAGTAGGATCCATGTGCAGAGGCATTTTCATAAGAAAAACTAGGCAAAGTGACAAAGAAAGTAAGTATATTTGCATTTTTCAAGTAGAGTAGTGACATAAATGTTCATTTGGGTAGATGTGATTTACATTCAGCAGGAAAATGACCTTTTCCTCACAGTCCAGACAGAGTCAATCCTTCCTCCGTAGTTTCTTTTTCCCTGCAAAAAGTTTAGCATAATTTATTTCCATTTGCTTCACATTCAGCCTCCAATTCCAGTGCGATCGATGGCTAACTATGCCAGGCTCACAGGTGTATGATCATTCTTACAAGCTAGCTCAGTCTAGAGATCATCATTTAGATCACAGAATGCAGTTGTCAGGGCAGGCTCATTCCAGCCAGGATTTGCACTGAGGGAAATTGAGTACATAATCAGGGGCAGGTACTGTAGTTGTCCTTGTTCCAGCAATTGCACTGCTGTCACAAATTCACATCAGTTCTTCTATGGTGTCAGAGATCTGCTTTAGTTGATGGAGCCCTACAGGATAACCTCGTAAAAGTGACTATTAATTGGAAATCCCTCCAGACTACATCTGGACCTACAATGGAAGAGGAAGTCTTTTGTAACAGACCAGGAGGAGACTTTAAGTCTATGTGAGGTGGTACTTACAGGTACAGGTATAGCACAATTCAGAACTCAGCATCATAATGAAGTTAATGGTAAAAATGCACAGCTGAAAAGACGGAGGCACCAGATATTGTAGACCCAATATAATATTGTAGGATGCCAATATGATATATGATATGATATGAAAAAATAAATTCATGAAAATAATTGACACAAAATTAATTAATTAATTCATTCATCTTCTATACCGCTTTATCCTGTATTAGGGTTGCGGGGACCTGGAGCCTATCCCAGGAGACTCAGGGCACGAGGCAGAGTATGCCCTGGACAGCGTGCCAATCCATCGCAGAGCACACACACACACACACTCATTCACACACTATGATCAATTTGGGAACGCCAATTAGCCTAATCTGCATGTCTTTGGACTGTGGGAGGAAACCGGAGTACCCGGAGGAAACCCACAAAGCACAGGGATAACATGCAAACTCCATGCACACAGAGACGGGAATCGAGCCTGGCCGGGAATCAAACACGGACCCTGGAGGTGCAAGGCGACAGTGCTAACCACTACACCACTGTGCCGCCATTTGACACAAAATATTAAGTAAAAATAAAACAAATTAACCTGCACTTTACCTTAAAAAAAAACTTTAAATAAATCCCGACAGATAAGTGTTTCCATTTGTGCGTGCAGGCGCAAAGAGCAGGCTGAGTCTTGAGCTGAGAGAGAAAATGGATTTTTAACCTCTCTAATGACACACGCATACAGACACAAAATAAAATATGTTTTTATTTTGTCAACACATCCTTCACAATTACCCACAATTCCGCAGCACAAGAGTCAGAAAAAACGTTGACTCAGTTGTGATCACGTGACGTCAAAACAAGAAGCGCATGCGTGATACATGATACTGGGAGCTCATAAACCAAGACAACGCTTGTTTTCCAAATCAAAATTTATTCAAAATCTTTACTTGTCTTGTGGGACACTCACAAACCGTGTTACTCGCAATCCGAGATTTCACTGTAATATAATATTTAAAACTGGGAAGCTAATAGAGTGGAATCTTGTCCGCTGTTCCTTTATTTATATAATTTACCATTACCCATTTTCCATCCATCCATCCATCTTCTTCCGCTTATCCGAGGTCGGGTCGCGGGGGCAGCAGCTTCAGAAGGGATGCCCAGACTTCCCTCTCCCTGGCCACTTCTTCCAGCTCTTCCGGGGGAATCCCAAGGCGTTCCCAGGCCAGCCGAGAGACATAGTCCCTCCAGCGTGTCCTGGGTCTTCCCCGGGGTCTCTTTCCGGTGGGGCGTGTCCGGAACACCTCACAAGGGAGGCGTCCAGGGGGCATCCTAAATAGATGCCCAAGCCACCTCATCTGGCTCCTCTCGATGCGGAGGAGCAGCGGCTCTACTCTGAGCCCCTCCCGGATGACTGAGCTTCTCACCCTATCTCTAAGGGAGAGCCCAGACACCCTGCGGAGGAAACCCATTTCGGCCGCTTGTATTCGCGATCTTGTTCTTTCGGTCACTACCCACAGCTCATGACCATAGGTGAGGGTAGGAACGTAGATCGACCGGTAAATTGAGAGCTTTGCCTTTTGACTCAGCTCCTTCTTCACCACGACGGACCGATACAGAGCCCGCATCACTGCAGACGCTGACCCGATCCGCCTGTCAATCTCCCGCTCCATTTTACCCTCACTCGTGAACAAGATCCCGAGATACTTAAACTCCTCCACTTGGGGCAGGATCTCACTCCCAACCCTGAGAGGGCACTCCACCCTTTTCCGGCTGAGGACCATGGCCTCAGATTTGGAGGTGCTGATTCTCATCCCAGCCGCTTCACACTCGGCTGCGAACCTATCCAGTGAGAGCTGTAGGTCACAGGGTGATGAGGCCAACAGAACAACGTCATCTGCAAAAAGCAGTGACCCAATCCTGAGCCCACCAAACTGTACCCCCTCAACGCCCTGGCTGCGCCTAGAAATCCTGTCCATAAAAATTATGAACAGGATCGGTGACAAAGGGCAGCCCTGTCGGAGTCCTACTCTCACCGGAAACAGGTCAGACTTACTACCGGCAATGCGGACCAAGCTCCGACACCGGTTGTACAGGGACCGGACAGCCCTTAACAGGGAATCCGATATCCCATACTCCCGGAGTACCCCCCACAGGACTCCCCGAGGGACACGGTCGAATGCCTTCTCCAAGTCCACAAAGCACATGTAGACTGGTTGGGCGAACTCCCATGCCCCCTCCAGGACCCTGCTAAGGGTGAAGAGCTGGTCCACTGTTCCGCGACCCGGACGAAAACCACACTGTTCCTCCTGAATCCGAGGTTCGACTATCCGACGGACCCTCCTTTCCAGGACCCCTGAATAGACTTTCCCGGGGAGGCTGAGAAGTGTGATCCCTCTGTAGTTGGAACACACTCTCCGGTCCCCCTTCTTGAAGAGGGGGACCACCACCCCGGTTTGCCAGTCCAGAGGCACTGTCCCCGATGTCCATGCAATGTTGCAGAGACGTGTCAACCATGACAGCCCTACAACATCCAGAGCCTTGAGGAACTCAGGGCGGATCTCATCCACCCCCGGGGCGCCGCCACCACGGAGCTTTTTGACCACCTCGGCGACCTCGGCCCCAGAGATGAAAGAGTCCACCTCTACGTCCCCAGACTCTGCTTCCTCATCGGAAGGCATGTTGGTGGAATTAAGGAGGTCTTCGAAGTACTCTCCCCACCGACCCACAACGTCCCGAGTCGAGGTCAGCAGCGCACCATCCCCACTATACACTGTGTTGACCATGCACTGCTTTCCCCTCCTGAGACGCCGGATGGTGGACCAGAATCTCTTCGAAGCCGTCTGGAAGTCATTCTCCATGGCCTCCCCAAACTCCTCCCACGCCCGGGTTTTTGCCTCAGCAACCACCGAAGCCGCGTTCCGCTTGGCCTGCCGGTACCTATCAGCTGCCTCCGGAGTGCCACCAGCCAAAAAGGCCCGGTAAGACTCCTTCTTCAGCTTGATGGCATCCCTTACCGCCGGTGTCCACCAACGGGTTCTTGGGTTGCCACCGCGACAGGCACCGACCACCTTACGGCCACAGCTCCGGTCGGCTGCCTCAACAATGGAGGCGCGGAACATAGTCCATTCGGACTCAATGTCCCCCACCTCCCCCAGGACGTGGTTGAAGCTTTGCCGGAGGTGGGAGTTGAAGCTCGTCCTGACAGGGGACTCTGCCAGACGTTCCCAGCAGACCCTCACAATACGTTTGGTTCTACCAGGCCTGACCGGCATCCTACCCTGCCAACGGAGCCAACTCACCACCAGGTGGTGATCAGTTGACAACTCCGCCCCTCTCTTCACCCGAGTGTCCAAGACATGTGGCCGCAAGTCCGACGACACGACCACAAAGTCGATCATCGAACTGCGGCCTAGGGTGTCCTGGTGCCAGGTGCACATATGGACACCCTTATGCCTGAACATGGTGTTCGTTATGGACAATCCGTGACGAGCACAGAAGTCCAATAACAAAACACTGCTCTGGTTCAGATCGGGGGGGCCGTTCATCCCAATCACGCCCTTCCAGATCTCACTGTCATTGCCCACGTGAGCATTGAAGTCCCCCAACAGAACGATGGAGTCCCCAGGAGGGACGCCCTCTAGCGCCCCCTCTAGAGACCCCAAAAAGGGCGGGTACTCCAAACTGCTGTTTGGCGCATAAGCGCAAACAACAGTAAGGATTCGTCCCCCCACCCGAACGCGGAGGGAGGCCACCCTCTCGTCCACTGCGGTGAACCCCAAAGTACAGGCCCCGAGCCGGGGGGCAATAAGTATGCCCACACCTGCTCGGCGCCTCTCACCGGGGGCAACTCCAGAGTAGAAGAGAGTCCATCCCCTCTCAAGGAGACTGGTTCCAGAGTTCAAGCTGTGCGTAGAGGTGAGTCCAACTATATCTAGCCGGAACTTCTCAACCTCACGCACTAGCTCAGGCTCCTTCCCCGCCAGAGAGGTGACATTCCACGTCCCTAGAGCCAGCTTCTGCAGCCGAGGATCAGACCGCCAAGGCCCCTGTCTTCGGCCACCGCCCAACTCACACTGCACCCGACCTCTTTGGCCCCTCCTACAGGTGGTGAGCCCATGGGAAGGGGGACCCACGTTGCCTCTTCGGGCTCTTCCGGGCCCCATGGGTGCAGGCCCGACCACCAGGCGCTCGCCATCGGGCCCCACCTCCAGGCCTGGCTCCAGAGGGAGGCCCCGGTGACCCACGTCCGGGCGAGGGAAAACGTTTACCAAAGTTTGAATTCTTCATAGAGGTCTTTTGAACCACTCTTTGTCTGTTCCCTCACCTAGGACCAGATTGCCATGGGTGACCCTACCAGGGGCATGAAGCCCCCGACAACATAGCTCCCAGGATCATTGGGACACGCAAACCCCTCCACCACGATAAGGTGATGGTTCAAGGAGGGGATTACCCATTTTGGCATAGTAAAATGTAGCGTAGACTTTTATGGCTTTTTGTTTTTTTGTTGTGGAAAAGGAGAATTCCATAATTTTTTTCCCGTCTCATCTCCTAATTTATTCTCTTGTTTATAACATTCCTCTCTACTGGATTATAGCTTCTTGTTGGAATGCTATCCTCATATTTTTCCTTTTTTTCCATAGTGTGGCTAAAAACCCAACTGAACTTTTGAGCATTGTCAGATCATGCCATTTCTCTGAGTGACAGCCCAACAGATGGGATCTGCTTTAGTCTAACACTGAGACACTTTAATTGCAACAGCTGGAATTAACACACACACACACACACACACACACACACACACACACACACACACACACACACACACACACAGTTGGAAGCCGGGATTAAAGGGCATTCTGTGATCTGTATAGAGCGTCTGTAATCTGCTATAGGGCTGTTAAAAAAACAACCCTCGTCTCCTCTGCCATAGACCAGAGTTGAAATGAGCTGCGTTCTAATCACTGATCTGTAACACTGCTGATGTCCCTCTCAGTAAAACCAGAATATCATGTCTGCAGTAATATACCGGCTTTATTGTGGCACCTAACATTTTCTGGCCGATTTTAGTCACTGGAATCATTTTTGCCACATCCTTCCTGCTTTACTGTACTGTATGTGCACAATTATTACTCAAGGGTAGACCTAGATTTCGACTTCTGAATTTACAGCTCCATACAACCTAACCAATGGTTTCCATTTCCAGAATACTAATGCATCTCCAGCACAACTCTTTCCTGTAACTCATTACTTCTTCATTTACCAACAGCTTAATGCATACTGTATCCCAGTTCTGTAATAAGTCATTGCCATGTGGAAACCCTAAAATTGCACTTCCCAGAAACAAATTACACCAAAAACTCAGTCATTCTTTGGTGGATTTCTCACTTGGTCATATTGAACAACATTTCAACATGCTTAAAATTGTTTGATTGTATAGTAAACAACTGAAACAAACAACATTTGCCTGTACTCATATTTCCCTACATGCATTGTAGCCTGTTTGGCGTTTCTAAATTGTCATTAATGTTTGTTTGGGTGTGTAAGTGTGTAAGTGATTTCGACCTGCTATTGGTTGGCACCCCATCCATGGTGTACATTGTTCCACCTTGTCCTATGATCTTGCCTTCATAGTCTCCAGGTTTCTTGTGACCCTACAAAGGATACACAGCATGAAAAACAAATAAATGATTGAATGAATTCCAGTATCTGCTGTCACCCAGAAGAGGATTGATTCCCACTTGTGTGTGGTCCCTCTCGAGGTTTCTTCCTAATGTCATTTCCGAGTTTTTCCTCGCTTCATCTTTGGTTCCTCAATCTAAATCAATTTTTGAAAAGCTTCTTTGTAACTATGTCTATTGTCCAAAGAACTATACAATAATACAATACAATAATGAATTGAATTGATTTGATATCTTACCATCTCCTAGATTGGATTTCTGAACCGTCTTAGACTATGCACCATGTTTGTTTAGTTTGAATCCCCAATTTTTGTAATCTAGTATAGCAGTCTTATTTATTGTTATTTACAGTATTTATTTATTTACAGTATTTATTATTATTATTATTATTATTATTATTATTATTATTATTATTATTGGTGTGGGGGAGCTTGCTTTTTGGCACTGACCATTTACTGAGTCTTATTTTTCCTGTTTTGTAATTGAAACCTAATTAAAAAATAAAAATTGGAATGTTGCTACCTTAACCAGGATTCTCTGGTGTGAACAGGAGCTTAATATTTTACCTAATAAAAAAAATCAGTGATATGTTTTATGATGTCTGATTTATAAAAGTAGAGTGTGTTAGCCATTTATGCTAAACATTAAATTATTTCTAGTCTATAGAACGTTACAATGCTACGAGTCAATCATCAGCAAATTTCAAAGACATGAAGCACTGCCAGATTTTGGAATTTCACCAGATCCCTGATTGTCGGTAACTGTCTTCCTGTAAGGTCATGAGTTTTTGTCATGGGTTTCTTAAATTATAATATTAAAAAAACAGTTATATATATTCAAGTTGCCTTTTTTTATTGGCAAGCATGCTTCTGAGCTATTGACAAGATTTCGCTACAGAGAGATGTGATGCCCTCCTCTAAAAACCCTGCTTATGCTACAAACAATGATGTCTTTTTCCACTGCTATTGGTGTATATCTCCCAGTTAAAGAAATGTCTTGTTTGAAGCAATATGACTTTCTCATTTTCCCCGCCAGCATGTTAATACCTCAGCCTGACATGTTCTTATTGGAGAGGATTTTAATCTTCCAGGGTGTCTGTTCTATTTGTTATGTCTTATGTTCTGTAATAAGATACAGTAGAAGGCATAGTCTGCATACACACTCTTGCCCTCTTAGTATCAATGGGTTTGTTCACATACTGCTGGAAATAAAATAATAATAATAATAATAATTGTGATCCAATTTGACAGGACAAGTTTTTAATGAGATTTTTTTTAATCAGACATTTGTGATATCCACAAATCTTTATTCAAAACATATCCATTCTAGCAAATAGCTACTCTACTTTTGAATTTCATGCAAAACTCACCAAAGTCTATTATAGGTAAGCTATCTATTTTTCGCTGGGTAACACCTTTCTGATATTGCTCCACTATCTACAGTATATTGCGCTGAAACCCATCTTGGCTTCTGAGAGACACTGCCACTCTGAGAAGCTCTTTTTATACCCAATCATGTTGCCAATTAACCTAATTACTGTTAATTGGTCTTCCAGCTCTTCGTTATGTTCAAATTTACTTTTTCTTATTGCTACTTGTCCCAACTTTTTTGGGATTTGTTGACACCGTGAAATTTGGAATCAACATATTTTTCCTTTAAAATGATACATTTTCTAGGATTAAACTTTTGATCTGTCATCTATGTTCTATTCTGAATAAAATATTGACATTTGCCATCTCCACATCATTGCATTCAGTTTATATTCACAATTTGTTTAGTGTCCCGACTTTTTTGGAATCCGGTTTGTAATAAAATGTCTTATATGATTAATCTTTTGCATTCAGACATGTATAAAGTAACACAGCAGGAGTGAGTTTTTGGTAGACTACTGCACCTTACATGTAAATCCAGATGTTTTATGTCACACACATACAGTATACCTGTATAAAGAATTCGTAGAAAAAAATCATATTGTTAAATATGTAAATAGAAAGTGTATTTTATATGAGTGCAGGATTGCACTCATTGGTTTACTTGGTTTTCTCATAATGTACTTATTGAAGACACAGTATAAGGGAAAACGATAGAAAATCAATAAAAAACAATAAAATACTTTGAAAGTGTCCATACGGTGTTGTTTGTCTTAAGCGTAGCCAGGGCACATTTCAGCTGTTCAAACTGAGGATATTTTTCACAAGATATGCATCACTGAATATGCATCAGAAAACATCAGGCAGTTTTCTTTGATCGTATTTTAATCAGATTTTTATTGTTTTGCCTAGCATGTACGTAAGCATACGTTTGTGACTGAAATTGAGATGCAAAAATAAGTCAGATTCACACTGCTGTGTGAACATTCTAATGACCTTTTTCATTTAGTTTGTTAGTGATTGTGACATCATGTTTATTGGTGTATGAAGAAACCAGAGTAGGGTTGTTTCCTGCATCATACACACCCAGTATCTTTTATCACTGTTTTTGATTTGTCATCTTTTTTTGCTTTGATGTAAATTTTCCAAGAAGTGCTTGGCTGCTTCCACAGATGTTAAGTGCCTCTCTCTGTCTCTGATTGGCCCCAAATCATAACTCAGTAGACCATAGTCCTGACACACCATTTCATCGACACTGTATTTACCTTGTGAGGCACCATTAAGACATTTATTTCACATTTCCTTGTGTGTGTGTGTGTGTGTGTGTGTGTGTGTGTGTGTGTGTGTGTGTGTGTGTGTGTGTGTGTATGTATGTGTGTGTGTGTGTGTGTGTGTGTATGTATGTGTGTGTGTGTGTTGTGAGAGACGGTAATGGAAATAGTGTGGTGCATCTTCACTGAGTTATATGGTTATTAAACACTCCCTGGAGGCTGGTTTGTGGTATCAATCCTTGTTCCCCAGTGATTCATTCAGACTGGTTGCCAGTTAACAAGCTCAGCCTGACACCCACTCTAATGTACTAGTAACAGATTCAGGCTTGCTGAGTGTGTGGAGGCTGTAATTTACACAGCCCTGAGTGGAACTACAGTATATCAACGTATTTCTCTCTCAGCTTTCAAAAGTCTAGACACTTGAGCTATACTGTCACTTCCTCCAGTCTACAGATTATTTTTTTATTGCTTGCTTTATTTAAGCGTTTGAGTTTCTTATTGTAATTCCAAAATCTTATGGTCCTATATTGACACCCTGTACCTTTTCCCCCACTCATTCCTGTCTGTCACTCCCCTTGATCTCCATCCCTCCAGTGCCCTTTCCATCTCTGCTGCTATTCCCCGCTTTCTCAACTTCCAGTGGATCAGCACTTTCTCTCTGCATTGGCAGATACACTCTAATTCCCATAGATCTGTTAAGATTAAGCATTATGCTAATTACTTCCTCCAAAGCTTCGTTCACACTCCGCTCTGCTCTTTCACTCTCTGTCATTCTCTCTGTCCCCCCCTCAACTCTGCCTTTCTTCCTGCACAAGATTAGTGTTATCACTATTTACTGAGATGTAGTAGGCTTCATGTTATAAAATAAATTTGAGCCTTTATGAAATTAATGTTATGCCCTCCTATTATTAATCATTTGCCTTGTACAGATGGCATTGTGTTTGACATAACATAAATAGTTAATTATTTGCATTAAAAATGTTCATCGGAATTATTGCAAAAATACAGTTTTCCACACATAAATCTATATTTATAGTACTGCATAAAGGAAATATACTATGTATAAATTACACTTACACTTACATGTTTATATTTTCATTTCTGGATCAGGCGGCGCGGTGGTGTAGTGGTTAGCACTGTCGCCTTGCACCTCCAGGGTCTGGGTTCGATTCCCCGGCCAGGCTCGATTCCCGTCTCTGTGTGCATGGAGTTTGCATGTTCTCCCCGTGCTTGGTGGGTTTCCTCCGGGTACTCCGGTTTCCTCCCACAGTCCAAAGATATGCAGGTTAGGCTAATTGGCGTTCCTAAATTGCCCGTAGTGTGTGATTGGGTGTGTGAGTGTGTGTATGTGTGTGTGTGCCCTGCGATGGATTGGCACCCTGTCCAGGGTGTACCCCGCCTAGTGCCCGAAGTCTCCTGGGATAGGCTCCAGGTCCCCCGCGACCCTGAACACAGGATTAAGCGGTATAGAAAATGAATGAATGAATGAATTTCTGGATCATTGCACAGGACACTTTAATAAGACACTTTAATAAGACAATTTTTATGCATATTTGCACACCCGCAGTCATTTTTCTTCGTTTTTATTGCTTTATATAAACTAAATGTCTATATTTTACACAAAATTTCTGTTTTTTTTCTATATTTTGCTATATTGTACAGAATGTCCTTATTTGTGCAGAATATTTTTAATTTTTATCCTAGTTAAATTAATTTTCTATTGTATCTCTTTTTATTCATATTTATTTCTTATCTATAAGCTTTTATTTTTTAAGGTCACGGGCGTTCGTATAAGCATTTCACTGCATCCTGTTCTGTGTATGTCTGTGTATTTGAAATATAGAATTTAAATTTGACTTAATGATAATTAGTGGGGAGCTGTAATTGTTCAACCATAACTATTTATTGTACTTCCTTTCATTATAAATTTAGATTAGCAATGGAATAACATTTATACAGGAAGATAATATTTCCATATAAACCATTTGGATCCATACTTGTAAGATTGTACCCTCATGTTACACACACTAAAAAAAAATACATAGCAGGGTATATCATGTGTCTGTGCAAGTAAACTGCACATAGGCCGCTCTCCAAAACTCATTATGTCCAACCCATTTGCCTTTAAACATCAACAGTTACACTTCATCAGATTTGTTATGGGCAACAACTACAAAACTAAGACACATTATGTAATGTACTGTACTGTGCTTCCAACTGTGTGTGTGTGTGTGTGTGTGTGTGTGTGTGTGTGTGTGTGTGTGTGTGTGTGTGTGTGTGTGTGTGTGTGGTATAACTATACTTGCATGACATACTTGCAGTCTAAAACTGTGACAAAGCCTCCATGCTATAATTTAAAGTAACCCATAGTGTCTGTGTTTTCTTCCAATAAAATTAAATAAATAAATGATGCACTTAGTTTTAAATGGGTTTATGGGTTTTACGGCTCTCAGACTCTGACCTACAGTATGATACGACTATGATATTATTATGGTACCAGTAATGTCTTTTACATACAATATTTATTACTTAATTTACTGCCACTAATTTATTGTGATATGGTGATTCTATATGTAATACTCTTGATTTATTTTGTATTAATATTAACCATGATACTCTACTTTACATTGAATAATGCTGCCATGAGCTACTACATTGTTAAAAGCTATGTTTAAAATGTGCTAAAAACCAAAGATATTCATTCGTTCGTCTTCTGTACCGCTTTATCCTCTATTCAGGGTCGCGGGGGACCTGGAGCCTATCCCAGGAGACTTCAGGCACTAGGCAGGGTACACCCTGGACAGGGTGCCAATCCATCGCAGGGCACACACTCATACGCACATTCACACACTCATTCACACACTATGGTCAATTTGGGAACGCCAATTAGCCTAACCTGCATATCTTTGGACTGTGGGAGGAAACCGGAGTACCCGGAGGAAACCCACCAAGCACGGGGAGAACATGCAAACTCCATGCACACAGAGACGGGAATCGAGCCTGGCCGGGGAATCGAACCCAGACCCTGGAGGTGCAAGGCGACGGTGCTAACCACTACACCACCGTGCCGCCAACCAAAGATATATATTTTTTAAATATAGTATGTACATGTGGTAGGGTCTTGTTCATTTGTTATGTAATAATCAAGGTTGTTCCTATAAAAGCATTTTACAAATGGTTTTATTCGAATTATTGGTTATTATTAATGATCGGTTTTAATTATTCAATGTTGAGGACTGTCTGTGACGCTGCTGTTGATTACATGGTATATCTGATATTAAAAGTGGGGCAGGAATGACACACACAAAGAATGTCAATGTAGAAGTAGGGAGGGATGGTGTAGGTTTGGTGAAAGATCTTGAGAAGATCTTGAGAAGAGTGGGTGGAGGCAGTGTGAAACCAATGTGGCAGTGTGACAAAGGATCTGCTTTAGCATTGGTGGGTTCTCAATGTGAAGGTGGCAGCAGTCCAAGCTGGGCACCAGCAAAGGCCAAATGGGAGGACTCAATATTGCCAGAGGCCTTCGGCAATGCTAAACCCTGTTATTTTCTTTGGACCATGGGGGAGACGCAGGTTTCCTGGTGGCTGTTTTCTGACATTTGTGGGCAGTGTTTAAGGAAGTTTTTGATGTTCGTAAACCTTGTCACAAATCTTCTATGCTGTCTAGTGAGCACCACAGTGCTAACCAAGGGGGTGACAGTGTCCTACATGCATAATTAAGTTCACTCTACTGCAGGGAACCACCAGTAGGTCATACTCCTCACCTCGCCTTTCAGTGTGGTAGCAGAATAATCTAGGAACTAGGATGTGAGTCTCTGCCTGCTACTATCTTGAGCCTCTCCCTCTATTTAAGCCACCTGGCTACAGTAGTCATCCTGTTTCTGTTAGTGGTCAAAATTTTCCTCTTGGCGCACTTCTTTAGTCAGGGAACACAGTGGATTAAAGGGATCATTTAGTTCACCTTATACTGTACCTTACCATCAGTGCTGTCCTCTGAGGTCCGATTGAAGCACACATGAACTGGTACTAAAAAAAACCTTCAGAAGTTGCCTGGGTCTTCAGGAGCAATCGTTTAGAACCCTGGGAGCCAGTTGCACCCTCGAAAATCCATGAAAACTACCACTTGCCTCACTGATCACCCACTCTGACATCTGACACATATGCCATCTGGAACCTCCCTAATATCTCCATGAACATATTTGAGGGAGATTGCTGCACTGCCACACATGCTGAGAAACAATCAAAGGGCAGGTGTAGGTGACCATGATCCCCATGTCTAGCAGTGCTGAAACTTGAACAAAGTTAGGTGTCAAAGTCAGTCAAAAGACTCAACATCATTTACAGTCTGCTTCTTCAATAGACAGTGAGAAGTACACCTTTTGGGCCTCACTCCTTGCAGCTGCAGAACTGGAGGAGCTCTGTGGTGACAGCCTGCAGCCCTTTGTGAGTCTCTGAGTAGTGGAATGCCTTTGGAGGTTGGCCTACAGGACGTGCTGCAGTTACTGCTATGTTGTAGGCTTCATCTATGCCCCTGTGTCTCATGCCCAGAACCACCACCTTTGTAGACACAGAGTACCAATGTAGGCAGTAAGTGGTTATTTTTAAGAAGTTGCAGGAAAAGGCATATGAAGGATGAGGAAGTGGAAGCAACATGATGCAACAAATGGTCTGGCAATAGGCTGCGGTTGTGGAGGGTTAGTTGGTCAAGGCGGTGACGGTCCAAACTAAACGATGGCGAAGTCTAGCCAGGCAACGGGAGCAGAGATGGTTCAGGTGTATCACTCTTGCTGCGGTATGAATTGCATAGCACACTACTCATATGATGGTTGGTTCAGCATTATTTTATATGTGCCTGCCTGAGCGATGAGCATTGTTATGTTTGGGTGTGCTGGCTATACAGTCGGCCAACAATCCCTATAACATTTAATATTGATAAATAATACAGTAATAAGTAGACTTAATTGGCATATTTAAATTCCAGAAAATATAGAGTATTTAAAATCTGACAACCTTACTTACATCTCTTTTTAGTCAAGTTTTTTGTCAGCGTCAGTGTCTACAGTATGTATGTATATTTATACAGACACCTCAGAAGACCATTTAGGCCAAGTGCAAGGGTGTTTGTTTTTGGGTGGGTGAGTATGTGCATTAGCTACTGTAGGTGACTGGTACATGTACAAGTATGTTCTTAGTCATGGCGAGTCAGTCTCTCAGCAGGAATTTGGAGCTGTATGATACACACTCTGAAGGCTTTCTGATTAAAATGAAGCAGGTCTTTTCTGCCTTTGCCCTCGCACTGTTACTCACATTATTCAGCCCTTCACTTCCCGTGCATTGCTGCAATCTCCCCGCTGGCATGCAGGCTTCATTCATTCTGAGATGTTTGAGTGGTTTTAAGTTTTTAGACACACACACACACACACACACACACACACACACACACACACACACACACACACACACACACACACACAACACACACACACACACACACACACACACACACAACACACACACACACACACACACACACACACACACACACACTTCTGTTACAAACGAAAGCCACTGCATAATATATGTCTTAAGATTGATGATGTACTAAGTCTCATTCTCCTGTGTGTGGGCGGTCACATCACATTCTTATGTAAATACATTAAAACTAAAAGATTATGGGGCTCACAGAAATTGCAACAAATGTGCCATTAGGATATTACAACACATAATAAAAATATTCACACTATTACATGATAAGCGAAGGATGATATGCAAAACGTCTACTTCCACAGTGAGTTAAAGACAGAACAAGCGAGAGAGACAAAGGGAGGTTTCACTGGATTGTGACAAGCTTGGCAACAGAAGGAGATGAGAGAGGGTAGATTTAATAAGATAAAGCACAACCTACCCACCCACCTACTGTACATACCCAACCACACACACACACACACACACACACACACACACACACACACACACACACACACACACACACAAAGACCCAAAGACACACACACACAAAGACACACACACACACACACACACACACAAAGACCCAAAGACACACACACACAAAGACACACACACACACACAAAGACACAGACACACACACACACACACACACACACACACACCCACACACAAAGACACACACACACACACACACACACGAAGACACACACACACACACACACACACACACACACACACACACACACACACACACACACACACACAGAGTCTAAGCTGCGGCTGAGTATAATCTCTTTAGATGGACAGTATGACCTGGTCACACAATGTCTGCAGCTTTACAATAAAAATGCAGCTCATGTAAGCACTTATGTCAATATTGTGTCATACAGAGTGCAGTTTGCAGTAAGACCTAACAGTCTGCTTAGTCAGATCATTTCTAGCAGCAAGTTCCTCTAGCAAAAATTGTCCATGACAAGTGTGCATTAAAAATGTGCCATCATAATGTCCAAGAATTAGGCTCAATGGAAGCTTAGTGAACACCTGTCTTATTTGCAAATAATTGCCAATGTAAAATATAGTGACATCAATCTTCTTGTATTTACTTCAATATTTAAATGACTATATTACTTTTGTATTTTCCTTTTCTTATGTTTGCTGTAAGAAAGGAAAGCATAAGCAAAAAAGATGTTATTAAAGAAATATATCAAGTTATAAGTTTGGTGAAAAGAATTACAGTATATTTAACACAGTCTTTATGTCATTCAGTTTGTCTTTATTGATTGTGAACATTGACTGTCAAATTTATGTAAAAAGGCAAAATAAAAAAAAAAAGTCAAGTCAAAATATGCAAGCCCTGGGTTATTTAGTGCGCTGGATTATTTAGGTCACACGTTCATCCATTCATTTTCAATAACCTCTTTATCTTGATCATGTGTTTGTGGGGTTGGAATAGGTTTTTCATCATAAAAAATTCATGAGCTGAAATTATTATATAACTAATAACTCATTTTCTACATCCTAATATGTCAGAACATACAAATTAGGTGTATTCCATCTTGCCATTTACATGGCAAACCAATAGTTACTGGATGCTGTGTGATTTGAATAGATATCTTATAAATTTATTCATTTATTTCATATGAATTATTTCACTGGGGTGAAGGTCAGGACTGTGGTGGCCAATTCATATACTGTATGATGGTGACCCCTCATTCTCCCAGAATCACTCTCACAATTTGGGCATTGCCAGCCTGGAATAGAGTGGTGCCATCAGTGAAGAAAAAAATTCTTAATTTTTCTGTATATTCAGATAGCCAGTTGACTTAATTTTATTACTTCATAAATCTGGACTCGTTAGACCACATAACATTTTTCCATTTCTCTAAATTCAAATCTTTATGCTCCCTAACAAATTTAAGCTTTTTCCCTGATTAGTCTCTCTAACAAGTGGTTTTCCTATGGCTACACAGTTGTTTAGTCCCAGTTCTGTGAGCTCCCATCACATTTGCATTTCGTTCATTTACTTGCATTTCAGCACAATTCTTCCAGGTTTTGACAGTTCTTAACTGAATTGCAATAGTTTTACCAATGCCCTTCTGAAACACAGTACAGTGAAAACTCAGATTGCGAGTAATGCGGTTGG
The DNA here is from genome assembly GCA_030522415.1 of Channallabes apus. Lineage (NCBI taxonomy): Eukaryota > Metazoa > Chordata > Actinopteri > Siluriformes > Clariidae > Channallabes > Channallabes apus. Next base: position 34,633,771 of record CM060108.1, read on the forward strand.
GATTGTTCCGCAAGACGAACAAAGATTTGTAATAAATTTTGACTTAGAAAACGAACAAGTCTTGGTTTACGAGTACTGAGTATCATGTATCAAGCATGCGCTTCTTGTTTTGACGGCAAGTGTCACGTGATCACAACACAGCCAACGGTTTTTCTCTCTCTTGCGCTGTGGGTAATCGTCTCCCCTGCTGGGTCTTAGTGCGCGTTAGTGATGCAAATAATTTCATAAAAGCAGGGTTGGAAAAATACCCGACCCGCGGGTCCTGCTTTTATGAAATTATTTGGCCCGCCCCAGCCCGCCCCACACCACTGTATATATTTTTACAACCCGCCCCGCATCCGTGACCATTAAATAGACATACTAGGCATTGTAATTCAAACAAAAACAGCCAAACATTAGATTTAGCAGCCTGACCTTTTTTTCTTTTAATGATGTAAATTCCCAACCTCAATTTCTCCCGCACCTTGTCTTCCATCTTCACTTTTATTTCTTTGTTTTTGTTGTGACTGGCAGCGGTTGCTGCTTGGCGCTTTTCGTAGCCTTATCAAGGAACTTAATAAAATATGAAAATAGATATTCCCAAATATTTAATATAGGCTATAAGAAATTGCACGCAGCATACATGGATTTTTTATTTAAAAAATTTTTTAATGACCCGTCCCAACCCAAATAACGTCACAATTTCTTTACCCGCCCCAACCCGACCAGATTTACCAGACGACCCGCGCATCATTAGTGCGCGTCTCTTACTGGTATAATCAACATCCATGCAGCGTGCACTGTTTACTATAATACTGTGACCACGTGTGTGTGCGTAAAACATATTTTATTTTCTGTACAGAAACTGTTGTGATTCTTTTCAAAGGTAAAGTGCAAGTTAATTAATTTTATTTTTACTTTACAGCAGTGATTCCGTTAGTGTGTCACTCAATCGATTGTCATTAGAGAGATTTCTTGTTGAGTTTTCCGATTAAACAGTGTTTCTGTTGTGTGTGCGCATGTGTGTAAAAAGAGTGGAGGAAGGATAACTGTGTAAGACGAGAAAGGGGAGCTTACTTTATATTCATACACACACACACACACACACACATACACACACGCACATGCACACACACACACACGCACATGCACACACACACACACGCACATGCACACACACAGCGCCTGTGCGCACAAATGGAAACACTAATCTGTTGGGATTTATTTGTACTTTTTTTTAAGTTAAAGTGCAGGTTAATTTGTTTTATTTTTACTTAATATTGCGTATTAATAATTTTTATGTATTTATTTTGGGCTGTAGAATGAATAATTTAAGTTTCCATTATTTCTTATGAGACAATTTGATTTTGTTTACGAGTGTTTTGGAATACAGGCCTGCAACCGGAACGAATTATGCTGGTAATCCAAGGTTCCACTGTATTTTATTTTCCATGCCTACAGCATATGTCTTCCAACATTGTTGTTCTAGAAATGAGTAGCTATTTACTGCAACAGTTATGCTTTAAAGAATTGTTGCCAGTAGTAACATATTAATCACTGCAGTAATAATCTAAAAGATTTCAAGTATTTACTTATTTCAATTAGGACATACATTTGTTTTAAAATAAACTCATTTTTGGATTTGGTGGTGTGTCAATTGCATGCATGTCTTTCTGCTGTGTCAGGTCATGATGTCTTATTATAAAGTCATAATGTCCAGGCTGTAATGAAAAAAAAAAACCTTTGAGATCTCCAGAGGCAGAGCTGTGAATGCACAGCCTCAGCTATGGGAATAATTCACCAAATCTCTCTCACTAGAAGCAAGAGAATGTGTCGGCCAGCCATGAGGAGTGTGTAGCACTAGTGTTTCTGTCAGTCCCGGCAGCCTTATGTCTAAATGTCATCATGCTGGCTTGAGGCACAGAAGGCGACTGCAAAAGAAACCCTCATGTCATGATTCATGCGTCAGCTGCATTAGAGCCAATTTCAGACCCACAATTGCCAAAGGAGCTTGGTCGAGCTTATCACGTATATGTTTTTTAATTGGTAGAAAGATGTGTTGCTTTTGAAAATAAAATATAAATGTAAAATATAAGAAAAAGTAGGAGAGACAAAGGAATAAAAACATGAATGGTTAATATTGTTGCAGGTAACTGGAACTGTCTAGAGACAAAAGCTCATGTTTCTACAGTGGGACACAAACCTAATAATGCAACACTGATAGGGAAAGATGAAGACATTAACTTCCTCTGCCCCCCACACCAATATTTACAGCTCCATTGCATTTTCCCTCATGGCTTCCCTTTATTAGCATCTGATAGCTAGAAATTTTATTAATACATTCAAGCAGAAATATGTCTTGTAAAAGAATTTTAACCATTGGAGCTCTTCTACTGTATGTGGTGTATAAGGATATATACTGTAGAGTATACTGTACTGTAGAGTTGGGAGAAAATTTCATATTCTCATATGAAGACATTTGATTTTCACAAAGATACTCATATATCCAAAGTCAGTATAACCTATTTATTATGTATTTATTTAAATAAGAAACTTATTATATTTACTTATTTTATTTAACTAAGAAACTGTCCCCCAAAATACCCACAAAAAAAAGAGAAACACACCAGAAGCAGAAATGCCAGCACTTTCATCATGGTCTGGAAATTCTGGCTATGACAGTTCCTCAACCTATGCTATATCTCCCCAGTTCCTAATTGGTCTTAACTAGGGCTGCACTCAGAACCTGCTTTTAATGTTTGCAAAAAGACAAGATTTGTAACATTAACTTCACTGGCACTAACATATGAAACCAAGTAAGTTTTTCCAGAAGTGCATTTGTGAGGTCAGACACTGATATTGGGCGAGAAGGTCTGGCTCGCTGTCTCGACTCTAATTCATCCCAAAGGTGTTCTATTGGGTTGAGGTGCAGGCCAATCAAGTTTTTCATACCAAAACTCGCTCATCCATATCTTTATGGATCTTGTTTTGTGCACTGGTTCGGAGTCATGTTGGAACAGGAAGGGACCATCCCCAAACTGTTCCCACATAGTTGGGAGCATGAAATTGTCCAAAATGTCTTGGTACTATATACTGAAGCAATAAGATTTCCTTTCACTGAAACTAAGGGGCCTAGCCCAACTCCTGGAAAACAATCCCACATCATAATGCCCCCTTCATTAAACTGTCCACTTGGCACAATGTAGTCTGACAAGTACAGTTCTCCTGGCAACCACCAAACTCAGACTTGTCCACTGGCTTGCTAGACAGAGAAGCATGATTCATTACTCCAGAGAACACATCTCCGCTGCTCTACCAGTGATTGTTCCCAATCACTTCCACTTTGTTATAATGCCACTAACAGATGACTGTAGAATACTTAGTAGCAAGGAAATGTCATGACTGGACTTCTTGCATGGGCATCCTTTCAGAGGACTACGCTGAATTCACAAATTCACAAATTCTTGATCTGCATGCCTTGGTGCTTGATCCTATACAACAGTGCTTGGAACAGCTGAAAAAGCTGATTTGGATAGGTGAGTAAATACAGTTAAAATTTGGATTGTGAGCATAATTCATTCCAGAAGCTTGTTTGTAATCAAAAGCACTCATATATCAATGCAAGCTTCCCCATAAGAAATAATGAAAACTCTGATTATTTGTTTAACTACCCAAAAACATTCATATAAAAAATAATTCATACAAAATATAAAGTAAAAATAAAACAAATTAACCTGCACTTTACCTTTGAAAAGAATTGTGGCTGGTGGCAATCCAAATTTTCACAGTATAATGTATATCTATGTTTGTTTATATTGGTTGAGACATGTATAAAAGGGAAGAGGTTAGAGGAATGGCTGTTGTTTTAAGAGATATGTATCTCACCTTGTGAAGGCGTTTGCCTGATGAACTGTATATCAAATTGAGAACCTCTCAAGCAGCTCAAACCTAAATAAATGAACATAACCTACAGTAAAGGAGAAGCAATTTCCTTGAAGTTTGTGATAGCCTGAAGGACAGAAAGGAAACCAAAGCTGAATTATGCTAATTCTTTCTAACAGACTTTTAAAACATTCAGATTCATCAGACAGAATCTTCAAAAACTTCAAAGTCTCCAAAACTAGAAATGTCACTCACAAACTTCCCACTCACTTCTACAGTTATTTATAGCAACCCATCATGAGTTGGGAATATGGGAGGAATTCCAGTTCTTATCTGATGGGATGTGCAGATTTAAAGAGAGCTTGACGGCTTAATGCAAGCATTCATGTACAGTATATATGTGTTTGTATATTTACCCCATTAAGTCATTTATTTCCTTGGTTCCTGGAGATCACAGGAGCCACACACACAGTCTCATTCTCTGTCCCTTTAAACCAACATCAGGCAAGCTTAATTTTTTAACGCTCCAGTCCACACCACACGGCAGCCAGAGAGAGAGAGAGAGAGATAAAGAGCGAGAGAGAGAAAGAGAGAAGGAAAGGATAGAAGAGGGGGAGGGAAGAAGAGGAAATCAGGAACGAGAACGGGAGAAGGAGTGACCATGAGTGATCAAGGAAAAAAAAGGAGGGATATGAATGACAGAGGGAGGGGAAAACAGGAGGGTGGAGAGAAAATGGGAGGGCTCTGAGAAAGAGGGATGGAGCGAGAGAAGCATGCTTTCAGTGTTGGCTCGTTAATACAGGCAAGAAGGGAAGAGACAGGAGAGAGTACACACACACACACACATACAGAGTCACATACTGTCAGAGTTGCCACATAATCAGGACCACGAAGAGAACTGGACCAGAACTGACACAATTGGATCTTTGGAACAAGGTTTCTTTCTCAGGACTTCAGCAGGACCGATGCTTGGAGATGACTGACATGTAAAGCCGTTCACAAAGTAAGGGACAGACATTTACATATATCTTCTACACACTTCATTCTTTCCACTCATCCCTCATTCATTCCTTTTTCCCTAGTGTCACAGTGTGGGTGAAGGACACAGGACTGTCTGCTCCTCTGTGCTCACTGCACACCATCCTTCCTCTCTCCCTCTCTCTCTCCCTCATTCATTCTCCGCTCTTTCCCTCGTTCCTGAATGTCACCTCTGCATGGGGGAGCCTGTGGAATTTACAAACCGTTTCCCAAAGGCCAGACATGGAGCGAACGCTGAGGGGGCTGAAAGAGGACAGAATCAGTCTTCCGTTCAATTCCTTTCATTCTCATTTCTCTTCTCGGCATCCCTTACACTGGACGTGAGCTTCTACCATTGACTGGACATGGTTTTGATATCTTACATTTTAATATATCTTGAAAAATAATTTATTTACTTTTGAAATTGTGTCCATTTTTAATCAAATTCCACTGTGGATTGCCGTGTTTGTAGGTTTTTCCTCCGGAACCTTTTTATACATTGCAATTTTCGTCTATTGGATCTGGCTAGTGCAACGATCACCGCTGTGAGATACTGATAACATCTGGATCGATGTAAGCTGAAAAGCTGAAGTATCTACTTGAGCTTTCTCTGTGTGTGTGTGTGGAGCTGGGATTACCAGACAGGTGAATCTGCACAGGACAGCAGACAGAAGGCACGTACAGGACAGTGCTAGACAGAAGCATGCTTTGTCAGTGCTTAGCTCTTTCAACAGCAACATGACTCTGATAATAACTCACTGTCACACTCGAGGTCCGACATTGCCATATTAGAGCGACTTCTGAAACACGACACCAGCAACCCACCCAAGAACTTTGGCATCAATAACAGCATACACCCTCAAAAGACTTTTCTTTAATTAGTTTTTTTGGGCTGTATTCTGTTGCCCGTCTCTGTCCATCATCCTGGGTGGTTGGGAGGCTTGGCGGCTCAGTGACGCCCTCCGTGCCCCTCGGGTGAGCTGGGCACAGCAAGATGGCCGCCCTCGCCAGCTCGCTGATCCGACAGCGCAGGGAAGTGAAGGATCATCAGGCCAACCGGCAGATCTCCAACAAGCGCAAACCCTGCCCCAAAAGCAACAAGTCTTTGTGTCAGAAACAGATCCTCATCCTCATCTCCAAAGTGCGACTATGCGGCAGTCGAGGGAGAAAACTGGAGAAGAGACCAGGTTAGTCAAAAAAAGCTTCAGATTCTTTACTAGTCCTCATTTCACGACGCTTTTGGGGTTGTGTGATTAAAAGAGACCCAAAGAGTCAGGATGAAGGTTTGAAATAAAAACTTATTGCTTATAATTCAATTACCTACCTTGAAGCATATATTGTATGCAGTGAAACAAATAAAGTGTGTATAGATATGAGGATGTAGAACATTCATCTGAAACTGCCAACTTGTTTTTTTTTGGGGGGGTGGGGGAGTACACACCGAAATTTCCAAATTCACACCAAACCATGTGAGTGATTTGAGTAAATTTATACACTTCAACCAAAAGATTATGACAGAATGTGTGTATACATGATGCTCTGCCATAAAATATTTTTTACATTTACGCAGATGCTCTTATCCAGAGCGACTTACATTTTTATCTCATTACACATCTGAGCAGTTGAGGGTTAAGGGCCTTGCTCAAGGGCCCAACAGTGGCAACTTGGTGGTTGTGGGGTTTTGAACCTGGGATCTTCAGAACCGTAGTCCAATGGCTTAACCACTGAGCTACACCTACCCCTTCATCAACCGGGTAGGGGTAGGGGTAGCTCAAGTAATATCAAGCTGAGGATCAACCATGAGCCTGACTAGGGGTTATTGAAGAAGAAGGATTGAACTATCCTGTAACCTACTACTTTCCAGGTCTACTTTCTAGATCAAGTCTAAGTTTTCCTTAGAATCACATGAATTCTCTGTGTCGTCCTTCTATCTACTGGCAGGAAGAGATAGTTGCTTGCTGTGATCGGATAGTCTGATATTTTGTGTGTCTGATTTATTAGTTGTGTGACAGAGTGCCTCTGAGTTCTTCTGCTGTTTTACGGTCAGTGAATGAACTTGACGTGCGCATCCATCAATCACATGTGTGTTAAAATGTCACTGCTGCTTTTATGACTTTTCAAGCCCTGCGATGTCCCATGTCTTCTCACATGTAAGCCATATGCAAAATCTCTTTACTTGTGTGTGGATACTGTATACAGTATATATTTGTATGCACACGTGTGTGTGTGCGTTCTGTGCTGGATGCTAGCATGTCATCTGTTTGTTCAATAAAGGACATTGATTCTGACCTTTATTCTGTTACAATAAATCAATCAGACTACTGATGAGTTCATGGCCAGAAACACAGTAAAGAACAGAGAGGGAAGGCCCTCCCGAGCTTTACAACATCACCGGAGAAGTGATGTGGAACGGAAGTGTTTTAGTCAGAGCTTCTCCTCTTCCTCCTGAGACAGCATGATGCATTGTTTACTGTCACCACGCCAGAGTGACCTTACACAGTGCTAGGAAAAAAAATGATACAGTACTTGGAAAAAGTTCTATATTAGACATGCTCTAGACCAACTATTAGATTATCTGTCAAGCATGTATAACCAAAATAGCAAAATTATTAAATCATGTACATTAAGATGAGAAATATTAAAAATAAAACTGTTCATTGTTAAACACCAGAAAAAACACAAAGTAAAAAATATTAGACAAGAGACTAGAGTACTGTACGTATATAAAAGGACTTTGCCCTTGGTTCAAAAGTATTTCATTAGTAACTGCCTGTGCCAGTAGAGGGCACTGCTGAGATTAATGACAACTACTGTAAGTCTGAGAAAGAATGCAAGCTGGATCTGGCAATAACTTACTTTGATCTTGTAGCAAATTCTTCAGTCGAAAATATGAGACATGTCATTATCTAATTACTGATTTCTTTATCTGAGAGGCAATATTCTCATCTCTGTGCCTTTTTTCTGTGAATGTAAGAAAAATAAATTATCTGCAATACCAAACTTCAACTTGTCAGGACCAGGACACGTCTCTACTTTCTGTCAGTCATAACAAGCCGGTTAATATAAAAAGCTTCATTGATTGCACTTCTAGGGTTACTATTTTAAACAGACTTTTATTTGTAAAGCATAGATTTAAAACAGTTGTTCAATTTTCTAAAGAATTTCTTGTTGTATCCGACAACAAGCATTGACTAAACATCTCCTCACAGAAAACTATATCATTGTTTATATTTATTTTGATCCATGTGAAGCATCTCATAAAATGTACCATTGCTACTAATATAGAAAAGTATTTAACAATTTCTGACCAATCAGAAGCAATTATTTCCCAGTGCTGTGGTATGAGTTATTTTAACAATCATTGACTATTCATTTGTATTATTGATCCAACAACTAATGTTAACATTGTAATCAATATTTATATTAATAACTAAACACTTTAATTAGCTACTCTACTTTTTATCATCAAAACATTAATGAATGCCATAATTACGTTCTTACATCACTAAACATATTCATCAAAACATTATTATATATCAATAAGTTTAGACCTTTAAAATAATAATAATAATAATAATAATAATAATATATTAAATTAACATTAGCTAACACAAATTTGTTTTATTTATTTATTTTACTTTAAAATTTAATCATTTATTCTATAAAATTATATGGAAGGAATGAAGCACTACAGAGTGCTTCATTCACTATTCTAATATAGTGTGGTATGCTGTTGGAGTGTATGTTGTGCTTTATGTTGGAGTGTATACTGAAGTATACATTGGAGCGCATATTGGACCATGTATGGTGGCATGCACTGTATATTGGCGAGTATGTAAAGTATGACACCCACAATACACAAGTCTAAAGGCTTCTACAGTATTTACACACACACGCAGACACACACACACACTAGACCTGGCTGTCTGGGGGTATATTAATGGCAGTCATGTGGCAAGTTCATCATGGTAATTTTAAGGGGAAACCTTTGTCTTTATTTCCCTGCAGAGTGTAGAGTACAGAGAGGTAATTCCCAATGAAAATACCGCACCATTCGCCAGCATGGTGACTGGACACAGACTTCCTTCTCCTCTGATTAGTGTGCATATCATCCACAGTGCTGTAGTTATTGTTTTATTATGTGGATGATTGAAAGGTGTCTGCATTAGATTGAGGTAGAGAGATAGAGATAGAGAGAGTCATTATTCTATTCTATTCATTCACAATAAACTACTTAGAAAATGCCCATCTCACTCTCTCTCTCTCTCTCTCTCTCTCTCTCTCTCTCTCTCTGCCACTGGGTAATCAAGAAAAATGGGATCACAAAAATGTAATCCCTCATTCTAGCTGACTTTCAGTCCTGTCAGAGAAGTTCAAGTTTTTCTAGCTTTTTAATCCTTGATTGCAAACTAATGATAGATTTGGAGATCTCTCTCTCTCTCTCTCTCTCTCTCTCTCTCTCTCAGTGGGGAGGAGGTAGGTCACTGTGACTGCTGAGTGATTTTATTGACTGACTTTCTGATCTTTCACTGCACACAAATTTATCTTCACCTGCAGGACACAAGTTCGAGTGCTGCTGCTCAGCATGGAAGAAGTGCTGTCACGAACGAGCAGTGTGTATTGATGTGTGTCAGTGTCATTGTGTGTGTGGGGGACGGTGGGGTGGGGACGGTGGGTTCTGTGCCTTTTTTTATTATGGGTGCTTTGCTGGTCTGAATTAGGGTCTGGTGTAGAGTAGATACACCAAAGTACAAAGTCAAAGTAGAGCAAAGTAAAAATATACAAAAATACAAAATAGGGAAAAAAATGGTTAAATAAAGTAAAAGTATTTTGAAATAATATGGGCTTTTAAAATACTGGACTACTGCGTTCCCACAATGTCATATATTTTACACACACACTCGGGCACACGCACATACGCGGGCACACGCACACACACGCACACACATGCACACAGGCACACAAGAAAGGTGATGACATTTCAGTGACATTTAAGCTTTTGCAGGATTAAAATACAATGGAACACTGGAGTCAATGCTTTGCAATGCATCCAAAAGGCAACCTGATTCCTGTTTACATCACAAAACATTACAGGCTCTATCTGTCTACACTCTTAAAAATAAAGAAATAAACTTCATCTCTTCCTGTTGCTGGGGTTGTACTTTCAAGGATACTGTATATCTTGTATACATTAACTGTGGTTTTACATCTAAAGCTTTGCTGTATGTACCAATTAATTACTAATTGATCCCATAGGTAACTATGTAAGTTTATCATTTTAAAACGACACTATATTAACATTTTTCGAAAGAATAAGATATACAGTATACACTTACCGGCCACTTCATCACTTCATTCATAAGCAATTTCCCTTTGGGATTAATAAAGTTCTTTGAATCTTGAATCTTGAATTATGTACGTACAGTAGGTACACCTGTTCAACTGCTTGGTAATGCACATTGAGACAACTCAGTGCATGTAGCCATGGTCAAGGTGATTTGCTGAAGTTCACATAGAACATCATAATGGATATAAGAAGTGACTTTGAATGTCATGTGGTTGTTGGTGCCAGACAGGCTGGTCTTCATACTGCATTTCTGAAACTGCTGATCTACTGGGGTTTTTCATTTGCAATCATCTTTAGAGTTTACAAGAGAATGGCCCGAACAAGGGACAATATCTAGTGAGAGGCAATTCTCTGGGTAGAAATGCATTGTTGATGTACAGTAAGAGGTTGTCCAGATTGTCCAGGGCCCGTTTTCTCGATAACGCACACTATTCGCGCGCTAAGAAAACTCTTAAGATATATCTTACGTTAAGTGATAACTTTTCTAAGTGTATTTCTCGAACGGTCTCTTAGGAGTCTTCTTAAGTCGCTGCCTCTTACGTCCGACGTTACGCGGCGCTGTCTACAGTGAAGGTCCTGAATTAGCGGACATCGGTGGCTCTGGAATCGATTTTTCACTCCTTTTGCATGACAGTGTTAAGAAAGACGGCACTTTCTATGCAAATTAAACATTGCACTAAATTCTTTTAATAGCGTTTATTTCGACATGTGTTAACTTAACAATAACATGCCATAATAGACAAATATATAAATTAATATTAATTAATATAATAATATAATATATAATATTTTCATGTAACATGTGGCCGTGAAACGAACCGGGTATACAATCATAGTTGATGGACAAACAGCTGATAACACTCTTCACCAGCTTCAGAAACAATGTGAAGTGTCAGTTGTTGGGGTTGTATAGCGCACTTATGGAATGAATACGATGAGATGACAGAGTGGAGGTTTAATACCCCTATCTCACACGCGGGGCCGTAAGTGCGGTTCATTATGATTCGGCGCGAGTTTGGGTGCTGTTATTACGTTTCCATTTTACCACGCAAAAAAAATAAACATGTTTAACATGTGGAAGCTCGCGGACCTTGTAGATCTTCGCGGACCGTCGGGCGCCGGTCACTCGAGGCGGATCACGGTGCCTAATACCCCTCTCTCACCTGTGTGGTGCCTAATACCCCTCTCTCACCTGTGTGGTGCCTAATACCCCTCTCTCACCTGTGTGGTGCCTAATACCCCTCTCTCACCTGTGTGGTGCCTAATACCCCTCTCTCACCTGTGTGGTGCCTAATACCCCTCTCTCACCTGTGTGGTGCCTAATACCCCTCTCTCACCTGTGTGGTGCCTAATACCCCTCTCTCACCTGTGTGGTGCCTAATACCCCTCTCTCACCTGTGTGGTGCCTAATACCCCTCTCTCACCTGTGTGGTGCCTAATACCCCTCTCTCACCTGTGTGGTGCCTAATACCCCTCTCTCACCTGTGTGGTGCCTAATACCCCTCTCTCACCTGTGTGGTGCCTAATACCCCTCTCTCACCTGTGTGGCCGGACTCATCTCCGTGAGCTGCCGCGATTGCCCACGACGTTCCTTTGACGTTCCGCGAAGTTCTGCAAAGTCTGCAAGCTTCCGCGAGGACCAGCAAAAAACTAAACGTTGAATTTTTCACGCGGAAAGATGGAAACGGAATCACAGCGCAAAAACTCGGGGTGAATCATGATCAAGCCTACGGCCACAGCGCGAGACCGTGCAGGTGAGATAGGGGTATAACACACCGCATCTCACACCGCATAAGTGAATACTGTAGGGGTATTAAACATTACAATCACCCAGAAAAATGAATGGATGTGGGGTTTGAAACTCCAATGGTGATTTACTCATTTAACTAAATCAAATTTCATAAAAATAAAACGTGTCAAAAGAAAAACCCATAAAGTCATGGATAATGGCTAATGATCAATGAAACATATTTTAAACAAAAAGCAGCGAGCAGCTGGACATCGGGACGGGGAGTGTACAGTAAGTACAGTAAGTACAGTAAGTACGACGCGTTGGTCTGGCACGCGCAGGTCTGAGCAGCTCAAGAAGCTCCATAATCTGTTGCCTTGGAAGGCAAAACTTTTATTTATATATATTTTTTTAATAACGACCACGGGGAAAATATGAAAAGGGCTGAAGTTTTGTCTAAAGGAAAAATGTAAATGACCCACACGGCTCCACGGACCGCGCCGTCTTCAGTTTAACACAACACCACGCTGTATCGCTGCCTAATTGTTTAATATTAATTGTGATTGGCAATTTTAATGCGTTAGTCACTTTATGAAATAGGCTAATTAAAAGTCACTCTATTAGTTCTGATATCAAATAAAATAATATTCTTAAACAGGTCTACAGTATATTCCATCATTAATACGACTTTGATAACGTGCCATAATGTGCTTGCATACACCGCTGATTTATAAAGACTGCTGCTCAGTGGCGGCGACTAGCGTCTTGAGCTGAAACTACGCTAAGTATGAGTTAAGGTTGGTCCAGACCAACCTTACGAACGTCTGACTTAGCTAAGAAATACTTAGCGTAAGAACGTTTCGAGAAATGCGCCATAAAGTTGAGAGAGAGGTTAAGGTACGACTTAAGAACTACTTAGAGATAAGAAGCTTTCGAGAAACCGGGCCCAGATTTGTTCATGCTTATATAAATTCAACAGTAACTCAAATAATATTTCGCTAAAACCGAGGTACATCTCTGAATGCACAACACATCGATTCTTGAAGCAGATGGGCTACAGTAGCAGAAGACCACACCAGGTGACATTTCTGTCAGCTAGGACCAGGAAACTGAGGTTATAATTTCCATACAATTTGTCTCACCAAAATTAGAAGATTGGAAAACTGGTATGTACTGTAGTGTGATGAGTCTCAATTTTTGTTGCTATATTCAGATTATTGGGTTAGAATTTGGCATAAATATCATTAAAGCATGGATACATCCTGCCTTGTATCTACTGTATGGTTCATGCAAGTGGTGGTGGTGTAAGGTGTGGGGGGTATTTTCTTGGCTCACATTGGGCCCTTTAGTACCAAATCTCAATCCAATACAGCATCAATCAGATGAGATGAAACGAATTGGCATCATGGATGTGCAGCAGAATTTTTTTTTATTTTTTTTTTTTTAGCAATTTCTGTATGTCAATATGGACCAAAATATCTAAGGAATGTATCTAGCACTTTGTTGATTCTGAACCACAAAGAATTAAGGCAATTCAGAAGACAAAAGTACATCAAACCCAAAACTAGCAAGGTGTACTTATTGAAGTGGCTGCAAGGTGTTTCAAAGATCAGGGGACAACGCCAGACTCAAGAATGCCAGTGCTAAGTGACAGTTTGTGCTGTTTTGAGAACTCTGAATTCTCACCCCTGTACTTACAGTGGTGTTCAAAATAATAGCAGTGTGTTGAAAAAAGTGAGTAAAGCTCCATATCCATATAATAACTTTTAATTTAAATCACATAAATCCATTGAACACCCTGCACGTTCTATTCTGAATCACAACATGAAGAAAAATGTGCTAAATGTATTATTATTAGCAGTGTGTTCAGAGTTCAATTAGAGAGGTGAATTATTCTGTGAAAAACAGGTGTCGAACAAGTTCCGCTTATTTAAGGATAAATGCAGAAAAGGTTGTCCTGTGCATTTCCCTCTGAGTAAAATGGGTCGTCCAGACATTGTTCAGAAGAACAGCGTACTTTGATTCAAAAGTTGATTGGAGATGGGAAAACATACAAAGAAGTGCAGACAATGACAGGCTGCTCTGCTAAAATTATATAAAATCATTTTTAAGCTTTAAAATGGAGACCAAAACCAGAAAGATGTGGAAGAAAATGGCAAACTACCATTCGAATGGATCGAAGAATAACAAACCTGACTCTAAGAATATCTAAAGTTACCTGTTAGTACTGTTACTATTAGAAGACGGCTATGTGAAGTCAAGCTATCAGCAAGAAGCCCCCGCAAAGTCCCATTGTTGAAATAAAGACATGTGCTGAAGAGCTTACAGTTCGCCAAAGAACACATTGGCCTAAAGCAGTGGTTCTCAAACTTTTTCTGTCATTCCCCACTTAAGTGGGTGAGCGAATTTTCAAGCCCCACTTGTCAACAAAATAATAACGAAATCGGCCAAGTTTACTGTTTATTGAAATATCAATTTCTAAACCAATAAGATCAAACAACCCCAAGTTAAAAACAGATAAAATACACATGCAATTGTTATAATAGGCTTACGTTGTCACTTATCATTGCATAACTGACCCCATGTTTATTAGCTGCTCAACAATCGTTTGTAGTTTTTTTGCACTGGCCAATTCTGTATGCAACTTTGAATTAAGCCATTTGTGCTTTGCTGTCCACTGATTCAGATGTTACCATGCGATTCTCCTGCTGTCTGTATTCTGCCAGCTTTCTTTGAAAGAAGTCTAGTGGCTTATTAACGTGACTGGAGTGTGTTGTCTCTAAGTGTCTTCCTAATTTGTTGGGTCTCATGCGGTCTGCTGCCAGCGGTTTAAGACACAATATAAGCCCCCACCATCCCCACCATGAATCCAAGCTCAAGATAGGCTTCATTAGGGGTGGGCGATATAACCAAAATCTTCTAACACAGGAGAAGCAATTTTCTACCTCGATAACGACCACAATCAAAATTGCTATATCACAATATAGCAATTTGTATCTGAAAATACATAAATAAAAATTCAAGCACAAAGAAACTGTTTTACATAATGAAATTTTATATAAACTGTGAATTGCTGAGGTTTGCAGCATTTTTTTTTTACTTTGGCCATAATCGATTGGATGCTTGGATTTCAGATGATAGAAAAGGTTTGACGTGTTTCCACCACTTGTTAAAACAGTGCACTTGTGTACCTTCCAAATCACGTTCATCTCATTCGTATCACTTTTCTTATACCCGAACCAATTCCACAACACAGACGATGCACCTTTTTTCTTTACAATCTCCTCGTTCTTGGTTTCGTCACATGTAAGCAAGCTCTATGCTGCTGCACCGTCTTCTTCCATTGTCGAAGTGTATGTGAAGCCAAACACATCAAAAGTGGGACGAAACCGTGGCACCCGATTGAACCGAATATCTGCGCAAATACAGCGCAGCGCGACGATCTGAATAACGCAGTGATGATCTGGTTTATTTGCGCAGCCCGGTGGATCGCGCAGCGCCGTTCGAATCACAAACCTGCGCGACCCACTGTGTTTTTATTTAAAAACTATTTAAAATGTCAGGACTGTTTAATATTGTTTCCGCCTTGCCATGCCTGTTTTTTACGTGCGCATCCCAGCGGGGTAAAATGTATTTTGATGGTCGGCGCGGTTTATTTCTGTCAGTGTCGCGCCGCACTGCCCAGTGGCTCGCGCAGGTTTGTGATTCGAGCACCGCTGCTCAAGTTGGCCCGACGTTAAACCGTTATTGTTGCACTATGGTTCCACTTTTTCTCCCGGCCCACAACTGATGTTATTTTAAATTTACTTGTATTAATGATCCATTTATTTGTGTGTGATTGTTTAGTTTTTTCCTAATTTTTCCATTAATTTCCACTCGTTCATTGCGCCCCACCTGTCATGTCTGTATTCCCCACTAGTGGGGCGCGCCCCACACTTTGAGAACCACTGGCCTAAAGGGAAATGGTGCAATATTTTGTGGACTGATGAAAGCAAGATTGTCCTTTTTGGGTCTAGAGGCTGCAGACAGTTTGTCAGGTGACCCCCAAACATTGAATTCAAGCCACAGTACACTATGAAGACAGTGAAGCATCATACTATGGTGTTGGGCTTATCACATTTCAGGGATCATGGATCAATTTGAGTACATCAGAATACTTAAAGAGGTCATGTTGCCTTATGCCGAAGAGGAAATGCCCTTGAAATGGGTCTTTCAACAAGACAACGAACCCAAACACACCAGTAAGCGAGCAGCATCTTGGTTCCAGACCAACAAGATTAATGTTCTGGAGTGGGCAGCCCAATCCCCAGACCTTAATCCAATAGAAAAACTTGTTGACTGACATTAAAAATGCTGTTTCTGAGGCAAAACCAAGAAATGCAGAGGAATTGTGGCATCTAGTACAATTGTCACAGATGTGAAGCAGTTCTCAGAAACCTAAATATTAGTTCAAAGATGCACAAGAAAGATTAAACGTCAAGCATTTGTGTTTAAATGGTAAATTCATCACTTTATAAAGATGAGTGATGACACTGCTATTTTTTTTGAACAGGCTAATATTTGTTTTTCTTCACTTACATTAAACTAATAACACCACTGTATACAGTATACTAGCAAGTACTGCATAAGTGGTAAGGCAGTATGTTTCAAATTTTGAATGTTAACGAGTGAGAGTTTTTACTGAAACAACGGACGTACAGTACAGTAGTCTGAACAATTAATAAAACCCATTCTAAATAATTTTTTTATTTGTTCAGGCATGAAAAAATTTCAGTGCCTCTATTGAAATGTGCTAAAAAGAGATCAAATCCCCATATCCACACATCTGTTTTGCATAAATCCATTAATTTAACTATTGATCAAACATACATCTGCTATAGTTGTGGCATTGTGTTTTAGCTGGGTTTTAAGGTTCAAGATTCTTTATTTATTTGTCACATGCATAGTTATACAAGTACAACACGCAGTGAGGTTTTACTCAAGCTCAACTTTAAACATACATAGATTTTTTTTCACACATGCTGCCAGAAGTCCATCACTGTTGAAAGTGTTAATCTCAGTCTCTAAGGCAAGTGCAGGTCAGCAACGTAGAAACCTGATTAAACCAAGTACTTGAAAAACGCTGTGGCAGAGCCGCTAAATATATGGGGGGGAAACTTGCCAATAGTTGAGTGACTATAGTTAACCAGGTTGACTTCTGTGGCTCACTGCAGCCAAAAACATGCATTTTGGACGAATCTATTTCCATAGACATTCATAGATTTTTATATTAATATTTTATTTACCCTTTCAGGGCTAATTAGTGTAGTGTCAGGAAAGTATACATATATTATTGTTGATATCTAATCTGTTCAGAGCCCCGATCGTAGTCAAAGGTGGTATTGTAAAGCACTGATGTGCATCAAAGCTTAATCGGTCCTAATGATTTCATTCAAATCCATGAAGCAATCATTAATCTTTTTAAAATCTTTTTTTAAGCTTTAATATGTTGCAGTTTAGTCATCCTAGCTGATTTTCTGAATGTTAGCAACTTAATCAAGGACTTTTATGTAGCTATACATTTTTGTTTACAAATTTACAGCATTTCAATAAAATAAAGGGACAACGTAGCCACCACAGCTCCAGGGATTAAAGTCCTGCCTTTGGGTCTGTGTGCGTGAAGTTTTCAAATTCTCACTGTGGTTGGTGGGTTCCAACAGATACTTCAGTTTCCTCCAGACTTGCAGAGTGGGCTAACTGGCGTTTCCAAAATGCCCATAGTGTATGTATGTGTGTGCTTGTGCACTGCTATGTACTGGCCCCCATCCCGGTTGTACCCCACCTTGTGCCCCAAGTACCCTGGGATAGGGTACAGGCCTCCTGTGACTCTGTACAGGATAAGCGGTATAGAAACTCTCTTTGAGAGAGGGACACTGAAGTGAAAAGTTCCAAAGGTGTATTATTTTTGGTAGAACACAAGCATGAAGATGAAAGTATAATAGCAAATGGGAAAATGCTTTTAATGTTGAACATGTGTCAAACTGTCTTTGGTTTCACATTAGGAATTTGGCAGCCACTTGTTTTGTTGTTTTGCGCAATAATGTATTTGTGTCCAAAGATACTGTACATTATGTACTGTAGTTCATGTTCTAAGGTCAGGGTTTTGAATCACACCTTCCAGTCTGTGGTTGTTTATTTTTATGTTTTCCCCCATGCTTGGTGTGTTTTCACGAAGTACTTTGGTTTCCTCCTATAGTTCAAATACAGGTGGTTGATTGCGCATAGTGTATGACTGGGGTGTAGGTGTGCGTTTGTGTTCTGTGATGGACTGGCACCCCATTTAGGGTGTCCACCACCTTGTGCCCTGAGGCTCCAAGCCTTTTCTTAGAATTCCCAAAAAAATCCAAAAACAATTCATCTCTGTCTGAGAAAGAAATAAAAATTTCACTGCTATTTTCTAAAAACTAAATAATGAAGCTCTATTTAGGGTTGTGTTAGAAATTTAGCAAATCTTAATTTCCACTGCAATAATAATAATAATAATAATAATAATAATAATAATAATAAACTATTTTATATTTTTGTATAATTATTGTATATGATTG
Organism: Channallabes apus; assembly: GCA_030522415.1. Taxonomy (NCBI): domain Eukaryota; kingdom Metazoa; phylum Chordata; class Actinopteri; order Siluriformes; family Clariidae; genus Channallabes; species Channallabes apus. The sequence continues at coordinate 34,652,309 of CM060108.1, forward strand.
TGATTTTGTATTATATATGCATACACTAGAGTTGCATTAAATAAAAAATCCATAAATGAGTCCACAGCTGTTTATCTATTTACATAATGCATTAGCAAAACTCCCACATCTGTGTATACAGTACATATGGTTGGTTGTTAAACCCGTGGCAATATGTGCTGGTACTTTAAACACTTTCTTAGTTCAATGAACAGTGCAAGCCGTGTGGCAGTCGAAAAAAAAGGTAAAAATCGGTCAGCTCTCCTCCAAGGTCTTTCCCTTTTAGCTATGTCCTCCCTTCAGAGTGAAACACCCTCATTTGGATCCTCCTCCCAAAGAACCTGCCAGGTAGATATTTTTGGTGTGATACTGCAGCAGTGGCAGAGACATAAGCAAAAGGAAAAAAAATCTGTTTTAGTGACACTTACTGTACATTTGAGCCTTGCATTAAATATATAATTGCAAATTCTACAAATTACCAGTCCATGCTTGGGCCAGAAAAAAAGAATGAGAGAATGTCTGATTAAAATCTTTAGCTTATGCAGAATTGTTATTCGCCACTGCAGACGCTGAAATAACAGAGCTGCTTGCTAGAACATACTGACAGTTCTGAATCATCATCCACATTTGATCAGAAAATAGAATGAGTAAGGCTTAGCTAAACTACTTTTATTTGACATTATTTTTTCTTTCAAGGGTCCTTCCTTTTTTACTCATGTACAGTATGTTTTTAGAAATAAAACAACACTCTATATATATATATATATATATATATATATATATATATATATATATATATATATATATATATATATATATATATATATATATATTTACTGTGTGTGTGTGTGTGTATACATATATGTATATATATATATACACACACACACACAGTATATATCATGTCAATAAAATCTATAGCAGCAACACTATTATTGCAAAAAAAAAATTATTAAACTAAAAGATTGCTATATATTTTAGTCATGTGGAAATCATATGCATTGAAATCAAATAAACTTAAAGCATCTCTTTTCCCCCAGTGAGATCTGCTCCCATCCCCGATTTTAATTATACTGTACTTAAGAGTTTCATTACATACAGTATGAAAGCTGATGGGAAGGATGGCAGTCAGCCTTTTTCATTTACCATAGGGACACTGTAACTCATTTCCTCGCTTCAGCGTGTGTATGTTTCACAGCAGCACCGTCAGCTTTCGACTACAGAGGCCTCAGACGTAGCTCTTACACAACCCATCAAATTCATGCTGACAGGGTTATGAGTTGTGGAAGGACTGAAGCAAGTGTGTTTGCTGCTCTGAGTGATGTCACACTTCTGTGATTTTCTTTCAGCCTGCAGCATTTCGCAGGTATAGAACATGCCACATGTCTCTGTGTAGATGCTGTGCATGAGCCAAGCTGAGAGAAGATTAAAGCTATCGATTAAGGATAAGAATTATTATTGTAATTGTGATTACCAGAACAGAACAGGAAGGGGTTCAGAAACAAGGCCTGCCAAGACTACTGCATTAAAACAATGGTACAATTAAAACAATGTCTTCAAGAAATTAGTTAAGAAATACAATAATACTTAAATAATCATTATTTAAAGAAAAAAAATACTGTAAAACAAATATGTAGAATTGGAATTTTGACATTTATATTACAAAGAACAATGCTCATTAACAACCTTTTATTTTTTTTAAACATGCATCGATATTCTTGGTCCATTTAGTGCCTTTTTATAAGGCACATGTCATATATATTTAGGAGTATTTAAAAGAATCTGTCACAATTCTTCTGAAGACTCTGTCTGTCATACTTGTTTCTTCTTTCCTTTCATCCAATCCTGACAGCCTTCATTATGGCTTCGTCTGAAAAGTGGTGCATTATGTAACATGTTATTTCTTTTTCTGACATACAAACATTTTCTGTAACATTTAACTTTCTGTTATAAATGTACTGTTTGCAAATCTATAATGTTTTGTACTATATATCTATAACTGTCAAATGCCATGAGCTGAAGGACACAAGTGCAGTTAAACAGAACATTCTTCTAGTCAGGATCTCTATTCAGAAACTAGAAATGGGCAAGGAACACTCCGGAACACTCATCTTTGGAAACAGGTTAAGGGTTGAAACTGGGATATTATAGAAGGAAAAATTGCTTAGTATGTACGAAATCATCAAACACAATACATATACTGTACTATCTACAGTACGTACTATAATATACAAACTATGTTTGCCTCATTTGTAACTGAAAGTCTTTTTAAGCAGTGACTGTGTTTGTGTGTGTGATTGAGTTTAGGTGCATGGTTAGTAATCAGGTGAACTTGAGTGTGTTTATTGGGAGTCTGCTGTGGCCATGTTTATAGACTGCACTGGGAAGTAGCTCCAATTCCACTGTGAGTGAATGCTGAATGCCCTCCCCACATTATTTTTTTGTTTCTCTTTTGAGAACAAAAGTCATCAGATGCCATTTGGGTTTTACCCCAAATGCCTAGAACCCTGTTTCAGATGAGCTTTTTTAATTAATGGCTTTCTCAAGGCAAACTGGTGGAAGATGGAAGCTGAATGAAAGCCTCCTCTAGTTTCTTGGCATGGGCAATCACTGAATGCCAGGCAAGACCCTTAGAACTATTCTTCAGCAGTGAGTTTAGTGGCACTGCAATCTTGCTGAACCCGCTGTGGTAAGTTTCCAACCCTAAGAATTGTTGTAGCTTCCTAATAGTGGAGTACGCCGACATCTCTTATCGACACCTTATTCTGGTTTATCATGAATTTCATGTAAGGTGAACTCAGAATTCTCTTTTTTTAAATACAGATGTATTAGGAATATTATTGTTTTTGTAGGCTATAATGAACCTCCCAGCATGCAGTGCAACACATCAATAATCAGGCATTGGAACACTGCAGAAGCCAAAGATAGCCTACTGTATATAGAGTAGCATCAAGAATTATTTAAAGTGACCAGAGGTGGGGCTAAATGGTGTTATAGGTGTTGAGAAGGTTGAGCTCAGTAAATACTCTGGCTTCACAAAGCTATTTCATGACAGTGGGGACCAGTGGTAGCAAATAAGGGAACTGTGACTTGGTTTGATATAGAGTAATCTATGCAGGATTTCTTTTCCATGAGAAAGGAACCTGCAGTGGCTGGAAATATGGAGTGGTGGATGATGGATCCCTGCCTCTACAATATACTCCTACAGGGCTTTGATTTTTTTCACATTCAGTGGTGGGGGGCCATGGCTTCCCCAAGCTCCTCAATAATGCTGTCATAGGATGTGTGAGGTGGGAGGCAACTGGCTTTGGGTTATCTGAACTCGGATTTTAATAGATGTAGGAGCCATGAAAACAGAGGGCATAGGAGTATACTGTACTGAGTGTGGTGTGGAGTATCAAATGTTTCCAGGATCTATGAGGTCATGCAATTGCATCCAAAGGAAGCCCACAATGACCAGGAACTTTGTGGTAACCTTTATCAGGAAAGAGATGTGTTCATGATGTACACTCTGTTTAGAGGGTGATGGTACTTTCCCACAATGGGTCCTAAGTGGGCTGAGGTGGTGGTAGGACAGGTGCAGCCAGGTGCTGCTTGTGGAGTGCCCTTCTGTTGCCAGAGTCTCACAGGAGTCGAAATCTCCTACTGTGAACACTGATGATGTAGTACTCTTTCAAGGACCATGAAACAAAGGACACAAGTGCAGTCGAACAGGACATAGTGTCAGAACTAGAATATCAGACAGAGATAAAGTGCTTAGTAACTACTAGAACAGCAAACACAGTACATATACTATGCAACTAGTGTGTGTCACTGAAAGTCCTCTTAAACAGTGACTGTTAATGTGTGTTAATGCATTTTTCAATATTAGGAGAAACTTTGACCATTTTTAAAGTCAAAACTTCTAGATGTACATGATCGTTGGGTTTTGTATGCCTAACATTGTATTAATGGACATTGGAAACTACAGTAAATTCATCTTCTTTGATCCTATTTTAAAACGTAATAGTCCTAATCACAGAGCACTAAGCAAAACTCTGGAAAACGGTAATAAAATGTATACTATGGCTGTTACTACACCTGTGGCTAAAGATAAAAGATAAAGCTAAGTGATAAAGCTAATAGCTAAGGTTAAGCGATTTTATTGCAGCTACAGTACCTAGACACAGTCTCCAAATCGTCTGTAATAAATGCTGTGTTTGGCGATACATTAGGTAATAGCTGAAAAAACTTTCTTAAGGATTGTATTTGAGCCTGTGTCATTAATTATTTTAATAATTATTAAAATAAGCAAAAGAAAATATAAATAATGAAAAATGTTCTCCTTGGATATAAGGAGCATGCCATTTTATAGATCAGTCTAAGCTCGTTGTAATTAAATGTCTTCTCAAAAATGCAAATATTTTTAAAAGGCATTGATTCCACTACTTCATCCATAAGAGCCTATTTTAGTCATTATCAATATTTTATCATAAATTATAATTGACAGCTTTTTTCAGTATTTTCATAGCACATGGCACTACTTGTTCACCTTTTCTCCCAAGTAAAGTATCCTTTTAATAAATAAGCTTTCATATAGTTCACCATTACACTAATGTTATGTTACATTCAAGAATAAAGAAGAAATATGTTGTATTACTAAAATTACAATTCTGAATATGATATTTTGCTATTTAAAATATACATTATAGTGCATATTAAAGTTTGTATGGTATAATATGTCTGTACATAAATAAAGCTATGTTTCAAAACCAAATATAGGGTACATGCTTTTTGTTCCAAGGAATATAAGATATAAAAATTATTATTCTATGATGATGCCTTTGATCAGAACTGAATTTAACTGAATTTAGAGGTACATCACCTTTTTATCAGTTTATCAAAGATATCAAGGGTGTAAAATAAAAAAAACAAGATGAAATAAAAAAGAAAGCTTGTAGCTTGAAGAAGATAAGACAGCCAATAGGCCATTATAGGCTTTGTTATGAAAGACTGTGACTGTGTATGTGTGTGGGCGATCTGTCTGCCATTGTTAACATACTGGCATGTTTCCAGCCTGTGTGATTGATGGCATGTTACAGTGAAGGACATGTCCCACACCTGTGCTGCTCTTGACCTTTATAAAAACACAACACACAAATGCATGCAAACCTCCACACACCTTTTTACTAGCCACAATTTTGTTACCAGAAAATTGCAGTTTTTTCTTCACCATGATACGTTAATGTTTGTTATTTCTAGATTTACTTATAAATGACAGCATACAGTACACTGTATCACTATAGTAGTAGCCAAGTATTCAGTACTGTTAAGATAGCTCCCAATATAAAAACCGACTGTCAATCTCTGTGCATGCATGTGATTATCTGCTGGGATGACTGACAAGCAAGCTAGGGTGACAGCATTTCCTGTGTCAATGAGGGCTAAAAATGGAGCTCTTCTAATTCAAAACATGTTTGTGAGAGCTGGGTATGTGTTGTCATTGCTGCGATCATTGGTTTAGAGGTGGAACCTGGTGAGCTTAGCTATCATTGCTTAAAGTTCCTGGGTTAGCAGCTGTAGAAGCATACTGTATGCTGCTGGATGCTGTTCTGGAGCAGATGGCTGAGGGTGGGCTGTGGGTTCTGGGGTGGGCTGTGCCCCTGGGTCTGTGTTGACTGCCCATACCCTCCACCATTGTAAAGCCTTGAGTGAGGCAAGCTAGACACCAGGAGTCAAAGGTCGACACAAGGAGACTTTTTTGAAGGAAATTTTATTAAATAAAAGAAAGGGGTCAAAAACACGCGAGGAGGTGAGAGTCAGAGTTGGCCAGAGCAGGTTGATGAGCAACGCTGGCAGACACTGAAGGCAAGAAAGCTGAGGAGGTGACAGAGGCTTGGTGTGCCCTGTTGAGGGGAATTCCCAGAGCTGTCTCTGCAGAGATGAAAAAAAAATGGGAGAGAAGACTGACCGAACATGCACACACACCGTTTCAAAACTTTGTTACAGTAACTTTAAGCTTTATGCTACAGAAATGTCTAGAAGATGTGCTTTACAGTTTCAGGTTTGACTCGTGTAACTAATGAATGTCACATATTTTTCTAATGTGCTTTAAATCTGCTTTTTAGCAACATTCAGACCGCGTTAAATATTTCTACGAGTGAAAGAGAAATTGGTTACAAAATTTCTTTTGAAGGCTTTCATGTGCTAGCATATTGACTACAGACTCATTCTGTCTATCAGACATTAACCTAATCCTATCCTGTACAAAATAAATGTCCGTGTGTGTGTGTGTGTGTGTGTGTGTGTGTGTGTGTGTGTGTGTGTGTGTGCGTGTGTGTGTGTGTGTGTGTGTGTGTGTGTGTCTGTTCTTCCTGGTGGTCCTCTGAGTCCTGTAATTGCTGACATTCAAGACAGCTGCGATTCAGAGGTGCTTTTATAGAATGATTACCCCAGGCTGAGTCCTCTTTTCCTTTTCCTTGTCCCTCTCAATATGTCTCTCTCTGTCTTTCTGTTTAATTGCACTTGGGGCCTCCCTGTGATATCTATGCTGATGGGAAGCACCACTCGGCACTTTCAGGAACTCCCTAGTCAGCAAAAACTGTGATGCGGAAACAAAAAATGAGAGCGAGAGAGAAGGGGAGATTTGCTATGATGAAATGAAGGTGGGAGACAGAAATCAGCAGTGAATATGGCTGCACTACCTCAATGGAATTGGATAAGAAGACTTAATTAAAAGCGTCTTAATGGACCTCTTAATGAATGCAACATAAGTGACAGTGTGAAATGGTTGTGCGAGCGAGAGAGAGAGAGAGAGAGAGAGAGAGAGAAGGAAGAATGGAAGAATGGAAGAAAGGCAATGACAAAGACAGAATAGCTACAATTTTAATAAAAACCCTTTCTTCTAAGTGTCACAGTTTAACTGATCTTTTCAAATATATAAAGTAACATTGTAGAGGAAAGATACACTTTACTTTCAGCTTTTAAATACAAGTACAGTACACTGGCTACAGATATTAGCTATATTAACTGTAACTCTTGAATATGTCCACAAGGGAATTGTATGAAGAAATACTGCTTACTTGTGATTTTTAAGTAGATAATAAAAACAAGTCTGAAATAAAAAATGGGCTTTTTTTCAGAATCCTATCGAACAAAAAAGATGAAGAATGAACGATGAAAACTGAACTGCCTGAAGGCAAACAACATTTTATTTATGGGTTAGAATGCTTGTGTGTGTGTAGGTGTGTGTGTGTGTGTGTGTGTGTGTGTGTGTGTGTGTGTGTGTGTGTGTGTGTGTGTGTGTGTGTGTGTGTGGCTATGTGGGTGTATACACTCCAACATAATAGGAAATTTTGTTATATCCCTGTAACTGACACTAAGCTCTTCAAACACACATGCACACACACACACGGACAAGCAACCTTTTTCCTGAGTCACGCTCTAATCTTTATGAATGATTAGTAAAATAACAGACTTGTTTATGCCTGCTGTCTTTCTGTAAGACAGACGCTCACTTGGCATTTTAGAGATAAAAAAAATCAAACCAAATTACTTACCGCATGCCAGAGTTTTAGTAACCCAACACCCTTTTTTCTGCTTTTATTCCCCTTAGTGTCTAGCCCAAGGTCATTGTCCTTTTAAAAAAAACACAGGGCTTAATATAAAGGTGTGTCAATATTTCCAAGGTCTTTTTTTTTTAGTCACATACTGTACATATTCTGTGCCAGCCAAAAAAAGAGTAAAGTTATTAATGCACAATAAACAGTCTGTTGTGTTGGTGTTGGTAGTGGTGTGTTTTCATAGCATGAAAACATGTGAGCAGTTGAATTTAAAAAAGGAATCGTAAAAAACAAAAAAACCCTTACTGATAAACGTACAGAGAGAGATTGTATGACGCTTCTACATGAAGCTAAGATATCAGCAAGATAACAGCTTCATTGAGGTCCATTAGCCGCATATGTACAGTAACTGTGATAAAAGATTCAGTGACTCTGGCTTGCTTGTTGTGCATGTATGCACACATGCCAATATCATCCATCAGTGTCATAAAGTGATATATGATGCAGTGTTTGCACTTAGTATGGCTCTCATACAGTCTTTTCCCCCTTAGGCTGTCAGTTTTCACCAGATCTATACTCCTTCTGAATGACAAGAAAGCTCCAGATGTAATAAGGGATGTCCTCTTAATCACCATGGACAGTAAGATTGCCTGGAGGACAAATGCCCCAATGTCATTAAAAAAAAAAAAGGCTAAACTGAAAAGTTTGGAGATGAACGCTGCCTTTACTGTATACTGTATGACTGGTAGTGGTAAGGTTATCCTTGTAGGACCAGCAGATACACAGGTACCACCAGCATGGGCTTCTAATTAATGCAACAATCTGTGGATTGGATACATGCTGGCTGGGATAAACGCTTTATGGTGCATATCAGGAGCAACAAATAAAACTCTTCATGGTTGCCAGTTACACACAAGATACAAGACATACAAAAAATTGACCTTGGACCTAATTCTCAGGGTCACTCTCATGTCATCTGCCCATCAAGGTATGTAAGGTAATCTCATATGATTCAGACACGGATAGTAAACAGCTGAGCCAGTTATGATCCAAAGTATTGTGACCTCATGGGTTGCTGCTGTACACCCACAACAGACCAATATGATTAACTTTGGACCTGAGGAGATCATGTGCAAGAGAGAATGAACTGCTCTGACTCGTGCCACCCTGATGGATGATACAGGTGACAATTACAATTCTGTCTGGGTGAATCGACAAATAGCAATGTCTCTCAAGTGGTACAAAGAACTTGAGAGCCAGATGGACCACCCTCAATTATGTGTTCTAATATTACACCTGCAGGACACATGCAACTGTGCCCTAGTGGCAACACACCAGTAATACTGCCACACTGATGTATAGATCTACAGAACAAAGCTGTTCTATTTTAAAATTCAGAAAAATTGAGATAAATGAATGCAAATAAAAGCAGGTAATAAAGGTTTAATGAAAGATATGTTACATTTTAACAAATGTAGAACGTTTTACTGGTTCTGTGGCTTGTTCCTTCTAGTATCACTTCGAAAGTTCTGTATAGAAATCAAGCTTCTATCACAATCTAGCCATGCTGTGACATTAAATCTGCTGAATACCTTAAATATACAAAGGACTTACAAAGAACTCCCTCTAGAGCCCTTTTCAAGGAACGAACATTAGTTCAAACAAATCAATCGTTAACCTGATTTGTTACTTACAGTATAAGACTGATTTAAATCTAAGAACCTATGGTACAGTATAATAAAGTTCTACGTTTTTACTCTCCGAAGCATTATAAAGTCTCTGGGTTATACCAACCACATTTTCGAAAAGATTTTCTTTCTCTGCTTTCCTAATGGAAAGACCTGTTTTATGTACACTGACTAAAATAAGGGGAATCCAGAGAGTTCTGTGTTTAATCTTGGCTATATAATTATATTGTATGTTTCAGTGGCCAGATTTTATTGGAAAGGGAAAAACATTTAGACCATGCAGAACAGATGCAGTTTAGTATTGACAATTCAGTGGTCTCCCAACAGAGGCATTTATATCAGATGCATTGTTTACATGAAGTTGCATCAGCAGTTGGAGATACTGTCCTGTGGTAGGTTTTGGGATCACTTCGTATCCCCCGGCAGCTCTGGCCCCTCAAAGTGTTTGTGTGCAGTGCTTCTGGTAGTGTCCTGTGGTGTCTGGACACCAGATTATTCCCATGGGTTATGGGGTGGGATATGGGTTTGTGGATTGGATTTGTTGGTCCATTGTGCGTCCCATGGATGCCTTGCCTGCTGTGCCCTGCGAATGACGGGGCTGTAGTGCACACAGGGTTATAGTGCATTTCTCTTATAGCCAGCATTTCCCTTGTTTTTGCCAATTTGTGCTGCATTGGCTTTCTATAAGATTGGGCTGGAATGACCAATGTTTACTAAACCAGGATATTAAGTGTAGTTAATCATATTTGGAGCACAGTCATACAGTAGTGCCAATGTTTTGCAGTCAACAAAAAGCTCATTCCAGAGTTCTTTTGAAAGCAGATAGGGACCCACCATTCATGGTGTCACAGTTTGTTTGCTCGGTGCTCACCGACGCTTGGATAGTAGCGTTCATGCTTGTTCAGCTAAGGTGCTTTAACAGAACAACTGCACCATAATTTGTTTAAATTAAAACATGTCAAATATGAACACACCCTCACTGTCTTTGTGGATTTCGATCAGTTTCTCTGGTTTCATCACACCTCCCAAAAATAACCCAATAGTATGGCATTTAAGAGGAATGAGAATGTATGTTCACAAAGTGTCTTGTGATGGGAAGGCATCCTGTCTGTCTAAATCTACTGTGACCCTTGCCAACAGACAGTTCTTATTGAATGCTCATTTGTGGATGTATGATTTCTAACTCTTCATTTGAGCATAAATGTAAATGACAGCCAGTTGGATGTAATCTTGATCCTTAATTATAATCTTCTTTCTTATTGCATCAGTAAACAAGTACTGTAGGAAGATATGGCTGAGCAATGAGGAAAACTTTTTAAAACATAAACCAGCTAAGAAAATACTGTAATATGGAATAATGCAAAGAAATTAAATTTTTTAACAAATCCAAAAATTCTAACATTTTGTAGTGTTGTAGTGTATTTGTATTTATTTATTTATTTATTCTATTTAATAGTTCATTCATTCATTCATTCATTCATTTTCTATACCGCTTAATCCTGTGTTCAGGGTCGCGGGGGACCTGGAACCTATCCCAGGAGACATCGGGCACTAGGCGGGGTACACCCTGGACAGGGTGCCAATCCATCGCAGGGCACACACACATACACACACTCACACACCCAATCACACACTAGGGGCAATTTAGGAACGCCAATTAACCTAACCTGCATATCTTTGGACTGTGGGAGGAAACCGGAGTACCCGGAGGAAACCCACCAAGCACGGGGAGAACATGCAAACTCCATGCACACAGAGACGGGAATCGAGCCTGGCCGGGGAATCGAACCCGGACCCTGGAGGTGCAAGGCGACAGTGCTAACCACTACACCACCGTGCCGCACCTATTTAATAGTATCTACTATATATACAGTAAGAGCAATAGAATAAACTTCTGAGCAACATACATTTGTGTTCAGTTCGATCACAAATAGCTCTACACAATACAGAGCCCCTGAGGAACATTTATAGGGAAAAGCTTCCCCTAATATGTGCAAGTATAAAACAGTAAAATATGACTGGGACTTTATTTAGCACTATAAAGAGCTCTCGGGATTGTCCCTTTTGGGTTGTATGTGAAACTTTATGAGAGAGGATCTTAAAAAGCTTTTTAAAAGCTGTAGGTAAAGCATTTTTCAAAAGCTATAAGCATTCGGAAACCTGTAAAGGAATTACTGTGGATGCCAGTGAATGCAGCGAATTTACTGACTAGTGAGTTATTATACAGCAAGACAAATGATCCTAATTACGTACAATCACTCATACATTTTACTTGATGAAAAGGGAACTGAAATCAAAGCTCTAGCAGCAACAATAAATAAATGTTTATTCTTTTCCTACACAGACACACACATAAAACATTTTGATACTTTAAGTCACCATATTTTTATTGTTTGTTATTACCATACAGTACTACCATACTTATGGTACTTATATTGAATTTAAAATATCCTGTTCTCTGTCTTCCTTATCGCCACAGTATTGGTACAGTTAAATTAATTATTCAGGCTTTATTGTTTGAGTTCCTGAAGAGTGTTCAGTCCCCCTTAGTTTGCTGCTGCTTTTCTTCTTTGTTTTTAATAAGTCAATGTCAAGAAACTTACTTTATCTAAGCGCTTTTTTTGGTGTCGTTGCCAATTAGGCTGCTGTTCTGTTTCTCTCTTCCACTTAATGATGACAGAGACTCCTTAGACTCAACCAGCTGTGTTTCCCATCTCTTTATGCTTCTGTTTCGGCTGTTACGGTGCAGCAAACGAGCAGAGAGGGGGATGAAGAGCTGCCATGAGAACGACAGTGAAAGTGAGGGAACAGAGCGATGGAGAGTGTGAGAGAGAGACAGAACAAAGAACAAATCAGATTAATTAAAGAGTATCGATGCGTGAGATTAGACTGCAGGCTTATGGTGTAAAGGATATAATTACACAGAGAAAGAGAGAGAGATAACAGGACAGGGAAAGAGATGGAGAGATGGGTGGAACGGAGAAACAACATGACATGCAGACATTAACAATAAGATGAGAGAAAGGAATTAAATGAGGGGTGATGATGGTTTTAGAAGTCCAGATTTATTTATTTATTTATTTATTTATTTATTTTGTTGTTTTTTTGAATGGAGGGTGGCAGGAATGCTTCTGTTGCAGTTTTGGTGCTGTGAGATGATGTGGTGTTCTGACAACGCCAACAGCATTTCCAATGAGGCATAGCTGACATACACACACACACACACACATTCTGGTTCATTTCTGGTGTAATTAAAATCATAAATTTAATTTTACATGTGAGCAACCGGTCACTCAATCGCTAATGTCTTGTTTCCGACACTTAGGTCTACTCCCACACAGACGCTGCGTAGCGGAGTGAGTCAGTGTGTCTGTAGCCACATTGTAATGTCACAAAGCAACATTTTAAAAGTCAAGTTAGTCATTTGGGTGGAAAAGAGATGTAGATTGAGTGCTGCAGTTGTTCTGGTGCTTCATAGCTCAAAGCTCTGTGGTATCGTCGTGAGTTCCATCTTCTTTCTCCATTTTTTTTTTCTTTTTCACAAAGCACATGTTGTTTTTGCTGGACTGGGGAATCTAAATTGATAACAGATATTTTTGTATCTATTTTATTTTATTTTATTTAGATATTTTTAGAGCTCTTTACTGTATGCAAGGAGAATTGCAATTGCAATAAAAACAAGTCCCTCTTAAGACCCCACCCCTTTTGAAAAGCACTTCTCTTTGCCTTACAAAGGGAGAAAAAAACTGAATTATGCAGCTCTGTTCCACAAATGAAGGAACAAGAGATGCACTTAGCAGGTGGCATGAGGGCATTGAGCCAATCCCAGGGAACTTGCACACACACTACTGCAGGTGCAACTTGGAAATGACAATTCATGTCTGGATTGTGGAAGGAACTAAGCGCACCGAGTGGGAACCCATCAACATTGTGCATTTGCCTTTATACAGAGCACCAAACATTATACATCTGAGCAGTTAAGGGTTATTGACCTCGATCAAGGGCCCAACAGGGACAACTTGGTGGTTGTGGGATTTGAACCTGCGATCTTCTGAAACATAATCCAATGCCTTAACCCTCAAACAAGCAAAAGGAGCAGATATCACTTTCCTCCCAGTGTGTTATGGTGCTCTTTAACGTGCAGGACGGAGCAGTTCGAAAAGATGCAGTTGGCTGGCATCACATATCTTGGAAGCAACACATGATAGCCCTCGCTGGTTGTGGGTAAAATCTTAATGGGAGTGTATTGGCTACGACTAAATTAGTTGAGAAAATCTGAAAAATCTGGAGAATTAAAAATATATATACATGAAAAAAAAAAACATAAAAAAAGACTAACCTTTTATTCAACTGAATAATTTCTGGAAGTAGTAGAGTAACAAATCAGTTAATTGTAAAGGGTGTGTCAACAAATAAGACAAGTGAACAGTCTTTATATGTTTTATTCAGACATTTCTATGCTTGGCAATAAAAATTTTTTGAAAAAATTGTAAGATCTTAAACAACTCTATGATAATAATGTAAGTACAGTAGATGCTAGCCTACAAGCATTTTTGCATTGACAATGTTATCACCATGCTAGCTAGAGCTCGAAATATGGATACTGCTTATAGTTTGCCAATATTGCACTGTACTTCGGACACTTTTTTTTCCTTTTAAGTATACACTTTGACTTGAGTATATTTAATACTTTTGCAATATTGCACGTATTGTTAAATTGATTTTTGAAACAATTATTACAGGGCCATAAACACTTCTTAAAAATGACTAACGACATCTTTAGCATTTTCATAGTCAGTCCTGGCTGTTAAATTGAGCAGTGTGTGAGAGTAATTAAAGTAATAGATATGGACACTGGAAGTCATAAATGTGTCGGTTTGTTTGTGGTTTTCTGCAGTAGCACTGCAGGAACATTATTAGCCATGCTTATGATGTATTTCTGCTCCTGAGTGAAATAGCAAGAAAGTAGATGTGAAGGGAAGAAACGAAGACATTGTACCACTGTTGTTTCGCCTTTATGGCTCCTGACATCAGAGCAAGAGAGAAAGAGAGTGGGAGGAGGCCTGATTAGCATTGTGTCCATGTCCCACTGCCGTGAGTCTGCTGAGAGAAAGTGAAAGGGTGTGTGTGTGTGTGTGTGTGTGTGTGTGTGTGTGTGTGTGTGTGTGTGTGTGTGTGTGTGTGTGTGTGTGTGTGATAGAGAGAGCGCCTACTCAGCACATTTCAAGGGTCTTGGTGATGGAGAGGAAGAAAGGGACACGATGAACAAGTGGTAAAGAGAAAGAAAGCAGACAAATGGGAGGCATTCTTCCACATTCAACCCCGCTCTCTTTTTCACCCTCAGTCTCTTTTCCTCTGTTGTCTCTCTCTCTCTCTCTCTTTCTCATGTACTGGCTGGCTGGTTGATTTTCATCCTCTGCCTCTGTGTTTCTCAGTGCTGTCTCACTTCAAACTCCAGTGTTAACATCAGAGGAATGTCAGACAACTTACAGCACTGGGAGGACAGCCTCTGTAGATGGAGTCTTTCTTCTTAACAACAACACGTACACACACAGTTTTTACTTGTGTTCAGGGACGATTTTCTTTCAAGCAGATCCTCTAGGAATTTACAGTACATTTCTTATTTTGCGGGTAGTTCTGTAAGTGCTGTAAGGGTTTTGCACAAGATTACAGAGCAAAACATTATGGACTAGGCAGCTCTGGTCCCTTGGGGTATATCCTCTGAGGGTGTGCTTTAGTGTCTGGCAACAGGAATTCAAAATTGACTGTTTGGGTGCTGCTGTTGGTGGGTGGGTGGGTGATGTAGTTGTGGATCAGACTTGTTTGTCTGGTTCATCTCCTGAGTGCTTGATACGATTGGGATTTGAATAATTTAGAGGAGAATTTTACTCTTTGACTACTGGTCCCATGCACGTCAGCCTGTGGTCCATTGGGTGTTCTGTTGCCTTTATTCCTTTTGGCCAGCACAGATTTTTTCTGTAATTTGTGTTGCATTGGCTTTCTTTGTGGGATTGACTCACCTGGTTGGGTTTGTTTACCCTGTAGGCATTGGGTGAGTTTTGGCTGCCCATGATCCTGTCTGGTGATCAATGTTATGTTAATGGTGTGTGGTGTTAATGGTACAGTAACAGTATACAGGTAGCTGATCTTTTCAAACACACACACACACAGACACACACACACACACACACACACACTACAGTCACTGGAGTGAGCAGCAGGAGCAGTCACACATTAAATAACGTGCTGTGGGTGTGGATGTGACCGTGTGTTAATGTGACTGTGACTTTTAAGCTGTGATGCTGAAGAAGGACGAAGTGTCAGCCCCTGTACATGTCCTCATATTCCATTTATCTCTGTCACACACAAACACACATGCACACCACACATACACACGCCTCAGGGTTCCACCATGTGTTAATACTGTCTCTGGTTTTTATTTGTATAGCGATTTTCACAATACCCATTTTGACACGGCAGTCTTGTCTCCATCTTTGGAAAAGTGCACAAAACCAAATGACAAGAAAATAAAAACTTGCCTGATGAAATGCTGGCCAATTCACAGTCAACTCATTTCTAAAGAGCTTTTAGTCATATCAAGAGTGTCTCATGCTTCCATTTTAACCAGCATTTATTTATCCACACCAGCGTATTAAACATTTCCTGCAGTCACAGAATGATGGATGATTTGGAAAGTGGGAAAATGTAGTTGCTACAGCTTACATCACCTACATTCTTCACTAGGAGGCCATTAGGAGGAAAAAGAAAGCAAACCAAAGAACTACAGGCAATGGACCATTAAAATGAGGGCCAAAGGCAGCACATACTGTAGCATTGTTCTATACATTACCAGAGTTTTATCATTGAGATGAGGTTTTAGCACAGACCATAAACTCACACTGCAAATAAGGAGTAAGTAATAGAATCAGTGCTTGGATCAGATTTAGTTGTGGAACGTTTTGAAATGTTATGAAATGGTAGCAGCGATCCACATACAGTATGTACGGTCGTTCACATATGTAAATAAAGTGAAGTGGCGCAAGTTACAACATGGCTTGTCTTGTGATGCTACACAAATACAGCAGTGTACAAATATACAGTTAAATATTTTGGATAGTATAAGAATAAATTAAAGTTCGTGCTCAATTACCATGACTATACTAATTTTGACCGTGTAAATTCTGAAATATAACCAATACTATAAGCTGGGACCAAGGAGTGTCGATACTCTTCTTAAAGCTCAGTTTTCAACCACCATGCATTATAATGTTCACTAACTAACCAAAAATGTCACCATTTCAGAAGGGTTAAATTATTGGGCTGAATCAAGCAAAGAAAACAACTAAGGGGATTTAAAATGACTGAAATTGGGTTAAGAACTCTCCAACAAATAATAAAAACCTGGAAAGAGAGGGCTGAACTGCTGAATGCGTTGTGGAAGAAGTAAAATATAAATGGAGATCACTTAAAACACTGAAGCTGTCTGTACAGTGAATGCATGCATCAAGTATAATGGCTACTCTACAAGCCCCTGGACACAGTGTTATGAGGTTAATGGGGTTGCTTCAGTTGGTTCAGAATGTGGCAATAAAATAATGTCAGCTGATGACCTGAATTTACTGAATGACCAAGTTTTTCCTTGCTTGCTTTGTGAAAGGGTGGTTCTGGGAGTATAAGAAATTATTTTCACAGATGAACTGTCCACCACCTGGTGTGCTGTAATCAAAGCGAAACGTGATTCAAGGAAATCTTAGAGTGTATGACTGTTTTCAGCCAGGCAGTGAGTGTATGAAACTTCCAGTGATTGTTGCCAACCAATATTTTCACCAACAAAGCTTTGCTCCCTGTCTATTTGTCATTCAAGTCAAATGAATTGCACGTATTCCATATATAATGAACAGTTTGACAGGATAATGAGCTAAAAAAAAAATGGGCATCTACAGTATATGTGTCTGCTAGATAACTAGGCCATCGCTGCCTCAGAAGAACGTCCATAAGATTGTGCGAATGTGAGGTGAACTACGACTCATTATTAACTTGGACCGTTTTCTTTGTCACGTGTTAATGTATTGCACAAAATTGAGTCATATTCAATGAGAACTTCCCTCCATTGAACACACACACACACACACACACATTTGATCTAGCTGTCAGGTTGTAGGGAATAGCCGCGTTCGAGCCTTTGTTGAAGTGATCGTTAAAGTAATTAACAGCTGTAAAGGGGCATATTAGAAACCTCAGCGGTGGCATTTCACAGAGAAACGGTTTCTTTCTTGCTCTTATTTTCCATCAGGTTTCTTTTTCCTGTTTTCTCTACCTTTCTCTGGCAACCGATTAATCATTTTGTTCTTCATTAACCCAACAATCATTACAAAATGATAAATAAATAAAAAATGATGCAAATTACACTTTAGTGCCATGTTGCAATATGTGCCTGTGTTATGCTCATGTGTGTGCATTAACTGCTGGTGTACATCCTTTCTCTTTATAGATTTAGGTATTTCATTTTATTATTCACTTATCAAGCCTGTTCTATTCCTATTTTCACCTTTAACAAAATCAAACATCCAGTCATATGGTTATATATTCTTGGTGTGTGTGGTAGAAATTCAACGTATTTCTATTTTACCATCCAAACTGCACTTTATCTCAGAAGGAAGGCTATGAGTGATCTGTTAATTTTTCAAAGTATACTCATTACATAGTTCAGGGTGACATCATCAGCATTAAGGCTACAAAGAGTCTGTACAGAGAGTCTGAGCAGTCCATCATGTTCTTATCACTCCTCAGCACGCAGAGTGACCCTGAAAGCAGTGTGTTCTGTTCACTCTCTTATCTGCCTGAATAAGCACTTATACACAGTACAGCATCTCAGCATATTTTAAACATATATTGTTCACTCACAGTGTAGTAATTTTGTTTAAACATATTATGGCATCATTTGAATCAAGACAAATCCCTCATTTGGGCATATACTGTAGGTTATAAATAAGACAAAGTTTTTGAAGATGCAACACGCACACACGCGCACATACACACACACACACACACACACACACACACACACACACACACAGTAAAAAAGGAGCCATTCTTTGAAGAATCGAGTAAGCAAAGACCAATCACCTAATCTTTAATACATTTAATGGGCATACTGTAGTGGTACAGTAGTAAAAGCAGCAATCTTACAATTAATATTCGTGATGTATATCAGGTCTGCACCTATACAGCAGTGCTCCAGCAATTTAAAAAGACTTAATGGTCAGAGGGGTGTGAAATATGGTTAAGTGACGTCCGACAACAAAGAATACAAAGGAAGAAGCTACAGTAGCACAAACCTACTGGTAGTCATTTACCGCAATGGTGTCTAGGATGTGATCAAGGACAAGCTGGATTTTACCATTTCCATGATACATTGTTGGCAAAGTAGTTGCCTTTGTCATAAATAACTTTACATACTGATTGAACCATGATGCCTAGTTTGTTTGCTCATTGGGAATCAGCATTTCTTCACTAAGATCACATACAGTATAAGAAGAATTCATGCAACCTAATTAGCCTAATGTCAAAGAACTAAAGTCTAATATTCACAAGAATTACATGCATCATGGTCAGTAATGCCATTATTGCTAACATTGCATCAGTTTAGATGGAGTAAGTAGGGTTCAAATAATTTTCAGTTCAATTCAGTTTTATTTGTATAGCGCTTTTAACAAGTGACATTGTCTCAAAACAGCTTTACACAATCAAAAGAATTATTTAAGTTTGTATGGAATGTGAATGTGTATGAATCAAAATGGTCAGATTGTCCCTGGCGAGCAAGCCCGAGGGCGACAGTGGCAAGGAAAAACTCCCTGAGATGGTAATAGGAAGAAACCTTGAGAGGAACCAGACTCGACAGGGAACCCATCCTCATCTGGGTGAAACAGATACAGTGGTGTGAAAAACTATTTGCCCCCTTCCTGATTTCTTATTCTTTTGCATGTTTATGACACTTAAATGTTTCTGCTCATCAAAAACCGTTAACTATTAGTCAAAGATAACATAATTGAACACAAAATGCAGTTTTTAAATGAAGGTTTATGTTATTAAGGGAGAAAAAAAACTCCAAATCTACATGGCCCTGTGTGAAAAAGTGATTGCCCCCCTTGTTAAAAACTAACTTAACTGTGGTTTATCGCACCTGAGTTCAATTTCTGTAGTCACCCCCAGGCCTGATTACTGCCACACCTGTTTCAATCAAGAAATCACTTAAATAGGAGCTACCTGACACAGAGAAGTAGACCAAAAGCACCTCAAAAGCTAGACATCATGCCAAGATCCAAAGAAATTCAGGAACAAATGAGAACAAAAGTAATTGAGATCTATCAGTCTGGTAAAGGTTATAAAGCCATTTCTAAAGCTTTGGGACTCCAGCGAACCACAGTGAGAGCCATTATCCACAAATGGCAAAAACATGGAACAGTGGTGAACCTTCCCAGGAGTGGCCGGCCGACCAAAATTACCCCAAGAGCGCGGAGACAACTCATCCGAGAGGCCACAAAAGACCCCAGGACAACATCTAAAGAACTGCAGGCCTCACTTGCCTCAATTAAGGTCAGTGTTCACGACTCCACCATAAGAAAGAGACTGGGCAAAAACGGCCTGCATGGCAGATTTCCAAGGCGCAAACCACTTTTAAGCAAAAAGAACATTAAGGCTCGTCTCAATTTTGCTAAAAAACATATCAATGATTGCCAAGACTTTTGGGAAAATACCTTGTGGACCGACGAGACAAAAGCTGAACTTTTTGGAAGGTGCGTGTCCCGTTACATCTGGCGTAAAAGTAACACAGCATTTCAGAAAAAGAACATCATACCAACAGTAAAATATGGTGGTGGTAGTGTGATGGTCTGTGGTTGTTTTGCTGCTTCAGGACCTGGAAGGCTTGCTGTGATAGATGGAACCATGAATTCTACTGTCTACCAAAAAATCCTGAAGGAGAATGTCCGGCCATCTGTTCGTCAACTCAAGCTGAAGCGATCTTGGGTGCTGCAGCAGGACAATGACCCAAAACACACCAGCAAATCCACCTCTGAATGGCTGAAGAAAAACAAAATGAAGACTTTGGAGTGGCCTAGTCAAAGTCCTGACCTGAATCCTATTGAGATGTTGTGGCATGACCTTAAAAAGGCGGTTCATGCTAGAAAACCCTCAAATAAAGCTGAATTACAACAATTCTGCAAAGATGAGTGGGCCAAAATTCCTCCAGAGCGCTGTAAAAGACTCGTTGCAAGTTATCGCAAACGCTTGATTGCAGTTATTGCTGCTAAGGGTGGCCCAACCAGTTATTAGGTTCAGGGGGCAATTACTTTTTCACACAGGGCCATGTAGGTTTGGATTTTTTTTCTCCCTAAATAATAAAACCCCTCATTTAAAAACTGCATTTTGTGTTTACTTGTGTTATCTTTGACTAATAGTTAAATGTGTTTGATGATCAGAAACATTTTGTGTGACAAACATGCAAAAGAATAAGAAATCAGGAGGGGGGCAAATAGTTTTTCACACCACTGTAGCAGGAAATGATCTGCATTTATACAGTGTTAGGTTCAGCTATAATAGTTGATGTTAATTGATGTTATAATAGTTGATGTAAAATGGAGTCCAGTAGTTATTCGAGACTCAGATAGACTTGTAGAAAGTTCCAGTCCTGAACTATCGAATTGTCAAGTCCTCAGAGAAACAGCTAACAACACCAGTCGAGGCCAGAACCATCTTCTAAGTAGATAGAATCATCCCCAGACACCAGACGCATCCTAAAGAGACACACGGGGCATCCATGCGACGAGACCTCCAACCAGAAACGGGGCACCAGGATGGATCAGACAGGTCCGGAACTGACCTGTCTCTGAAAACTTATCATGACCTGGCATTGTATGTACCAAGGGAATTGTAGGCTCTGCCATGTAACTGTTTAAGATGGAAATACTGTATACAAAGTCACAGCCTGGATGAAAATTTTTTAAATAAAACAGTGATGAACGTTACTGTATCTTGCATACAGTACAGTATATACTCCATATACTGTAATATATCCTAATCAGGGGTGCGTTTCCCGTACAACTATGTAGCTCTTTGCTTAACCACCATAGTACGATGCAACGTTGAAGAAAATAACTAACTAGTCACAAGTGTTTCCCAAAACCATAGTACCTGTGTCGCACTTCCATGGTTAGAACTTTGTTAGTTTGAACCGTCGTTCTTCTTCTTCTTCGATACAATGGCGGAGTAGTGCAATAGGCACATATCGCCCCCTACTGTATAGTATGTTTATTTTTTCTCTCTCTCTCTTCGGCTCGCATTCAATACGCTTTCGCAGTGACGTAACGTAGAAGTGGTGTAATAATGTCACAAACGCAACATTTTAAATTTTTCAATATTTCATTTGAACTCATTTTTTATTTGGTATTGATACATCAGTACAATTAAAATAAAAAGAAATGATGGGTTTTGAAAACGCTGGGATTGTGTTGTGAACACCTGTTACCCATTTTGCTCAATATTATTTCCTATATAAGTCCCTTTACATACAGCCATGGTTTAATGAGAGTTGACGTGAAAAAATGACACGAAAACCACAATTTACTAAAACAAAGAGCTTGCAGTTACAAATTCGGACAAAAAATTGGAATGAAATCGCACAAAAAATGTATGCTTCTGGGAATGGGTATGAGAGAAGCCCAGAGGAAGTCAGAAACAAGTGGAGGGACTTTGCAGGTGTGACCAACTGGTGGCTCAGCGGTAGCTGTTCTGCTTGCCGTGTGGACGGCCCGGGTTCGATTCCCAGCCAGTGCCCAAACCCCAGTTTGTTGATTTATTTGTGTACATTCATTGAATATATATTGAGTAATATTTTAAATAGGCTTACACTATGGTAGTGCATAAATTTTACAATTTCTTAGTGCTTAACACTTTGTGCACTGTATAAGTTGAATACGTGAACAGTACAGATAACATTCATTATAAGTGAAAACCTCTAACATACTGCTACAAATATTGTTATGAGACATTTCTCTTTGGGTATGTTTAAAGATACTCAGTTAAAAACTCACCTTTTCTTCGCACAAACGAAACCAAGGCTGTGTTCCAACCGGCATAAATAATGCTTCTGTAGGGCACTTCGAAGGGAGAATAATTGCGATGGTACCGCTGTTATATCGTTTAAAGTGAATTTGTAATCAAAATAACCGAAAAATTAATAACCTAATATCTGAGCACCAAAACATTAAGTTTTCCAAATCGCTCAAAGTGGTTGGGAATTTTTTTAGAAACTAATAGGGCGTAGAGTCGTTAACTGTGAATAGAACACACCCAGCCGCGGCAAGGAACTATGCTTCTAACCACAGGTCGAAGGCTGTAGTTCCAACCACGTAAGTTTGCGACGCTGTTTGCGAATGTTCGTTTGAACTATGGTTTCGGGAAACACCTAGTTGTTGAACTATGTTGGTAACGACGGAACTTGCGACCATAGTTGGCTAACGATGCTTTTGGGAAACGCACCCCAGACTGATAGGGATGTACCCAAGAATCTTTTGCTGTTCATTTGCAAAGTAAACTATGATGGATAATTATGTATAAGCGTTTAATCATGAACAGGGTCTGGATGAATCTCTAGCCATTTCATACGGACACTGTATGCAGGGGGAAATTATGCACTAGGTGACATTCCAGTCCTGGACAGAGCATCATGCACACAAACATTCACACACTTATTCATATTATTTTTTGAGAGGTGAGTGGAATCTTAAGAACCCAGATAAAAGCTACATAGAAAAAAAGGGGAACATGCACAAAATCTTCACATGGACAATAATCTGAATTCAGGATCAACCTGGCGGTGTCCTGGAGGTAGCAAAAAAAAAAAAAAAAAGAAATATTGTATAGGGAAAAGAATAGACAGGTATATTTTGGACCATTTCTTTTATATCTGATCAGCTCCATGCAGGGACATTTATACATAGGGCCAAAAGTATTTGAACACTTTAGCAGCAAACCAATATTTGGTTATTGAACATCCCATTCTAGATTGAATCCTCTTTACTGTGATAATGACCTTGATTCTTCGGAAGGTCTTTCCTCTAGATTTTGGAGGGTGGCTTTTGGGATTTGTGCTCATTCAGTTGGAAGACTAGTGACTGATGTTGGGTGAGTAGACTTGTAGTCAGCATTCCTGTTCATCCTTAAATTGTTTTGTGGACTAACGGTCAAGGCCCTTCAAGGCCAAACAAGCTCTTCCACACCAAACTTCCCAAAGCAAGAGCTGCTTTATGCACAAGTACATTTTCATGCTGAAACAGTTTTCAGCCCTTTACCTCCAATGAAGAGAAATTGTAATGCTCTGGAATGTAAAGACATTTCATAATGAACAACCAACTATGAGTTATAGTCAGGAGTCCAAATACGTTTAGTTATACTGCATAATACAATGTGTATGTGTCCTTTAATTTCTGAACACTAAAAGACCAACTAAGTAAACAGTAGCATTAAATTCCATTTGTAACTCAATGTAGTCATTTTGGCAGCTGTTTCCTCTCCCTCCACAGTTTCATGATGATAAGATCAACAAAGGCTTACCTGCCTACATTTCCTGTTTGAGTTAATCGAGAGCAAGTCCGAAACCAATAACCCAAAGTAAGAAACTAAGATTTAGCACATCTGCCTTGTTGTCTTCTTATCTGCTCTCAGAAGTCTCCTTCAAATCAGCTTCAACACTGACAGCTAAATACTGCATAGTATGCACTTTTGTTTGTTCATTTTGTTATTTGCTCCTCAACTTATCACAGTTTGCTTATTAAGCATTAATAAATCAGTTATAAACACAGTATGTGGCAGCACCTATATAATACATCACTATTGATTTTTTTTTGTAAGGCCCCCACCTTGCTTGTGCATTGCAGGAGCGAGTTTGTTTTAGGGGTGTCGTGTGTCGTGTTGAATGAGGAATTGAGGGGGTTTTTCTCTTGGAAGATGATTGATTGTCCAACAAAATATTGATGTTCCAGCACGGGCTCTCCCTCTCTCTCTATCCATTAGTCATAGTCAGATTAGGGCAGAGGGAGCGCCCACTGTAATTTTATGCAGTTTAGCTGCTGACTGCTCATGAATATTAAACAGCACCTGCGTGTTGCTGCTCCTACAAACCACATACAAACACATTCCAGCACATGCTGTGGAGGTTTCGTAGAAACGTGTGTGTGTGTGTGTGTGTGTGTGTGTGTGTGTGTGTGTTTGGGTGGGTGGGTTTGATTTAGATTGTAACCAGTGCCGAAGACTGCAGTATCATCACTGTTATGATGCAATATAATGAAGGCTTTCATCTACAGTAGGCCGGTTACAATCTGTCACAGCCCTTTTGAGGAAAATATCATTGTATTGTTGCCATGATAACTTGCTGTAATTTTCAGAAACGCTTTGCTGTTGATATTTAAAGAGATTTGTGAGCTAAAACCTATGATTAAATATACAAAAAGACAACAGAAACCAATTTGTCCAAATAAAATTCTATCAGCTAATTCATTTCGACGAAACCACAACTTTTGGGAATTTAAAAACACAAATATACTGTAAGCACAGGTCTAGCGATGCATCTACTGTACATACTGTATGCAAACATTCTTCTCCAGAGCTATAGGCCCATGGTGTTGGTCAAATTCTTATCTGACAAAAATTACATTAACATTTATGTCATTGTTTATATGAACAATTTGATGGCTAAAGATAAATTCCATTTCCACACTGGGAAATTCTTTTCGCCTGACACACAGCAAAACATTGTGTTCAAAATCACTAAATTTATGGAAAATTAAGAACAACACTAACACTCCAATACTCAAGAGATCATGAGAGCTTTCTGAGCAAGTAACATACGATATGTGAAGCTTTTACATTTGCTATGTCTGGTTATATTTTCTACATCTTGTTTTTTAATGGGCTGCTGATGCATTGTATAATGAATGTACTTGTGCTATTTTTATTGTTTCTTGTGATTTCAAAGCAGGATTATACAGTATATAGCATGAGCTGTAATATTGTGTGTATATACTGTACACTACCGTTCAAAAGTTTTAGACCACTTTCTAACTCCATGATTGTTCCTGATTTTTATTTCTTTCTACATTGTAAAGGAATGCTGAGGGCGTCCAAAAAAATGCATTAATCTCCTTAGAACAGTTGATATTGAGATGTGTCTGCTACTTCTGCTCTGTAAAGACTTCATAATGCCTCTAATCTGAGGTCCTGTTAATTGGTCATTTTTCAGGCTGAAAACTCTAATGAACTTCTCGACTGCAGCAGAGGTAGGTTTTGGTCTCGGCCTCCTGGGACCGCCTTCATGAGAGCCAGTTTCATTATGGTGCTTGACGGATTTTGCAAATGCACTTGACAATACTGTTCTTGCAAGAAAAAGACAAAAACTATTAAAGAAAGGCTGACCTCTGTGTCTTAAAATAACAACTAACTGTTGTTGTTGTTGTTGTTGTTATGTAATTACCTAATCCCATATGTGTTCTTTTATAGTTTTGAAATCCCCAGTACTGTTGTAGAATGTAGAAAATAAATCACTAAACAAAAACAAAGAAATTTGCAAGTGACCCCAAACTGTTGAACTGTTGAATAGTTATTTGGTTTAGTGTGTGTGTATATATATACACTGTATATATATATATATATATATATATATATATATATATATATATATATATATAGTGGATGGTCGATACAAGGCTACGACCGTGAAGAAGACAAGACTTCAACAATGTCCAAGAAAAAACATTTTACTGGGCCACAGGTTTTCCAAAAGGTTTACAAATACCGAAGTCCATTGAATACAGGTATCCAAATAAGAAGAAAAAAAGAATACCATTTATATTTCAAGTCAACATGTAACAAAATATTAGAGTCGGTTGGCTACTGGTCAACATCCCCAGCCACACTCTCTCTCTCCCAAACAGTTCTTTGTTCTCTCCTCACCTTCAAACTCCGCCTTCATTTTCAAATTGGCCAATGGTAACCCTTCATTAGTTACTAAATGAGCCTTTTACACTGTAAATTTTAATTGCTTTGCTGACTCGCATATAAATAGTAAACTTTACTCAAAAAATTCTAACTATACATCTTACAAGGTTTTGTTGAGTAACACTTAATTGCAGGGTGAGTAAAACAATTTACTTAATAGTTTTAGTAAAAAAGTCTGTAAAAGTCTGTTTTCCTTCAAAATATGATTATTGAAGCGCTACTTCACATTTCTCCCTTTCACCCCCTGTGGATGGTTTGAGTTAGGCAAACGGGATAAATAATCAGCAATGAAATTCTTTTTACCTGGACAATGCTCAATGGTAAATGCATAAGGCTGCAGAGCCAGGCACCAGCGCAGTATCCTTGAGTTCCCAGTCTGCATAGTTTGCATCCATTTCAGTGCTCGATGATCAGTTCGTAGTGTGAACTCACGTCCAAGCAGGTAGTAGCGCAAAGAGTCCACCGCCCACTTAATGGCTAGTCCCTCCTTCTCAATAGTGGAGTACCCCTGCTCTCTTTCGAAGAGTTTTCGACTCAAAAACAGCACCGGTCTCTCCTCTGAAGCCCTCTCCTTGAGCTAGTATGGCTCCCAGTCCAACGTCCGAGGCATCTACTGTACCTGTACAATAAATCTCTTATAGAGAAATCAGGGCTCTGCAACACAGGTTCTTGACATAAATTCTTCAAAGATTTAAAGGCTTCTTCACATTCATTAGTCCAACAAAATTTAGCAGGATTCTTCTTGGTACAATTGGTCAAAGTTGCAAAATCGGGAATGAACCATCGGTACCAGCCGATCAAACCAAGAAAAGATCTCACCTGTTTTTTAGTCTGAGGACATGTAGTGTTTTGAATAGCCTTGAGTTTTTACACTTGTGGTCTGATCTTTCCACGTCCTAGTAAGTACCCCAAATAACGCACCTCCACCTGAGCCCAGGAACATTTGTTGGTGTTGATGGTAAGCCCAGCTTCCTGAAGTCTGTTCAGAATATCAGCAAGATGCTGTAGATGTTCTTGCCAGGACCCGCTGTATATAACCACATCATCAAGATAAGCAGCTGCATACTGCTCACATCCTGCCAATACACGGTCTATCAATCTTTGGAATGTATCTGGGGCTCCATGTAATCCAAAGGGCATAACGGTATATTGATATAACCCAATGGGAGATCGAAATGCAGTATAGGTTCCCTAGCAAGGCTACACTCGATGCTGCGTGAAAACGCTATGGGAACCAGTTTGTCGCGTTGCCGGTCGTTGAAGCATGCTGTGAAAACACGCCAAAGTTTTTGGCTATATATAACCTCCACAGGTGACGTCATCTGATTAGATGTAGGTGGAGGTTATAAAAACAGGTGAGCCGGCAACGACCTCAGATCATTTGTCTTCAGTGCCTAGTTGTGAAGCGTGCTTGTGATAAACCAGCAAAATAAGAAGGTGTTTAACTCACCGATTTGACGAGTTTAATCCCTCCGTGTGTGATAATCCATATCGGAGTGCGATCTCTACACTGCTCCGACTAGTGCTGCGCGCGCCGCGCATTCCGTGAGAAGCTGCGAGCCGCCGCGCGTTCCTGGCTTAAAACTCGTGCATCTGACAGAGCTGTGGCAGACGGAGGTAAGAAAACTCCTTTCTTCCACGTCGTCATCACGAGGATTTCTCTCTTTTTTACCGGAGATGAAAATAGCCTTAAGCACTAAAACAAGCAGTAGACGGCAGCTTCTGTCGGGTGGCTGGGGGGCGGAGCCTCAATGACGCGCTCTCTCCCCCCCCACCCCCTCTCAGCTCTCTTCATATGAGTTAACCCTTTCATGGAGTAGGCTGTATTCATGCTGTGTTTTTCATGCCATCGACTTATTTGTTTATTTAAATATAGTCGATATGGAAACGCGGGATTGTATGATGACGCCCAGATAGCAGAGACGCTTCACAGGCTATCTCTCTCCTGGGACATCATCCTCCCTGGTAGGCTTATACTTCCTTTCTAGCTGTGTAGACTTTTATCTGCCCTAGAGGGAAAAGCTTTTCAGGCAGTGGGTCAGCTTGGTGCTCTACTGCACACAGGAGGTCAGACTGATTAAAAATAATAATAATAATATATATATATATATATATATATATATATATATATATATATATATATGTGTGTATATATGTATATATATATATATATATATATACATGTGTGTATAAAATAAAATAAATGGGGGTGGCCCCCCCAATAGGGAAGGCACCCAGAATTCCTTTTTAACGAATATGTGTTCTCCCTGGCACCCCCAGGAGGTCGGTGTTTGCTCCGCCACCACTGGTGTTCGGGCAACACCAGTCTCCAATAGGCTGTTAGTTCTTGGGTTTTTCCTGCCATGCTTCAGGATGCCGAACATCTAACATCCTCCCCCCCCCCCCCCCCCTGTTTAACCAAGCTGCCGAAACTTTTGCCCTTTTATGAGAAACTGGCAGCGTGGAAGCTACTGCCAAGAATATCTCCTTGGGTACTAAGCACTGGAGAGAGGAACTACAGGATTCAGTTCTCTCTTCACCTTCTGTGTTTTCAATGGCGTGGCCTCCACTTCCATGAAACCAGAAAGTGCGCATCTGCTGACAGGCTGCCGGGAAGGGGGCCATGGAACATGTTCCCCCACCAGACAGTGAGTCAGGCTACTACAGTCGGTATTCTTGGTTCCCAAGAGGAACGGGGGCTGCGTCCAATATTTCAGATTCTGCGGGCTCTCCCGCTACCTGAAAATCAATTAATACAGTTCAGTTCTTGACTGTAAAGGTGATTGCTCTCAACCCTACCAAGCGATTGTTTCTGACAATCGATTTAAGGACGCTTACTTTCATACAGAAACATTGCCACAACACAGGGAGATCCTGAGGTTCGCTTTCGGGGGGCGAAGCTTACCAGTATCGGGTCCTTCCATTGGTCTAGCTCACCCGCACACATACAAAATGCACGGATTTAGCCCTGGCTCTTACGGGAGTCCCAGGGCATCCGGTGGCTAGTGCTTCGACATCAGTATGTCGTCCTAGCTCATCTCTGTTCTCAGGACTGGGACCCAACGCCACGAAAGCGTGCTCTTTCCTGTGCAGAGGACAACACATTGGGTGCTATATGGGATTCGGTCGTAAGCGGGCACAGCTGTCTCCCGCTCGTATCGAACCCATTCTCAACACCCTCAAGGAAAACAAGCTAGACCAGAAAGTGACCATCACTTTCAGACATCCTAGCTCTCATGGCAGCTGTATCCACGGTGACACCTTTGGACCTTCTGCACATGAGAGCATTCTAAGTTGTGGCTAAGAACCAGGGGATATTACTAGGGCCAATCCCCAATATGGGTTACGCGCCAGGTGCTTCGTACCCTTTCTTCGTGGTTCAGACCCCGGTCTCTACTCTGGGTCCCACTCTAAGTTCATCTTGTCGTCGCTGAGGCTAACGACAGATGCTTCCCTCATAGGCTGGGGTGCGGTCTCTGATGACTGTCCAGCCCAAGGGAGCTGGAGAGGCTATCTTCTCGCATGGCACAGCAATTGCCTCGAAATGATGGCTCTATTTCTGTCCCTAAAGCACTTCCTCCAGCAGTTGAGAGGCTGCCATGTCCTAGTGCGGGGGACAACACTATGGCAGTCTCATATGTTATCGCCAGGGCGGACTGTGCTCGCGCCGCTAACAGCTAGCGCACCAGGTTCCTGTCCCTCAGAGCGATTTACATTCCAGCATGGATGCGGGAGCAGTAGTACTGTCCAGTCTATCTCTGACACACGGGGAATGGTAACCCCACTCCGAAGTAGTCAGAGAGAGATTTTCATGTAGCAAGGCGGACCTTTCGCCTTTTACTGCTCTTCAGATTTACGTCCACCGCATCAGCTAGTGGCGTAGGTCAGAGCAGCTTCTACATGTTTTGGATGAGAGATGCTATTGCCCTCTCCTATGAGGCGCGTGGGTTCACTTCGCCTCTGGGAATCAGGGCTCTTTCAACCCTGGGGATTGCCTCATCTATTGCATTAGCAAGAGGAATTCCCCTGCAGGAAGTATATGCTAAGCAGGTAAACCCAGTCCACTGCCGAATTGTTTCAGTGCTGGAGTTTCCCTCCTCGGGTCTGTGCCCTAGTACTCTCAGGACGTACGTGACTGCATCCTCTCTCAAGTATCTTCAGAAAGCTCCATAAGCCCAACAGGCACCCTATTGCTCTTGAAGCCTTCTGTCCTCCGCGCTTACAGCTTCGGAGCAGGAGAGACTTCACTTGCTGTGTCCAGCTTGTGCTCTTCAGATCTACGTCCACCGCATCAGCTAGTGGCGTAGGTCAGAGCAGTTTCTACATGTTCTGGATGAGACATGCTATTGCCCTCTCCTATGAGGCGCGTGGCCTCACTTCGCCTCTAGGAATCAGGGCTCTTTCAGCCAAAGGGATTGCCTCATCTATTGCACTAGCAAGAGGTATTCCCCTGCAGCAAGTGTCTGCTAAGCAGGTAAACCCAGTCTACTGCCGAATTGTTTCAGTGCTGGAGTTTCCCTCCTCGCAACAGGCACCCTATTGCTCTTGAAGCCTTCTGTCCTCCGCGCTTACAGCTTCGGAGCAGGAGAGACCTCACTGGCTGTGTCCAGCTTGTGCTCTTCAGATCTACGTCCACCGCATCAGCTAGTGGCGTAGGTCAGAGCAGTTTCTACATGTTCTGGATGAGACATGCTATTGCCCTCTCCTATGAGGCGCGTGGCCTCACTTCGCCTCTAGGAATCAGGGCTCTTTCAGCCAAAGGGATTGCCTCATCTATTGCACTAGCAAGAGGTATTCCCCTGCAGCAAGTGTCTGCTAAGCAGGTAAACCCAGTCCACTGCCGAATTGTTTCAGTGCTGGAGTTTCCGTCCTCGGGTCTATGCCCTAGCACTTTCAGGACGTGCGTAACTGCATCCTCTCTCAACTATCTTCCAAAAGCTAACTATAAACCCAACAGGCACCCTATTGCTTTTGAAGCCTTCTGTCCTCCGCGCTTACAGCTTCGGAGCAGGAGAGACTTCACTTGCTGTGTCCAGCTTGTGCTCTTCAGATCTACGTCCACCGCATCAGCTAGTGGCGTAGGTCAGATGCTATTGCCCTCTCCTATGAGGCGCGTGGGCTCACTTCGCCTCTAGGAATCAGGGCTCATTCAACCAGGGGATCGCCTCAGCTATTGGATTAGCAAGAGGTATTCCCCTGCAACAAGTGTGTGCCAAGCAGGTAGACCCAGTCCACTGCCAAAATGTTTCAGTGCTGGAGCTTCTGCAGTAAAAGCTTGTCCTTGGGCTTGTGCCCTAGTACCCTCAGGATTTTCTTAGCTGCATTGTTTGAAGCCTTCTGTCCTCCGCCTTTTACAGCTTCGGAGCAGGAGAAACTTCACTTACTATCCAGTATGTGCTCTTCAGATTCACGTCCACCGCATCAGCTAGTGGCGTAAGTCAGAGCGCCACTATACTGGGTGAGAGATGCATATTGCCCTCTCCTATGAGGCGCGTGGGTTCACTTCGCCTCTGGGAAGCAGGGCTCACCCAACCAGGGTGATCATCCCAGTCTCACCAGCAGGAGGTATCCCCTGCAGTAATTGTGTGGCGCGAAGGGTTGGTTCCTCCCCGCACACATTTCTTACATTTATAAATCTGGATGTTCATGCTACTCCGGGCTCACTGCCCCTGAGTTAGCTGCCCAGGCATAGCTCTGAGACCTTCTTGGCTTTGTGCGCACACGCTACACAACCTTGGGGTCCAGACACCTGTAGTGCGGCGGCGTTGGTATTCTCGTTCCCATAGCGTTTTCACGCAGCATCGAGTGTAGCCTTGCTAGGGAACGTCTCGGGTTACATTTCTGTAACCCTGTTCCCTGAAAGGCGGGAACGAGATGCTGCGTCGCAATGCCGCACTACCACGTGACCGGACGGCTGTTCAGACAAATTAATCTGAGGTCGTTGCCGGCTCACCTGTTTTTATAACCTCCACCTACATCTAATCAGATGACGTCACCTGTGGAGGTTATATATAGCCAAAAACTTTGGCGTGTTTTCACAGCATGCTTCAACGACCGGCAACGCGACAAACTGGTTCCCATAGCGTTTTCACGCAGCATCTCGTTCCCGCCTTTCAGGGAACAGGGTTACAGAAATGTAACCCGAGACGGTTTGCAAGAGGGATTGAGGGGAACTTGCCAATATTCTTTACATAGATCTAATGTAGTCAGATAGGATGCTTTGCCCAGTCTTTCAATCAACTCGTCAATACGCGGCATTGGGTAGGAGTCAAAACATGACACACTGTTCAACTTTCTGAAATCGGTACAGAACCTGACTCCTCCATCCTTTTTAGGGACCAGTAGTATAGGACTTGATCACTCACTATTGTTCGGTTCTATGATCCCCAATTCCAGCATGGTTTTAATCTCGGTCCTTAGCTGTTCCACCATCGACTCAGGAACTTGATAGGGTTTCTGTCATATAGGAGTGTTGTCTTTCAAAATGATGTTATGTGTAAGGACCTCCGTCTGGCCAGGCCTCTCCTGAAAAAGAGTAGGAAAAGACTGGACTACCTCAGTGAGTTGAGACTGATGGTGGTTAGTCAAGTGCAGGAAGCCACCTGGAACAGCTTGTGATGTCCTGACTGGTTCCATATTTGTTTCCTCTTCCTCCTCCAGTACTGCCCTCACCATCATTACCTGGTCTTTTCTTTCTTGAAGATTTCCATAATCAGACACCGATGGACTCTCCTTGAATTCCTTTAAGAGATTAACATGTAGAATTTGTTTTGGCTGTTTTCTGTCAGGACACAAAATCTCATAAGTTACTGGTCCCAGTTTTCGAGTGACCACATAGGGGCCCTGCCACTTGGCCAATAATTTACTCATACCTGATGGTAACAGTACCAGAACTTTCTGTCCAGGTTTCAAGTCCCTTTCCCGGGCGTGTGCATCATACCACCTTTTTTGCCTTTGTTGGGCAGTGAGTAAATTCTCCTTGGCCATAGTCCTGTATTTCTCCAACTTATCCCGCATCTGCAAGATATACGCGGCGATACTGCACTGTGCTGGTTTCTCTGCTGTCTAAGCCTCTTTGAGCACGTCCAGGGGACCACGAACTTGCCTGCCAAACAAAAGCTCAAAAGGAGAAAACCCGGTTGAACACTGCGGGACCTCTATATGCAAAAAGGAGAAAAGGAAGCCATTTGTCCCAATCCCTCCCAGACTCGTCAACAAACTTCTTAAGCATATTTTTTAATGTACCATTAAAACGTTCTCCTAGACCATCAGTTTGAGGATGAAATGGAGTTGTCCTAATTCCCTTAATGCCTAATTGCCTGTACAGAAGTTTCATTAGATTGGCCATAAAATTTGTTCCTTGATCCGTAACAATTTCAGAGGGAACACCAACTCTGGATATTAAATCTACCAAACATCTCACAATATGTTTAACCTGAACTGAACGCAAAGGGTACACCTCAGGGTATCTAGTAGCATAGTCACAGATCACCAGTGCATATTGGTGACCTGAACTACTCTTCACCAATGGACCAATTATATCCATGCCTATACGATCAAATGGCGTTCCAATTATAGGCAAGGGTTGCAGGTAACCTCGATCTGATTTACGAACGGGTGCTACCATTTGACATTCAGAGCAAGTTTTACAGTATTCTTGCACATCTTGATACATTTTTGGCCAGTAAAATCTTTGACTTATTCGTTCATATGTTTTCTGTTGACCTAAATGTCCTGACCAGGTAATGGTATGACCCAGATGTAGAATTGTCTGATGCAGTGTTTTAGGTAGTACCAGTCTAGGACTCTCAATGTCATCCAAGTACAAAAGATTATTCACTAGAATATACCTGTCTCCACCAAATTTTGGTTCTCCCACAGGCTTACCGTCTACCTCACACACCTTTTGAAACAAAGGCAGTAAAGTAATATCAGTTTTCTGCAGTTCCCTAAAATTATCAGGAATTTGCCAATGGGGTTCAACCAATTCCAAGCCTGGATCAGAGATAGTACCAGTCTTGGACCCTATCTTTCCCCCTATGTTTTTCTTGTCGTCGCTGTCTTTTACTTTTTTAAACTTTTCCCCCGATGTCAACCAAATCATCTTCTACATTAGGAAGGGGTTGTAAGCCTTTAGTCTGGGAACGTGTGACTACAGCACACAATTTGGATATTGAACTCACCAAATCGGTTAAGCAAGGAAAATCTCCCCCGATCACCACATCATGAGCTAACTTTTCAACTACACCCACCCTTAACAGGTATGCCTGTTCATCAATCACCATAGAGACAACAGCAGTTGGATAAATTTGTTCATCCCCATGTACACATCCCAGACATATCGTATCATCGTAGTTTAGCATTTCACAACTGAGTAGTTCGGATTTCACTAAAGTTTGGGTACTACCTGTATCAAGCAGGGCCTGAGCTGGCTGACCGTTCACCGTTACTGTTATTAGGTGGCTACGTTTTTCTGTGCGTTTGGACAGTACCTCCGAATCCTCCATCCTGGGAACATAACAAATGTTAGTCACTTTAGGTTTTTTTAAGGGACAAAGGGAGGCCTTATGTCCTGGTTGTTGACAATAAAAGCATAGAGTTGTACTATAATGTTTACCAGATACAGTCTTATCAACAGGATGCTCAAATTTACCCCTGCCTGCAATACTTTTGTTGGTGCGTGGTGGATCTCGATGTGCAGACATGTACCTCTCTGCCAACCTTGCAGCTTCTTCCCCAGACTGTGGTTCGTTTTCTTTTACCCAGACTCTCACATCTGGACGTAAAACTCTGTTCCAGTATGATGGTTTCCCCCAGCTGTTGCTTGCTCTTTACCTCTGGTCGCATCCACCTCTGATACAAACCTTTGATGCGATTGTAGGTTTCTCTTACACTCTCTCCAGCTGGCACTGTCAGGCTCCTTAAACGCAGACGATATGTCTCCTTGGTCATGTTGTATTTGGCCAACACTGCAATCTTGATGTCATCATAGGAACCAGAAAGTTGTTCGTCCATGCTGGCATAGGCCTCCAGGGCTTTGCCAGTCAACAATGTTACCACTTGTGTTGCCCACTCATCAGAATGCCATCTCCAGGTCCTGGCAATGCGTTAAAACCGCACAAAGAAGCTTTCCACGTCCTCACCTTCTACAAAGTCGGGAATGCGTGGTTCATGGTAGCGTCTGAGTGATGCTACAGGTGGTGGAGGCATAACTGGTACATTAACTTGTGAATCAATTTGAGGAAAATCTGGATACAATGTTGCTCCTTCTACTGACCGCCGAGTAGTTCTTGGGGTTGGTAAAGGATGATGAGTATGATGGCTGATCTGCTCTACTGACCCCCACTCAATCTGAGGTTTCTGGAACACAATAGCATTTAATCCCTTTAATTCATCGAATAACATCTTTTCGCTTCTTTGTTGTTGCCTCATGAACTACCTCATTTCCAACATGAAATCTTGACCCACCGGAATACTCTCGACTCCATCTTGTGGGGTACTGATTTTACTGGTCTTTGGTCTCACCACATGTTCCGTCTCACGTTCTTGCACATCCGCCACATGAAAAAATTCTCTCACAGTTTCTTCTGGTGCCCCAGCCACTAGGTCCAAATCACCTGCTGGTGCTTCAGCTGTGTCCTCTCCTTCAGAGAACAGAATTGGATGAGCTCTGGTACTCCTTTGAAAAACTTCCTGTTGTTTAGCAGACATCCACATCTACTGCCAGTTACTCCATGAAGACTCCATATCCCACTTCTGACACCAATTGTAGTGGATGATCGATACAAGGCCACGGCCGTGAAGAAAAATGGCAAAGACTTCAACAATGTCCAAGAAAAAACATTTTACTGGGCCACAGGTTTTCCAAAAGGTTTACAAATACCCAAGTCCATTGAATACAGGTATCCAAATATGAAGAAAAAAGAAAACAAATTTACAAAAGAAACCATTTACTGTATATTTCAAGTCAACATGTAACAAAATATTAGAGTCGGTTGGCTACTGGTCCACACCCCCAGCCACACTCTCTCTCTCCCAAACAGTTCTTTGTTCTCTCCTCACCTTCAAACTCCGCCTTCATTTTCAAATTGGCCAATGGTAACCCTTCATTAGTTACTAAATGAGCCTTTTACATATTACAGTAAATTTATTAATTTACAGAAAGTATTTTAAACAACCTTGACCTTTAGTAATTGATGTTCATCCAATATTTATGCACTGATGAATTTTAAGCCTAAACATCCATAATAAACCAACTCCACCCCATATAATTGACTTCCTGTTCACGGCCCCTCCCACTAGGACAAAGAAACAGATAAAAGCCTACAAACATTGTTAGTCCAACTTATTACAATCAACGTGAAATGTGCACCTTTCATGTGAGTGTTTCTATGCAGAATCAACAAAAAATATATGATTATTGAAGCGCTACTTCACAATATATATATATATATATATATTAGGGGCGGGGGAAGCCATAAATATATTTGAGTATTTATTTTTGTATAAAATAAATGAATACAGAAAGGGGATATCTTATTTTGCAGTAAAACTGTCCAAATGTACTGCTTACTTCTTATCCTAAAGTAACTTAATAATATACCTTGGCAGGCACATTAAATCGGGTTAGACATACCTCAGTGGTTAAGACATTGGACTATGGTTCAGAAAGTCCCAGGTTCAAAGCCCACGACCACTAAGTTGCCACTATTGTGCCCTTGAGCAAGGCCCTTAACCCTCAACTGCTCAGATATATAATGAGATAAAAATGTAAGTTGCTCTGGATAAGGGCATCTGCCTAGATGAATAGTCTGTGTTTTGAAAAGGTCAGATTTGAACAACTGGAACAGGCAAACAGGCCAAAGAGACAATAACCAACAAAATGACAAACAATTATAGACAAAATATTTATATATTTTAACAACATTACCCAGATTATTTGGTTTTCTCACACAGTAAATGCCACACTTTGGTCAAGTTCTTGAATAGTTATTTGGTTTAGTAAAATAGATAAAGCTTAATTAATGACCTTAACCATATTATACTATATATGTTCCTGTTTCTAAATTGAAACATCACAGTTAATGAGGAGGCAAGAGTGCTAGTGTGACCATCCATGACACACTTCATCAGTCACAAATTCACAAATAATTAAACAGTCATTCTAATAATACATATTTATAACAGGATTCAGCTCTGCATGTGTGTAAACATCTTGGTCCCTAGTGGTAAACTATCATAGTTCTGATGAATGTGACTCCAGAAGTGATTTATTTACAGGTATTCTTTAAAGACACAATGCTTTCACTCACCCCTCTCTCATTTCATCATTCGCTATATCTTTGCCTCTCGCCAGTCTATCACAGAGTGTGATATGGCCGACTTCCTCAGCGGAAGGGCAGGTATTTGTTAAGCACCGTTGCGCTTGATCGTTTTATCGACAGCTAGGGTAAAAGTATAAAGTGCATCCTATTTTATTTAGAGTGTGAATCTTCTTTAATGGAAAGGATGTCATCTTTTTTCTCCTCTCTTGCTTTGTCTTTCTCTCCTTCCCTCAGTGTCTTTCAGTGGAGAAGTAATGACTGTGTATCCCCTGCTGATTGGTTGATGTATGGCATTATTCTAAGAGATGCTTAACTCACATAACTCTCCCTACTGGCGTTTGGATAAAGAAAAAAAAGGATAGAGAAAAGAAAAAGACACAGAGGACAGGGGAGAAATAAAAAAGACAACTGGTAAAATACCCATAGGTTAAAGATGTCTGCATTGCTTTTGGGAAACCCCAAGCTTTGGCGGACTAATATCACAACACAGTCAAACAAACACAGTGGCATGGTTCATCATAGAATTACTAAGTGTAGTAATGGCTGCTGTCAATATTAGATCGCAAGGCTACAAGCTAATATCTATATAAAAGGCATGGTAGTGGAACTATTGGGGTTAAGAACCCAGTATACTGTTACATCTCATGAACAGGGATCAGAATCTCAGTGGCATAATAAGAACGGCATAAGGCAATTCACATACTGTACGTACATACACAGAGAACAACTTTCTTGTATCTCAACTGTTTAAAAACTATAGCCTCAGTAATCAGTACTGCATCATTTATATTGCATAATTTTTCCATAATCTTAGAGTTTCCCTGTATAAACTCCATTTTGGATCCTTTGTGTAGTTAATTTTTTCGTTGTTTCTGCGACATAAAGAAAGCTCCACATTACCCCATACCTGAACACACCCTCAAAACTCACATCTTCCTATTATGCTCCAATATGAAACTTTTTTCTTTTTGCTTCTCTCTCTATCTCCCTCTCTTGTTGTACAGTATGTCTCACTGATGATGTCCTTGAGCTAAAATTTAACTGCTGGCAGCAGCCAATTGTATGGTTGTAAGCTGCCAGTGATAAACACTGCCAAACATAGAACAGGACAAGCTTCTAACATTCTTCCTTAACAACTTTCCTTCCTGATGCTGAGTTTCGTAAACCTGGCACACAACGTACTATAGCACAAACCTTGTTATGTTTTAGCCATGGAGTTGGCAATATATATATATATATATATATATATATATATATATATATATATATATATATATATATATATATACATTTGTC
Organism: Channallabes apus; assembly: GCA_030522415.1. Taxonomy (NCBI): domain Eukaryota; kingdom Metazoa; phylum Chordata; class Actinopteri; order Siluriformes; family Clariidae; genus Channallabes; species Channallabes apus. Next base: position 34,691,189 of record CM060108.1, read on the forward strand.
CTTTGTCCTGCCCAGAGGAGGACAAACATTTCATAAAGTCACTTTAGGCCAATCAGTCCACAAAATGCTTAGGAGACTATAACCATTGTTGGCTAATAGATCTCTCTCTCTCTCTCTCTCTCTCTCTCTCTCTCTCTTTAGAGCCTCAGCTGAAAGGCATTGTCACACGTCTTTACTGCCGGCATGGATTCTACCTCCAGATGTTACCAGATGGCACCATGGACGGCACAAAGGACGAAAACAGCTCCTTTTGTAAGTTGTAAACTCAATTATAATAAAAAGACAGCTCTTGTCTTCATCAGAACACAGTTTTACACATCAGGTTGAATTACATCAGAAACAGCAAATTCACAAATGGAAATGTGCTCACCCATGGGGCTCAGTAATATGTTTTATTAACAATTCTAAATCTTTATTTATTTTTATTTATTTATTTATAATTGCATAAAGCTTAATGGCTTCTATATTTATGATCATAGCCCACATGGAAGAATGATTGTTTTGTTTTGGGGATTTTTTTTTATGATTTAGGTACACAGGTACATGTAAACATCAACCACAACAACAACAACAACCAGGGGGGTATTCTTCGTACGTCGCTTGAAACATCCGGGATGAATTGACACATCTAAGATGAGATCATCGTGCTAATTAAGACCTGGCTAAGTTGGTTCTTCCAGCACACCTGTTGTTGATGATTAGTATGGCCGGATTGAGTTGTCTAGGATTATTGCGCGTTCGTGCGTTGGTTTAAAAGGCGATATGCATCGACAGTAGAAACACTGATCACAAGCCCTTTGATTGGTTGAAGAAATGACAAAAGAACAAGCTCAATTTTTTTTGTAACACCTGTTATGCGCTGAAATGCCCCCCCACCCCCCCACGTGTTATGCGCTGAAATGCTTCCCTGCCATGGATCCCCCCTCCCACCACACATACATAATCGCTATCAAATATTATATTAGAACATAATATGTGCATATGGTTTACAAATTACATGAGAAAATAATATAAAATAAGAAATATGAAAATAAATATGTTGCATATGGAAAAATAGAAATATTAATATTTTTTCAAAAACATGTATACTTTTATATTGTTTATTTTATAATAAAATTAGTTTTGTCCAATTTTTGATTATAAAAAAAATATTTGTATTTTATATATATATATATATATATATATATATATATATATATATATATATATAAATGGTCTTGAGGGCTGTCTCGTGGCTAGAGTTTATTATAATAATAAAAAAAACTTTGAATTTATGTTCTAATATAATATTTGATAGCAATTATATATATATATATATATATATATATATATATATATATATATATATATATATATATATATACATGCAAGATACTTTTCTTTCCCCACGTGAGTCAGTCCACGTCAGTCGTGCACTTTAACCGAGCAGGTTCAAGCTTACGGACATGACAGGGGTCCGTTCTTCGTACGTCGCTAACTCAGTTAGCTGGATTTGATTGTTGTGGATTTGTCCTGATCTTGGATTGTTTCGTTCTTCGATGCTCATCGCGCATTTGCTGTCATAGCAACATGTCCGTAAGCTTGAACCTGCTCGGTAGCAGGTTTATTTCATGTAAACAGGATTAAGCCTGCGCTCCTGCCGGGTTATGATTGGTTGAAATGGTGAGGTCACATCTGATTGGTTAAAGAGCGCAGACGTGGACTGACTCACACGAGGAAAGAAAAGTATCTTGCATATATATATATACGGCTTGCCATATATATATAAAAAATTGATATCAAATATTATATTAGAACATAAATTCATAGGTTTTACTCTAGGCACGAGACAGCCCTCAAGACCATTAATTCAAATTCTTGTATAATGTTTATTTTGTAACACATTTATTTTTCAGGGGTTCGTTATGAATATGCAAATATATATATATAAATATTTTTTTTTATAATGAAAAATTGGACAAAACTAATTTTATTATAAAGTAAACAATATAAAAGTATACATGTTTTTGAAAAAAAAAAATCACATTTCTATTTTCCATATACAACATATTTATTTTCATATTTCTTATTTTATTGTCTCATGTAATTTGTAAAACATATGTGCATATTAGATTCTAATATAATATTTGATAGCGATTATGTGTGTGTGTGGGGGGAGGGGGGATCCATGGCAGGGAAGCATTTCAGCGCATAACACGTGGGGGGGCATTTCAGCGCATAACAGGTGTTACAAAAAAATTTCGCTTGTTCTTTTGTCATTTCGTCAACCAATCAAAGGGCTTGTGATCAGTGTTTCTACTGTCGATGCATATTGCCTTTTAAACCAACGCACGAACGCGCAATAATCCAAGACAAAAGACAAAAGAACAACAAAATTGTCTAGTCACCTAAACACTGGCAGATAACACACTGTAGTCACTGGTTGTAGTCAGCATACAAGTCTTTCCTTAGATAATAGATGATAGTGAACATATGAGGTATTTCCAGTTTACATACAATATATTAATAGAAATATATATATCGTACAGTATATAGTATATACTGTAGGAGCTCTTCCTGCAGGACCATAAAGTCAGATGAACATGGTGTTGTCTCAAGCACACCTTCTCTGACAGGTAACTGACAGCACCATCACACAGAAAATAAAAACTTCTGTGTCTGACAGCTGCAGTTCATAACGTGCATGTCATGTACTGTGTTAAGTTAGATGGGGGAATTTTCGTTTGTTAAAACTCGATATTTCAAAAGGTCAGCAGTTTTTCTCACTTTGATTCAACATGAACATGACCACTATTTATGTATTTATTTATTTAACTGTAGTACCGTAAAGACCGAAAGGCCCAGATATTTCTTCCCTATTTCCAAATAACAATTTTAAAATCCTGCATAGTGATTAATGTTGTATATTTAGACCAGCTACCAGTAAACAGCAGCGTGGAAAAGAAGAAAAGAAGAAATTACTCATCACTGCTCATGACACTTGACAGCTAAATTTTTTTTACTTCTATTGCTGCCAACCTGAAGTAATTAACTGTCAGCAAATAAAGTAATTTCAATTTAGTTTACACAATTCCATAAGAACATGTGCCATTTTATGATTAACTGCACCTGGCTTGGTAGGTATTAAGGTAAGGCTACTTTAAAAAGTAAAGTAGGTGTTTAGAGGAAAGGATACATTTTTCCTTAAGAAATACTTTTGACCTAGGATTCAGGTAAATAGTTTGGTACAATTTGTGCCTATTCTATACAAATATTTTTGTACTGTAGGTGCCATTGTTTGGACAATATTCCATCAATATTATTGACATCATTCCGATAAGCAATTCAAACTTCACCATTTATATGTACGATGATCTGATAACATGGGATTACGGTGTAAACCCAAATTAAATGTGGCCTACTGAATACAAAAAATAGAGCCAAATTTCTATGTCCGACGTTTCCAAAACATTTCCAGGAGAAAAAAACTTTTTAATATGTACCTGCACATATTTTTTTCAGATTTTTTCTGGTTCCACGTATCCATCTAGGAGCCTCTGTAGTCCAACTAGGGTGCGTGGAGGCCAGGATTGATTAGGGATATAGACAGTTGTGAATAAATCTCATATCCTCATATGATGGTCTCAAGAAGGTCTCAAAAATTTAATGAATGTGGTCTGTCTTTGTCTTGGGAGGGACTACTCAATTATTTACTCTTATTCCATGAATATAAAAACCTTTCTCACTTTTAACAAACATTTTGTTGTATCTAACACAATCCTGGTCACAATAACCACAACTCTAGTCTCAACCAGATGCTTCGTGAAATTTTCTGGCAAGCTTCCTTAACAGTGAAAAATTAAGTTCTACTGTATATTTTATTGGTAATTGTATGCATTCTGAATAATATATTTCTTTTTAGTTACTTCTCTACTGCTCTCAAAAGATGGTGATAAAGGTGAATAATGAGGGCCTAATGCTCCTAGCGTGATAGCTTAACTCTAGTAGCTCACCCATGCATGCTGTTTATAATGTACTACATCTTATCCAATATTTTAGACATAATAACCGTAAAGGTGCCCTTGCATGTTTATCTGAGATTGCCTCCGGTAGCTAGTGTAGATAATTATGAATTACAGGTGTTTGAAGGGAATTAGCCATTGTTAGCTTTGCGATAGAGAATTTTTTTTTCTTTTGTCACAGATCATCTGCCGGGCTTGAATGCCAAAAATGAAATGTCTCCAGAGGTGTGTGCCCTCTCTTCAGCAGTATCAGACTCCTCATTATGCGCTGCACTGCGGACTATGCTAATGAGATGAAAAAAATGCTGAATCAGCACTTAGAAAGGCAAAATAATTAACACACACAGGGCGACTTGTAAATGGCAAGCAGCATTTCAAATATCTTATGATTTTATCATTCATTTTGTTAGTGCTGTAACAGTCTGTTACTGTGTGGTTGCACAGTTCCAGGGTTGTAATGGAAACAATGCCCCAGTTTCAAGCCCAGCATAAATGTTGTGTTGTTTTTAAAAGCCCCATCATTCTCATCAGTCTCTCTCTCTTTCTCTCTCTCTCATATTTATTCTCCAGAAATACACACACTAAGTGTACCAACAAAAAGCCCAACACAACTTTCCAAGCCACCTGTCATAAACAATATGTCATCGCTATGGTTTTCCCACCTCCTCTGTCCTCACATAGCCTGGCTGCCCATCCAATCTAAATAAAGAATCAAGCCACAGAGTTCTGCCAAGCTCAAGGCCATATCTAACCACATATAAATATGCACACACACACACACTCATTACTTCCACAAACTCTTCTAAAAAGTCCCGTTGACCGTTTGAGTCTTAAGGACACTAAAGATGAGTGCTCTTTCTCTTTTTTTTTTGTCCCTGCTACAATTTAGATGAAAGGCTGTAGTTGGCCCGCCTGCAGCTTGGTGGCTGTTGTCCAGAGTGATTACACACTGCAGTTTGCTCATCTCAGCCAGTTAAGAACTTGTTTTAATACAGCTGCTCTGTTTTATTGATCCCTACAGCTACTGGTCTCACCTGTATTTGTTTTTTTTCCAACCTTCCCATCATGAATCTCTTCAGGAGCTGAGTGTAAGCTAATCCTGAGCAAAAGCATTCTTATCATAAACTATCTACTGACTAAGTTTATAGATCAGGGGCATTAAACAGATTGCCCGTGGGCAAGACAGGGACGATGTAGCCTTCATCCATCCAACCAAATTACTTTAGTACCCTTGTTCTAATTATCATCTCATTGTCATTAATTGTTTAGAAAGATTTGAAAATAGGCCTAGACTCTGGGACTGGGAGTTATTTCACATGGGAAGCAAAATAGGGCCTTAAACTCCCGACAAGCGAGTGACAAAATTTATTAATATGTAATTCTTTATTAGCTAAAAATGTCTCTTCAAAAGAAATAATTCCCAGGTTCCAAATAACAGTGGTGAATAATTATGCAATTATAGCAGTTATTTAGAGGATTGTGTGTAGGGCACTGGTGGCTCAGTGGTAGGTGTTTCGCCTCCCATGCAGAAGGCCCGGGTTCGATTCCCAGCCAGTGCCCAAACCCCAGCCACTGGATGCAGTGCCGGTCCCAAGCCCGGATAAAATGGGAGGGTTGTGTCAGGAAGGGCATCCGGCGTAAAACCTGTGCCAAGTTGTAGTGCGGACTGGATATTCCGCTGTGGCGACCCCTTGCCCGAGAGCAGACGAAAGACCAACAACATTTAGAGGATTGTGTGTGTGTGTTGCATTTGTGACATGTGATGCCGGCCACCCAACCGACCCATCTACAGTATGCATTTGTTTGGTACATTATACCAAAAACTCAAATACAGATCAAATACAGATCTGCCATAACATTAAAATGTCAACATTAAAAACCCCTAGGTCTTGGTGTCACCTTATGTCACTCAGGTGTGTCTCCACAAGGACTCTGAGGGTGTATTGTGGTGTCTGGCAGTAGGATGTTGGCAGCGGATCTTTTGAATGCCGTCAGTTGTGGCATGGGGCCTCCATAGATTGATCAGATTGGGATCTTGGGGGCTTTAGGCTTCTTGTCTGCGCAGTGGGCTTAGGTGCCCCGGGTGTTCTGGTGACTCTCAAGTGTGGGCAGCAATGACTTTTTCAGGTCTTTGTGCTGCATTGGCTTTTCTGTGGGATTGGACTGAATTGACTAGCCTGTGCTCCTCGTTGGCATTGGTGAACCTTGTTTCCCATGTCACCAGTTTGCTGATATATAGTATAGTTGGTAACTAATGTTGTTTACATTTACATTTACATTTAGGCATTTGGCAGACGGTCTTACGTGTGCGCGTGTGTGTGCGCGTGTGTAAGGTGTCCCTAGAAAGATGGGTAGAAGAGAAGCCCAGGAATGCCAGAGGAACAGTTGGTGTTTTACTGACGGATGTTCAATCATAGAGTGTGCCCTGTCTGCCTAGTGCCTGGCACATAACTTCCCAGTCTCCACACCAGTGCTTATGTAACAGCCCTAATGAGAAAATCGAGAGGACAAAAGAGCTGGGTGTGCGTGCGTGTGTGTACTGTTTGTACAGGACAATGAGAAACTTCCCAGCTTCTCTATCTTCCAAGCCTCACAACAAAACCTAATTAAGCTTTGTTATGAATGAGCAAAAAGTAGAAAACTGAGTATAAAGCCAGTGGTGTAGTGATGCCTGGAGGGATGAGTATACTGTAAATTTGTCCCCCAAGTTTTTAAAAGTGGCCTGTCGAGCAAAAGGGAAAGAAATGCCCTGTGTTATAAAGAGTGACATGTAAAACTAATCTTGCATATGTAAAACTTCTCTTGGCTGTCGTCATCTGAACTGCTGCTGTCTACTGTAGCAGTGCTGATGTAACATTGCTGCTGTCACAATGGACAGAGCAATATTGTGTGGACGTATTAATCCAGATTAATACCTTCAAACCCTGCTAAAATTGGATTGTAGAAGGACATTAATGTTGTAAGACTTACTTGCTCAATTATGACAGCCCAATGAAAGTAGTAGTTATTATCATCTACTGCTTTATTTTGTTGACGAGTTTGCCACCAAACAAGCGGTGAAAGGATGGAGACTGTGGACATTTATCATGGCCAATGAAACTTGAAGATGAGGCCACATTAAGCAAAGTTTGGAGATGCACATGCACTAAGTATTGAGACAAATGTTTTTCGATGCACACAACTTTTGACAGTAATGTAACTCCAGAGTCAGAGTGTCAGGGTGGATGAAGATTGGGTTTATGCAGTGCTGACTGAAAAATAAGTAAGTATACGAAATACGCCTCCACACTGTCACTATACCGTTGAATATAGCCAAAATTGAACAAAATAAAGAGTCAGTTTTCAGGCAATTAAGATAATCTGTTCTTAAACATAAAAACACTTTTCTCCAGAAATGTCATGAGAGAGTGCCAGATTAATTTAACTACATAATAAGCAAGCATTTTTTTGGTTCTTTAAAGTTAAGCCTCCTCAAACGTATGCCTATTAGAAGGCAATTACACTATTCAATCCCAGTATGATTGTTTCAGAAAGATCCTAAAACTGAAAGTTCAAGATTTTACCCTGTCACTGGAAAAGAGAAGTGATGTAGATTTCAGAGGGTGTGGGAGGGGGGGGGGGTGATTTTGGAGATTAATTTAAAGGAAATGTGATCATCTATGCGGCGGCGCAGTGGTGTAGTGGTTAGCACTGTCGCCTTGCACCTCCAGGGTCTGGGTTCGATTCCCCGGCCGGGCTCGATTCCCGTCTCTGTGTGCATGGAGTTTGCATGTTCTCCCTGTGCTTGGTGGGTTTCCTCCGGGTACTCCGGTTTCCTCCCACAGTCCAAAGATATGCAGGTTAGGCTAATTGGCGTTCCTAAATTGCCCGTAGTGTGTGATTGGGTGTGTGAGTGTGTGTATGTGTGTGTGCCCTGCGATGGATTGGCAGCCTGTCCAGGGTGTACCCCGCCTAGTGCCAGAAGTCTCCTGGGATAGGCTCCAGGTCCCCCGCGACCCTGAACACAGGATTAAGCGGTATAGAAAATGAATGAATGAGTGATCATCTATGAATACAGCAATTTAGTGTATCGGGATAGAAAAAAGAAATAACGAACTGTCTGAGACGTTACCTGACACGAACCTGGTCTCTTTTCCCACATGATGAGCACAGCTGGAGGCCCCTAGGGAGCTCTGAAGGTTGTCTCTCCGCATTGTGCTTCTGTAATTGGTAATGAGCAAAGACAGAGAGTAGGACAATACTTGTCTCTGGGGCATATTTGTACATACTGTACACAATCCTACCACCCTGACCATGTGTGTCCCTACTATATAGAGAGCAGTTCAGGACATCAGCCTGCATAATGCCGGAGAGCAAAACAATATCCTGAGTGATGCCACACTGCAGCTCTGATCTGACAGTTGTGAGAGATGACTCATGAGCTGCTGTTCCCCTGCAGTGATCTAGGAAGGAATCATCTTTCCGGATTTTTTTTTAAGAACCAACCAAGTTTTTTTTTTTTTTTTCTTTATGCAGATTTGAACATTTCCAATTTTTAATCAGTGCAATATTATATTATCTCTGCTTTTGCATCTCCAGCGCTAACGTATGCACCTGATATTTTCTTTTATTAGTATAGTTTAGATTTTTTTTTGCCAAGTGCCCCTCCCACCATATACACCCACTCTATTTTTCAAAAGACTTTAATTAATCTAAGAGCTGCTGTGTGTGTGTGGAAAGTAACATCTTGAGAATGAGGATCAGGAGGAGAGAAGGAGAGAGAGAGAGAGGCTGACTAATTTATCTTTAAGCCAGAAGACAGTTCGGACAGTACGGACCACCCAGGACATTGATGATTTAAAACAAGTTAAAACAAGCTTTCGACTACATTTTTCTTTTTCACAACTATGGAGACTTTCTTTGAGCTGCCAGTTGACCCTGAGCTGTTAGTTAAATTTGACGTTCACACCATATAGCCTCCTGATTGGCTGTGTTCCAACCACACATTACTGCAATAAAGTCCTAAATAGTAATAAAGACCCATCATGATTATGGCATTTTGGCTGGCAATTGATTGTACATATCACTTCTGGCGTCAGATTTCTTTGGACGGAACCAAGCAAAGAAAATAACTAAGGAGATTTAAAGTAATTGGATCTGGGTTAACAACTCTTCTACAAAACCTGGAAAGATTGTGCTGACAACAACTTTGTAGAAGAAATGTGGTCAGAAAAAAATCACTTTGACACTTTGTGAGGTTCCATGGTAAAATATCAACAGTAAGCTAGGTTTTTAATTGTGAAAATATGAGCTTTTCTATATGCAAGTTTATCATCCCTGCCACAAATTGTAAATTGTAAAAGGGTGGTTCTGGAAGCATGAGGAATAATTTTCACACATGAACTGGCCACAACATTATGTGCTGTAACTAAGCTAAAGGTGATGGTGAAGGTTTTTAAAAATATTATTATTTACCAGGCAGTGTGTATTAAATCTTGTCAGGTTTTAGTGAGACCAGGCATAAACTCCAATAAATATTGCTACTGAACTCATCATATTGTATTTACAAATAGCTTTTACTGTATATCAAAGCCAAATTATTGAATAGCCTAATTATTTTGTAGTTATTTCATTATTTAAGACAAGTTAAGAAATTTCATTACCATCATATATTTATACCGTAGCTTCTAACAATTAATAGCATCACATTAGCACAAATAATAGACACTTGGATATTAGATATTAGGCACATGGTGACACTAAATTGTATATTTGTCTCTGTGATTCATGCATTGCTGAGATATGTTCAAACTGAGCTTTACCACTAAGACTCATCATTTGGATACTAACATATTGCATTAGGGATATACAGTATGTATTTAATTATTTTTTTGAGGGGTGGGTTGTTTGTTTTCGTAATTGCGCTGGATTGTCTAGATTGTGCTTTCATATGTAATGACAAAATGGCAGCAATAATAATAATAATAATAATAATAATAATAATAATAAAAGCAGGGTGTTTTCATATGATATATCACTTTTTTTCCCTCTCCATCAGTGTTGTTCAACTTGATTCCTGTGGGTCTGAGAATAGTTGCTATACAGAGCACGAAGACAGGCCTCTACGTTGCCATGAACAGTGAGGGCTACCTCTACACTTCTGTAAGTTATATTTTATCGACATATTATTCTGTTATGACATTCGCTTTGCTATGTTTCAGCTTAGTTATATTTAATATTGAATGTGCCCAGCTTTCTTTATTTGTTCATCATCCATTATTCCTTTATGCATTGGTGGCAGCGGTCATGGGATGGTTAAAGCTTTCAGATACTGATCAGAAGATCATGGGTTTAAGCCCAATACTTCGAAGCGACCATTCTTGAGTCCTGGAGCAAGGCCCATAACAACCTCTGCTCCCAGGGTGCTGTATCATGGCTGATCCTGCACTTCCTAACAATCTTGTACAGTATATATGGTGCAGCGGTAAAGTGTTCATTTGGCACTCTCATCCGGAAATTTCAAGTCTGATTCTTGGGTAACGTTACAGCCAGTTTAATGCAAAACTAAAAATATAATTGATGCGCCGCAATAATTAAATCAGGTCTACTAAGATAAAATTCTGTTTAATTGTTTGTTATCATGGAGACACTTGTTCTTTACATTTTACTCATTAGATTTAGTCAGTAATGCAACTTGGAGGTAAAAGCATTCCATCTGAATACAAAAAAGAAATTGATAGAAATTGAAATTGGCTTGAAACATTCATAATTAATTGTCAAAGCAATATGATCTTGCCACTATAATAAACAATGAAAACACAAGCATGTCTTAAGTAGATGTGATTGAGAAGACAAATTCACACAATCCTACAAATCTATGACTATACCTTCAGGGGAAACTTCATTCTTTATGAGTAACATCATATATTTTTATATTGTGTTTCCCACAGATGTGAAATAGACAATCTAGTACTGTATGCTTAATATTTTTATAACATCAAATATAATGAATATTAGAAATAAATGTGACATATTAGAAATAACGACAAACATGCTGTATAAGATTGACTTAACATTGTTATTGAGTTCTCTTTCTCTACTTCTTTTTTAACCTCCCTTGATACAAAGCTCATGCTGCACTCGTATCACAAGCATAAGGGAAACAAATCATGTTGTTGTCTGTTAATAAATAAAAGGTGATTTTAAGCAGTGAAATATATGTATGTGTTTATCAATACACAAAAGTATCACCTTTCCTCAAAGCCAGTAACAATACCAAAGATTATATCAAAATCTGTCTAGAGGCTGCTGAAAAGTGTTGATCTAATAACCTAATAATAGTACTGCGTTTGAATTTGTGTCCAGAGGAGGGTTCAAGATTGAATGAAAGATGATAGCAGTCAAGAAAGATCTGAGTCCAAGAAGATTAATTGAAACGTATTCCCTTATGTGCTTGTTCTCGGTCACTGAAGACAGAAGTGGGTTAAATCCATACGCACTTCAAAGGAGAAATAATCGTCTGTATGAACTACAGTCAGAGCTGCTGCGCAGATTTGATATATGACAACTACCTATGGATATCCTGTCCAGGCATGAACTTATACAGACACAATTCCATTTACATTTAGATATTTGGTATTTACATTTAGGCACATGTCACATTTATTTGTAATATCAATTATATTTGATCATCAGTTATATTTTCAAATATGTAATCCATTATTCAAACAATATATAGTGATTCCTTTAGTGTGTGTGTGTGTGTGTGTGTGTGTGTGTGTGTGTGTGTGTGTGTGTGTGTGTGTGTGTGTGTGTGCGTGCGTGTGTTAGTCGTCCTACAAGACCCCCCGTCCGCCCCCCACCCCCACCGCCTATGTAGTTTACAGTGGCTTGCAAAAGTATTCGGCCCCCTTGGACTTTTCCACATTTTGTCACATTACAGTCTCAAAAATGTATCAATTTAATGGAATTCCACGTGAAAGACCAATACAAAGTGGTGTACACGTGAGAAGTGGAATGAAAATCATACATGATTCCAAACATTTTTTACAAATAAATAACTGCAAAGTGGGGTGTGCGTAATTATTCAGCCCCCTGAGTCAATACTTTGTAGAACCACCTTTTGCTGCAATTATAGCTGCCAGTCTTTTAGGGTATGTCTCTACCAGCTTTGCACATCTAGAAACTGAAATCCTTGCCCATTCTTCTTTGCAAAACAGTTCCAGCTCAGTCAGATTAGATGGACAGCGTTTGTGAACAGCAGTTTTCAGATCTTGCCACAGATTCTCGATTGGATTTAGATCTGGACTTTGACTGGGCCATTCTAACACATGGATACGTTTTGTTTTAAACGATTCCATTGTTGCCCTGGCTTTATGTTTAGGGTCGTTGTCCTGCTGGAAGGTGAACCTCCGCCCCATTCTCAAGTCTTTTGCAGACTGCAAGAGGTTTTCTTCCAAGATTGCCCTGTATTTGGCTCCATCCATCTTCCCATCAACTCTGACCAGCTTCCCTGTCCCTGCTGAAGAGAAGCACCCCCAGAACATGATGCTGCCACCACCATATTTGACAATGCGGATGGTGTGTTCAGGGTGATGTGTAGTGTTAGTTTTCCGCCACACATAACATTTTGCATTTTGACCAAAAAGTTCCATTTTGGCCTCATCTGACCAGAGCACCCTCTTCCACATGTTTTCTGTGCAAACGGGACTTCTTATGGTTTTCTGTTAACAATGGCTTTCTTCTTGCCACTCTTCAATAAAGGCCAACTTTGTCCAGTGCTCGACTAATAGTTGTCTTATGGACCGATTCCCCCACCTGAGCTGTAGATCTCTGCAGCTCGTCCAGAGTCACCATGGGCCTCTTGGCTGCATTTCTGATCAGCGCTCTCCTTGTTCGCCCTGTGAGTTTAGGTGGACAGCATTGTCTTGGTAGGTTTACAGTTGTGCCATACTCCTTCCATTTCTGAATGATCGCTTGAACAGTGCTCCGTGGGATGTTCAAGGCTTTGGAAATCTTTTTGTAGCCTAAGCCTGCTTTAAATTTCTCAAAAACTTTATCCCTGACCTGTCTGGTGTGTTCTTTGGACTTCATAGTGTTGTTGCTACCAATCTTCTCTTAGACAACCTCTGAGGCCGTCACAGAGCTGTATTTGTACTGACATTAGATTACACACAGATGCACTCTATTTAGTCATTAGCACTCATCAGGCAATGTCTATGGGCAACTGACTGCACTCAGACCAAAGGGGGCTGAATAATTACGCACACCCCACTTTGCAGTTATTTATTTGTAAAAAATGTTTGGAATCATGTATGATTTTCGTTCCACTTCTCACGTGTACACCACTTTGTATTGGTCTTTCATGTGGAATTCCAATAAAATTGATTCATGTTTGTGGCTGTAATGTGAGAAAATGTAGAAAAGTTCAAGGGGGCCGAATACTTTTGCAAGCCACTGTATTTTGTTTGTTGTTGGTCTTTCGGCTGCTCCTGATGTTGTGCGCTAAAATGCCCCCCTGCCATGGATTGGCCCCCGTAGGCTACTGTATTTCTTTTCTAAGTTCTAAAGGTATGTATTTTAAAAGCATATAAAGTTGAAAAACATAATAATTCAGTTCTGTGTTTTAAAACCATGTGCACTTTAATATAAATAATTCATATACAGTATGTGTTTAAAAATTTGGTTTAATTTAAAATGTGTTTGTGTTTAAGTACAGTGGAACCTTGGATTAAGAGCATAATTCGTTCCAGAAGTGGGCCAAAACACTCATAAACCAAATTTTATTTTCACATAAGAAATAATGGAAACTCAAATTATTTGTTCTACAGTCTAAAAAAAATAAATACATAAAAATAATTAATACAAAATATAAAGTAAAAATAAAACTAATTAACCTGCACTTTACCTTTAAAAAAAAGTACAAATAAATCCAGACAGATACGCATTTCGATTTATGTGCTCAGGCGCTGTGTGTAAAGCCCCTCCCATCCAGAGAGAGAGAGAGTGTGTGAACCGGCACGGTGTCAAATTATGTGCGCGCGCACACACAAGATTTTTAACCTTCTAATGAGACTTTCTTACACAGTAAACCTTTCTTCTTTCTTATTTATATTTCACATAAACACACATTAATGGAAAGAATGTTTTGTCTGAAAAAAATAGCAAGGAACATCACTAATGACTCATGTGAGCGCATACTAATGGAATCACTGCTGTAACGTAAAACAAACAAACAAATGAACCTGCACTTTACCTTTGAAAAGAATCCCGACAGAGCAGCGTTTCTGTGTAGTGCAGAGAGAGAGAGAGAGAGAGAGAGAGAGAGAGAGAGAGTGTGTGTGTGTGTGTGTGAAGCAGAGAGGGGGTGCTTCTCACACACACACACACACTAAAAGCGAGACAGAAAGAAAGAGAGTGTTAGAGAGGCGGAGGGAGAAAATAGATTTTTAACCTCTAATGAGACTTGCTTTTGCTTTACATGCGCACACACGTGTGTTATAAGAAACATTACACGCGCATTGTACACACGGGCTTACAAACACAAAATAAAATATGTTTTACACACACACACACACACACACACAGTCACAGTATTATAGTAAACAGTACACACGTACACGGATGTTGATAATGACTGTGAGAGATGGGCACTAAGACCCAGCAGGGGAGACGATTACCCACAATTCTGCAGCACAAGACAGAGAAAAATCGTTGGCTCAGTTGTGATCACGTGACGATCGGCGTCAAAACGAGAAGCGCATGCGTGATACATGATACTCGGTACTAGTATACCAAGACAACGCTCGTTTTTCAAAGTTTACTAAAGTCAATGTTTATTAAAAATAATTTCTCGTCTTGCGGAACACTCACAAACCGCGTTACTCGCAATCTGTGGTTTCGCTGTATGTGATTTAGGCCTGTATGGGATTTTAGCCTCTGTGGGAATATGTACTAGAATGCCCACTCTTACATTTTTTTTTTAATTTAAGGCTGTCCAATAGAACACTGTAGATGGGCCATGTGTCTGTTATTCCTGCTGTTAGTGGTTTACAGATTAGGTCTTGACTAAAACAACATGCATTAGGAATCACAAAGGAGTTTTCATTTTCTGCAATGGGAAAGTACTCTAGTTACTTTTATCAGGAGATAATGCTATAATGTAACTGATTACTTTTTAATGACAGTAATTTTGTAATGTTATTAGTTATTTTTAAAAAATAACGTCCCCCAACACTGTTGATCATATAAAAAATATTAAATATACTAGACTTCAGTAGTGTCTATTTAAAATCAGTGGGAAACACACTATAGAAATGTATGGTGTTACTACAATTCCATGTAACTAGGTGAGAATGTTGTATTAATACAAAGAAGTTAGATGGGAATATGTTACCTTCCTGCACTATTATGCAACACATTCTGGATATAATGAGTCGACAAAGGTTAAATGTTTCCAAAAAGGTTCCACAAAGGTTGTCTCTACTAGGCAAGAACAAGCCTGGTTATGCATATAGCTAGAGAATTACAACCAAATAATGTCTTTAATCTTATTGTAAAATACATTGAGAAAACTTTTTTCCTTTTAATGTGTTCCCTGTAACTCACCTATATATACAGTATTTATTTATTTATTTTTAAGGTAATGCTATGATTGTTTATGAGTATTTTAGCTGTAGGGCTAGATGCCATACTCTTCAAGTGTATCTGCCTTTAATCACTCGTTTAGATTCTCATTAGCATTTCAGAGCGAGTTAATAGCCAGTTAATTGCTATTCGGTTTTTTGTTGTTCCTGTACTCCTATACTTTTCTGGAGTGACAGAACAATTTTTTTTCCCTTTTTTAGCTTGTTTTTGAGCTAATCACAATTTTAAATTGGATGCAAAGACATTGCACATCATCATAGGGAAAAGAGTACAAAAGAAAGGGGTGAAATTAAGAATGAAAGTAAGGACTGGAGTTCAGGTAATATAAAGTGAATTATTTTGCTCACAGATGGAGAAAAGAGGTCAGGTGCTTTTTTTAAAGGGGTTTTCTCTATTTTTTTCTCACCCTAGCTACCATGGTCCTTTCCCTTAGTGAAAACTGGGTCATCCTATTTCTCCTAAGAGATTATAGAATAAAGTTGCCTCTTGATTGCTTCTCATCCCCATATTCTTTTCTGAGTGTATTGTAATTAATGACATTATCCGGCATAATGTTACGTCGTGTGTGTGTGTGTGTGTGTGCGTGTGCGTGTGCGTTTGAGTGAGTGAGTCAGAACAGTTTTAAAATGCCTTGGCACCAATACACTACAAAATCACTCTGGGACTGTACTCGATTGATGAGCAAAGACCTTTCTGCCCAGTGATATTTCTTCATGTGGTGTTTTAATGATGGTGTTATTTTGTCTCTCTGCCAAAGAATCTCGTCATTCTTTCACTCTTTTTCTTCTGCATACTCTGCAACTTTGTCTCTCTTCACTTTCTCAGTTTGCTTTGTACAGCAGTTATGTAAAGAAAAACTAAGTAAGGTACCACTAATGCTATTAAATGGCCAGATTATAATTAAGTTACACATTATAATTATAATGTTAATGCATTTAGGTACTTTCTTTAAAAAGGTCTACAGTGGAACAAAATGACATACACACAGGCAATGAATTATAAAGGGAAAAAAATAAGCGTCATAGTAAGGTGTTGGTCCACCTTCGGTTGTATTCTCTAAATCTCTGAATTTTTTCTGGAGGATTTTAAAACTTATTTGAAAATATATTTATTTAATTAGTGTTTATCCCACGTATGACTCTTCCCATACATATTCAGTGAGACTTTGTGCCCTGTGGCATTGGCAGGGTCATCTTGGAAAGGATCACACCCTTTAGGATTGAAATGTTGCATATGATAATAGGATAAAAATTTCATATTGATTTGCAAATATTTACATTTTGATCCCAACCATTCCAGCAAAATCACTCCAACAGCATAAGAGGGCATGAAGTCCTTATATATACAGTATATTCTATATTCATACTGATATGAATGTCTAGATGTTCGGTATGTATATAAATATAAATAATGTTGTGAAGCTCTGTGTCACTGGTGTGGGCTTGAAGCCTGGTGTTTTACCTGTAAGAGGCTGTTGGAAATTGCTTTTGATAAAAATAGTCCCAGTCCCTGTAACCTGACCCATTTTATTAACTTTGCTATGAGTAAAACTCTTCATAGACTATGGACTCAAAGAGACAAAGAGAAGGCAAGGTGAGATTGACGCTCTAGACTAGTATTGACTAAACTTTTTTTAAAGTGGGTCAGATTAGACCTGAGCATCAAATATTGTTCATTTATTATGCAAAGTAAAAGTTACAAAATGAAAACATGCATTTCCATTGCAGATTTAGGTCTCTTGATGTTATAATAAACTCCAGGTGTCTGGGAAGGCTTTTTACTAGTTTGCTGTGAGGAAAAATGCTTCTGCTACTGCTTTCATCTTTTAAGTGCTTTTCCAGTGTGCATGATTTGTTTCATAAGGTCTCCTGACATAAAGTTTCATAATTACAGTCTCTTGACATACTGTACTAGGCATATACAGTATACATTTGCTCTGCCTCTCAGCAAAACATGATTGTTTCCAGGGCTTTTGAAATCATCCATCCTCTCTGTTAACTTTTTGTTTGTAGCCCCATCATTCAGAAAAAGAATTTGCAGCTGAAGTAATTTAGCGAACTTCCAATGTATGGGAAAAATGTTTAAAAGCACACATAAATCATACAAATCAGTTATTAGGTAACTAAAGGTACAGTAACTACGCACACAGTTCTCATGCATACTGTACTGTATGTACTTTACTTGAATATTTATCTTAGTGGATTTTTCTTTTTTACCTGCAACACATATCTGTACTTTCTACTTCACTACACTTGTACATACATTGTGACTCTTTTACTTTAACTATAAGGCTACTGTAAGCTAATACACACTCAGTACTTTTGATACAGTACGTGAGTAAATTTAAAGTACTTTGTACTCTTCTTTTACTTGAGTAATAATTTACCTGGGATATCTCTGTCGCCTTGCACCTCCAGGGTCCGGGTTCGGCTCCCATCTCTGTGTGCATGCAGTTTGCATGTTCTCCCCATGCTTGGTGGGTTTTCTCCCACAGTCCAAAGACCTGCAGATTTGTCTAATTGGAGTTCCCAAATTGCCCGTAGTGTGTGACTGACAGAGGTGTCAAGTAACAAAGTACAAATACTTCGTTACCTTACTTAAGTAGAAATTTTGAGTATCTATACTTTACTGGAGTAATTATTTTTCAGCCGACTTTTTACTTCTACTCCTTACATTTTTAAGCAATTATCTGTACTTTCTACTCCTTACATTTTAAAAATAGCCTCGTTACTCTATTTTTATGATCAGAACGCGTAACCCCCCCCCCCCGGTCGCATGACCCCCCCACCCCCCCACCCCCGGTCGCATGATCAGAAAGTGAGACCTTAATGCTTTTGTCGCCCCTCACGGTACTTTTACTTTTATACTTTAAGTAGTTTTGAAACCAGTACTTTTAAACTTTTACTTAAGTAAAAAGCTTGGGTTGATACTTCAACTTCTAAAGAAGTATTTTTGAACCCAAGTATCTATACTTCTACTCAAGTAATGAATGTGAATACTTTTGACACCACTGGTGACTGAGTGTGGGTCCAGGTTCGATACTCTCCTCGGATCTGCCTGCGTGTTTGGTGGGTTTCCTCTGGGAGCATTCCCAATTGCCTGAATTGTGTGTGTGTGTGTGTGTGTGTGTGTGTGTGTGTGTGTGTGTGTGTGTGTGTGTGTGTGTGTGTGTGTGCGCGCCCTGTGATAGATTTGCACCTGTCTGGGCTGTACCCTGCCTGATGCTCTGAGTCTCCTGGGATAGGCTCCAGGCCCCCTACAACCGTGTATACGATAAAATGGTATAGACGATAAATGAGTGAGTGATATCTCTACTTTTACTTAAGCATAGCATTTGTCCATCTCTGGTTGCTAACATGTATTCAAATACAGCCACAGAAATACAATCAGGTCCCATCAGGGAAGCCTGACAGATTGTGTTTAGCCAAACCCTTGCCAATAAACAAGGCAAAATATACCGAGTATTGAATGCTACAAAAATTATTATACATAAAATATGGATGAATCATAAATAAAAAGCTTAAAAAGCAACTGGTGACACAGCACACACCAAGCACAAAACAATTATATAAAAACTGAATCACCATGACATCACCAAATGATTTGATTTCCCAATAAATGAAAATGAAATAGCAAATGATTTGTGCAAATGAGTCTGTAATTTATAATAATTGTAACTGGCCACTGTTTCACTGCAGAATGAAAATGACTTTCAGATTAATTACTGACTTGGCAAGGTCCATGGAGGACATTGTGGAACGAGTAGAAACAGTGCATATAATCAATATCATTACTAATATGTAAAGCAGCTGTGCTTGTGCTCCACCCACACTTTCAGCATCTGGTCTAATGATTGCTTTACTCCAGAATGACTGCAAAAGTCAGGTTATGATTCATATCATTAAATAACTTCAATGTGACTTTTGGCATGAATTACAATTTTGAGTTATTCGCTCAAATACACAGACACAATTTGCTCTTAGATAGTATACATGTTGTGTGCATTTCCACATACTGCTTTGAACAGTTTCTGTATACTTAATGAAACAGGACCGGAGAGTAATTTCTTGTAAGGAAAGCCATATAAGGACATCCACTTCATAAAGCCAAAATCCAGGTTTCCGAAATGTCAGATATGACAACCAATTACCAAGGCAACAAATCCGAAAGCAAAATTGAAATACTGTAACAAAGCACAGATCAAAAACTGGGACCCAAAAGCACAGATTTAGTAATGTTTTTCCAGGACAATATGACAAATTAAACAGCAGCAAAATAACTCAGCTAGTTATAGTGTTCATATCAAAGTGGTAACATTTCCCAAGCGGAAATTCTGGCTTTTCCATGTTGAAATTCTGAAAGAATATTTTATACTGTATATTCTGTCTATAGTGAGATTCAAGTAAATATGTAGATATAAGGTTATTTAGTCTTGACAAATGACTGATGTTTCCAGTTATTATAATATGCTTTATAATCATTTAACACATTTTTAACACAAAAAAGAAGAAGAAGAAGGGAAATTTTTTTTTAAAAAATGATAACGCAGCACAGTGTCTTGGTGGTTAGTACTGCCACCTTTTACCCCTATGGACGAGGGTTTGGAGTGCGCCTCCGATCTGTGTGTAGAGGAGTTTGCATGTTCTTCCAGTGCTTGATGGGTTGCAATGCAGGTTGTGTTGTCACCATCCATACAGTTTGAAATTTTCTGGGATTTCTAGGACGGACAGTGTCCTTCAACTTCACATAAATATAGCTGTAGTTGCATTGGCTGCGCTAAATTTGTGTGTGTGTGTGTGTGTGTGTGTGTGTGTGTGTCTGTGTGTGTGTTTTACTCTGTAATGAGCTGATGTCCCACTGAGGGTGTGTTTCTTCCTCCCACCCAGTGTTCAATGGATCCACTGCAATCCTGAAGAGGATAACATGGTTACTGAATGCAGACAAAAGATTACACTAGACTCTTAGAAGAGTCCTCAGGGACAGTCTGGTGGAAAACACTGCTTGTGAATAGTGCCGTGGGAATGTGGTTTACCATGAATTTGAACCTCACTGAGGTTGTTGCATTATTCAGCAGGAAAAGGAGTGACTTGCATATTAGTAACCAAAATAAAAGAGACATATATACATACATATTGTTTGGTGCAATACAGTACATCTGGATGAAATCATCAGCCAAGTAACATCTCAAAATGCAATATCTGTGTGCACTTTATATTACTAAAACTCATTCACCATCCCTTATTATCTTAGTCTTTCTCATTTAAATGCAGGAGGTGCAGGTTGCGAGATAGAGATCACCTTAGGTCACATGACCAGACAGAATGAGGTATGAGGAGAGGGGGGATTCCTCTGTATGCTGCATTGGCATAGCAAAAGGGCTGCACCTTGGGTACAACATCAGTCATGTCACAGTACTGTACATGTTCCTGACCCATGCACACAGTCACAGTGCGCACACACACACACACACACACACACACACACACACACACACACTCACTCACTCACTCACTCACTCACAACACACACAGAATGACTACACACACACATACCGATTCTCTTGAATCCATTACTACACTTTTCATTCTGATGATTCAGTACTTACAGTGTGAGTAATGTATTGTACTGGAGTTTAGTCCCAGTGCAGTTAGCAGTTTAAGAGTTCTAATGTGTATTCAAACACTACCTTGTGTATCAGCTCGATGCAGCTGTGGCACTGGCAAATCAAGCTGGAGAGTTATCAGCACATGGGACAGCACATCAATAATAACACCGACTATAGTTTGTGTGTGTGTGTGTGTGCATGTGTGTGTGTGGGTGTGTTTGTGTGTGTGTCTGTGTGTGGGTGTGCGTGCGTGCGTGCGTGCGCGTCTGTGTGTGTTTGTGTGTGTGCGTGCGTGTGTCTGTGTGTGTGTGTGTGTGTGTGCGTGCGTGTGCGTGTGTCTGTGTGTGTTTGTGTGTGTGCGTGTGCGTGTGTGTGTGTGTGTGTGTGTGTGTGTGTCTGTGTGCGTGTGTGTTTGTGTGTGCGTCTGTGTGTGTGTGTGTGTGTGTTTGTGTGTGTGCGTGCGTGTGTGTGTGTTTGTGTGTGTGTCTGTGTGTGTGTGTGTGTGTGCGTGTGTGTGTGCTGCTTAGGAAAAGGACACATGCCTGTCTTTTGGTGTGTTAATTGTGTGCATGTGTTAGGGAGAGTTTCTAGGATGATTGCCCCCCCCCTCTCTCTCACACACACACACACACACACACACACACACTATAGGCTTGCTCTACATTACCTTGTTTTTTTTTCTTTCTTCCAAACCTTTGTAAAAATTAGAGCGAGAAAAGAAACGTCTTCTCTGAGAGGTAAACAGAAGCTAAACTTAAAGTACAGTGTGCAGGAGAGGGAGAGAGGGAGAGAAGGAGGGAGTGATCAGGCTAGAAAAAGTAGGGAGGGGGAAGCTGCAAGCTCGCTGTCTTTGGAAAATCCCCAAACTCCCTGTAGGTTCCGCCAGTCAAGGTGAAAAGCAGAGGACACACACGCACACACACCTCTCCTGCTGTTTCTGGGTCAGGGAAGCAGAAACATGCAGATGTTCAATCAGGCCTTCTAGGAATTGTATTATTTATCTAGTGTACAATACGCTTTATCTTATAATCAATAATTATCTATTATTATACAACTAGTATATACAGTTGCAGTCCAAAGTATATACTGAACATAAGTGCCATGTCAATTATTTCTTTGAACTGCTCTTTTCATGGAGCAGAATGCCTGAATAACATACATCTTTAACCAGAAGGAAAAACTTCAGAAGTTTGTTCCAAATGTTTTCATTTATTTCAGACTTTCTGAGATCTATACAGCCACTAATATTTGTTTGAATGTCCCTTCCTCTTTATCAGGCAACCAAACTTCTGATCGAATTACTCTTGGGTATCTGTCTGACCATTAAATGCCTCCTCCACATTTTGTTATGTTGCAGCCTTATTCCAAAATGGATTAAATTATTATTTTTCTTTCAGAATTCTATACATAACACCCCATAATGACAATGTGAAAAAAAGTTTACTTGAGGTTTTTGCAAATTTATAAAAACAAAACAAACAAAAAAACTGAGAAATCACATGTACATAAGTATTCACAGCCTTTGCTCAATACTTTGTCGATGCACCTTTGGCAGTACTGTAATTACAGCCTCAAGTCCTTTTGAATATGATGCCACAAGCTCGGCACACCTATCCTTGGCCACTTTCGCCCATTCCTCTTTGCAGCACCTCTCAAGCTCCATCAGGTTGGATGGGAAGCGTTGGTGCACAGCCATTTTAAGATCTCTCCAGAGATGTTCAATCGGATTCAAGTCTGGGCTCTGACTGGGCCACTCAAGGACATTCACAGAGTTGTTCTGAAGCCACTCCTTTGATGCCTTGGCTGTGTGCTTAGGGTCGTTGTCCTGCTGAAAGATGAACCGTCGCCCCAGTCTGAGGTCAAGAGCGCTCTGGAGCAGATTTTCATCCAGGATGTCTCAGGATGGTTGTCCTTCTGGAATGTTCTCCTCTCTCCACAGAGGACCTCTGGAGCTCTGACAGAGTGACTATCGGGTTCTTGGTCACCTCCCTGACTAAGGCCCTTCTCCCCCGATCGCTCAGTTTAGATAGCCGGCCCGCTTTAGGAAGAGTTCGGGTGGTTTCGAACTTCTTCCACTTACAGATGATGGAGGCCACTGTGCTCATTGGGACCTTCAAAGCAGCAGAAATTTTTCTGCAACCTGTACCACAGGTGGACTCCAATTAAGCTGCAGAAACATCTCAAGGATGATCAGTTAAAACAGGATGCGCCTGAGCTCAATTTTTATGTACATGTGCATTCCCAATTTTTTTATTTATAATAAATTAGCAAAAATCGCAAGTAAAATCTTTTCATGTTGTCATTATGGGGTGTTGTGTGTAGAATTCTGAGGAAATTTTGGACCTGGCATTCATTGTGTTTTATTACACTCAATTACAGTGTAATCATTATTATTGGCAAAGACGAAACTCGATCTTAACTAAATAAAGAAAGCTGAATCTTTGTGGAACTGCTTAATTGCTTGCTCTCAGATCCTAATGGGACTCTAAATGAATTAAAGTTAAGAACACTTTCAAACAAAGTACATAACATTATTATTATTATTATTATCATTATTATTATTATTGTTATTATTATTATTATTATTATTATTATTATTATTATTATTATTCATTTTAGCAGTACACATGCATTGGTTTAAATAAAAAAACATACAAAAAAACATTATTCACAGCACAGTAATACAAACCTCTTGCTCATGCAGCATCAGAGAGCTACAGTATTGTGAATGCTAATTTTGGAAATGAACTGTCCATCTGCCATTTTAGCTAATAAAGGGAAGAAATAAAGAAAAAATTTAATCATGCAAACTTTTAGACTTATAAGATTTTTTGGAAATCCACATTTCCAAATTATTTGTGGTTAATTAATTTTTAAGCAATGACTAAAGACTTTCTTAGATATTTGGGTTAAATCCCCCACCCAAAAAAAACACATTTATCCTGTATTCAGGATCACAGGGGGCCTGGAGCCTATGCCAGGAGACTTAGGCCACAAGGCAGGGTACACCCTGGGCAGGGTGCCAATCCATCACAGGGAACACACACATACTTCTGGCAAATTGTGAAACCAATTAGCCTAATTTGCATGTTTTAGGGAGGACACCCACCAAGCACGGGGAGACTCCAAATGCAAACTCCATGAACACACATACAGAAACCGAACCTGGCCGGGAATTGAACCCGCACCCCAAAGGTGCTAACAGTGCTAACCACTACACCACCAAGCCACCCAGTACTCAGTTAGTAATCTAGTAATCAGTGTAAGGATCTATACACTAATGGAAGCTTTAAATCACTTTTGTAAGTCGCCCTGGATAAGAGTGTCTGCCAAATTCATTCATTCATTCATTTTCTATACCGCTTTATCCTGTATTTAGGGTCGCGGGGACCTGGAGCCTATCCCAGGAGACTCAGGGCACGAGGCAGGGTACACCCTGGACAGCGTGCCAATCCATTTTCTGCCAAATGCATAAATGTAAATGGCTTAAGGTGAATTATTTCGGATGTTTATGGTCGAAAAGTGCAACAGCACTAATGGTCATAAAAATCCATAAAATGGAAAAATAAGGATAAACTAATTCTAGCCAATACTGTAATTTTATGTAGCCTCTTAGATTTTATGTCTATTTTTCAGCCCATGTTGCTGACACATCTATAACACACTAGCAGCACCAGTGATTAAGAAATTATCTTTCTTTTCTTTTCCCTTTTTTCTTTCCTCTCAACTATTCCATCAGGCCCACTGCTTTGTCTATCAGAGATTGTGACAGCAAGCTCATTCTCATGTCAGAGCCTTGCTGCCTTGCTGCCTTGCTTTAACTGGCACATGAACGTCAGTGCCACCCCACCATCTGCACATTACTGCATCAGTTCATATACTGGGTCTACACCAGGCAACCAGAATCCAATTAGTGGAAATCTCAGCTGTGAGGGGAAAGTGAAGCAGAAAGTGATTGACGGTGTAAAGGTGTGCTTGTGCTTGTGCGTGTGCGTGTGCGTGTGTGTGTGTGTGTGTGTGCGAGTCTGAGTGAATAGAGGCTCTGGTGTAATGTTGGCTCTGGTAAAGCAGTCTGAACTCAGTGAACAGTGTGTTGGATAGTGCCACCTACTGCCCAAAAATGATAATGCAGTTGGCATTACAGGAATTAAAAAGAAAAAAATATTACATATACGCAGTAAAACCCCTAGTGTTGATTTAGCACTTTCAGAGTTAATTCAGAGCTAACCCCATCTCTATAAACACTGTATAAACACATCATGTTAATTTAACACTCTCTGAGCATTTTGATGTGTAGGAAAAATAAATGAATAAAAGAAAGTCAGTAGATGAAGATAAGCATCACATGGCACCTTCCCCACTTTCGGGGTGTATGTGAACTGCAAGCGGAACTTACAGTTCGCAGGGCAATAATTTGAGTGTCTCAGGAGGCCTGGAGCCTAACCAAAGGGACACGGGGCACTAGACAAGGTACATCCTGGATGATACGCCAATCCTTCATACATGCATGAACACTCTCCCACACTCAGTCACACAATATGGGTAATTTGGCAATGCAAATTAGCCTACACTGCATGTCTTTGGACTATGGAAAGAACTCCTGGAGGAAACCCACCAAGCAAGCTCCACTCACACAGACCTAGGGTGGGACTCAAACCCTCAATCCCCACACTGCTATGGATAAATCAATTCTAATATAATCTTTGCTTAATCCACTGGGTTATTTGATGTCATGAACCATGCTAGACATTGACTTCCAAACTACAGTTAAGTATTTAATAATTAATCAAAATTTGTTCCTTTGCATCAAAATGGATTTATTGTGTCTGATACAGTATCTGACAAACCTGATAGCAAACCATTTAGAGTAGAAACAATTATAAACATGTTATAATCAAATTTTACAGCAATTACTACTGTATAATCGCAATTCCTATTATTTTATAACATATTATATTATAAAGCACCACTGATGTCACACAGCCTCCCCTGTGGATGTAGATGAAGAAAGCTAGACAGTGATAGAGAGAAACTATAACAGCAGGACAGCAGGGGCAGAAAAAGGATGACGAATAAACAGAATCAAAGCATGGGATGGGGTCCAAAAGGAACAAACTCATGAAGTAAGTTGAAGGATGCAGATTTTGCTTCCATGCCGCATTGTTTTGAAGTGATTTTTCTTTTCTCTTTTTTTTTTTTTTCTTCAAATGAGCTCAGTGTGTTTGCTTGGCACCCCCCAGAGAACTGCTGAAGATCTGTTGCTCTTTGTTCATTGCTGGTTTATATAATCTTCTTGTCCCTGTCTCATCATACTTGCATGCACATTGTGGAGAGGGTCTTTATTACTAATGGACTCTGAGGGGAGCTTGTGCTTTAACAGGCCATGCTGGACCCTTTAGTGTTTAATGAGAAGGGAAGAGGGAGAGCAGAAACTCTGGCACTTTTTCAGAGGATCCTAATTGCTGCCTAATAGGCTCGTTCTTTATAGTGTAAAAAAAAATACTACTGTACATACTACACACCTATATTCATGCGCTCTCTCTCTCTCTCTCTCTCTCTCTCCTTTCCATCTCTCTCTCTCTCCTTTCCATCTCTCTCTCTCTCTCTCTCTCCTTTCCATCTCTCTCTCTCTCTCTCTCTCTCTCTATTTCTCTCTCTTGTCCTTTTATCTGTCTGTCCATTGTGAGACATGGATTTACCTTAGATAATTACTCACTCACTCAGTCATCATCTATACCACTTTATCCTGTATACAGTACATAGTCACAGGGAGCCTATCCCAGGAAACGTAAGACACAAGGCAGGGTACTGGATGGGGTGCCAATCTATCACAGGGTGCACACACACACACACACACACACACACACACACACACACACACACACACACACACACACTTAAAGACTCATTTATACACTCCAGGCAATTTGGCAACACCAATTAGCCTAATCTACAGCACCCAGAGGAAGGGAGAACATGCAAACTCCATGCACACAGACCTCGAGGTGGGACCCTGGAGGTCCAAGGCCACAGTGCTAACCTCTAAGCCACTCTTCTAATTACTAAATTAGAGGAGGATGAAGGTTTGCTAAGCTCTTATTGTTTGCTTTCAGAGGTGTTTTACAGCAAGTACAAGATGTAAGGGATAGACAAAAAGTGTCTAAATCAATCAGATATAATATAATGTAATGTGTGTGTGATTCTAGCAAGTGAAGCATAATTTGGAGCTTTTTCTTTTAAAAAAAAATTCACATCAGAATTACAAACGGAAATAAATTCCGCTCATGCCATTTATTAAGTAAAAAATACTCATATAATTTAAATGACTTATTAATCCTCCTGCTGCCAGTGCACATGTTCCAAACAACTAAAAGAAGAAAGAAAAAAAGGAAATAGAGGAAGTGAACTCCTTATTCAGCTTCTCAGCTCACCAGTCACACCAAGGATCCCAATCAATCCTGAAAATTGGTTTGTTCCCTGACAAGGTTACAAAATGACAGCAAGGGGCTGGAGATGGAGGGAGTGCATGCAAGAGAGGGAGAAAAAATGAAGAATGGTTGAAGAAAAGAAGGAGAGAGAGAGAGAGAGAGAGAGAGAGAGAGAGACGAGCATGGTAAGAGGGAGAAAGAAGGATGAGGAGAGTGAGATGTTAGTCTTTGGTTACTGACAGGCTCAGATCCCCCACAGGGATTTACAGATTGGAGATGTTCAGTACTTTGTGGCCATAGTGGAAGATTAGTCCTGCGCCCTGCTGCTGGACTAAAACCAGCTGATTAACTTTGCCGAAGTGTAATACCTCATGTAGAAAGTGTAGTGAATAAAATGAGGGGAAAAGATAGGGAAAATGTGTGTGTGTGTGTGTGTGTGTGTGTGCGCATGCGATGATTTTGATCATGAGGAGCAGTGCCTAATTTGTAAAGCACGAGTCTAGACAGATATAATGCTGTGATCAACTTAACTTACACTATAAGTGGGACGTCTGAACTTAATGGAATCACATCATGTTTAAGCTTATAGGTCTTCAAGCAGCAAAGTGGACAATTTGGACACCTCAATGATAGCATGTTATCAAGCTATGCAGCTACAGTAACATACAGTTTTAACATACAGCTAACATGAGTTTCAGAGGGATTTATTTTTTTAACAGCACAGAGTAGAGTCAGTGTTATAGATTTAACATTTAACATTTTGCAAATGTGTCCATGTTGAAGTAGTATGATACACTAATTTAAAGAAATAACCTGATTTTGTAGGTGTTTCGCCTGCCATGCGGACGGCCCGGGTTCGATTCCAGCCAGTGCCCACACCCCAGCCACTGGATACAGTGCCGGTCCCAAGCCCGGATAAAATGGGAGGGTTGCGTCAGGAAGGGCATCCGGCGTAAAACCTGTGCCAAGTTGTAGTGCGGACTGGATATTCCGCTGTGGCGACCCCTTGCCGGGAGCAGCCGAAAGACCAACAACAACAACCTGATTTTGTAATTTACTCTTGCCGATGTGACTAGCCATTTTGGTTTGAATTTAAGATTGAGGATGATGTCTCTGGTTGTGTATGATGTCATACTGTATGATACAGTATGCAATGACATGTAAATACATATATATATATATTTCATATATGTGTCTGTGTGCATATATACTGTATATATGTATATATAAGTATTTTGGAATAAGCAGACAACTGTTAAGCAATTAGTAATTAGTTTATATATGTTTTTGTCTTGCAGGAACATTTCACACCAGAATGTAAGTTCAAAGAGTGCGTGTTTGAAAACTACTACGTGACATACTCGTCCATCTTGTACCGGCAGACGCAATCTGGACGAGCCTGGTACATCGGCATCAACCGAGATGGACAGGTCATGAAAGGCAACCGTGTGAAAAAAACAAAAGGAGCTGCACACTTCCTGCCAAAACTCATCGAAGGTGTGGTAGACAATTTGCTAATATTAAACAGCATTTGTTTTACTAAGATTTTTTTTTAAGGATTATATTCTTGAACAGTTTCGTGTTTCTTTCAAAGAACTTTTGACGGTTGCGACACAACTTTTTAGGTTTACTATGTTCACTATGTCATTTAAAACTGCTCTTAATGTAAAAGTAACTGGCCATATTTATTGAGTACCAAGATGTTCTGAGCCAGGTCTACCATTGCCATGGTTTTAGTCTTATACTCCTCATGTGCCTCATGACATAGCTAACATTTACACTGCTCCACTATGACATTAAAACCGGTAAAGGAAATAACACTGATTATCTTATTACAGTGGCACCTGTCAAGGGGTAGAATATATTAGTAACAAATGAGTCAGTTTTGAAAATCAATGTGCTAGAAGTAGGAAAAACTCTCACAAAAGTTAAACTGTGATGGCTAGATACCTGGGTTGGAGGATCATTAAAACAACAGGTTTTAACGGGTGCTCCTGGAATGCACCAGTTAGTACCAAGGCCCGGTTTCCCCATAACGCACACTCTTAGTGGGCTAAGAAGACTCTTAAGATATATCTTACATAAAGTGATTACTTTTCTAAGTGTGTTTCTCGAACTGTCCCTTAGGAGTCTTCTTAAGTCGCTGCCTCTTACGTCCGATGTTACGCGGCGCTGTCTACAGTGAAGGTCCTGAATTAGCTGACATCAGTTGCTCAGGAATCGATTTTTGACTACTTTTGCATGACAGCGTTAAGAAAGACGGCACTTTCTGTGCAAATTAAACATTAAACTAAATTCTTCAAATAACATTTATTTCGACATGGGTTAACTTATCAATAACATGCCATAATAGACAAATATATAAATTAAATCACCAAACTCTTGCTAATATTTTTATGTAACCTGTAGTGATGGTGAAACGAACCGGGTATACAATCATAGTTGATTGACAAACAGCTGATAACACTCTTTGCCAACTTCAGAAACAATGTGAAGCATGTCAGTGGTGGATGTTGTATAGCGCACTATGGAATGAATACGATGAGATGACAGAGTGGAGGTTTCATACCCCTATCTCACCTACAGTACGAGGTTTTTGGTGCCGTGATTACATTTCCATCTTACCATGCCAAAAAATTAAACATGTTTAACACGTGGAAGCTCGCGGACCTTGCAGATTTTCGCGGAACGTCGGGCAGTCACTCGAGGCGGCTCACGGTGCCTAACACCCCTATCTCACAGCGAGTCAAACCACATAGGTGATATAGTGGCATAAAGCATAACAATCACTCAGAAAAATGAACAGATGTGGGGTATGAAAAGGACTGAAGTTTTGCCTAAAGGAAAACCTTACATGAGGTTTAGCACAACAACACGCTGTATCGCTCCCAATTTGTTTGCCACCTGTTCAATATTAAAAGTGATTGCCAATTTTAATGCATTA
The DNA here is from genome assembly GCA_030522415.1 of Channallabes apus. Lineage (NCBI taxonomy): Eukaryota > Metazoa > Chordata > Actinopteri > Siluriformes > Clariidae > Channallabes > Channallabes apus. The sequence continues at coordinate 34,721,792 of CM060108.1, forward strand.
GTCACATTATGAAATAGGCTAATTAAAAGTCACTTTATTAGTTCTGATATCTAATATAAAAAATTCTTAAACAGGCCTACAGTATATTCCATCATTAATATGACTTTAGCCCGATTCGGACAGGACTAGTTTTACAGGGGGTCGTTAGAGAAATTTCTGTGTCACAGACGTACGTTGTGATTTTAATCCCGTCCGATTCTGCCATGTCTGTCTTTCTCTCACACGACCTCTGTAAAAATTCCAGAGCAAATTACCTACTGTTTTTCAGCAAAATCGGAGGTCCTCTGAGAAATCTGAATTCGTCTGAATGCGAATGTCTGTGATTGCCAAAAATGTTTTTTTTCCAAAATGCGTTTTCTTTTGTGTTTTGGTCAACGTGAGCTACTGTACTCTATCGGACCGTATCTCTAGTGCGCCGGTATTCAAGTTTGTGCACCAATAATGGATGTAGTTGTGGACGTGGTCTTGTGCAACGCCCACATGTAAAACACAGACACTCCTACCTCCGTAATAAACGGACTGTTAGTCCCATTTGTCAGAGATCTAGATCTGTGGACTGTGCATTCCACACATCTGCTTCTCTTCCTTGCCAGTTGGAGCACTGTAAAAAATAATTGGCAAGGGCAGGTTGAACAAACTTGATGAATTTCCGGGTCCCATAGTCAGTCTGGCTTCAACATTGGTGTAGCTGGTGGATGGGCCCATTTGCCCTGGTCATAGCCTCGGTCAGGTGTGTACAAGTTAGTTGTCTGAGCTACAATCTGGGCCCCTCATTGTATCTATGTCAATGAGCAATGATCAAAAATGGGAGTTCACCAGAAAATAATAGAGATTTCTGCCAGACAGTTGTGGCCCCAAGAACCAGTGTTTCAGGGGCTGCTGGAAAAGACTATTTATGATGACAAGATCATTGGTTGGTGTAAACAGCAGCATTTCAGGGTACAGAGTTGTAACACATGTTGTAATTAGTTGTAATCATTGTTTGCTGTGGCCAGGCTGGTTTTGGTTTGAACATAGATTTTAAAAAAATGTGAGACAATATATGAGAACTACAAAATGCAATTCTCTTTCAGTACCTTATTTTGCCTAATGTGGTTGCTTGTACATATATTCTACATGGTGAGTCAGATTTCTAATTTTGGTGTAACAAGTTACAGTAAGTCATCTGGCCAATTTAGTTAATGCAAAGTTTATGAGTAGTTTTGCAGTATTGTCTTTATAGGAATTAGGTTAAAACACACACACACACAAACACACACACATTGTAAATGTGAAATATTCATTACTTATTGGATATATGTTCCATTTACTGTAAATACACTGCAAAATTATTGAAACCGTAAAAAGCCACATCGAGTATAGTGTATGTTCTAACCTCTAATATCTCTCTCTCTCTCTCTCTCTCTGTAGTGGCCATGTACAGGGAACCTTCACTGCATAACATCGGTGAACAGAGCCCACCACGGAAAACAGCCAAAACTTCAGACTGTCCTGTCAACAACGATGAAAAGAATGACCCTTTGCCTCCTAAAACTAGCGCCTCCTAGCAACCAGAAGATGTAAGACTGGAGCATATGCCAATACACAAAGGAAAATGGCATGGGCATGATACAAACAGTCAGTGCAGTCCTACTATTAATGCCATCACCCATGATGCAGGGGCTCAATGAACCCTGCCTAATGGGCTTCTCTGTTCTTGTTACCGCCTTCCTGGGAATTTTTTGAGCAATAAGAACCCTGAGATACTCAGGGTGTATGCTTTAAGAGGAAAATGAGCTGTGACACCATTCAATCACTATTCTTATGAGTATTATTTATTTTATTTTGCTTTTGTCTGTGCCAGAATCAGTTTCAAACACCATCTCATGACACTGGAAGATCCTGACATTTGGCCACACTCTTTTGGAAGGATCTGTTCGTGTTGTTTGTGAGCATTCTGTGCAATCCACCTCCTGTATCTCTAAGCCGAGTGTAATCTCCTCGTTGCCTCCTCTGCTGTTTGATTAGTTTGTGACATAGAGTCAATTTTCCACTCCACAGCACAGGAAAAACCCAGCATGTACTCCAGGGTACTATTAAAACACTTGCATGCCACGCGCACACACACACACACACACACACACACACACACACACACACACACACACACAAAGAAGGAAATTTGCTGATTTTAAAAAATACCAGGCACACAGGAGTAATACCGTTTCCCCTTTCTGTATGATAATGATATAAAGTTATACACCCCAAGGAGCTAAAAAGCATTCTCTGCCCGTATACAATAGCACCAAAACTGATAAAAGTGTGTGAATGTGTGAGGGGTGACTCGTAACTGTGGAAACTGAGGTACATTATAATTTCTTTTGCTTTGATTGGTTTTCCTCTGGATGTGGTGGGAATAATATTCCTGCTGCTCTCCTTATTCTGGTTCTATTTTATCCTTTTTTTTCTTTTTTGAAAGCTGTATAAGCTCCTTTAATTTGCTAAAGTAATCTATTTAAATCTTTCTTCTATAGTCATGTAATCACTGCTTGACCACATTTAACCGAAGGCAATTATTGGAAAACCAAGAAGAATGGAACAACAAGCATACATTGTCATTTTAATATTATCTAACATACTTTTAATTAATATTTTTCCAATTAACAATTTCATTGTTGATGTGAAATATGAGTGATTTTTTTACCCTTCCAATAAGGTGTCCAATAATTTGTATACGTTGCCTAGCAGGGTTTTTAACCATAGAAACAATCGACTCCCCCTGGCCATGAAAGTCAATCCCTAATCAGAAACGTCTGCCTTAATTAGGGGCGAATTTCTTATTGATCTTGGTGTTGGTGTTTTGGAGTCGCTGAAATAACAATATGTCTGGAATCAGCACCCTGAAATAATGTGCAAGATGAAGACATAGAGGGCACAGAGAGGTTACGTGCTGACTGTAGAGATGAAGAACGAATAGCGATTTCACAGTTTAGATCAATGCAATAATCTTCTCTAACTGCAGTAGGGAAGAATAGTGTAAAGCTGAATGAAAGATAACAGATAGCAGATAAAAGATTGCTTTACCAGTCTTAGGAAACACTTGCGTTTATTTACTGCATTGAAAAACTGGTAAACTTTAAAATCAAATAACACAGAAACAACAAACTCTAAATTGCTTTAGAATTTGTAACTGTGAATTTACTTATAACTCTTACAAGAACCTTCCAATAAAGCATTACAATAAGAAAAAAAAAAAACAACCCTCTGTATACTCTGAAGAGCTAATTTAACCCATAAAGTTAACTGGATTCTGTAATAGCTGCAGTTTCTGCATACAATTTAACAAAACAAAACAAAAGTCATTAGGGCAAAGCAATTTCCTAATATTAAATTAAGGACCAGTAGGGGCAAAAAATATGTGGATGTTTTGATAACTAAAGGTAAAAAGCAAGATGCCTTGGAGGTTAAGCCTGATTAAGACCTAGTGTCCTGGTCTAATTAATGGCTTCAATTACATCGCTAAATTGTTCTTTTAGTCTCTCACACTCCCTCTTGCCACACTGTCTCATGTGCCCAAGGCGCAGCTCATTATTTAATACACTTTCACAAATCAGACCATTTTAAAACCAAGGCTGATTTCAAACACGGCTAATTACAGAGGAGATTTACACATGTTTTCAGGCTATGTAACTAGCTGAGATTCATCTACACTAATTATGCTGTAAAAATTAACATGAAAATGGTTGGGATTACTTTTTTATTATAAAAATTATCTCATGTTTGTAAAAGCGCTTTACTTCGAAGAGAATTTCAGGTAAATTCAGTAGCTGCTAAATGATTGCTGATGAAAGCCACTTTGGTTCATTAGATCACTTTAAACCTATGTTTGCATGCTTTACATGATTTCCCTGCTTTTTATGCAACAAGTAAGATTGAGAACAAAACATCTGAAGTCTTGTTTAAAAAAGAGATGGGAGGGACTTGCTGTTCATTAAGAAGTTCTTTATTTTATTTCTACGCCTGGCTACTATTGAAAAGTATTTTTAGGTCTACGGCAATTCTAACTTTTATAGCCATACAGTATGTGTTAGAATATGCCTATAACTAAAGCAAATTATCTCATCCCTTGATGCAATGAATGCTTTTATTTGCATAACTGTCAAATTGAACGTCATGGCTAAAGATAAAGATATGGATTTGAAGTAAGAGATAAATTGACGACGGCAGTATCTTCTGTGTAACTGTTGGGTATTTGCATATAAGTTAATTGTGTCGCAAACTGAAGCCTAAATGAATGGAATTGCAAATATAATCCATCTGATCAAATTGAACAAAGTACTGTACAGAAGTGGAATTAAATAATAATAATAATAATTTGAAAAGGAAATGGCCATAAACCATAGTCTCTATCATAATCCACTGAGCCCAACTCCAATCCTTTTTTGAAAATGCTCTTTGTCACATTTTATGTTGATGGTCTCCCACTATGCTAATCTTTACAGAGATGACACCATAGACAAGAGCAAGGTGTATAGATGGGTGAAGAAGTTTAAAGAAGGGCAAGCCGGCACTGACAACAAACCACACAGTGGGAGACCATCAACAAAACTGTGATGTATTGAATCTAAAGCTGTAGATTGATCTCTAAGTTTTTAAATGACACCCAATATCCCAATTTTAATCTCTTCCTCTAAACTCTCCTGGGGATAAAAAAAAAAAAAAGATCCATACGGCTTGCAAATCATTTTACAGATCATTATGATAAACTGCTGCTGTGCTATCTGCAATACTACACTATGTGCTGAAAGAAAAAAATTTAGTAATATATTTATTGCTAATTGCACTGCTTCAGCTTCAGGTACAGGCTTACTGTACATTGATCACCTAGAGATCAGTGTATATGAAATCTATGTAAAATACAGAATAATCTCTTCAGCAATATGTGTATTGTAGAGTGTAATGTAGAGTTACTCAGCTTCTACGTATTGCCAGATATTACACTTTTTAATTATATTTTTGCTTAAAAGATGTGTATTTATGCACTATCACACCTGAGAGAGTATGTCTGGATATGGCATGGCTGTGTCCATATGTGTCCATAGGCATATGCTATATCCGGTAATACAGCACAATACAACAAATTATGATTTGTTTGTTTATTTAATCAATTATTTTGCTCTGCCAAACCTTACCCTTCCACAATTGGCAGAAATAACTAACCATGACTGGCTACTGACAGTACTGTAAGTGATCGACAGTGCAATTAACAGGGTGAAAGTAGTTTTAAATTCTCACTGGTACTATGTAACCAAAAGGTGAGAAGAAGAAACCTGCTGTAGACTGTACAGATCTACTTCCACACAAGCTGTGACTAACATTTAATGTAATTAGTAATTGTACAATACCTGGCACACTGAGTAATACATACAGTTAAACGTCCCTGTTACTGTCCATTAATTTGGAATGCCTCTTGTCCAATCAGATTGCTCAGCTGGAACTAACTATAGTAATGTGATTTAAGCTAAATTAATATTAGTTTCTGAAAGTTACTTTGCGTTGACACTTTATTTATGAAGTTGTGGTGTGTGTCGGTGTTAATTTCTTTCTAATATTATATTCTTCTCTGCTTTATCAGAATTCTGTGTATTTCTGACTCAAACCTATTGCTATTCCTTCATAACTCAAATATGACATCAAAGAATTATTAACGAGTATTGTGCGTTTTTATGTTTTCCCTCTATTGTCTTCCTTCAGTTACTATCTCAGTAAGAGATGAGCATTTAATAGTGTGTATTACACAGTTGGTGCTTTTGATTGTCTCCACGTAAATGTGTGTGAGAGAGAAAAGATGAAAAAGATATAAATAAGGCATAAAAGCAGATTAAATTAAGTGTATTCAGAGGAAAGGTAGCTAATATAAATGAAGCTTGATGGAGGAGTGGTGCTTTTTGTGAATATGTGTGTGTGTGCATGTGTGTGTATTGGTTTGAGGTGTAGCCCAAACCCTGCATCTGCAATGCAGCAGAAAAGACAAAAAAAAAAGAAAGAAAGAAAGAAAACCCAGCCCTCCTCACACAATCCAACTAAATGGTGATTCCCTCCAAGCGGCGGCTCTCCTCTCAGCCATTACAGTAATTATTACACTCTCCTGCTTTCCCGTCGTGAAAAATCTTTTTTTTTTTTCACTTCTTTATGGTGAGCTGCAGTTATGTTGATGTAGCGGAGTATACACCCAAGTGTCTCTATTGTTTAAGATTTTTAAATGACTGTTTTTTGTTTATTTGTTTGTTTTTGTATTTGTTTGTTTTAAAATGTCATGGTGATGAATTTATGGGGGGGATTTTAGGACGAACCCCTCTTAGCGTGATTCAGTTGAGCGAGCAGACTGATCAAAGTGTGAAATTAGTTGTTCCGAGTTAATGGTGGACATGTGTGAAAGATGAGTGTTATGAAATATATAAGCCAATCAGGTTCCAATATGCAAATACAGGCCATGTAACACTGTTTTATCAGGAGAAAGAGAATAAGTGACGTCCATGTACAGTAGGAATGGTGACATCACAAATCAGGATTTCTTGATGTGGGTAAAAGGCTATGTACGTTTGTGCCTTTTATGTTGTTTAATAAATAGTTTATAATCACCACATTATGTAATTTATGATTCAGTATCAGAACAAAGTACTGGATTTCAAATGAGATTGTTTATTTGTTCTAATTCTATTGGATTGTTTACTAACCTTGTTTGGGTCTTCATGTGCCATGTCACTGATAAGCACTTTTTTATTATTTGCTTACAGTATATGATGGAAGTCTGATTAGGACTGGATTATTATTAACATGTTGATGCAAGCATATACATTTACATCATGACTAACCTTGCAAAGCCTGTGCTTGCCTTGGAAATTGTGAAATGGGACTGTAGTCTAAAACCTACAGTATAAGTATGAATTAACCAGGACATTTTGAACAGGAGCCCAAACTTCTCAATAGGCGACAGAGCTCCTGATGATTATCTGGACCTGGAACTCCAAACTGCAGCAATATGGACTGCTTGTTTTTGGTTATTACTCTCCTTATAAACACACACACACACCTTATAGCCTTGTGTGTGATCTACACTGCTTGGATAGATTACTGTAAAGAAGTCTTCCAAAAAGGATTTTAAAAAGTGCACCATGTTGAGGTTTATTTCCTTGTCTTCCAAACCAAGACAGTTCAACAGTCTTCCAAGGACAATATTTTTTTATAACAGAAAAGAACAATCTATGTGGAATCATGAGAGGATTGGTTTCACAAAAACAACAGAAAGCCAGCCAAACAACATGGCACCAAAAACATAACCATGGACTGTTAGAAAAGGGTTTGAAGGACACATGCTTGAAGACATTAATGACTGAAGCAAAATGATATGAATGAAGAATCACGAAAGCAACCATATTTTAAAAGCATGCATGAACAACACATTTAATGGACACATTTAAAAAAAATCCCTATTTAATACGTCAGCGTGACCCCATCCATTATACCTTCCCCATCCATCCTCAGCCTTGCATTTGCAATAGAATCTGTATCTATTTCTATAATAACTTACACAAAGTCTGAGGGAGACATATTATTGAATATTATTGAATAAAACTAATATATTTGTATGATTGTAAAATGGTGTCCTACAGTTTTATTTGTGTTTCTCTGTCAGGTTAAAGTCAATTTGCTATTATTATATGATGCATTTAAATTTTAATCAGGTATCTAGTAAGAAATGAAAGAGCAATGGTTGTTAACTCTGTATTAACTGTGATCATTCAATTTGAAGTAATGGATATAGACCAAAAAAGCATTAAAGCAAATCACTGATTAGAATAAATTAATAGCACAAGAAAGCTGGATGTGAGCATGTGCAGATGTTATGTACTGGACACGAGTCACATTTGCTGGATATATGATGAAGAGCTGATGGGGGGAAAAAACTTCATTAATTCAGTAGAGGTCTTGCAATATAAAACTCATTTTGTAATGTCATACATTTAAAATGATTATTTGAATTCATAAACAGTTTTGTCTGCCTTTAAAAAGAAAATTGTATCACATTTCAATGTCTACTGGGAAAGGTTTTACTTATTAACACTACAGTTATATTGATTTAAATGCCTCAAGCTACTGTAATAGATTTCTAAAATTGATACCAGTGTTTCAATAACAGGAAAGTGGAGAGAGTGGAACTGGGAATGTTGATAGCATTTATGAAACAGAGCTTAACTCTCCTGCTCTCTCACATGTTTATGCATTTAATTATGACCACTCTTTAACAATGATATAAAGCTCATGACTAAAAGATAAAAATCACATTTCGGTCTCATTGCCAAGGTGTATTTAATGTTCTTGACAGAAAATAATAATAATAGTAATAATAATAATAATAATAATAATAATAATAATAATAGACAATTATAATAGACTTAGTGCAGTCTTTAAATTGTTGTTGATTGGATGGCTTTTGTCCAGGAGATTGTCAGAGTTCAATACAACATGTCATTGAGCAGGAGTAATCCTAAGTTTAAAAAAAAAAAAAAGACATAAAAATTTGAAACAAAAAAACTTCATAATGGTGGATTGTAGTTGATTGTATGTGGGTTGCATGGTTTGTGCCTTTTTCATAATCAACAAATCAAAGTACTGCTGTATTCCTTGTTTAGTATTGATGTTGAGTGATCACTGCTGAAGTGCTAGTAAAGTTCTCTCATAAAGGCTTGAAACTAAAATCCCTGAATCCAATTCTGCACACTATAATACTAAAAAAGTATGCTTTCATAGATCCTATACTGTGTATGCTAATATTTATTACTAGTTCATTATTTCTGTAGTCACAGGAGTTCAGAACATCCCTTGTTTTCAAATTTAGCTTTTTCCATGTCTTGAATATTCATAGAAATCATGAGATGTACGTAGTAGGTAACTTGTAGGTACTGTACAGTAAATAGCAGTGAGTGGAATCAGTTACCACATCCTCACATTCCCACTTCACACTCACATGTGAAGCTTACACATACCATATGGTTTGAATTTTTTTTTACATGTGATTTTTACACATGCTTCTTTTCAAATGTGTTTTTTGTTTATTTGTTTGCTTGTTTTTGTTCTTCTTTATATGTAATCACATAAAGTAATGCCTCATGTTTACACTCAATTTCAGTGAATAACATGGAAAAATATACTATATCACTACAGTAGCTCTTCTATTGGATCAGACTACACAGGCTAGACTTCATCGGGGAGCCTTGGTCAACCCATGACCCTGTTGCCAGTTCACCAGATCTCCTCCTTGGATCAATATCTACTGCAGACCAAGAATATACAAGAAGAGCTGCAGTTTTGAAGTTGCTCTGACCCAGTTGTCTAGGCTTTACTATTTGGCGCTTGTCACTGTAGCTATATACATTTCCGATATCTCGTTACAGTGGCAGCTGGAAGTGGGTGGGATATATTAGGCAGCAAGTGAACCTTTTTTTTTTCCTGAAGTTGATGTGTTGGAAGCAGAAAAATGGGCAAGCATAAAATGGGCAAGGCCTACTGATGCACATGGGGAGCAAAGGCTGGCCAGTGTAGTCCGATACATTCAGGGCTGTTGTAGATAAAATTGATGAAAAGGTTAATGCTGGTTGTGATAGAAATGTGTCAGAACACACAGTGCTAAAGGGGGACCTACTCAATATTAGACAGATGGTCATAATGTTATGGCTGGTCGGTCATGAGATCACATATTAGTCATGGATAAGTGTGCGTGCGTGTGTGTGTGTGTGGGTGTATATATATATAAAAATACACTACCATTCAAAAAAAATGCATTAATCTCCTTTGAACAGTTGATATTGAGATGTGTCTGCTACTTCTGCTCTGTAAAGACGTCATAACGCCTCTAATCTGAGGTGCTGTTAATTGGTCATTTTTCAGGCTGATAACTCTAATGAACTTCTCGTCTGCAGCAGAGGTAGGTTTTGGTCTCGCCCTCCTGGGACGGCCTTCATGAGAGCCAGTTTCATTATGGTGCTTGACGTATTTTGCAAATGCACTTGACAATACTGTTCTTGCAAGAAAAAGACAGAAACTATTCAAGAAAGGCTGACCTCTGTGTCTTAAAAAAAACTACCTGTTGTTTTTGTTGTTGTTACGTAATTACCTAGTTCCATATGTGTTATTTTATAGTTTTGAAATCAACAGTATTGTTGTAGAATGTAGAAAATAAATCACTAAACAAAAACAAAGAAATTTGCAAGTGATCCCAAACTTTTGAACGGTAGTGTGTGTGTGTGTGTGTACAGTATACTGTATATACTGTATATAGGTGTGTAAAAATCTACAGTATGCACTCTGTTGTGTGAGCTCTCCAGAGAGACTCTTAGAATGTTCTAGATTTATCGTTTTCCTCCGATGGTATAGTAAATTAGTTAATTTGATACAGCTGAAAAGTTAAAGTTAGCAGAAACCAGAGTGTGTGTGTGTGTGTGTGTGTGTGTTTGGGTGTTGTCGGGATGTAGCGGGTGTGTGTAGACTGTGCCGCTGTAACCCGAGCTCTTCAGTGCTGCAGCGCCGCAGCTGATTAAGTCGAGTTCAGTCCCGAAAAGGAAACGGACATTCCTCAAACCGGACACACGGTGTGTATGAACACATTACTGAGCGTTGGAAGTGTGCGTCAGGATGAAGGCCCGGGAATGGCTCCTGCTTACCTGCTGCCTGATCTGTCTGTGCGTAACTGGAGGTAAGAAGACAAAAAGAAAACTGACCAAGACACAAGACGGCGTGTGTGTGTGTGTCAGAAATCATGTGTTTTTTGTGTAAATAAAGACATGGGTAGACACACGCAGTACAGTTCACCTCTTGCTGTTTCACAGTACTCCACTGACAAAACTTTTAAATGCTAATTTAAAACCGTACCGTTGTTGCTGCTGATTCCAGCTGTCGTTTGTCTTTCTTTCTTCTGGAAAAAGATATAGTGTTTAGGATAACTTAGTATAACAGCTTTAAAGTGAATGATATTTATAAGAATGTAGCAGAACTACTGACATATATTTATTTTACAGAATTCTTTATAGTCCACTTCCTAAACTGAGTAGATAATTCTGTGGCATAAAAGCTCATTGTTTTGGATTTGTACACGGCTAAAACTTGGTATTGGTGCTTAAAAGTGTCTCACTTAAGGTGTATTGTCTGTAACTTTTTTTATTATTATTATTATTCAGTTCTTTCAATGATCTAAATTGTCATTCAGATGAAACTTGGCCAATTTTGATGTTACATGAAAAGACATAAACCTGAAAAGGTGTATTATTGTAGAAGGACTAAACGAAAGGTTGGTAGTGTGAGCCGCAGCTCCATCAGGTTGCCGTGGTTGAGCCCTTAAAGGCCCTTAACCCTGTCTGCTCCAAGGGCGCAACGTATAATGGATACCCTGTACACTGACGCCAGCCTTATAACAAAAGCTGGGAAATGTGAAGAATAATGAATATGCCCAGTAGACTAAACTAGATTTGGATTTTACATGATTATTGACACTACAATTTTTTGTGGGGAAAAAAATGCATCATTTTGCACAAAATGCTTTAATTTAAGCGACAATTTTTACAGGTCATGTGCTTCTAAAACCTTTTAAAAGCTTTTTCTATAACAATACTAATAAAGAAATATTAATAATTAGCAATTTATTGTTTACAACGAGACAGTCTATTGCTGAAAAATGACCATTTTGGGGCACATATAAAATTATCCCTTCAAAACGGCTGAAGTTAGCAACTTTTATTAAGGAAGCATGATTGGTCCATGCTGCATAAATACAACTAATGGTACTCCTTGAAGGTTCTGGATAGAGCCCTACAACAGAGGATTTATCTTTCAAAGAAGGTAAACCCCATTAAATATCGAGAACTGTTAACCATCCTAAGCACCCTTGTTAATACAGTGATTTGTTTACTGATTAACGAGATTACAGTGCATTCTGTTTAAATGGGTTACCTCCTGTGACTTATTTCGATCCTTAAATTGCTCACTGTCATAACGAAGAGTGATATTTAATATTATCTTTAAGTTACCTATTAACCATTAAGTTCTCTTTATAGGGTTTTGTGTGTTTGCATGTTTATGTTTTAATGTTTTGTGTTCGTCTTCATGGTTAAACTCTGTAACCACTCAAACCTTGCAACTCTTGATTATTACCATAGTTTAAGACTGCTTGTTTTTAAATGTTGTGGTTCAGCAAACAGATATGGAGCTCAATTTCCTTGTTTATCTAATTTTTCCCCATACATGAGTCCATGTTGTGTTTAAGTTTCATTGTTCATTTTGACATAAATTTACAGCGTATTCCAAGTAACTTCAAGTTAAAAGGGCATTTGGCTTGTATTTGCAAAAAGGAAGGCTGTCAAAAACCTTCATCACGTGACAGAATTAGAGCACCAGGCCTTCTTGGCGGCTGCTAATGGCAGTGTGGTGTGGGGTGATGTTGTCATTTGTTCTTGTCAGCGTGGATCCTGGAGGGCTGCGACTCTGAGAGATTTGATGGATGTGGCAGCAGGGAAGCTGCCGCTTATAAATGCTCCTAACCTTCAGAAACAGGGAAACAGGAGTAATGCATAAGAACATCAAGCTCTTATCATCTTTATGGAGCAAAAATCAAGGCTCCATCGAAGCTGTGCATTGCAAAGAGCATATGTTTTTAATGAAGGCCACAGGCCACCTTCCTGTGCTGATCTCATCCAGTCACATTTGTACATTATTGTCAATTGCTTTTTAGGATTTGGGATCTATCTTACTTTGTCCATTTAGAATAAAATTGTTGTTTTATATAAATGTATTTTTGGTAAACAGCCTTATAATTTTTTTCCCACAGAGACCTCCGAGACAGAGAATCAGCTAATGAAGAAGCTTTTCTCCAATTACAATCTCAAAGTGCGGCCAGCAAAAACTCCAGAGAGCAAAGTAGTCGTAAGGCTTGGCATGACCCTATCATCATTCGTCAGTCTGGTACGGTCCCATGTTTCATACACACTGCCTGAAAAAAGGTTCATTCTCCTCATAGTATGTGAAACATAATTCTGCTTGCAAATAACTTGCTTTGGCTTTTTGTATACCTGTATAAACTTTATAGCAATATTGTGTACCATAAACATGTGTTGCTTAACATTTTATCATGTTCCATAAATGCAATTTGAAAACTGACACCATTCTTCAAACGTACAAACGAAGTTCAATGGGAAGGGTGACTGTATGTAGTTATTTCCTGACAATGAAGAAAGTATTTTGTTAACATTTCAGCTTTGAGATGCGACATTCTCTCGTTGCGTGTAAAAATTATATTTGAGTCTGACAAAAGTGTCTTGCACTCTGCACTGCACTTTTGTCACTCTTTTTCACATCCCAGAGACATTTTCCTTGCATACAGTCAAGATAATTATTACTGTATGACTGTTAAAAATATATCTTACCAACAGCAACACCACATCTTTAGTTCCCTTGCATAGTGAAGCATTTGGTTAGATCTAGAAAAGAGTAGCATACGCTAGATGCATGGTTTGTAGCACAAAATTAAATACAGTGCATTCACACCTCCTTCACACACTCACTTATTCGCCATCTATACCACTTAATCTTGTATACAGGGACACAGGCGGCCTGGAGCCTATCACAGGACACTTAGATCACTATGGAAGGGTGCCAATCCACTATAAAGCACACACATGCACACACTCACACATTACAAGAAATTTGGAAACGCCAATTAGCCTAACCAACAGGTCTTTGGACTGTTGGAGTAAACTGGAGTACCCAGAGGAAGCCCCCCCAAGCACATAGAGAACATGCAAACCCCATGCACACAGAGGCAGGAATCAAGTAAATATATGTAGATGTATGTACAATAGGTCTTGGTCATTATAAATTGTTTTGGTCATTATAAATTTTCCTTCACCACCAGTGAAGTTTGTCACCCAGGAACACAAGTACAATGTAAGTAATTTGGGTAAAATTCCACAATCCTCATACTTTGCAATAATTAATTCTTAAGTAATGCATTCCTAAGCCTAATTTGAGGCTTCTGTAGGCCTACTGAGATAAATTGAGTTCATATATTTCAAAGTTACAGTGGATTTAGCACAAATTCAACTAATTTTTTGCTCATTTGCCCAGTTCCTATACCTGACTAGCTTCTGAGGAATGTTTTTTTTTTTGTTTCTTATGCCACACATTGACCCATTAATCATTCAAGCATTAAAAAAACATCTGACTTAAGTCAGTACTAGATACTGAATTTCAGATTTTTATAAGCAGTCAGCCGTAATCATTAACATTAAAACAAAACCGGAAAAAAAGACTTTATTTAGAATATATGAGAGTTTCACTTTAAATTAGGAAACTTTTGCACATTATGAAAGTAAACGCTATTGGTTTAACTATATAACTGCTTTTCTTTTGTAAGAGGTCAACATATTCAAAGTTCATCTATGAAATTTATAACATTATTTATTGTTAAGTAGCAAGCAGAGGCTTAAAGAGTAATAAAATTTTGTACTCAAGTACAAGTACTGTAACTTCAGTGAAATTTTACTTAAGTACAAGTAAAGTTACCATTATAGAAATCTACTCAAGTAAAAGTAAAAAGTAGCTCATAAAAAATTTACTCAGAGTAAAAGTTACTGAGTTACTTTTTTTTTTTAAATTTTAACAGCGGGGGTGGGATGAGGCATTCTAGCATAGTTCAAAAAAGATGAGCAGATATAAATCTCAAACTATTTGTTTTTAACTGAAGGAACACCTTTGCGTAATAAAGCTGTTGTCTTTCTTGTGCTTGAAAATCAAAGTGGTCACTTAAATATGGTGTTACGTCCCAGTTTAGGGCCATACAGGAAAAGAATGGTTCAGGGTTCTATTTTAAACTGTATGGAAATACTGTAGTGGTATATGGCAGAAAGAACTAGATCCAATCATTAACTGATGAAATAAAGAGGTTTGTATATATACACACACACACACACACACACACACAACAGGAGGAGGAGGATCAGATTCAGGATGGACCCAGGCCAAAATAATAAACAAAATGGTATTTATATTTAGTAGCTAGATTACCTGCAAAAAAAAAAAAAAAAAAACCCACAAACAAAAATACAGGTACCTTTCTGGACTCCCTAAACCAAAAACAGTGAATAAATTCCCTCTTCCCAAAATAAATGGCAGCCACGTCCCTACTACTATTGAGTGCACAAACATACAGTGAAATTATCTACAAATATATACAAAGACCAACCAAACCAAAGGGACAAAGCAATAATCAAAGTCAATTGGAGGCAAAAAGTTAAAACCAGAATACACAACCAAATATCAAAACGCCAAAATCACGGTTTATGTATGGTCTAGTGATGGGTCGTTCATGAATGATTCGTTCTTTTTGAATGAATCTTTAACATGACTCAGATGAACGAGTCGTCTAGGAGAGTGATTCGTTCATTTTCTATTGGGTGCGCATGCGCAAAGCATCGCAAAACCTCCGTATTTTATATACAGGAAACAGTATTGAACGATTCTCAGCAATAAGTCTTCAAATCTCGAGTCGTTCGTTCTTTTAACACGTGACTCCCATAGACGCTATACAGTGCAGTACACAGGAAACAGTATTGAACGATTGTGCTAGTGGATCTTTGAGTCTCGAATCGTTCGTTCTTCTGACATGTGACTCCCATAGACGCTATGCGGTGCAAAAGATTCAAAAGAACGAACGACTCAGATTGGAAGGTTTAAGAGGTAAGTTACTCATTCTATTTATTATAATATGTCCTTAGTTACATTGTAAGATTTTCATAACTGGAACTATAGCCAAAATTTGTGTATGTAGACGTATTGGGAATATTTTATTGAAAACGCAACATTTAAACTTATTTCTGATCAAAAGAACCAAATGAATGAAATGACTCAAAAAAAGATTTGTTCATTTTGATGAACAAGATTCAAAGAACCGAGTCACTAAAATGATTCGAACTTCCCATCACTAGAATGGTCGCGCAGGTCGATGACGTCACTCTCAGGGCGGAAGCGACTGTTTGGAAGGTCAGGTAGACGCCAATGTGGGGACAGTTAGAAAACCTGGAGTGGAGTCTGGAGCGGCGCGCGACCAGGACATGATATACACACGCGAGCGCAACGAAGCATTCATTCAAAGCATAATATTTTCATTATTTTAGCATTTTCATTCATTTATTTTTACTCAGTAGCTAATATGATTTAAAATGTAGCGAATTACAATACTTCAAACAAAACGTACATAAGTAAAAGTAAAATTACAGATTATATAAACTACTTTAAAAAGTAGAAATACACAAAAAAGCTACTCAATTACAGTAACGCAAGTAAATGTAATTCGTTGCTTTCCACCTCTGGTAGCAAGAAGATTTATAGTTTATTCTCGAGCAACATTGCGGCTATGTAAGAACCTCCTTGAGAGAATCTTGTCCAATTTCTATGGATAGAAACGTGGTTTAACATGAGCTATCTAGCTAATAAACTTAGCAATCCACAGAAACTCTATCTGACAAAGTAAGCTGGCCAGCTAATGATGCCTTTTTTTGACATGTAATATTTACTTTCCAGTTGGATTATGTGGAATGTAATGCTATCAGTGGAGTATGTGCAGTATTTATCCTTTACTTACTTATTTGATGTATGTGCAGTATTACTGTACATCAGTATTACATCAGTATACTCATTTACCTACTTACATGGTACTGTATATGTACAACATTTATTAATATTCATATTTTTACTTAGTGTATGTCATTTCACTTCTTACTATATGCAGTATTTCTAATCAACCATATCAATCATCTCTATGGTACAGCATCATAAAAGACGTCACTGGAGGTTGACACTAATCGCAATTTTGTTGTGTTTGTATAATGACATTCAAGATCTTGAATGTTAATTCTACTGTTTACTTCCCCTTTAAAAAGTAGTGCCGGACCGTATAACCAAAGCTTCTTTTTATTTTTCCAGTAAGCTTTCTGTCAGCCCTCTGTCAGCAGCAGTCTCTCATAGATATTAAGTATAATTTCTGGTCTTGATTCAATATCGTGATACAGCAGCATTTTTAACTGCTTCTCACATGGCTGTCAAAACTAGTGCTGTACATCCCACAATAGCAGCTTTCATCCAACTTACAAAGATTTAGACCGAGTTTGATTTAATTATACAATACATATTACATTATGAATCCTACTTGGGTTACGTCTTTGAAGGAAGGTACTGTGAGGTACTTGAGAGGAAGACTCTTAGCCTGAACATTCTTATCCATTCAGATTTTTTAAGCTACCGTGTTTGTCCCAGCTTGGCCCAGCTGTTGTTGTCAGTATGGATTTGTACGTGTGTGTATACAGTATGAGTTGTGTGATTCATCACACAAACTACTAGCACCCACTGTGTGATCCAGGTCACAGTATCCTCTACTTCCCGTCTGTGGGTTTTAATCCCCAGTCTCAGATAACTCACACACATGCACTGTCTTAAATACTGACCAAGAGTAAAATCCAACCATGTCTCTGTCTCTCTTACTCTTGTAATAAACACATACTGCATACACATACACAAACCAACACATTTTTCAAAGGGACATTAGTATCTGAACCACTATATTTCTTAAATATAGCTGAATAAAAAGCGTGTTTGTCCAATATAATCGATTGAATGTATGTCGAATAAAACATAAAATATCCTGGGAAACATACAAATGTGTACAGGTACATCTACAATAAATGTATGTACAGTATGTACAGTATGTATTGTATACAGTATAATGGGGTGTAACAGTACAGCGTATCAATTTATTCAAATTCAGGCTTTTGAACTGAATGTTCATGTATTGAACAAAACATTCAACAGACTGCACAACAAAGTAGGCTGTTTACCATGAAATACTGCTTATGATACATGAGATTTTTAACACACTACTTCCTGTGAACAAGTATTTAACTATAAATAAGGAGAGTTTTCAGGGATTAAAACAGGCTTCTCCTAACTGTGCTGTTTTTCTCACGCTACAGTACATTAGTAGCGTACCAACTGACCCTTCTATTTGGTATGAATACTATTACAGTCTATCTGTATCAACATCACTCAGACAAAAACATAAAGACTCCCCTCTCTCTCTCTCTCTCTCTCTCTCTCTCTCTCTCCCTCTCTCTTTCAAGGTTAACAATAAGCCAGGGCCCGGTTTCTCGAAAGCTTCTTATCTCTAAGTAGTTCTTAAGTCGTACCTTAACCTCTCTCTTAACTTTATGGCGCATTTCTCGAAACGTTCTTACGCTAAGTATCTCTTAGCTAAGTCAGACGTTCGTAAGGTTGGTCTGGACCAACCTTAACTCATACTTAGCGTAGTTTCAGCTCAAGACGCTAGTCGCCGCCACTGAGCAGCAGTCTTTATAAACCAGCGGTGTATGCAAACACATTATGGCACGTTATCAAAGTCGTATTAATGATGGAATATACTGTAGACCTGTTTAAGAATATTATTTTATTTGATATCAGAACTAATAGAGTGACTTTTAATTAGCCTATTTCATAATGTGACTAATGCATTAAAATTGCCAATCACAATTAATATTAAACAGGTGGTGAACAATTAGGCAGCTATACAGCGTGGTGTTGTGTTAAACTGAAGACGGTGCCGTCCGTGGAGCTGTGTGGGTCATGTACATTTTTCCTTTAGACAAAACTTCAGCCCTTTTCATATTTTCCCCGTGGTCGTTATTAAAAAATATATAAAATAAACGTTTTGCCTTTCAAGGCAACAGATTATGGAGCTTCTTGAGCTGCTCAGACCTGCGCGTGCCAGACCAACGCGTCGTACTTACTGTACTTACTGTACACTCCCCGTCCCGATGTCCAGCTGCTCGCTGCTTTTTGTTTAAAATATGTTTAATTGCTCATTAGCCATTAGCCATGACTTTATGGGTTTTTCTTTTGACACGTTTTATTTTTATGAAATTTGATTTAGTTAAATGAGAAAATAACCTTGGGAGTTTCAAACCCCGCATCCATTCATTTTTCTGGGTGATTGTAATGTTTAATACCCCTACAGTATTCACTTATGCGGTTTGACTCGCTGTGAGATGCGGTGTGTTATACCCCTATCTCACCTGCACGGTCTCGCGCTGTGGCTGTAGGCTTGATCATGATTCACCCCGAGTTTTTGAGCAGTGATTACGTTTTCATCTTTCCGCGTGAAAAATTCAACGTTTAATTTTTTGCTGGTCCTCGCAGAAGCTTGCAGACTTTGCAGAACGTCGCGGAACGTTAAAGGAACGTCGTGGGCAATCGCGGCAGCTCACGGAGATGAGTCCGGCCGCACAGGTGAGAGAGGGGTATTAGGCACCGTGATTTGCCTCGAGTGACCGGCGCCCGACGGCAGATACGAAGATCTGCCAGGTCCGCAAGCTTCCACATGTTTATTTTTTTTGCGTGGTAAAATGGAAACGTAATAACAGCACCAAAACTCGCACCGAATCATAATGAACCGCACTTACGGCCCCACGTAGGTGAGATAGGGGTATTAAACCTCCACCCTGTCACCTCATCGTATTCATTCCATAAGTGCGCTATACAACCCCAACAACTGACACTTCACATTGTTTCTGAAGCTGGTGAAGAGTGTATCAGCTGTTTGTCCATCAACTATGATTGTAAAACCCCGTTCGTTTCACGGCCACATGTTACATGAAAATATTATATATTATATTATTATATTAATTAATATTAATTTATATATTTGTCTATTATGACATGTTATTGTTAAGTTAACACATGTCGAAATAAACGCTATTAAAAGAATTTAGTGCAATGTTTAATTTGCATAGAAAGTGCCGTCTTTCTTAACACTGTCATGCAAAAGGAGTCAAAAATCGATTCCAGAGCCACCGATGTCCGCTAATTCAGGACCTTCACTGTAGACAGCGCCTTGTAACGTCGGACGTAAGAGGCAGCGACTTAAGAAGACTCCTAAGAGACAGTTCGAGAAATACACTTAGAAAAGTTATCACTTAACGTAAGATATATCTTAAGAGTCTTCTTAGCGCGCGAATAGTGTGCGTTATCGAGAAACCGGGCCCAGGTTGATAAATAATAATAATAATAATAATAATAATAATAATAATAATATAAATATAGGAATAATTATAATAATAGTATTTCTCTCTTCTAAAATTCTCACAAATTTTGTGACATTTTAAGGCACAGTTTTTGTTTCATTTCTAAGAGTCGGAAATGCCACACAAACACTGTGGCACAACAGTCATTAATTGTTTACTTGTTGTATTTTTATTATATATATATATATATATATATATATATATATATATATATATATATATATATATCTCGGTGGTGGCTGCTCTAAGACTACAAGGGAAACTCCGCTTTCTCTACTATGTCAGAATATAAATGCTCATACTGTACAGTATATGCACTGTCGTATTTATATTGGTTTTAATAAAAGTGCGCTAGAACGCGTTCAACTTCATGACTAGCTCGTTCAGAATCAGGTATTTATTGTAGATTGTTTGACGCGATTTTCTTGTCATACATTTCTGTGCAGCACAGCGCATTAAACCCTCCTGAAGCCCAGCGTCGCTGGAGCTCTATGGGCAGCACAGAGGAGCTTTTTTCACTGCAGAAAAGCTGGACGGTACTGTAATTGGATAAATGCACCAAAATCATCACTTCCAGGGAAGCTCAGCTTCTCTGGGAGTGAATGGAGCAGTGGGCGGGCCAGGATGCTGGGCTGCTGCATGATGATTGGAGGAGCTGTTTAAAGGACGGAACCCCTTTTTTGATTGACAGCAGGTCTTAAGTATACATCAGCGCAGCAGAGATTCGAGTTCAGTCCCATGCAGATTTGCAGGTGAAGTGGTACGACGAATTGCTGCGCTCTGTATTGTTTGCTGGTCATATAAACCATTTTTGTTTGTACAAATCATTCATTAAATAAAAAAATATATATATTATAGCGTTCTTGACTTTGCACCTTGTTTCAGCATTGTAAAGTTAGTTCGTTCATATAATTAAAGTAGCTCGTGGAAGCGGAAACTAGCCAGAATTTACGTACAAATAACATAATGAATTTTATGATTAAGGCCTAATATGAGCTTCCCCTGTTTCAAAAGCTAGCAGCCGCCACACACACGCACACACACACACACACACACACACACACACACACACACACACACACACATATATCACATTAGAACAACTTAATTGTATGAGACAATGTGTGGTTTGAATACTGTGTACAAATAAATGAATTTGTATATCAATATGTTTATTTAAGTTAATATGTTGCTATTGTCCATTAAATTATTATTATGTGGGAAAATATAGTATACTAGGGTATATATCTATAAGATAAGATATATTATCTTATAGATATATACCGTTCAAAAGTTTGGAGTCACTTGCAAATTTCTTTGTTTTTGTTTAGTGATTTATTTTGTACATTCTATAACAATACTGGGGATTCCAAAACTATTACACATATGGTATTAGGTCATTACAGTTAGTTGTTATTTTAAGACAGCCTTTCTGTAATAGTTCTTGCAAGAACAGTATTGTCAAGTGCATTTGCAAAATCCGTCAAGCACCATAATGAAACTGGCTCTCATAAAGGCCATCCCAAGAGGGCGAGACCAAAAACTACCTCTGCGCCCAGACGAGAAGTTCATTTAGAGTTATCAGCCTGAAAAATGTCCAATTAACAGCACCTCAGATTAGAGGCGTTATGAAGTCTTTACAGAGCAGAAGTAGCAGACACATCTCAATATCAACTGTTCAAAGGAGATTAATGCATTTTTGGACGCCTTCAGCATTACTTTACAATGTAGAAAGAAATAAAAATCAGTTCAGAGTTAGAAAGTGACCCCAAACTTTTGAACGGTAGTGTACAGTACTAATATTATATAAAATATTAATACTGATATCAGATATACAGATATCATGTAAACTCAAATTCCAAACAAATGCGGTTGATTACATTCTACTCTTAGTAAGGGTATAAGATATGAGGGTCTGATAAATTGTACATCTTTATTTGTCTGTTTCCCCCAACCCCCACATATGTGATCTGTACTGGGGGTCAAGCCAGCTGTCTCTCAAACATTCCTCTGCTGGTTTTAAATAGCAGCTCCTGCATGTGTCCCTCTGTGCCCTCCCTGCTCAAACAATCCCAACAGATCACACGGCAGTATGGGGCAGTATGAGCTGTCCCATCCCTAGAAGCTTTTCTATGCTAATCACTTCTACATACCCACCTGTTGCACTAAAATGATTGGCCTTAGGTGAACAGAGGCTCAATATTCAACCTTCAGTATACATACAATATGAAGAGCAGAGATCATGCAGCATACTATGCACTTGAAAAAAAAAACATGCTGCATAAATAAAGGTAGTTCAGTGGTTAAGACATTGAATTATTTCTTAGAAGGTTCTGAGTTTAAATCCCAGCCCTAGGAAGCTACCACTACGCCCTTAAGCAAGGACTTTTAACACTCAGTTACAGTATATAAATTAGATGAATGTAATTTGCTGTGGATGATGATGTAAGTGTCATACAAAGGTAAATAAAAAGCAGCAATTCTTTTATTTAGAATTGTAATTATTTATTGCAATTATTTAGCAGATTTAGGAATAAAATATTTTTATTGCTCTTTACTACAATTCTGTTTAAGTCTCTATTCTGCTTGGTCAGAAGGTAATTAACATTCTGTAATAGCTAATCCAGCTGTTGTTTGGCAGTAATTTGCATCATGCATTTCTATGAATGCGCTGTTTCTAATGTGTGTGTTTTTAAGTA
Source organism: Channallabes apus (assembly GCA_030522415.1). Classification (NCBI taxonomy): domain Eukaryota; kingdom Metazoa; phylum Chordata; class Actinopteri; order Siluriformes; family Clariidae; genus Channallabes; species Channallabes apus. The sequence goes on from CM060108.1 coordinate 34,744,644, forward strand.
ACATCTCATTTACAGGAACTTGTATCCACATTAGTAAATATGAGTGAATAAATGAGTGAGTGTGAGATCGAGAGAAAGGTTGCACTTTTGACCGTGTCCTCCTTTTTCCGCCATAGAACATGAAAGATGAAGAGATGAACACCGTTGTGATCATGAACATGGTAAGTGCTGTTACTGCAGAGCTGTGATATGCTTATGGCTTTTGCTTCCAGAGAGCAGAGGGAAATGGCAGCAGATTAGAAAAGAAAAAAACTATATTTAACCAGCTCATCATTTCAAGTTTAGAAAGCCTTATTTGTACATTTAGTGAAATGCCAGCCTCGGAAGCATTGCAGCTTACTGAGCCCAAATGCCAACATAACACACATGCATCCATTATGCACAAGCTATGAAGACTAAAAACAATAAAGAACAAATTATGCAAAAGGAACCATTATTATTCAAATGTCCCAGATATTATTCACAGACAACTGCACAGCGAAATTGCATCTAGTATAATTAATGGTGGAGGGAGGAAAATTTGAAATAACAAATGATGAAATGATGAACTGGTTTGATTTCTCATTTCTTAGGTGTCTCGCTTTGTTTCCTGCATGTTTTATCCTCATTTGCATTCACCTTTTTAGATGCAAACACTGTGTTCATTTGGAAGTGAGACAGTAATAATAATAACAATAACAATAATAAAAATAATAATAATCCTGGATAACACTTAGGTGTGATATTTTTAATAGGAGTGGAATGATCACCGTTTGACCTGGAATCCCAAAGAGCATGGGATTGATGTACTGCGAATTCCCTCAGCAAAAATGTGGCTCCCAGACATTGTTCTTATTAACAAGTGAGTGCCCTCTGTTACTCCATCAAAGAATCCCCAAATAAATATTCTAAAAGAAGGATTTTAACTTAGTTTTCTGAGGCCAACCTCATAAATAAAATGATACAGTAATACACTTGTTATCACTAGTACTAGACAAAGTCATTACAAAGGCTGGTAGAAAGACTTTGTCTACTATAGGTGTGCCTGGTAGTTTATATACAGTAGGTACACACATTTCTTTTAAAATAAGGCACTACAGGTAAAAATATATAATTGATAGATTTTATATCTAAAAATGGCATAACAATTCCAAAGGGTTCTGCAAAACTTTTTATCCAAAGAATGTTCACCATAAAATTAATGTCTAAATTCTAGTCTTAGAGTGATGAAATTGTTTGTATTGAATCTTTTATACTCATTCAATTAAATGTCGCATTACTGCATACATAATTACACATTTATGAAAAGGTTCCAACACAAAAATTATTGTATAGCTACAGTATCAATAATCCATTGATTGTGATGTCTATTGTTTTCTAGAATTTTCTAGAATCTCACATCGATTAAACATTGATTCAGATGTATTGTACATAAGCCCTTGGTGACAGGAACTAATTGACAGGAACTAATATAGTATCTCATGCATAACAAAACAGGGGCATTGGTGGATGGCGTGACTTAAACTGGGGTAAGTAAGGGGCATTCTGAGCACCCCTGAGTGGGTTAGTTCTTAAATATGTTATAGAAATTGAAAGGGAATGGTGTTGTCAAGGTTGGACACATTAGACTAATAAGGAGCCCCAAATCTCCAGTGGCAACGGTGATTGGTGTTTCCTAACCTACCGTCCTGGCCAATATCCCACCTATCCCACCGCACCACTGGGCCTGCACAAGTCGGTGCATCCACAATGCTGGTTTCAAGCCCAGATTAAATGGGATTGTTTCATCAGGAAAGACATTCAATGTAAAACCTTTGCCAATTCAAATATATACAGAAAAGGGACTTACTGCTCTGGCAATCCCTAATGAGAGCAGCCAAAAAAAGAACAAAAACATGTAAACTACGGTAATTTCAATCATGCTCTACATGTAGTTATAGTATTTTCTAACTTACTAGATGCCTCATCAAATTAATAGGTCTATCAAACTCACAAGTTGAGTCAGGAGTGAGAGAGGAATGAAACCGCTGTATTTACAGACTGTAGTACACCTCAGGAACTCACTATTTATTACAATTTGTAGTCCAAACAATATTATTGAAAGCGTTGAAATCTCATTGACCTGCTTCACACTTGAATTGTTGGTGGATCCCAAAGATGGCTGTCCACAACCTCTTTTTATAGAGCTGGCAAGTGTGTTAGTCTTTAAAATAAGACTCAGGCATGATATTCACTTATGCAAGTCATAGGTTTTTAGACAGCCTGGCAGTAAGTTTTTGTAATTTCAGTACAAAAGTACATGTAAAAGTATTTGTAAAAAGTACCTATTAACTTTTTCAACAACTGTGAATGTTATATTGTTTTTATATGATAGCACTTTAAAGAAGCAATTTATATAGAGTAATTGACATTTCAGACAAATATGAAGAAATGGTGTGTTTATTTTTTCTCTGCTAGTGGAAAACATTCTGAAAATTTTATAGATCATCAGCTTCCATTCTTGTATGTGATGAGTCATACAATGTCAACCATTAAGTCACACAAGTTAGTTTTGTTCTATGGTGGCCAGTAGAGTTCAGTAGATGAAATTTAACAAATCTTGGTGTATATAATAATCTTTCTGATCCTTCAACAGAACTGAGAAATGATAAATGATAAAAGTTGTTTTAAAGTACTTTAATGAACACTATTTAAGGTTTCAACAGAAATTTTTTTTTTTTTTTAATATAAATATTGGCACCTGGCAAAGATATTTTTAGGGGTAGTAAGGAAGCCCTGGTGTCATAAAGAGACTTGGGGTTCCATCTTTGTCCATCAAATAATCCCCAAATAAATATTCTAAAAGAGTTTTCTGAGGACCTCCTCATAAATAAAATTGCACTGGCCATATTGTATCTTAATAATGTATCTTAATAACCAGACATGATACAGTAATAAACTTGATATCAAAAATGTAAACAGCTTATTGAACCTGGAATCTAAAAATATTCATAACTTAATACCTAATGCACCTTAATACCTGATGTGATGGGTCACATATGTAAGTAATGAGCTTTCATATCTGATGATGTCGCTAACTGTAAGATTCAGGATTAAGTTTTAATTATTTGTTACATGTACTTTAGTAAATTGTGTATGGTCCAAAGCTGGGGTCAGAGCGCAGGGATAGCCAGAGTACATCAGATGTAGCAGGTCAGGTTAATAGCCTTTCTCAAGAGCTCAACAGTAGCAGTTTGGTTGTGCTGAGTGTTGAACCCTAGTTCAACCCCAATAAGTAGCCCCGTAACCACGAGCTGTAACCAATTTAACCACCAGTGGCCCATGAAAAAAGTTTGTAACGCTTCAAGAGTTTGTGTCAGCCTTGCTCAAAGGTCCATGCAAACCTTTTCTGTTGTAGCAAGTGTGCTGTAGTAACCATTTCAAACTAGGAAGTAGAATACATGATGACGTGTCAGTACTCACAGTGATACTTGTCATGAAAGTTAATTGATACAGTCTTACCCAGGTAATTTATTTGTTTGTTTGTATTTTTGTTTGTTTGTTTTCTATTTTAATTCTGGTTATTACTTTTTTTTAAATATGGTAATACTTTCCATACTGTGTATGTTCATATTCCAAAACTCTCCCCTTTAAAACAGTTGACTGTGCCGCATCCATTCTGAGACACAAAAAATAATGAAATAGCTTTAAAAGTTGAGCCTATTCACAGTAAAAATCTTGTCACTGAAGTATGAGGAACAAACAAAATAATATTTAAATTAAAATGTTCAAATTATTGTGACTTTAATTTGAGATAATATTGCCCAGTGCTACTGTACTGTACCTCTCAGTGTGGTTATAGAAAATATAGAAATTCTTGGAACAATTGCATTGGTGGATTAATGAACTTTCTGCTGTGTAATATTTAATATCAAAAAGTTTTGAGGCTAGATATGTTACAGGCCAGTAGATGGATCACCAAACTGTATAAATCAGTGTGCCAGAAGACATTATTATGTGTACTGTACTTTGGGAGCTATGCAGCTGGTGCTACTCTGATCATGTGCATTACCACGTCTGTTATTTCATCATGGACAGCAAGTTAGAACAAAGAGCGAACGTGAAATTCCGTGTGAAACTAGACACAGAGACATTTGACATGATTCAGCAGGTTCACGGCGATGCTACAATTAGTCATTCGATGTTATTTGTGCGGCACACGCGCTTCAAGAGTGCAAGATCATTACATAAGAAGAGGACAAGAGGTGAGGAAGACCTCAATGTTTAAAAAACAACTCGACAACATGTGCAAGATGATTGTAGGAGAACAATCCACAATGTTGCACAGTATGGGCATTCCTCACGTGTGATTTGAACATGCAGCGTGTTGCTGCCAAGTTTGTCCCCACACTGTTGACCAAAGAGTAGAAGAAACATTGTGTCGAAGTCTGCCAAGAAATCCATCCGTCAACGCCGTTGAGGTACTTGTCCCGCTTGAAGGATTATTACCGGTTATAAAAATAGGGTATATGGGTATATATTTCTTGGCAGTCTTTGACACAATGTTTCTTCTACTCTTTGGTCAACATTGTGTTTCTTTAAAGTTGACTTTACTGAGATGATGCAACAGTGGAAGATCCCATCACCTCCATGACCAAAAAAGGCGAGACAGTTCAACCAAGTGCATGCTCATTGTCTTGATGGGACTTCTCACCTGAACCGAGATTGCTAATCAGTTTGGCTATAAGTAACCATAGTTTAAGTTTGGTTTGTCTTTCTTCTGTTCTGTTCGGATTACTGTTCTGTTTTGTTTTCCGATCTCCTGCTGTTTTCGGTTCTGCATTGCTTCATGTTTTGTTTGCCTTTCTTAATATTATATAAAAAAAAAACTTAAAGACTTAACCACTGCGCCTATGCCTCGCCTGCAACAACCCTACAAACTAGACATAGCGAGATGAAGCTTCATGAATCTCTGAAGCCTTCCAGCCAATTGGTTCACAAAAGGGTTCATTTCTCCAGGCTTCATTTGCACAAAACCCCACCTACTGGTCATTTTACCAGTACTGTATTTGATCCTCTCAAAGTTGTCTTCCCCTAGGTTGGGTGTGGGTATAATACATGATTTTCATTAAACTATGATTTTTTTTTATTGTGAGCACAAGATAATACCCCATTTAAACCATCAAACCATTAAACCGTTTTTGTTTCCTCCTATTAATGTGCTCGTATTTTTTTGAAAATAGATGTCCGTGCCTGTTACATTTTGATCAATGTTCCATGGTAGCACACATACCAAAGTGACCCTCTTCCATTACATTAATATTTCAGAATTTCGCTCATACAGTATGAGAGAGAAGGACATTGATGTTTTCCAACTGGGGCAATGTTACTAATTCATTCGTTCATTTTCTATACCGCTTAATCCTGTGTTCAGGGTCGCGGGGGACCTGGAGCCTATCCCAGGAGACTTCGGGCACTAGGCGGGGTACACCCTGGACAGGGTGCCAATCCATCGCAGTGCACACACACATACACACACACCCAATCACACACTATGGGCAATTTAGGAACGCCAATTAGCCTAACCTGCATATATTTGGAGGAAACTGTGGGAGGAAACCGGAGTACCTGGAGGAAACCCACCAAGCACGGGGAGAACATGCAAACTCCATGCACACAGAGACGGGAATCGAGCCTGGCCGGGGAATCGAACCCAGACCCTGGAGGTGCAAGGCGACAGTGCTAACCACTACACCACCGCGCCGCCACTAAGAAGATTAAATAATAATAATAATAATAATAATAATTTTAAGACATTATAGGTGCTTAATTGATGTGAGTCTGGCAGGATATGATTAACTCTTTTCACACTGAGGCAGTGCTACTGGAAAGAGTAAAGAAGAGAAGGGCAGTGCATGTGCTTGTTTTTTTGCGCAGCGAGAGAGGGAACACAAAAAATAACACAGCAAATAATCCTTCAAATAATTGATCTATAATACTAAAGAAAATATGCATCCGAAATAACATTCAGAACACCAAAAAAACAAGAGCATGAGTTTTATATACAATACATGTCAATACATGGCAGCAAGATTCAAACCACTTCCTGAACCACCAATCGCAGCGAGGCTTCAAATGTCATTCATGACGTCAGTCACCATAAACAATACAAGCCTCGAAACATGCTTCACTAAATAGTTTCTGGATTTCTCGACACACTCGTCGAAGCATCAGTGCAGTACGTCCCATCATTACTACAAACGTGACACTTAGTGACTGAGCAACTTTTAATATTTAAGCAAAACATTAAATTTTGTGTTGTACTTTCATTGGCAAGTTTTATCAGATCTACACTACCGTTCAAAAGTTTGGGGTAATTTTCTAACTCCATGATGGTTCCTGATTTTTATTTCTTTCTACATTGTAAAGGAATGCTGAAGGCATCCAAAAATGCATTAATCTCCTTTGAACAGTTGATATTGAGATGTTTCTGCTACTTCTGCTCTGTAAAGACTTCATAACGCCTCTAATCTGAGGTGCTGTTAATTGGTCATTTTTCAGGCTGATAACTCTAAATGAACTTCTCGTCTGCGGCAGAGGTAGGTTTTGGTCTCGCCCTCCTGGGACGGCCTTCATGAGAGCCAGTTTCATTATGGTGCTTGACGTATTTTGCAAATGCACTTGACAATACTGCTCTTGCAAGAACTATTACAGAAAGGCCGACCTCTGTGTCTTAAAATAACAACAAAACTGTTGTTTTTGTTGTTGTTACATAATTCCATATGTGTTATTCTATAGTTTTGAAATCCCCAGTATTGTTGTAGAATGTAGAAAATAAATCACTAAACAAAAACTAAGAAATTTGCAAGTGACCCCAAACTTTTGAACAGTAATTTATGTCAAATTCAATCTAATATTTCAGGTTTCAGATAAGTATAAAGCTCAATGCAGGTTGTGACAGTTTCTCAAAGGGAAAGTACAGCCAAAAATAATACAAATTGTTGTCCACAGCTGTTTCAAAATGATGACTCAGCATGCTCTGTAGCGAGATTTCCCAATTTGAATGCTGGGAAAAATTCATCCTGATTTCTTATTTTGGAGGTGGACAGAAACTGTTTGAAAACTTCAGCAGTTATAGTGGATATTTGAGTGAGAGGGTTCTTAAATAGACATTCATACTACTGATAGTACTACACATAAAAGTCAGTCATTTTAACTTCCTGAGATCTGGATGTTGTAATTTTTCCTCACTGTTTGTCTTTGTTAGAACCTGATAACTATGAACGTAATCAATGTCTTCAAACAGGAAGAAGTTCGGCAAAAGAATTATACCTAAGAGTCCTTGTAAGAGAATCACACAGGGTTATACAGACAATGTAGTTGGTGAAAATTGGTAATTTCCTCTTATGATGACATTTGAGTCTCAAGAGGTAAAAAAGTTTATTATTTGCAGTGGAGCGAATGAGTTACTCGAGCGACAGAACTGACTCAGCAGGTTACTCTTCCACAGTGACATCTAAAAATACTGTATGAGTTCAAGACAAAATATACAGAAGAAAAACTGCCAGTGAGAAAAATGACAGTAGGCGAGGTCGAGCACGTATGTAGCATTCTGTAATGAAAACAGACAAATTTCTATTTTCTTTAGCATCTTTGGCAAAAGGCTTAATCCATTTTTCTACTCATTTATAGTTTGCAGGTTTTGAAGTAAGACCTGTGCTCTCTTAAGTATCTTTTTTTTCAGTTGTGAGTAGATTACTTTGGTGTTTATATACAGAAATACTGTAGATGTGCATGCAACCAGCTTGCAAAAAGCCCTGATTAGCATAGAAACCTGAGCTACATTGACGTCCCTACTACTGGCATGTTGGTTTTATAGTCTGACCTTGAGCTACTGGGCTACACATACTCTACTGCACTGTATATCTATACATTTGCATACCCAAGGAGTTTCTACAGTAGGACAATTAACTGAAATAAGCTGCCATAATTTGTATTTCTCTAATATAAAATGTAGAATATTGCTTGGTGAACATGCATCAAGGGTGCTCAAGACAAACCAGGACTTTTGATTGTGCAGAATAAGAGAACAAATTTAAGAGAGTAAAAATTCCCTTTATTTCTCTGTATATTTCAGTGCTGCACTATTGCACTTCATACAACCTATTTACTAGGGTTTGTATTCCATCAAGGTATAAAGTTATATCAGATTCCTATAATGTGCAAGTGGAGCAGTGAGCAGGATGGGGTCATTTATTGTCCTGCAAAAAAGAACGCCTTTGGAAATCAAATCAGGCCATTTTACCCGTTAAAGGAATTGGGAATTAAAGGAGTTAAAAAGGAATTAAAGGAGTTCCTAGGAGGCCAGTGTTTCAGCAGTAATGATAACGGGAGGCAAAAAGCTTGATCATAACTCTGGCATACTGAGAGAACTTTCTACCCTGATTCACCCTGGTGCATTATTGTAGCAGGGGATTGTATAGAGAATAAAAGGTATTTTTCCCCTTTGTAACTGTGTTGTTATTCTGCACAATCAAAAATCCCAGTTTTACTTGAACACGCTTCGTATTTAAATGACTTAAGCAAAAGCACACCAGGAACAAGCAGGCGAATGGCTAATTTAAAGGCGAAAATTGAATTAATTAATGCTTTTTCAGAGAATCACCACTGGCACTATGTATAAGGGACTATATACAAAATATTACTGCCAAGTCTATGCAGCTCGCCCCTGGGATGCTGGAAAATGAAGGACACAGTTGACGTCTTATCCACATTCAGAGAAATTCTTATGCACTTTTTGTCAAGCCTAGAATAAGAACATTGTATCCTTACCTGATTTGTATTTTTGGGATGGTTTTTTGGGCTAGTGCACTCATGTTACAGCTTAAAAGAACAACTGTAAAACTAAAGCAGGACCACTGAATGCTGTTTCATGTGATATCCAAATACACAAAAGCGACTTTGTCATTTGGCTCATTGCATGAAACATAATGCAACAACTACAAGTTATTTACCGTTAACTTGGTTGAAGTTATTTACTGTTAACTTTTCAAGAAAAGAACGTGACCATATCTGGATAAATCCTTCATGCAGAAAGCAGGAACTACTTCATTATTGACCCTAGTAGCCTGCAGGCTGGTAGTCAGTGGTTCACTACATTATCTTGGGTTCAATATCCAATATGTGTTCCTCAGCATGTTCTCAAACGATGACTCAGCAAAATCATGTAGTGTTTTAACTTTTTAACAGATGTTCCTGTGGGAAAATTATCAATAATATTGATACTGAATACAAATCAAGTAAATTGTTAATGTAAATGAAGTGTTCAGGAATATGCTAATGTTCATCTCCAATATTCATGCGAAGGTATTTACATCATCTAAATCCTTACCTGCATGTGTATGTGTGTGTGCAGTAATGACGGTGTGTTCGAAGTGGCTCTACATGTTCATGTTCAGGTATACAGTAATGGCAGAGTGACATGGACCCCACCTGCTCTTTTCCGCAGTTCTTGTGGTGTAAAGGTAAGACAAAAATGAATAGTGACACAACTACTCTTGAAAAAATTGAACCATGAGTATTTAGTTAGATAGCAGAATCTTATTAGGATCTACTGTATATGCTAAATATTTAATGAGAAAAGGTAAACACAGTGAAAACACAAAAAAATAGCATAAACGTACAAATAAAAGGCACATAAACAATTGGTCAATAAATTTGAGCCAACACTGCCTGGCCAAAAAAGATTGCATATTCTAATATTTCATTGTCACCTTTAGCTTTAATTCCAGCACACAATGGCACACAGTTCATGTGTGAAAATGATTCCTCATGCTCCCAGAACGACTCTTTTACAAGAATCAATTGACTTTATTGACCAACTGAAGAAACCCTAGATCATGACACTACTTCCAGAGGTTTGCACAGTGGACATTATGTGTGATGGGTGCATCACTTCACGTGCTTTTATTCTTACATTGATTCTCTGGAAAAGGGACAATCTGAACACATCAGACCATATAACTTTTTTCTCCTTCTTTTTCTTTGATGCAGCCCAATGATTTGTCCTCTCAGAAATGGCGAGTGTATAAAAGAGATATCCGGGAAAAGGGATCGATAAAGAAAATCGCTTTAGATAAAGGAAATGGCTTTGCAATGAACATCGTAGCATTAAGTAAAGTAATCCAGCAGTGCTTATTGTGGGCATGACCTCTGTTGGTAAAGAGAGAAGAAATGTCCTGTGCCTTTGTTACATCTATATAATGTATGTACATTCATATTAGTTATAAAATGTATGAACTAACGCGCAGATTATGACTCCATTCTATGAATGTGCAAATACTTATGGAGAGGTGGTAAGAAGAGCTAAAGACCATACTCGGTATAAGAACTCATGTGCTGTTACATGTAACTTTAACTGTTTAAAGTGGAACATAAGGTTTTTTTTTTATAATTTAAAGCAGCATTGGCAAGCTTCTATGTAATGAAATTAACAGGATGTGCTTATATTAAAGAATAATCAGGGTGGTAACAATTTTATAACAACTGCATGTGTTTATCCCAGGCTTGTATATATAGTATTTTTCTTGTCTCCTCCCTTTTTATCATATTAATCTGAGCTATTTCTCCTTTTTTTTTCTTTTGTTCTCTCTCAGACACTTATTATTGCTTTTCTTACTTTTTTTTATCTCCTTTTACCTTTCTTCCCTCACACACATATTATTTCTAAAAATCCACCTACCTTTATTTATATATTTGTTTGTGCATTGCTGTTTGGTTGTGTATGCATGAAGAAAACAAGAATAAAAGAAAAGAAACTGTTAAGATTAATGCACATAATAGGACAATCATTATGTTAATATTGACATAATATACATTCATGTGTAATAGTGACAAACTCACTCTCTTCTTTTTATCATTTTACAATTTTTGTATCCTTCTTCTCCCCAAATCCTTTATTTTGTTTTATAGGTGACGTACTTTCCGTTCGATTGGCAGAACTGCACAATGGTGTTTAATTCATTCACTTATGACTCTTCTGAAATGGATCTTCAGTATGCCCTTGATGAGAAAGGCAAAGAGATACGAGAGATCATCTATGACACCGGTTTCAGCGGTATGAACCATTGAACCACTATACACACAAGCAGTTCAAATCAAAATCTGCATTTTTCTTTGAGAAAATCAACAAAATATACACATTGCCTTTTCTCTAGAGAGTGGTGAATGGCATATCATTCACAAGCCTTCCAGGAAGAATGTAAAGAAAGAGGACCTGTATGAAGACATCACCTTCTACTTGATCATCGAGCGCAAACCCATGTACTACGTGTTCAACATAATCCTGCCCTGCATCCTAATTACAATTATTGCCATCTTCAACTTCTATCTGCCACCTGATGCTGGTGAGACCCAACAACTCAAATCTGCCACGTTCTCGAAGCTTGCAGTAATAGCTTAATATTTCTTTGAGAGTTAATGTATTAAAGGGGCCATCCAGTCCCAATTCTTCATAGGTTAATATGATTCTTTAGGGTCCTAATGAAAAGTTTGTAATATACTTTAATTAAAAATTATCAATGGTTGTGTAAAAAAAACATTACTTTTACCTGGTAAAAAGTGGCTCTGTTCTCAGCAACCTATTTCAGTACATGCTCCTTTAAATGCTAATGACCTCTGCTGAGCCCGCCCCCCAGCTCTAGGGGCGTGTCTTCACAACACACATGGGGTATAGCTTTGACAACAGTTAAAAATATTTTAAAAAACTGTTTAAAATAATTTTACATGATCTTAGGATTATTTTATATATGAAGGAGTTATTTCTACTCTCTTGCTCTCTTCCTCATAGATCTGATATTAGTGTGTTAAATCTTCCCTGCTGCTATCTTCCTGTCTCCTCTTGCATCTGTTCTTAAAGTATATATATAAAATTTTTATATTAAAAGTGGCAATGGTTGTGCAAATATGCATGAAAAGTGACTTATGAAAGTGTCATGTGCAATGGTCCAGATATATAAATATGTAGTGCAAGAAGCATGTGCACAAAACTTAACTTCCCAGACCGGGAATCGAACCCAGGCCTCCCACATGAGAGCGCCGAATCCTAACCACTAGACCACCGAGGACTAATGTCTAGCTCATGGAGATGCCGGGTATTCAACCTAGGACATCATACACGCGAAGCATTGTGTGTGTAACTGAGTCTCTCCTGGCGCCAGAAAAGCTTACCGAAGCACAGCGGACTCGCCTTGTCTACTACGCAACTTTAGAAAAACTTTATAAATATGTAGTGCAAAAAAGCATGTGCCTTGAGCGGGTCTTCCACGTGAGAGCGCCGAATCCTAACCACTAGACCGCACTACACCAAAACACTACACACCACACTCGTGTAGGCGCCATTTTGCTCCAGCATAGAAAAACAATGGCCGACAGCTTTCTTCTAACTCGGGGCGGGTCTTTGCTAAAACACCAGTGTCAATCAACTATAGTGGGAGCGGCCTCTGTCAGTGTGACGTCACCCCGACAGGCTTTTGAGATCAGCCTGATTTCAGAAGGGGCATCTTATTTTAATCAATTAAAAGAAAATCGCTGGGCGGCTCTTTATCATTGTAGAGTGGTTGTGTACACACTCTCCTAACACACATTTCAATCCAAGCAGCTTGAAAAAGTGCATGTAGCACCGTATGTCCCCTTTAAGAAAGGTTTTTAGATGTTAGATCAATAACATGGTTAGCATTGCAGACATGATGCTGGTAGTCTGATCATAGCTCCAGTATACAGAGAAAGCTATCTACCTTGATGGTATGTATCCAGTGATGTAAACTTTAAAGCACTTTTTGTAAGTCGCTCTGGATAAGAGCGTCTGCTAAATGCCTAAATGTAAATGTAAATGTATACAAGCACTAGTGAACTGATGGGATAAGTGCATTAGTTTAGCAGGGGAGTATATAGAGAAATAATGACAATTTTCATCCCTTTAACTGTAGTCTGTTATTCTGGATAATCAAAGATCCTGGTTTGAATTGAACACCCCTTGTACACAGTATGACCAAGTTTAACCATGTCTACTAATTTTAAGCATGAATAAATGTATGTACAGTATAAGAAGTCTTTGTTGAAATAACAACTACAACTACAAAAGCAGCTATAAGTCTGTCAACACTGCAAACTATTCAAATTATTTAGGAACAGATTACTCACTCGCAGGAGGCCCAGAGCCTGTCCCAGGACACCTAGGGTGCGATGCCGGGTACACCCTGGACGAGGGCCCAATCCATTGCAGGGCAGACACACACACACTACGCTCATTCACATAATATAGATTGGCCCCTTGTTCAGGGTGTACAGTACCCAGCCTACACCGGAAATCAACTGGGAGGTGCTAATGGAACAGTGCTAGTGGAGCAGATTATAGCTAGTCCAAAATATGGAGTCAATACTACCCTTGGTTGGTCCTAAAATAATAATTTTTTTTTTTTTTAATCATGACCCATAGTACAGTATAGCCTGTGGTTGGAAATCATTGACCAGGTTAATCTTAATTCATGCTGCCCCTAACCCAGGACTGTGAATGAGACTAAGAATGTTTAAGAGTAATGGAATATACAAACCTGGTAACTTGATAAAATGTAATGCACAAAACATATTTTGTGTTTATGCATATTTGTTTAGTTTGATATTTTGAGCATTTTTTTCTCTTGTTTGTGAGAATGTTCATTCCAGTAAACCGGTTTACATCACTGACCCAGTGGCAGTAGTGGTTTACCAGAGCTGTCCCCTGTGTGGCCTCTAACAGCAGTGCTACAGCTTATTACATGACCACTAGGTTCATTTTTTTATCTTGGTAAAATCCACTCCATAAATCACTGCTACATGCAGTTGCTCAGACCAGGAGACCTGACTTCAATGACCTCTGTGAAGAAGCCTGGGGGAATAAACTGTACATCAGATAGTGTGTGGCTTTCTATAATATTATGAGGGTCATGCATGTTCAGTAACAGCTTTAGGAATGAAATGGCTATTGAGATTGGATGGGTGTACATGGAATAAGGTAGGGATATACTTACTTATGCATACATATACTGTAAATATAATTATGTATGTGAGTGCTGAATAACTTATGTATGTCTGTCTCCTCCTCTTATCCTTCTTTCATTTCTCCCTGTTCAGGAGAGAAGATGGGTTTGTCCATCAATGTGCTGCTGACCCTTACTGTCTTTCTGCTCCTGCTGGCTGATAAAGTCCCCGAGACATCTCTGGGTGTCCCCATCATCGTCAACTACCTGATGTTCACAATGATCCTGGTGACGTGTTCGGTTATTCTCAGTGTGGTAGTCTTGAACCTGCACCACCGCTCACCAAGCACCCATCATATGCCCCTGTTGGTGCGCAAGGTTAGTTAACTATGCAGCATTCTCACTGGAACTATTGAGTCTACTGAGTTAGTCAGTACAAAGAGTCAGATAAGTTGATAAGGAGTCATGATCTCTTCAATAGATGACTTGATAAAGTTAAGTCTGTGATATAATTTGATATTCCTGGAAGTACTGGTGTTCCAACGTTGAATAGTAAACTGGCTCTAATTTTAGATGCTATTTCTTCTTGAAAAGCGGCTTACAGTACAGTGGATATTGGTTTAAAATCCTTCAAAGTGTCATTTGTGCACAGATTAAAAATGAACGACTTGGTTGGTAAGCTTATGAACTTATTACTTTCAGCTGCTGAGCTTATTTGACCTCTGTAATGCAGTTGTATATTTGCAGATGAAGACCAGATTTTCCATAGTGGCATAAAAGATTATTGCAAAGTGGTAGGAAAACTTGATGTGAAAATGAGTAAATGAGATGCTGTCCTCACAGCATGCTTTGACCCCATTTGCAGGGTTCATGACATTTCTGTAAAACTGCAGATTTAGAAAAATTCCCCAATGAGCGCACACACACACACACACACACACACACACACACACACACACACACACACACACACACACACACACACACACACACAGACTATTACAGAGAAAAAAGCATTAAATTGTGGGCTTAGAAGTGAACCAAAACGAAAAAATATGTTAAAACACTATAAAAATTGAGAGAGAAAAAATTATAGAACTACTCACAGCTTGATGCCCTTCTGTTATTGAAAGCTCATTATACTGTAGAAAAGGTGAGAGATGGTTCTGCCTCCTCTTACAAATTGAAAAGAAACTGGGACAAGAGGTTTTCTAGAGCAATAAAAACAGGGTAATGAACAGTGACAAGGGAAGAGCAGTGGATGTAGAAGTAAGAATGTGATACAGCAACACTAATAACATCTTTGAGCCGAGTGACTTTTCATTTCACTGTTTAAATGGGGGGGGGGGGGGGTCAAATAATGCACATACATGTCTTAAATAATGCTGGCCTAACCTACAGTACTTGTCTTAAGCCTTGATCTGTTTACTCCAAAGCTTTTGTTTGTGGTTCTGAAAAGATAGATGTAAAAGTACCTTCCAAAGTCATGACAACAAGCAAACACTTGTATAAATGTTGTATAAATATTGTATAAATAATGGATAGATGGAAATCACTAAACCTATTCAATGTTTATTACTAATGCCTGTATTTAAAAAACAAAAAAAAACAAAAAGAAGGACAGGAAGAAGAAAAAAATAATGAAACATGTAGGTTGTGTACATTCATTTTCCATTACAAAGGATTGTTTTTGCTAGTTTTTGGATTGGCACAGGTTTTATGTCGGGTGCCCTTCCTTGACACAATCCTCACATTTGAGCAGGTCATTGGAACCAGAAATGCATGCAGTGGCTGGGGTTTGGGAATTGGGTGGGAATTGAACCAGGGTCTTCATTTCAAAGAATTGTATTTATTTATTTATTTATTTATTTGTCATATACCGTAGTTACCTTATTTTGTCACCCGGAGGAAACCTGCCATGCATGAGGGAGAATATTCAAACTCCACATACACAAACTTAAGGTGGGAATTGAACCCTTGAACCTGGAGGTGCAAGGCCACAGAGCTAACCACTATGCACTCACTCACTCATCATCTACACCGCTTAATTCTGTATTCAGGGTCGATCCATTGCAGGGCACACACACATACAGTACACACACTCATTCACACGCTATGGCCAATTTGCGAACGCCAATTAACCTAATCTACATGTCTTTGGACTGTGAGAGGAAACCCACCAAGCATGGGGAGAACATACAAACTCTATGCACACAGAGATGGGAATCAAACCTGGCTGGGAATTGAACCCAGACCCTGGAGGTGCAGATCATCGTGTCATATTTAATTTAATTTATATATTTAATTATTTTTTATTGTTTCTGCTGTATAAATATGACAATTTGAATTATTATAACATAATAACATAACATTCTGTCTGTTGCACACTTTATGAAGTCGTGTCTGGCAGGATTGCAATAACTGTCTGTAGCTTAAATAGTTGGCAGCTGTACACCACCCTGCTCCTTTTTTTATTGCCATTCAAGGTTATTCAAGGAAAATGTCCAAACACAGGGTCTTAAATTACAGTCTTAATTTGTTTTCACCTCAGGTTTATATTTATAGCACTAAGCTATTTCCCGAACAATGCACAACAACCTTCAACATTAACAGTAATTAAAACAAACTGTTCTCATGAATAAAACAGTGGACTTTTAGAAAGCTGAACAAGAACAAATCAAAAATCTTTAAAAGGTCCCGTCTTTCAATTGTCTTTCACTGACACTGTTTGTTGTTATATTTCATCACATACTCAACTTTCTTTGCACATGACCCCACTTTTCTTGAGTACAATTATACACTCTAGTAAACTTCAAACCAGATGTTGCTTAATTGCAAACGAGCTTCGCATATACCATACCCTGTAAACACTTCAGTGACTTCAACAATCTGCCATTATTAAACGTCTAGTAATTTTGGAAAGTTTATGAACACTATTAAAAGTGATCCATGAAATGGTGTCAAATTTAGGCTAAATGTGAAATACATTGACAGATATCTTAATATTATAACTACTCCCATTTTCTATAGATTTTCATCCACATGCTGCCACCATATCTGGGTCTCCTAAGGCCAAAAGTGGAGACACCGCTTTCTCTAGAGCGCCCACACAAAAAGGAGAACCACAAATGCATCAGCCGGGCAGCAGACGAATACTTCATCCGCAAACCCAATACATGTCTGCTCTTTCCCAAACCTAACAGGTATCTCCAGCATGCATTCACCATAAACACTACCAACTTAGGGGCTGATATATGTAAAACACACATGCAGTTGTACACTTCCTTTCAATTGGTATATAGGATGTGCCTTGACATCACTACCACCATGTCTTACTCAAATTGTACAGTAGTTGGTCAGTCATTTGTGCCTGCTGTGCCTCAGTATCTACAGTGAAATAGACAGGGGATATGATATAGGGCAAGTGAAGTGAACCTATTACTGTAGCTTAAACATATCAGAGTTAAGGAATGAAAATAATAAATTATTGCTATTGATGCTTGTTTGCATTAAACATCTGTGAAGCTGTATGAAAGGAGTTTTTCCGCATGCAATACTGTATGCACTCTGTATACTATAACGGCAATCCTTAAAAGTTTTCAGGTTCCTTATTGCTTAGAGATAACATTTTACAAATAATATAATGCATAGGTCTTACAGGCCAGGACCCAAGTGAGCGAAATTGCTGTGCACTATGGGTGGGAGTGATGGCATTCTCTTTTTCAGTTGGTTGGGTTTACATGTCTCAGAGGAGGTATGTGTTAGCTTTCACCGTCCATGTTGCTTCCTGTAGCTGTTGTATGATATAGGGTTACTGATTGGTAAGCCCGAATTGGCAAAAACAAAATGGAGCAGAAAATAGAAAGGGAAAGGGACTTTTCTGGAGTATCCAATAAATACATTTCTTTATAAAGTTCAATGAAAATGACAAAATGATATCACTTTCAACATCATGCTCATACAGTACCAAACGAAGATTACATTCCTATTACTGTATGTTTACACTATGTGTAAGCCTAACACAAACAATTATGTACAATGCTGGAAGATTTTATTATTTAAATGAATATAAAAGTTTTTAATGTGTACAGTAAATGCCGACAACTATATCATTAACACCACAAAACATTAACGCATTAACATTGATTATCAATTATGTACCAGTAAACCAGTGACAAGATCATCGGCACCCAAGGCTAATCCATAATCAAAGGCCAGCCTATCCAGTCCAATCCCAGAGAAAAGCCAATGCAGCACAAATCACTGAAAAACGTCAATGCTGGCCACCGTATAGAGGCGCCTCAGAGGGTTAAGGCACTAAGTTACTGATCGGAAGGTCAGTTGTTGAGCCCCAGCTACTCCAGGTTGCCATTGTTGGGCCTTTGAGCAAGGCCCTTAACCTTATCTGCTCCAGGAGCACTGTATAATGACTGACCCTGCACTCTGACCCCAGTCACTCTGGGATATGTGAAGAAAGAATTTCACTCTGCAGTAATATAAGGATTAACTTAACATATAAAGGCACCGGCAAAACTCCTCTGATCCCAATATGATTGCGCAGTTATGGAATGGGCCAGACAAGCAAGATATAAATATGTAATCATTTATTGCTAATAAGGATCGCGATGGTGAGAAAAAAACTCCCTGAGATAAAGAAGAACTCATCCACATCCAATTTAATTAGTTCGAATAAGAGAGCAAAATCATACATATTAATAACACTATTGCAACACACCTTGTTAGCTGTTATCACATTGCTCTTGTCTTTCTATAGCCACAGTGCAGTATTGTTTCTTCTTTTAATTGTATAGCTTTTTTATAATATAAACTTTATTTAAAAGTGTCAGCACTTTGTAACACTTTGCAACTTTTCCTCCACGACAAAGCGTTCAGAAGAGTTTGTCAATTTCTTGTTAACATGCCAAACATTATTTTTATATTATGCACTTTGAGAAAAAAAAGAAAACCTGATAAGAAAACAACTTATTGCTTTCATAATGCAAGGGGTAAGAGGAACTACATTCAATCTAATTATAAAATAATAAAAAGTAAAGGCATTATAGTTTAATTTATTAAAAATATACCGGTTGGTCAGTAGCCCATGCTATTAGAGAAAGAAACACTTTGGCTGTTATAGGAAAATAATTAACTTTGTTCATTATGCAATGCATGTCTATGTTGATTTTTGCTTCTTCCATTATTACAATCAAAACTTTTTAGTTACCTCTACATTATCGATTAAATAGGTGGATCAGAACAAAAATGTCTGCTAAGCTCTTTTTCGAATCAATATTAATGTTTTAAGATGATTTGTCCTTTAATTAGATGTCTGCACTCAGGATGCTCTATTTGTATGGAAATCATCGTGTAGATAAATATAGAAAACTGATGCCATCTGAACAAATAAGGCACTTAATCAAATGAATGGGCTTCCCCCTATAATAGGAGCACTGCTCGGATCTTTGGGGCATGTGTACCAACTGCAGCATGTGCATAACACTCAACCAGTACACAAGAAAGGGTCGAGAAACATGTATAGAGGAAAATGAAGAGCTACTCTGCCTCCCAGTGACAGCATGGTGCAATTGCTGCATTTTGAAAGCTATTGGATAGTTTGATAAGGTGCTGCTATAAAAGGTCAGAAGTTGGATTGATGGAGGGGGATGAAGAAAGTGAGAGGGGGGGGTCATAATTAAACAGATGTTGAAGGACACTCCGATGGAATGGAGACACATCACAGCTGTTGTGAGAGCCAGATAATTAGCATATAGGGAATTTAACAGGTGGTCAAATAGCCTCCAAACATCAAAGAACAGAGATGAGAAAGAGATGAAGGCATGTGAAAGGAAAGAGAGATTTGCCGTACTCTGTAACAGGGGTCACCTTGGAAATGGTGTTTGAAGAAGCTGCCATTCTATAATTTAGGATTAAGTCTGTAATCTGATCACATACAAGCACAAATATAGGCACACAATATCCTAGTGTTGTTATCAAGCGATATCTGTCAATTTCAACGTAACCTCTCCTGCCTGCACTATAAATTGCATTTGTAAAGCAACAAGGCTGCCACTCACAAGCACCATTCATTGCAGAGCAAAAAGTCGATCGAGTAAAATCAGATCCTTCTATTGACTATAGTTATTGATAATGATATATATATATATACAGTGGTGTGAAAAACTATTTGCCCCCTCCTGATTTCGTATTCTTTTGCATGTTTGTCACAAAAATGTTTCTGATCATCAAACACATTTAACTATTAGTCAAAGATAACACAAGTAAACATAAAATGCAGTTTTTAAATGAGGGGTTTTATTATTTAGGGAGAAAAAAAATCCAAACCTACATGGCCCTGTGTGAAAAAGTAATTGCCCCCTGAACCTAATAACTGGTTGGGCCACCCTTAGCAGCAATAACTGCAATCAAGCATTTGCGATAACTTGCAACGAGTCTTTTACAGCGCTCTGGAGGAATTTTGACCCACTCATCTTTGCAGAATTGTTGTAATTCAGCTTTATTTGAGGGTTTTCTAGCATGAACCGCCTTTTTAAGGTCATGCCACAACATCTCAATAGGATTCAGGTCAGGACTTTGACTAGGCCACTCCAAAGTCTTCATTTTGTTTTTCTTCAGCCATTCAGAGGTGGATTTGCTGGTGTGTTTTGGGTCATTGTCCTGCTGCAGCACCCAAGATCGCTTCAGCTTGAGTTGACGAACAGATGGCCGGACATTCTCCTTCAGAATTTTTTGGTAGACAGTAGAATTCATGGTTCCATCTATCACAGAAAGCCTTCCAGGTCCTGAAGCAGCAAAACAACCCCAGACCATCACACTACCACCACCATATTTTACTGTTGGTATGATGTTCTTTTTCTGAAATGCTGCGTTACTTTTACGCCAGATGTAACGGGACACGCACCTTCCAAAAAGTTCAACTTTTGTCTCGTCGGTCCACAAGGTATTTTCCCAAAAGTCTTGGCAATCATTGAGACGTTTTTTAGTAAAATTGAGACGAGCCTTAATGTTCTTTTTGCTTAAAAGTGGTTTGCGCCTTGGAAATCTGCCATGCAGGCCGTTTTTGCCCAGTCTCTTTCTTATGGTGGAGTCGTGAACACTGACCTTAATTGAGGCAAGTGAGGCCTGCAGTTCTTTAGATGTTGTCCTGGGGTCTTTTGTGGCCTCTCGGATGAGTTGATTCTGCACTCTTGGGGTAATTCTGGTCGGCCGGCCACTCCTGGGAAGGTTCACCACTGTTCCATGTTTTTGCCATTTGTGGATAATGGCTCTCACTGTGGTTCGCTGGAGTCCCAAAGCTTTAGAAATGGCTTTATAACCTTTACCAGACTGATAGATCTCAATTACTTTTGTTCTCATTTGTTCCTGAATTTTTTTGGATCTTGGCATGATGTCTAGCTTTTGAGGTGCTTTTGGTCTACTTCTCTGTGTCAGGTAGCTCCTATTTAAGTGATTTCTTGATTGAAACAGGTGTGGCAGTAATCAGGCCTGGGGGTGACTACAGAAATTGAACTCAGGTGTGATAAACCACAGTTAAGTTATTTTTTAACAAGGGGGGCAATCACTTTTTCACACAGGGCCATGTAGATTTGGAGTTTTTTTTCTCCCTTAATAACGTAAACCTTCATTTAAAAACTGCATTTTGTGTTCAATTATGTTATCTTTGACTAATAGTCAATAGTCAAACATTTAAGTCTGACAAACATGCAAAAGAATAAGAAATCAGGAAGGGGGCAAATAGTTTTTCACACCACTGTATATATTAGGGCTGGGCGATTTGGCCTAAAATCAAAATCTCGATTAATTGAACATTTTAACTCGATTACGATTAATGAACGATTATTTTATTTATTTATTTATTTTTCTTTGCTCTCATAGTTCACTGACAAGTTTTGTACAGTAAATATGCTCACAAGTGAGAGATTTTTGAATGAAGGGTGCATTACTTGATTGATTAATTGAAGGCAGCACACACTGTCTACTATCTATGATTATTTATTGAACATCAATGTTGAACAACTGAAATTAAACTGAAGCCACAAAAATTAAAGGGTTCATTAAATTACATTTTAAAGTATAGTTTATTAACAAAAACAGATGACAGATTTGGCCTTAAAAATTAAGATACTACAGTATAAGCACATTCTCAGAATCTTTACAAGGCAAAGATTTTTATAAAAAAAGAAAATACTTGTTTGTGATGATAAAAAGTATCTTGTGATGATATATTACAATGTTTTGAGATTTTCAAACAATAATGAGAAACAACATTTAGACCACACACACTATTGCTGTCTTTTTATCCCACAGTTCAGAGTTAAATGAAGGCTATTTCACACGGCCCCAATAAACTGACATAATGGCTTAAGCATGCAATGACAACAAAAATGGAATGAATTATGCAGCTATCAATCTGGGCCAGGACAATTTCACTTTCACTATATAGTTGGGTACCTGCTAGGTGTTGTATAGTTCATATTTGCTTGGCCAGAATGGTTTAAGCCACCAAAATAACGTTTTATTGATAAACTGCGCAGCTTTCGCCAACGTGAACACTCCCGTTAGTAACGAGGCGAATAAGGAGCTAAACTTCAGCCGCAGAATGAGACGCTGCGCAATAAGGAGCCAAACGAACCGGAAGTTGCGAATAAGGAGCTACCTTCAGCCGCGTGTGCTTAGGGGCATCATATCTTTCGCTAGAAAGTTAGAAACGGCCCTGGTTATATCCTTGCTCCTTTTGGAACACCTTTCATAAGGTTTAATGGCCACGAAAGACGACACGATCGATATCTGCTTTGGTACAGCCTCACTGCTAGCCCTGCTAGTTGACGGAGTAGCATCGGCCCGCATTTTCATGCTCTCAGTGTGGTCGTGTGGGTGATGCGTTCATATAACGGAGTTCGTGCTACCTTTTTTGTCGACAATTTCAACATCTTTGGATAATAACTCGAGGTTAGATTCCCTTTTGTCGCTGCTTCCACTCATTTTATTTATTTATTTTTTGTAGTCCTGGTGTCAAGTTTGCTTAGCAAAGTGCGGTAGGAAATTAACTTTGACCTGCACGGCACGCGCAAGCTGCATGCTGATTGGCTGTTGTCATATTGTTCTGCTGTGTGAATGGCTCTTAGATTAATCCATATCGAGCAAAAAATGTCTGGAGCTTTTCATCGTTTTTAAAATCAAATAAATCGCGATTCGATATGATATCGGTTATCGTCCCAGCCCTAAATGTATTCATATAAAAAGAGGACTATGAACCTATGATCAGTGGTCCAGCCCTTATTCTTTTTAACCCAGGCAAGACATGTCTAAAGTTGTTTCTGGTTCAGTGGCTTGATACTAAAAATGCAGCAGCTGTAGCCCCTTTTTCAGAAGACCTCTGTGTATGGTGCCTTTTGATGCACTGATTCCAGCCTCATTCCAAACATTGCTTGACAATCTTCTTGTGCCTGCGTTCATCCCTCTTACTTGTGCACCTTTTCCAACCACATTTTTCCTTCAAGACAACTTTACATGTCTATGCTTTGATGCAGCACTCAACCATCCCTTTCAATTATGACTTTCTGTGGCTTACCCTCCTTAGGAGGGAGACGACAATCTTGTCATGTCTGCAGTCTTCCCTATGATTATGGTTATGTGTACTGAAGTAGACCAAGAGATACAAATATAATGAAATCACCAAAAATAACAAATTCCATGACATTCTAATTTATTGAGATGTACGGTATAGTCAATATGGGTGTTGTGTAGACAGGAACTTATGAGCAACTTGTGAATATGAGCATAACTTATCAATTAAGAATAAGTTCTTAATTCATTTCTGTTTTAATGTTTTAATGTAACTATTTAATGAGAATGACTGAACTGCAAAACAGTTTGTAGCTGTACTGTAGATGCGGTCATATTATTTCACTAGTTTTGACGCATGGCTTTGTCTTAAAGTTTCACTCACACGACAGAAGTCCGATCTCTTTGTCTCTTGTAGTTTATTTTGTCAGCATCAAAGAATCAACACTTCATACAGTCGTCTTGAGAAAATCCACTGTAATTACAGACACCAGTTGCTGTATCTTGCAAATCTCTGACTTTTACAACAACCTGTTTGCTGTATCTTACAAATTACAGTCTTAGCTTACGTATATAACAACACTCTTGCTGTATACTGTATATCTACTTACGGGAGCTTACGTAAGTAACCTAGTTGCTGTATCTTACATTCTTAGCTTACCGGGAGCTCACGAGCTTACGGTCAAAAGCTTGTGTTTCCGTAGCCTTCCGTATCTAAATGAACTCTCTATCATACGGCAGTCATACAAATGCATGTAATAGTGGAATGACATCACAGACCAACTTACGATTGTCAAAATGGATGCATAACTTAGAAATTTAAAGCTTATGGCTTATGTAACAAACTTAATGCTTAATGCTTTACTAATTAATAGAACAAGGTAGAATAAATGAAATAACAAATAAAATAAAATAAACACAACAACAAATTCATAACAAGTACGATATGGCTCTTACAGTAGCAGTTAGAGTCCTAAGGCTATACAAGGAAGTACAAAACAAGTATCTGGGGTTAAAAAAATTTCCTTGGAAGCCCAGAATAAATAAACTAGGCCATTGCATTACATAACTGCATTGTTTTAAAAACATTGTGACTGTTATTAGAATTGATGACAAAGGCTTTGGTACTATTGTTACTAATAGCAGTCTTGTGGCCTTGTGCTAATTGAATTTGATGAAGTAACACACAAATTAATTCAGTAATGGAATTTTGTCCCAGGTACCAACCAGATGGCCTGTGCACTGACATGCGGAAGTTTATCGATGGCCCCAGTCACTACCTGACTCTGCCCCCTGAGCTGAAATCAGCCGTGGATGCTATCTGCTACATCGCTGAGCAGCTACAAGCTGAGAAAGACTATGAAGCTGTAGGAGACACTTGCATTTACATGATTTTAGTGACAGCTATTTATTTATTACATAATCTAAATCAAGTCAAGTTTATTTAAGGTCTAATGTTACTCCTCTCATGTTATGTTTCACTAAATAAAATGGATACTTAAGGGTGCCACTAACTAATCATACACAGGCAACATGCTCATTAATAATAATAAGGAGAAAAATTTGTGGGCAAAGTACACAAATCCTGTACTTGAGTAAAAGTAGAGATACCCTAGGTAAAATATTACTGAAGAAAATGTACTGTAAAAGGCCTCCCTTTACAGTTGTACATCAGTAAAAGTACAAAAATACTTACCTTTAAATAGTACCAAGCTTATAGTTGCTCTAGCTCAGTAGCCTATATTACAAATTACGTATAATAGTCAGCATGTGGTTGTATTACTTATGCACAGTAACAAGGTAAATGTACTTAGTTTCCTTCCACCTCTAATAATAATAATAATAATAATAATAATAATAATAATAAAATCAAGATAATCATCATAAAACCTATTATTCACTGTTCTAAATTATGAAGGATCTACAGAATAGTTGTCTTTGCATATGTGTTAATGTTTTTTTTCCAAGTAAGATACATTTTAGTTTCTCTGTACACAAGCAATAAAAAGTATATAATATAAGTTGAGTGGTTAGAAGTATGAAAATAGCTTCTAAGTAAGGCTTTAAGTAATTAATTTTCCCAAAAGCTCAAGGCAGAAAACTGCAAATAAAAAGATCTACAGTATAAGAGCCACTACTGTATACTGTACATTCCTAAACCCCTAAAAAAAAGTGTAAAAAATAAAAGTCAAAAAATTATTCAGCACAGAAAAGCAGTTTAAATCTATGTAGAGTTAACCGAATTCTGAAAAATTCTGAAGCATTTTATTTCTTTTTCTTTTGAAAGATGTTTTTTTGGTATGTTTGGTGAAAATGTTATTCTTTTACTTTTTTCCACCTTCCATATCTTTATCATTTATCCATGAAAGTAATCCTTTCCCTTTTCTTTTCAGTTAAAGGAAGACTGGCAGTATGTGGCCATGGTGGTTGATCGACTCTTTCTCTGGATCTTTGTCATCTTCACCACTGTAGGAACATTGGTTATTTTTGCTAATGCTAGTTTCAATGCCACTCCCGTTGACCCCTTCATGAGTCCATGATCTTACCAGTCATCGCTTGGACCTTTTGAACTTTACAGCCATAGGCGGTGTGTTATTTACATACTGCTGGCTATTGACATTTATTCACTTGGCAGTTGCTTCTATAGCATGCAAAGTGATCTGCAAGGGAAAGTGTACACGTCTACAAATATGGATATTAAAGCAGTTCACAGTGACACAATAACATTAGTATGCAGCAAGAACAATAATAGAGCTTTTGTGTTACAGTACTGATAACGTGTATTGGATGATTACTGGATGATTCTCAGTCATGGGAATTAGTTTTTTGATAAATATATGAGATTGATGTGTAAATAAAAGTCAATAAGAGAGTACCTTTTATTAATCAGAATCTATATGTCAAAATACCCATAGTGAGCTAACCAATAATACAGAAGACTGTTGTTGTTTTTTTAACTTTAACAAAAAGATCAAGGTGAGTGGAGGAATGTGAAGTGGTAGGATCTCCATCTGTTGTTAGAATGTGATCTTTGTGACTGTGTGAGCGATGTGACCTTATGGTCTTCAGTAATACAGCTGGAAGGTACAGTCAAGAAAGGACAGGAAGCCATTCTTTACCTAATTAGCACTCATGCCACTAATAATGACTGGAATTAAATAAATCAAGTTAGAAAGATAATATTCCACAATAGCATTTCCTATTGGTAAATAAATACCTCCATTAAAGTTATCAGTAACATTTTCATAATTTGTCTTTCACAGTGGAAAGTTTAGCATATCTGTTTATGATATTTTTCTATACCTGTATGCTGCAATGACTTCTAATCCTACTATCCAGTGTCAACCACATGTTCCCTTTGAGCCTGGTTCTTATCAATGTGTCTTCCTCAGGTTATCTCATTGCTGCCATCACTTCCAGAAGTGGAAAAAGTACCTACATCCTCTACTTGAATAAAAGTATCTGCTTACGTAATGCAATGCCATGCAGAAATGTAGTGAGGTACAAAAGAGGGGGGGAAAATGTAGTGGAGTAAAAGTAAAAAGTATCCACTAATCAAACTACTATAATGCATAGTACAATACATGAAATAATGTATGTACTTAAGTACAATAAGAAAGTAACCTTCCACCTCTGGTCACCTACAGTATCTCTTGCTTGTTAAGAATCTAAATTGATACTACATCTGGAGTTCTGTAAAGCTGCAATGTTTATTGTTAAGCTCTTTACAAATATGTATTTAATTAAATATTGAAATGCATTGGCTACCTGACTACAACTTTTTTATTGCAATAATAATGGTATTTGAATGAGACAGAGATGAGAGAATGTTCTAGTAAACTTTATTATTATTATTATTATTATTATTATTATTATTATTTTAATCTATCACCAGTACAACAAAAATGCGAAAAATAATTCAGGTCACTCACACTTTCCAGAGGAATTTGTGAGTGCAATCAGACAGAAACATACAGAAGGTTTATATAATGTAAATCCTCTTTGAAAAAAGGGCACATTATAAAAACTTAGAAAAGAATTTAACATTTTCTCTTCATTACAATTGTGATAACACATTGTATGACTTTAAAAAATTGTCATATGATCACTTTACTAGTTTCTGAATGAAACAGCAAATTGGCAGAGAAATACTCCGTAAATGTGTTAGAACGATCAATTGCAGACTAGACACAATACATGCACATTTCTAGGTATGAGATACATGCTAAGGGAGGATATGCTCAAACTTGCAACAAGGAATGATAGAGTTCATTAGATTCTTTTGAAGTACAAAGTTGCTTTTAATTTTGATGTTTATGGCTTACAGCTAATGAAAACCCAAAATTCAGTATCTCAAAAAATTTGAATATTGAGAAAAAGTTCAATATTGGAGACTCATGATGTCACACTCTAATCAGCTAATTAACTCAAAACACCTGCAAGGGTTTCCTGAGCCTTTAAATAGTCTCTCGATCTGGTTCAGTGGGCCAGAAAAGGCCATTGCTAAATAAGCTGGCTGTTTACAGAGTGCTGTATCCAAGCACATTAATGGAAAGTTAAATGGAAGCAAAGAAATGTGGTAGAAAAAAGTGCACATTCAACAGGGATAATTGCAGCCTTAAATGGATTGTGAAACAAAGCCCTTCAAGAATTTGGGTGAGATTCAACAAGAGTTAGAGTCAATACTTTAAAAGCCACTACTCAGACGTGTCAAGGAGATGGAATTCAACTGTCGCATTCCTTTTATCAGCCACTCTTGAACCAGAGACACAATCAGAGGTGTGTTACTGTATCTGGAAAAAGGATTGGACTGTTGCTCAGTGGGCCAAAGTTATCTTTTCAGATTAAATATAATTTTTTATTTCGTTTGGAAATCAAGATCCCTGTGTCTGGAGGAAGAGAGAAGAGGCACAGAATCCAAGTTGCTTGAGGTCCAGTGTAAAGTTTGTACAGTCAGTGGAGGTTTGGTGAGCCATGTCATCTGCTGGTGTTGGTCCACTGTGTTTTATCAGGTCCAAGGTCAGCGCAGCTGTCTACGAGGAAGTTTTAGAGCACTTCATGTTTCCCTCTGTTGACCAGCTTTATGGAGATGCTGATTTCATTTTCCAGCAGTACTTTGCACCCGCCCACACTGCCATGAGTACTAATACTTGGTTTAAGGACCATGGTATCCCTGTGCTTGATGGACCAGCAAACACTCCCGACCTAAACCCCATCCGTGATAAGGAAGATGAGAGCGTGAGAACGCAGAAGAGCGGAAGGGCGCTTTTAGAGCAACCTGGGCTTCCATAACATGTCGGCAATGCCGCAGACTGATCGCCTTCATGCCACGCCACATTGCTGCAGTAATTCATGCAAAGGGAGCCATGACCAAGTATTGAGAGCTATACATGTTCATACTTTTCAATATTTTTAAAATATTTTTCTTAATTCGTCTTAAGTAACATTCAAATTTTCTGAGATACTGAATTTTGGGTTTTTGTTAGCATCAAAATTAAAGAAAATAAACACTTGAAATATATCAGCCTGTGTGTAATGAATCTGTATAATGAGTTTCACTTTTTGAACTGAATTATGGAAATAAATTAACTTTTTAATCATGTTCTAATTTATTGAGATGCACCTGTACATACTTTAACCATTTATTAAACAGAAGCACTGCAGAATAAAATAATTTACATTTCGGCATTTGGCAGACACTCTGAGAGACACTCATATCCTGTCATTGGATAAATCCTTACACTGGGTTATTAAGTTACTAACTAGCACCATCAGTCAAACACCTTTTTTTTTTCCTATGTTCCAATCGAACCAAGCCATCAAAACAAGAAAAGGTGATGAAAAATAGAAATACTTAATGAAAGAAGTTTTAAAATCGAGTATAAGACAGCTTCATTATAAATTCAGTTTGTAAATTCTGGCCATTATTATTGTGGTTACAACAATCTGTCTAAATTTCATGTATCTCAGACCTACAGCCACAGACTTTAATTACATCAGTACACCTGCCATGATACAATATGTTGTCCTTTTATGTCTCACTTGGCTCTGCTGCAGAACAAAGGCTTGCTGTAACATCCGGTTCAATCCCGGTCCTGGTGTTAACTTGCCAAACATGTGTTGCATTTAAACAACTCTAATAATGCAACTGGCTCTTACTGTACGTGATCTGAAGATATCTTGGCATAGCGTCCGAACAGAATTAAAGTGGAAGTGCAGGAAGCTCAATGCTGTCATCTTCCCCATTCTCTCTGTGTCCCTGTATACAATGCTCATGTTTGGTGTATGATAGCAGAATGTACCAGGATTAACCCATGTTTACAGTATATACAGAATATAAAAATGACACAGAGGGTGAGAGCAATTATTTATAACCTGTATGGTGTAGTATTTGGTAGCAGTCTCTACATTTCTGCTGAGGTCATAGATTCAGGTTTTTTTGTTTTTTTTTAATTAAACATGCTAAGTGGATGGTCCACATGTTTAATAATTATATTTTTATGTGCAAGTGCACTTTTAAAGGTTTAACCTTGTCTAAGACATTATTTGTAATGTCTTAATTGACAACTAAACAGTTTTTCCTCTAATACAAGACATAAAAAATGTACATATCAAGAATTATGAAAAAAGCAACAAAAAAAAACATGAATTTCACATGAATTTATGTAAAAAAAAATCAATACTTGTGGGAAAACACACTGGCGAAATTAAACATCAAATTAGCATTTTAGAAAATTAAGACTGTGAAATAACTTTCAGAACCTATACTATATGGCCAAAAGTTTGTGGACACCTGACTCACATGTGCTTGTTGAAAATCACTCCTAATCCATATTACTGTAAGTCCCTGCATCACTGTTTTATGAGTCTTTGCTGTTCTGAGAAGGCTTCATGCTAGATTTCAGAGTGTGACTGTAGAGGTTTACCCTTACACCCACAAAAACATTAATGAGGTCAGTGGAAGGGTTGAAGCCAGGTTTCTGTGCGGACCAGTCAAGTTCTTTCACTCTAACTTTGGCAAACTACAGTACACTTTAAGGAGATTGCTTTGCATACATTGCTTTGTGGGGAAATGTGTTAATATAACACATATCAATTTCAAATAAAAGTCATGTTTCTTTAGATGTAAAAGTCACTTCTTTGTAACAGAATCGTTTCCGAAAAGACATGCATTTAAAGTGTACATACAGTATTTGTTTATTTAATTATGTTCATTCTTTTAAATTAGAATTATTCAGTTTCATCTAAATGAATTAAGGTTTAACTACTTAACTTTATTATTATTATTATTATTATTATTATTATTTGTCATATACTTGTGTTCTTATATCGCATGAAAATAAATTATACCATACAACAAAGATTTTTTTTTTTTTTTTAGATATGCCTGTACGTCTGTGTGTCTGTGTGCACGCATTCTCGAGTGTCCAGTGCTTCGTACTGGTGACACTGGGCAGCCCTGATGAATTCATGCCATACCTTTGAGAGACACAGAGAGCAAACTAACCGCAACGGATAAAGCCAGGAGCCGAGTGAGTGAGAGACAGACGGTCAGGAAGAAGGAATGAAGGAAAGAGAATGAAAGTGTTGCACATTAAAATGTTCCTGAGAGACGTGCAGGGTGTCTACCTTCTGTGCGTGTGTGAGAGAGAGGGAGAGTCCTGTGTCCACTCTGGACCTTGAGAAGGAGAAGCTCCTGTTTTCTGCTTTACTTTGTTCTAACTGCCAAAACACCCCTACTGCAACACACACACACACACACACGCACAAACCCATCATCAGGCGTCTGTCACTGGTCTCTTAGAGTATGTGACCATTCCCTACATCCCATAATGCCCTGTCCTGTCAATCATCCCACAGATCTACTGTAGAGAGCAACAAAACCCAGAGGCGAAGCAAAGGATGGTGTGATCATGCCATGGTTCAGGAGGAAAAGCTGCAACTATTTTCTACGATAACAACCATTGATCAGAAGAGCAAGGGCAGAGATCCAGTGTGTATGCGAGAGTGAGTGTGTGTGTGTGTGTGTGACATGCCACACATCACTATTTGGTAAAGGGGCCAATGTGTGACGTGAGTCAAACAGGCAAAATGGAACGAGGAATGAAGGTTCTGCTCTGTGTTCTTTGGTCCAGTAGCATGTTTGTTCTTACAGGTAAGACAAATAGGTTATTTATTTATTTATTTCTGATTTGCTCAACTGTTCAAATGTTATGTATTTTTTGTACTGTGAGTTCAGCTGTTTGCGTGTGAACAGACAGTTTGCAGATATTTGGAAGTCGGTTTTCTAAATCAGGAAAGGTTTTAACCCCAAGGACCAAAGGACAATCCTTCAGTGTTATTTGACCTTGTAATTTAAAGTGTGTGTAAACAGAAAAATACACAGTGCACAGGTGTAGACAGGCCCTAAAACTAATGTTGGGTGCCAAATGACACACTTTGTGATCATAACAGTGAATGCCATTTGTGCATGAAAGAAGAAAAACAGATTGGTTTTGAATTTCAAATTTTTCTAAGCTTTCTTTCCAATCATGAAGCAAAATACCCAACATCGTACATAATATATATTGATATTATATTCTAGTGAAACATGGCTTTCATTTTGGTCAAAGATGACTATTTTACTGATATATGTGTGTTTTTGTGTTGTTGTTGTTTTTTGCGATGTTTTAAAATATAAACAGGTATACAGTATGTATTTGTAGTAGCCTCATTCAGAGCATCAATAAATCACATTTTAATACCAAGATTTAAAAAAGTCTCAAAATATCAAGATATTCTACTATTGTTGTGCCTACTGTAGCATATAAAGTAAATTAAATGTTTACGTTGTTAGGCTGAGGAATATTCTGTAATTATGTTTTTCAGCAGTAACATTAGTAATAGCAGTTTTTTTAAATAAATATTCAATCTTTTTTCAAATTCATACACAATAATTTGCAAAATTCAGTATGAACATATTAAGTAATAATCACAGTACAAAACCAAAAGAGTAACACTTTTTTTCTTGAAATAGCAGAATGACAATATACACAGTATATATAGCTGGATATACATGTGTATGTATACATAAAAGTATTTAAAATTAAACATAATGTTCATTTTCTGGTGCATTATAACTAATGCTAACCTCATCAAAACTGTCCACTTGGTTATGTTTCAAATACATACAGTACCTCAGAAATATTGCGTATAGATGAGAATACAGTATGTGCTCACAAATGAACAAATGTGACAATTGTTTGAAATAATCTAATATTGGAACATTGAAAATGTTTCATACCATACACGCACAAAAATGTTGTATGTCTGTGTGTCTAGGAGGTTCAGAGGCAGAACGTAGGTTGTTACAGGATCTATTTGAGGATTATAACCTGAAGGTGCGTCCGGCTCGGTCCTGGAACGAGACAGTGATGGTCAGAGTCGGGATGACGCTAGTGCAGCTTATTAGTCTGGTAAGATTTTATACACACTCACACACACACCTAAATAGTTCATATTTCAAGGCTGAGTATTGAGTGTGAATACAAGTTGGATGTCCGGTCTCTTGTTAAGACAACTAAAGCAAAAATTTATTAATGTTTGTTTAGTTATAAAAAAAGAAAAAACATAATTATTATATGCCCATACAAAATATGCAGTAGTTATGCAATTATAAGATCTTATATTAATATCACTATTATTATTATAAGCATTATTGGATAGTCATATTTTACATAACCAAACATTTCAGTTAGAAAAATATGATTAATGTTGTCTTGTTTTTGACTTCTCTGTCAGTAAACTGAAGAATCCCTTTTTAAACATGAATAAGAAATAACTTGCCAAAGAAATCTATGCCAAAGAACATTAAGTGTAAATAAATGACAGCTAGTGTAAACTGTAGTGAAAGTGTATTGATATGATCTTTGGTAATAGAAGGCTATTAAATACAATTAAAGTCTAATGAATTAATAAGTATGTAAATTAATGATATCCAAAAATTTATTGTGCCTAGCATTTATTAATTTATTTTTTTTATTAACATTTTATCATCTCACTACGAGTATTTCTCCATTCTCACTGAAAATGTTTTACAATTGAACCACTGCTTTTAATTTGACCACTGACCATCAGTTGGGCCCAACAGCTAATGCAAATGATGAGACTGATACTATGCTACTTTTTCACTGCTGGTTGCAGTAGCACTGAAAGCTGTAATAAAGAGCAGGGCCCTGTGTGGGCTGTTAGACTTCATCTAATAGGATCGAGTGTTCCAGCGCTGCAGGATTTAGCCACTACATGATACTGTCAGTGTGTCTCCTCTCTCCTACAGAATGAGAAGAATGGAGAGATGACAACCAATGTATTCATGAACATGGTGAGAAGTACACTCCATTTATCTTCCTCCACCATTTCGCTCCGTTTCTGCTCTGTCTCAATTCGCTTGTCACTTTGTATAATTAGGATGTATTACATCTCAGTCTTGCTCCAAGCCTTCTTCTCTCAACTGCTTTTTGTGCAGCGTCTCTTAAGTTCTCTGGTGTTGTAGAGCTAATTAGTGTGCCATCATTTCTACACGAATGTGTCATTCTTTGTGTGTGTGTGTGTGTGTGTGTGTGTGTGTGTGTGTGTGTGTGTGTGTGTGTGTGTGTGTGCGTGTGTTAAAATCTAGTTTCAGTTATAAACATCAAACTACTGTTCCTGTTTCCTTATAATAATATGTTCCTTATAATTATTTTTCCAGTGTAATTCAGCTCTGACCCACGCCGAAAGCTACTTATTATCCATATGACATGTGGCGGTGGAACTGAAATTTAGGCCTGTAATATTACATAATGCCCTTGTTTCTCTTATCATCTGTCTCTCACTGCCTTATTTTGCTTCTCCTTTCTTCCTTTCTTCCCTCTTCAGGCGTGGTCTGACTACAGGCTGTCCTGGGATCCAAAGGACTATGACGATATTGATATTATCCGAATCCCCCCTAACAAAGTATGGCGTCCAGACATTTACCTCATCAACAAGTGAGTCTAGCTGCCTGTATTTAATCCATCTTTGTATTTAAATGTCACAGCTGCAACTGTAAACTGTGGATCTACTGTACTACTACAATGTCTCACTTGTCACTGCTTCTTATTAAAGCTCAGTATATACTGTATGTGACCTCTGTGTCTATGTACACTAGCCACTAGTTGTACACTAGTGGAAATAACAAGCAGAGTCAAAAGGAGTGCTGCACACTTACAACTGGATGTGAGACAGAAAATGTATCTAAGCGAGAGTTATGTCAATTTTGCAGTAATGATGGGCAGTTTGACGTTGCTCTTTACGTGAATGTGCTGGTTAACAGTGATGGCACGGTTTCCTGGCTGCCTCCAGCTATATACCGCAGCTCCTGCTCCATTGAGGTACAGTACAGCTGAAACTGTAACATGGGCAGCTTTAAAAACAGCAATCATTCATCAGCTCAACAGTTATAAACAAGCATTCATCTGATGGAAAGCTAATGCTAATATGCAGCTCTATTTCTCTAGGTGGCTTATTTCCCATTTGACTGGCAGAACTGCACAATGGTCTTCCGCTCGTATACGTATGACGCCTCAGAGGTGGATCTACAGTATGGCCTGGATGAAGATGGAAAAGAAATTCATGAGATAGTCATAGATGAAAATGCTTTTACTGGTCAGTACCCCTGTGGTTTTACCTGGGTCAAAAAATGCCTATAAATATTATGGGTGCCCTATTATAGAATCAATTGGCTACCAACTTATTGGAGTGCATTATGTGTTCTCTGAAATTGGTCATCAAAAGATCTTCTTACACAGCTTCTTAAATGCTGTAATTGTTTTTTTTTATGTGTAAATACTCTGTAAATGGATGGATGGATGGATGGATGGATGGATGGATGGATGGATGGATGGATGGTCAGGTGGATGGATGGATGGATGGATGGTCAGGTGGATGGATGGATGGTCAGGTGGATGGATGGATGGATGGATGGTCAGGTGGATGGATGGATGAATGGATGGTTAGGTGGATGGATGGATGGATGGATGGTCAGGTGGATGGATGAACAGATGGATGGATGAACAGATGGATGGATGGTCAGGTGGATGGATGAACAGATGGATGGATGGATGGATGGATGGATGGAATTTCAGTGTTGATATAATATTCTGTTTGCTCAGAGAATGGAGAATGGCAGATCTGCCACAAACCCAGCAGGAAGAACATCCAGGAGGACCTCTATGAAGACATCACCTTCTATCTGATCATTCAGAGGAAACCACTTTTCTACGTCATCAACATCATCGTGCCTTGCATCCTTACTAGTGTGTTGGCTATATTCGTGTTCTATCTGCCACCAGGGGCAGGTGGGTTTATTAGGTAGTAATGCCTAAATCTGCAGCCAATGTCAGTGACTCATTGGTCAGCTTTAATCAACTGTGCCTTTAAAAGGCTAAAACTCTACACAGTCATATTTCTGCTCTCTATAAGCCTCCAAAACTAAATAATTTCTTCGGTTTATCTTCTTTGGTGCTCCCCCCAGGTGAGAAAATGACTCTGTCCATCTCTGTCCTTATTGCGCTCACTGTCTTCATGCTCCTGCTGGCCGATAAAGTCCCTGAGACATCTCTGGGAATCCCAATTATTGTGAACTATGTGATGTTTACAATGATTCTGGTGACCTTCTCAGTCATCCTCAGTGTTGTGGTGTTAAACCTGCACCACAGGACCCCCAGCACACATTATATGCCTATGTGGGTGCGCAAGGTCAGTCAACATGGCAATGCCGTTAATCATTCCTGCAGTAAGGTTTTTTGACAAGTTAGCCAGTTTGTTCTTATTCCGTATCATTCTGTTTTAAGCACTAAATAATCAAAGTGTATTGTAGTTGCTGAATGCTTAAAAATTACATACGTACATTAGGAAATTCCTGTTTAATTGTGTATACAAGTTTACTTTTTATTTATTTGTAATACTTACTACATGCTTAGGGGAACAGGTTAACAGGTTAAGAACCATTAAGAGAACTTTAGTTGTCCTTCATTGAGAACTCATGAATGTTAAATGTACAGTAAGAGCTATATAACAAAATTCTTCTCTGTTTTAAGGGAATCAACATAAAGCCTTTAATAATTAAATAGACTGTTTTGTGTTCAGATCTGTTAAGACAGTCCTTTATTGCTATTTCTTTTTAAACTTAGATAATTTCTCTGTAGTTCTGTTTGGGGAATGTTATATATAAGCTCAGTGACATCATGAAAGAAGCATCATGTGTGTAGGCTTTTGACTGCCGGATTTAGAGGATGATGTGATACTCTGAATCATTTACTGTAGCTACAGAACTGTTGTTCAAAACTTTATGCTAACTAACTAAGATTCTCACGACCAAAACCATGGTGGGGTTTTTTTTATTTATTTTTTTTTAACTTTATCGAGTCTTCACTAAGAATGTGCCAGGTGGACTAGTTGGACTATTCTCATAGTATTTTCATACATTTGGAAGTCTGTTTATATTTATTTAGTATTTAAAAATGCTATACTGTATATTAGTTCAAATAAGTTATTTTAAAGGGTTAAAATAAAAAATATATATATTCCCAGTGAGAATTCACAGTTTGATAATTACTGAATTATTGATTGTCTCAGGTGTTCATCAACTTCCTGCCTCCCTACCTGGGTGTGCTCAGACCCAACCCTGAAGAACCTGTACAGTGCAAGGAGCCTAAAGAGGACCCTCCTATTGGCCGTGTTGACTACAGCCTCAGGCCAGGAGGAGAATATTTTATCCGAAAGATAAATCCTGAACTGATCACACCATGGAGGGGAAGGTAATAATATGACACAAACATATTTAATAACTTGATCTAATTTTATTTTTTGCTTTATTGATGCATAGGTATTTTGTGTTGAAACTGTAGGCATTTAAAATCAGAAAAAATAAGGTTACTGTATGTGTGTGTAACTGTAGCTTTATGGCAAAAATGAAGGGTGGTTCCCTTTAGAAGTGGTGCGGTAGCAATTGCATTACCACACTATGACTATGACATTAAACTGTCAGGTAATAAAAATATCTTTGCTTATGCTTGTCTTCTGCCTATCCTAATTAAACCCAAGTGATATAATTGGCCTTCCACTCAATAGCAGAATTACCATATGTACCCTTCCTTTCTACTGGGTAGTTTTCATTGGAGGTGGCAGAGGCCATATCACAAGGGTGAGTGCACCTGACCAGACAATAAACAGTGCTGACGCTTTGTTGAAAATACCAAGTGGTCACTCAAAGTGGTGAAACTTGACACTGTTAAGGATGAGAATCATTCAAGTACTGATATGGTTTCCTTATCAAGGATAATTCAGTCAAGGATGAACCACTCATGATTCTGTCACTGTTCTGAATCGAAAACAAAACGTTAAATGTGCAGCAAAATTTTGTATTGTTTTCACTGAGAATTGCAATTTCACAAGATACTGAGCTTCATTGCCAAATGTCTTTAAGTATCTCAGGTTATAGCCATGATATGCATTCTATTACATTTAATTACAGAAAGCACCTAC
The DNA here is from genome assembly GCA_030522415.1 of Channallabes apus. NCBI lineage: Eukaryota > Metazoa > Chordata > Actinopteri > Siluriformes > Clariidae > Channallabes > Channallabes apus. The sequence goes on from CM060108.1 coordinate 34,782,740, forward strand.
TGACCTGTGTTTAAATAAACTTACACAAGTCAGTACTCTTTAAACAGTGGAGCATCTTTTACGACATTCCCCAAACCACATAAACAGCTGGTCACTGACCCATCAGCTGGCAGTCACTTCCACATAGCACTTCTTAGACCTCACAGGACACAGATACTAAAATTAGTCACTAAGGTGTGCACTCATCTGATAATGTGGATTTAACAATAGCAAGATTACTAATAGGGGGGATATATATATATATATTGCGTAAATGGTGATTAAGAGGAGGGTTGTAAGCACATCTAATATATACTATATATATATTAGATGTGCTACAACCCCCATCTTAATCACCATTCACCAACAACAATAATGAATGGCTTTTTTAATGATTACTCACAGAAGTGATGACTCTGCTAGAAAAAGGATTATTTGGGGAAATATATGTTTGCACATGCCACAATAACAGCACAGATTACACAATCTGCTCGTAAACTCTCATCCCAAACTGGCCTCATTTTGTCGCTGTATCATCTCATTTCCTTTTCTGTCACAGCAGACCAGCAGTATTAGAATTGGCATCAATCTACTTATTAAAATCCTTGTCATTGGTAAAGTATGAAGCAGATGATTCAGTATTCTTAATAGATCCCTATAGCATTGTGCAAAAAAAAGTCTAAACCTGACTCTCTCACTCTTACATACTGTATAAATCTGTCTGTAGGAGACACTAACATTATCCTGCTACATTGTACCAAGCTTGTAAATATGGCCCAGGGGTGTTCCAGTCATATGGTTATGGTCATTTCTCTTTTCCTTACAAAGGCATTCGATTTCAGCCCATCTAAGCCCAGTCGCCCGCCACTGTCGCCAGCTTCTAAGCCCATGTTTAGTTTGGGCATTAGAGCTAATCCAGCCCAGGACACAAAGGGATGGTGAAATAAGGAGCAGAGGATAAATCTATGGAGGATGAATGCTGCTAAGAAATGTAAAGAAATAGCTGAAATATTGAAGTGATGAAATGTCAAGCATTATAAGCCATTGTATTTTGTAGTGCCGAAGTACAATTCAAATATGTTTCAGAGATGACAGCGCAACGTGTATCGAATTCCACTATGCATGTGTGTGTGTGTGTGTGTGTGTGTGTCTAGGAATGACTGTCAGGCACTGAATGGGAGTTCCCATCTGTTTGTTGTTCTGAAGTGAAGTAGCGGAATGTCAGTAGAGAAAGCTCTATATCTCTCCATCATTCTTTCTTGCTCTCATAGATGATTTTACAATACAATTTATGACCGGTTGCTCTGTTCTAATGCCCTCTTCTCCTTCATTTACTGTAGTTCCTTGATTCCCTGAACTCATCTAACATTTTAACAGGTGCCTTTGAAATGCACAGATGTCACATGTCCTCTTAGAAGTGGAGCCATATGTCTGCCACTAGAACATATTTCTGATCATTTTTGACCTTGTGTGGATATTTGGCGTTCATTCAAAAAAGAAAAAGAAAAAAGTTTCTTTCTTTGTTTAAGGTTAGGGTTTGTGTGGATTGTGAACAGTGAACATTAGCACTGTTAATAATTATGCCAGTGGAGAGATATTTAAACAAACATAAATGTGTGTGTGTTTGGTTGTGTGTCTGTCCTTCCTCTGTCTGCCTGCCTGTCTGTCTCTCTGTAGACACAGTGTCTGTAGACAGAGTTATACTTGCAGGAGGAGCCTCAGCTTGCGGCCCCCTGACATGGTCATCCTTAAACAGCCTTGTGTGTGTTGATGTGTGTACTGTAATTTTGGGTAGTGATATCACTTTACCAACCACTATTGAGAGTCGTGTCGTCACACGATATTCAGTGAGACCCCGTGTACATTATCTTTCCTGGATAATGTACTAAGAGCACTGAGAAACTGATCGAGCAAGCTATAAACAGGTGTATATGTATTGTGGGGTTTAGGAATATTGTGCATATATATTGTGATTTGTTCTTAATTCCCTACTAAGAATAATCTCAGCAAGTTTTATTTCCCCCGTTAGAATAATGCAGCTGAGATCAAGAATTCAATAAAGGTTTCTTAAGAAAGTTTTTGAAACCATACAATAAATCTTGGAAACACACAAAGTTAAAATGAGGTGCACTAATGCTAGTTTTTACACTTACTGTTATTTGAACACATTCCAATGTTGGTGATGTAATGAGGCAAAGAGGATCATGTCCCTTGATACTGGCGACAAGTATTCACTACGTATATACATGTGTGTGTGTGTGTGTGTGTGTGTGTGTGTGTATGTGTGAGTGTGTGTATTTGTGACATTTGTCATTGTAGAGAAAGGTCACAATCAGACATACCACTCATATTTATATTTATAGCATCCTCTTTGAATATACAGTGTGCAGACATGCAAAGATGAAATAAACACCCACAGTCTGACACTAAAATGTTTTTTTTTTTGTAAAAAAAATATTAAATAAATAAATTATCATGTAAATTTTAGTTATTAAACGTTATTTATATATCTATGGAAATCTGTGTTCAATGTTAGGAGTTTCTATCGATTTGAATGGTTTTGAAGACGGTCAGTTAAAGATTTTTTGTCTTCATGTTGATAACGTATTAAGAAATTAAAATATTACAATATATGGTAATGGTTTGGCGAGTGACCAGGAATTGACTCTAAGTGCATGCGATGTTTTCTAATGTCATTCGAAGATACTCCAGAGAAATCTATTGGTCTCTGAGGGTGACCTTGCAGCAGTAAACACTATAGGCTCATAATGTAGCTACTGTATGATTTAATGGATTAGTGTGATGTTATTATAGGCTGTGATATGACTAACAACTCCTGTGTGCTCTGGGCTGTATCCCACAACACAAAAAGAAAACTGATTTACAAAATGATTGATTATCCTTGTTTTATTAGATATCCCATTAAGACACAACACTCCAATTGATTACAAATCAGACATCAGCAATACTGGACCTGCAAATTAAACAACAAATGCAATTAAAACCATTAGATTTGGAGCATTAAAAAGAAAGACATTTTTTGCCTGCCATAAAAAAGGCAGACAAAAAAATATTCTAAAATCTTTTGTGTGTGTGTGTGTGTGTGTGTGTGTGTGTGTGTGTGTGTGTGTGTGTGTGTGTGTGTGTGTGTGTGTGTGTGTGTGTGTGTGCGTGCGCGTGTGTGTGTGTGTGCATATATGTCCTTTATAGCAACCCTGTAAACACAGTGCAGCTGCAGAGGTTTTTTGACAGTGACAGCTACTGTCTGATCCTGCCCCCTGATCTTAAATCTGCCATCTCTGCCATCACATACATGGCCGAGCAACTGAAAAAACAAGATATGGATGATACTGTGAGTAAACACACACACACACACACACATACACACACACACACACACGTGTTTAAAGTATTCTTTGTTTAATATTTAATTTTCTGCTTGTGTATGCTGGCAGTTGACTAATGATTGGCAGTACATTGCCATGGTTGTGGATCGCCTCTTCCTCTGGCTTTTTGTCATCATCACCACTCTGGGCACCCTCGGCATGTTTCTGGATGCCAGCTTCAATCACACCCCTGAGGACCCTTTTCCATGAGTGTATCCTGACTAAAAGTGCGCACGCCCACACACACACACACACACACACACACACACACACACACACACACACCTATTTTCAAAATTAGATGCATCTTAGGTGGCATCTGTGACCACCCATCTGTCTCTACATACTTTCAAGCATATGCTTAAAGCTTGGGAATTGTTTCACCACAAACTGAATATTTTTCACCTTGTAGTTTCTTCATCCATTCAGAAGAGGGCAGCAGAGTTTGAGTTATGAGTTCTATTTAGTACATTTGTTAGTACTGTTCTTGTGGTAGTGTTAATCTTGTATGGACTCATGATTAAATTATTTCCTGCCTGTAATGGATTCTTTAGATTCACTCACATCTTCGTACAATTCCGGACTTTTCATGCAGTAATATAATCACTGAGAGTCACTGAGAATGGTGTCTATAGGGAACATGGTTACTCTGATCAGAGTAGCTACTTGTATCTTGTACATTATACAAAGGATGTTTGATGTAATGCATTGCTTTTTTTGTGGGTCGGGGAATATTCAATTAACTTTCATCTAATGTTTTAACAGAAACACATTCATGCAATTATCCAATGGGTGCAGTGCGATGCATAAATTCATGCAAATACAGATAAGAACATGTAAACATCAAACATCAGTATGGAAAAAATATGGTGTCAATATGCTTGTTGTTACCGGAAAATTGATTTGATCTTGTTTCAATCTTCTGCTTAATGTTAGTGAGCCTGTGTCCACTATAACATCAGATTAGTGTTTTGGGCTGTCAGGATAATGTCCAGCCACATAATTATCACTGACTGGCTCCTTCTTTTCAGTTTCAGAAATATTCAAACCAGCTGATCTGGGAAAACAACCATACCATGGGCATGAAGTTCATATTTTGAAAGATTCAGGTAATATTCAGTATGAATATTACCTGAAGCTCGGCATGACTTTTCGCATTGCATTGCTGCCACATGATTGGCTGACTAAATAACCTGCATGCACTAGCAGGTGTCTAGTGCATTGGTATTAAACTGAAGTAAAGACACAGGATTCATGTCACCAGGTAATCATTAGGGTTAGAAAGGTTGTTTAAGCTGGGAACACACCACCTCCATATATGACTTGAGAAAAGAGATGTTTTGTCTCATTCCTCAAATCCATTCTTTCTATTCATGAGATTGGAATTGATAAACCAGTCAAGGAAATGTTGTGTATATCGTTAAATGACAAGATATACAATTATTGAAATTTGTGAGTTTATAAAGGTTTGTTATGTATATTTATTATGCATTTAATATTAATAAAAATTTAATTATAATTCTGTGTATAATTATTATAAATCTGTCCTTGAATTTTTTTTATATACCTTTATTTGTATCATTTCTTACACATGCGTTTTAGTCAATGTACATCAGTGTAGAAGCAACTTTGCTACTATAGGTGCATCTCAGTAAATTCGAATATAATCCAAAAGTTTTTTTTTCAGTAATTCAATTCAAAAGTAAAACTCATATATTATATAGATCCATTACACACAGACCGATATATTTAAAAAGTGTTTATTTCTTTTGGTGTTGGCTTATAGCTAATAAAAACTTAAAATTCAGTATCTCAGAAAAATATTTAAGACCAGTAAAAAAAATTTAATTTTGGAATACTGAAAAGTATGAACATGTACAGCACTGTCCATGGCACTGTTGAGGTGTTATGTAAGTGGTACTGTTGAGGAGTTATGTAAGCCCAGGTTGCTCTGATAGCAACCCCCAGCTCTTCTGCATTGTTGGGTCTGGTGTCTCGCATTTTCCTCTTCATAATACACTATAAAATCTCGATGGGGTTTAGGTCGGGCCAGTTTGCTGGTCCATCAAGCACAAGGATGCCATGGTCTTTAAACCAGGTATTAATACTCTTGGCAATGTGGGCAGGTGCCACGTCCTGCTGGAAAATGAAATCAGTATCTCCATGCAGCTTATCAGCAGAGGGAAGCATGAAGTGCTCTAAAATATCCTGGTAGACGACTGCGCTGACTTTGCACCTGATGAAATGGACCACACCCGCAGATTACGTGACTCACCAAACCACCACTGACTGTGCAAACTTTACACTGGACTTCAAGCATCTTGGGTTCTGTGCCTCTCTTTTCTTCCTCCAGAACTTTTACTTTCATCTGAAAAGAGGACTTTCACACACTGTGAAACAGTGTTGTGAGTTAATTATCTGATTAGAGTGTGACATCATGGGTCTACAATTTTCTATTTTTATGTAACATTCAAATTTTCTGGGATGCTGAATGTTGGGTTTTCATTATATGTAAGTTAGAATCATTAACATTTAAAGAAGTAAACATTACACAAAGTTTATGTGTAATGAATCTATATGATATGATAGATTGATTATATGATTTAAAAGTGGAATTCGCCTATACAAAGAGCTCAGTATAAACTATTTTGTTTTGTGCTGTTATATGTGTTGTAACTGTTGCATGTGCTGGCTTTAAGCAAGAACTGACACCCAGCATGTTTTACTGCACATGGTTCAGCACTCTTCTAAAGCATGCATCGAGCAGTTTAATCAGACTTTCACACTATCTGCTCCCCTCACAAAAGAACCAAGTTAGCCAGGCCTAGAGCAGTGAGGGGAGACTCTGCTCTTCAGGGGTGATTTAGTAGTTTCTGTTACCCTGTTGTGGTTTATGCACTGGTGAAGCCCAAGAAAAATATGTGATTATGGGAGCCAGGAGGGGGGAAAGCGTAGACAAAAATGCTTAGCTCTTTTGTGTGTCAAGGTTATTTGGCCAACAGTTTGGGATCTGGCCAATGAGTTGTCAGATAAATCACATAACTGTGCCATCCTGTGCAGTTCCTGAGTAAGACAAGGACTCGTTCACTCCCGCCTCCTCTCCTCAGCCTACCATTGTACACTTTTTTCACTGCCAGGAATAAACGAAAGACTGGGTAAATCCTGTAAGAACTGGAATTTTTTTTTCCATCCGAGTACAGAAAACAGAAAGCGAGTTTCACATTTTTAAATGTGAGGGAGGGAAGGGTTCAAAATGAGGGTAATTCAATTCTGAGAGTCTCCTGGTATTCAATCCAACCATTCATTCCAGCACTTCTTTTTTATTTAAGCTGTTACCAAATATATGATAGTTACTATGGTAACACGCTCTGAAACAAAACAACTAGGGGGGAAATAATTCCACAGGCTAACAGATCATATGCACAGTAATCTTTAAAATTAAATTATTGGACTGCAGTGCAGTACCTACTCTGTAACCGACATTTACTGGACATTTATAATTTGTACTTTGTATTGTTCATAATGGTTACAACAAGTCTTCTTCTTCTTCTCTCCTTTTGCCAGTTTGGGGATGGGTTTGAGCACAAAACCTGGAATTGCCAATATTAAAACCTTGCCCAAAGTCATTACACTGCCCTTATCACAAAACAAAAAATTACTGAACCTGTGCTGTGACCCTTTTTCAATATACTGTACATAGGTTCAGTGATCCGTTATTGCAAAAGCCCTTATCTGCCGACACACCCCTTTTCCCTCATGCCAAATCATAAATCTTCATGTAAAACAATAGTTCCTACAGTACAGAGTACGGAATAAAAGTGAAATTAATTTCCTCTCTTATTTGCAACTATTACTTCCTTTCTTAAGTAATAAGCATGGTATCCTTGCTGGTTAGCTCGCTGAGTCAATGGCGCCAGCTAAGACCATTTACAGACAATAGCTTTCACTGTTCCAGGACGTGTTGCTTTCTAGCACATACACAGGATGTTAAAAAAAAGTTTGAAACACTACAGGTTGGTGTCTCCCATGGACATTTACCATCTACTGTAAGTATAGGTAAGTCTGTCAGGGTGCTGAGCATATTGTAAGGCCTGAATATATTTTGTGCAGCATTCTTAAATGTTTATGTGCATTTGTTGGTGTTTACTAAATTTGTATCAGAACCACAGTGTTTTATATTTATTATTATTATTATTATTATTATTATTCATAGACACCAGAGTGGAAAGTAAGGACCTACACTCTGAACACACTGGACTGTACTATTGTGGAGGACTTGAGTCCCTGGTCGACTGTAACTGTACTGTTTTTAGGTGTAATTAAGTTATAGTCCTATTTTTTTTCATATTATACTGTTACAAACAGTTCCCTTGTTGTTGTTGTTGCGAATATGCCCTTTACATTTTATCTGGAGCACATCCTATTGACTGTAGCGGGCATATTTGCTACATAGCTGTGTGTAAGCTAGAAACATTTTTAACCTGTTTGAAATTAAAATGAGCTAACAAACTAAGAAACCTTGCATCTCCTAAAACCCCAAGAGCATTTGGCTCAGTTACTGTAGCTGGCCTGATAATCTTATCTTTTTGTGTGTTGTACTCACAGTTAGACTACCAAAGAAATATAGACAGCAGTGAAGAGACCTTATGTTCATACAAGCACATAAACATAGACATTAATGAAAGTCTACAGAGGTGGGGTAGACCGAAAACAATGACGTAAAAAGTAAAACAGTAAGTATTCACTTTTTATAGTTCTTCTAACAATAGACTTCGTCACGCAGCAGCTTTACCGAAATCATAGTTTGCGGTAACATCCCTAACGAGCAAGCCAGAGGAGACAATGGCAAAGAAAAAACTCTCGTCATGAGGAAGAAATCCTGATGGAAGCCAGACACTAAAGGGAAATTGCATTCTTCTTTTGGGTGATGTCGATTCATGAGATTAAGAAAGTCAGTAAAGACTTGAAAAGTGCTGTTTACTGAGTGATGCTTTATATATATTTTTTTTTATTCATTCTTTCATCTTTGATATATATTATAAAACACAAAAGTATTATTATTCTTCAAATGGCTTCATACATGCTTCCTCTGAGGTTTAAGAGTCTCAAGCCAAAGACCACTGAATCAGCTCTGAAAAAGTCCATAACAAGCACTTTTAATTTTTGTTACTTATGGATGACTCCATAAATGTAATAGCCCTACTTCTTATTAAAATGTATACAATGTAAAATAAAAGAAAAGATAAAAAATATTTAAAACGAAGACAGTGTTATATACAATATTTGATCAAAATAACTTAAAACAGTAATGAAAATGATCTACCAATTTCTAATCTGATACTGTGACTGAAAAGGACAAGTAGAACCTTGTTACACAAATTATAGATTGAAAGTATAGTATGAGGGATATTCAAATTTGGTCAGACCGGGACTGAAATTGATTGTGAATGAAGGTGTAAAGTGATTTATTTACAGTACAGAAGACCTCAACAATTACAGTACAGTAATGAGATTCTTAGCTGAACTAAAACAATTAAATAAGGCAAACATTTTTTAAAAAGGCTGTACGTCCATGAATGACAATCCTGGCCAAGGAGGCTCAGAGCTCACAGCAATCACTCCTATAAATATTCAGGTAGTGTAACACCTAACTCTTGAAAATCAACGGGTACACTTTCGCCAACTTCCATGGAGGATACGCATCTGTCTGAGGGAACGGTATTATCATTCACCAACAGCACTTGCAGATTATTTGCTCCAGGCTAGTTCACCATGTTTAGCCCATTAAAGGAGTTCCTGGGAGGCCAGCATTTTAGATGTGAAGCAGGCAGTCCAATCATGGCTCTGGTTCTACCTTGATGGTATCCAGGCACTAGTGAAACACTGGGATAAGTACCCACCTATTGGCATATTTTTGGAAAATGGGAGAACACCAGAGAATACAGATGGAAAAAAATGTGGCTAAAGGGGAAAACCAGTAAACCATGTGATGTGACATGGCTACATGCTGTACCATGCTGAAAAAAAAAGTAAATCTTTAAAAGCTAAATAGCACCATCATCATGGAATTACCTTTATAGTAATGATGGCGTATGTGTGAAAGTTTTTGTTATTTTTAAGGGAGGCATGTTAAATCCTGCACTTAAACATATCAGTAAGTGAGCAGTGGTGTTCTCTGACTGTCCTGGGCACATTGACATTTATAAAAAGAGGTGCCAATATTTCAGAGCTGAAGTCTTGGGAAAAGAAAACAACTATCCGTCTCATCCAGTCCGATCCGGATACTCCAGAAACTTCCTCCAGCTATTGGTTGTGACGTCACGGCATCCCGTTTCGCCCAGGGGCTGATGCAGGGCAGGCGCGCGCGTTCCGGGGTCGCACTCCGTATCCCAGGCGCTATTTAAGCTGTTTGTCTGTTACAGTAGATTACTGGTGGCAAAAACGGGTCTCACGGGTTTTGGCAACTCCTTCACACGAGGACGACTGGAAAAGTAAAGTGCTTTCACTGAACTTAAAACATGCCGAACTCAGGAGTGCAGCTGCTCGGGTTCTCGCTGTCTCTGGTGGGCGTCATGGGGCTCATCATTGGCACGGTGCTGCCGCAGTGGAAAATGTCAGCCCATGTGGGAGACAGCATCATCACCGCCGTGGCCACGTACCAGGGCCTGTGGATGTCCTGCGCCTTCCAGAGCACTGGCCAACTTCAGTGCAAAATCTACGACTCGGTCCTGCAGCTGGACAGTAAGTGGGGAGAGAGATGAAAGAACACGTGTTGCGCTACTCGGCGATGATGCTGCGTTCAAGTGCTCCTCGAATAGTGCGGTCATCTTTTTTTGTTGTTTGTTTGTTTTTCTGGTACGTTGTTTACCCTGAAGTAAGAATGCATATACTTTTCTTCACGGTTAAAATGTTGCATAAAATGTAAATGCTAATATCAAACGGCTGTAGTTTTCGAAGCTCCAACTCATAAACCGGTCTTGAAGTATCATGAGGAATCCTGAATGCAGCATCATTTAGCTTAGCACTGTTTACTTGCGTGTTGCTAAATATTGTGCGTGCAACTCCCATGAGTATAGCGGTCAGTTGATGGAGCGCAGCGCACCTGTGCTCTCTATGTGTGTGTGTGTGTGTGTGTGTGTGTGAGAACACCTGTGTTTTCCCTGTACTACTCCTGGTGCATTCTCCATGCTACACTGACTCCTACAGTGTCTGCTGTGTCGTTTCCCTCAGTGTCGAGCGTTCAGCTCTCTGACTATGGAAGCTTTGTATCAGCATACACTGAGCTTATTGTTGGGTCTGGAAGCACTGGGAGGTGCAAAAGTACATTATTGCCACAGCTGGATTATTTACTGAACTCATATACCTTTTGAATAAATATAAAAAGAGACATACAAGCAAATATTATTAGCCTGGACTGTACTCTGCTTAAATATTCAACGTGGTAGACCTCTGGTTAAGCGTATGTATGCCAGCAGAATGGCAAATGGACTACCAGTTTGACCAGATCAGTCTCTGACAAGCTCGCGACAATAAGTCCTCCATCAGCATACAGACACTTTGCTTGCAGTGGCACCACAGCAGTGCTTCTGCTTGATAAATGGGATTGGATCACATCAAGGTAGTGAAACCCTGGAAACAGACGCCTGTTGCTTTGTTAACGAGAATGCTTCGCCTCCACAGTGCCACTCTCCTGAAACATTGACATGCAGTCCCCTCGATCCTGCTCCAGTCATATATATTTACTCCCTCTCTCATTAATATCCGTGTGGCTTAGTGAAATGGATCAGTATTGATCTGGGAACTCGGGATGATGTTTGGATCAAACCAGTGAAGGTCGCACCTGGCAGCAGGGTGAGTTAAGACGGCAGAGCAAGAAGGAAGAATAAGTTGTGGCATTAGGGAGGGTCGTTACTGGATTCCACACTCCTGTATTCTCAGTGCCTGGCAAGAGAGCTATTATTGTGCTGTAATGAATGATGCTAGAGAAGTCATTCTTTCACTTCGTTACACCCTTTCCCACCTCCCCTAGTTTTTAATGGGGAGGGATTTACTGGTAAGTAAGTCCACCTCCCCTAGTTTTCAGTATACAGGGACATACTGGTACAGGCTGGTTCTGGTGGGGTAAAATCCCTTCACACATGTTCTTACACACATACACACACACATACACACAATATCAGTCTTAATTTCTTTTCCATCCTGGACACTGATTAGTATATCCTACTAACCTTTTATTGTTCTGCTCTTCAGCCAACACAGCAAATTGCATAGCTAGTTGCCATGAAATATTAATAACATTCACAGGTACACAAATAATCATGATGCATTTTCCAACACTCAACTTTCTGTAACCACTTTATCTTGGCCAGGGTGATGACAGCCTATCCAGAGTCACACTGGGCATGAGGGGCCACACACACATTTACACACTTATTGACACTAATGGTTGATTTATCACAAATCCTTGACTCCTATACAACCCTATGAACAATTTTAAATTCTTAAAATATGTTTATTTAGTACAATTATACAATTTTGACTATATGGTACTGTATGTGTGTGTTTTAGGTTCTCTCCAGGCAACCCGTGCTTTAATGATAGTTAGCATCATTGTGTCGATTGCTGGGCTGGGAGTCGCTTGCGTAGGAATGAAGTGCACCACATGTGGAGAAGACAATAAAGTGCGTAAAGCCCGCACTGCTATGACAGGTGGAATCATACTGCTCATTGGGGGTGAGTGTGTTTAATAAGCCTTTAAAATAAAACAAAGTATCGTGTAACCTGAAATCAGTGAGACGATGACAAAAAAAAAACAACTAGAGATTACATTGTGTATTTTTTGGACTTTGAACAAAATCTTTAAAGTATGTGTATGATTCGGTTTGATCTTTCTGCCACAGGCTCTGCCACTAAGTACAAAGCTAAGAGTTCACATAGGGACAGTCATAACAACTTGTTACAAAGGAATTCATTATAAAAATCAGTGGTGTTCAGAAACTGTGACGAGCTATGAAGCAGAAGTGTTTGATGTGTAAATACAATTGCTATATAACACCATTTTTTCGACCTGGGTGGTTGTCCTAAGTGCTTTCTTTGTTCTGGCCATGCAGCTCTGAGTGCAGTCGTTGCATGCTCGTGGTTTGCCCACAACGTAATCCGTGCGTTCTACAACCCCTTCACACCAGTCAACACCAAGTAGGTTTATTCAGAGAATAATTTTTGTTGGTTTGTTTGTTTTTAAATGCTTAAGATAATAAAATCAACTCCTGAAAATGTATTTAAGAAATTAAATATACACTTGCCATGTGCAGTATAAATTAGTACAGTATGTGTGTGTACTTCGTGTCGATTTATAGAGTAGTTATTTCTCTCACTCTTTGCTTTTCTTTTTCCTCCTTTATTTTAACAGGTTTGAGTTTGGCGCAGCCATTTTCATTGCATGGGCTGGATCTTTCCTCGATGTTCTCGGAGGAGCTTTATTGGCTGCCTCCTGTCCTCAAAGCAAACAGGTGTCCAAGTACCCAAAAAACGCTGCACGCAGCAACAGTAGCACCAAGGAGTATGTGTGAGTGCTTACAAATAACCAGTCATGAACTGTATACAATAAGCATCCCTGAAAAGGAAAACAGGACTGAGCCTGATGGATTAAGCTGAAGGAAGAGGAAAACATGGTTAATCCATGGAATGAGAATAACAGAAGGTGCTGACAAGATGTCATCTTCAGTATTATATTATCCTATGATTTATTGAAATACAAGAGTACTGTTTTATAATAATCGATGGTGCAGAGGACAGTAAAGTATTGCTATTGTTATAATAGAAAACTGTACGCTTCTAGCATGCTACAGTATCTGAATTACACTTCTTTTGAAAGGTTAGTTTTGACTGTGTAAGCTGGTAAGCTACTGTACCATCATCCCCAGTAGAATGCATTACAGGCCATTTAGTTGTGTAAAGCACACACACACTGAATAACCAGGGCCAAAACCTTTCACTGTCTAACAGGAAAGTAAACATATTCCCTCTGTGAGATCTAGAAGTTTGTTTTAGCCCTCAAAATGTGACAATGTTTTTAAAATAAAGCATTTTCTAAAAGGATGATCCTCATTATAGCTTAGTTATATTTGTCTCTCCAGCTTAAGTAACATAGAAATTAATGTATTTTGTTGTCATTTCTGTTACAACTGTTACAGCACTGCCTCAAAGGTCATTTTTATTGAGTTATTTGCTTTTAGACTTGCAAGACAAGAAATTAACAGACCCGTATTGTGTCTGAGTTCAACCTCCTTTTAGTATGTAATGATTTACCTGCAACTGACACCTACTGTATAATCCTTGATTAAAAATACAAACTTTTGAGTAATGAAAAAACACATTGTAGCAAATATAGCAACACTAACAAAATACCCTAGTACACACGTACACACTTAAATAATGAAACGAGATGTAGATGTGATTTGGATTATAGAAAAAAATATTTTGTCAATTGCTTTTATTTTTAATACACTAGCTTGAATGGTGCTTTGAATGTTCCATAATGTCTAACATGAATTGTACCTCATACACAGTATGTATGCAATGTTTGTAATTGACTGTAAAGCATTTACATTCACTTTTTCAGCACTGGGCAGACACCCTTATCCTGAGCGACTTACATTTTATCATATTGTACATCTGATCAGGGGCCAACAGTGAAAAATTGGTGGTGGTGGGGTTTAAACCTGGGACCTTCCGATTTGTAGTCATAATGGGATTGAATCAGAGGTGGTTAAAGCACACTGCCTTTACAAATAAACATCAAACAAATATATATATATATATATATATATATATATATATATATATATATATATATATACAGTATTAAAATAGATGTAGTGGCTGTAGGTGTGGGTTTTCAAGGGATGCACTCTCTACTTTACTTATCACTTTAACAGAACCCATTACAAGCCTGGGTTTTGGAATCGTCGCTTAGTGAAGTGGATATATCAAGTGCCTTACTCTCTCGCCTAATTCTGCAGTTCAGTTGTCATTTGAAAGGCTGAATATCAATACAGTGCTGTCACACAAGTAACTGATACACAAGTAAATGTAATGAAAGTGCTTTTTTCTTTCTTTCGTTATTAGTGGTTTAATATTTCAATCAATAGTAATATTTTACAGTTGTGAAAACTAAAAATGTTAACCTTACAGTTTAACATCCCGTTCAACACTATTCCACTAAAAACACCTGAATATGAGACATATTCCATGTCAGTGTTTTATAAGCCAGTTTATGTACTTTAACAGAAACCGGATAAAGTGGATTTATGTAATGAAGTGCCGTATAGTAACAAGTCAGGTCGCTCTGTGTTAAGTGATTTTTGTGGTATCTTTTTGTTGCTTGTTAGTTTGTTTGTTTTTTAAATATGATTTCAAATGCAAAATAAATAAAGAAATAAAGTTTTATTATTTATAACATGTTGATTGTGGTATTGTAAATCTGCATTGTGTGTAATCATTCATTATATCCAGAGGTGGAAGGTAATGAAGTAAATTACTTCATTACTGTACTTAAGTAAATATTTCGTTTACCTACCATGAATGAAACCGTACTGTACCATACTTGAGTTGTTTTATTAAATGCTACTTTTTACTTAAACTCCACTACTTTGTACAGGAAACATCTGTACTTTTCTATCCATCCATCTAGGAACCTCTGTAGTCCAACTAGGAACCATGGTGACCATTTTATTTATTCCCATTTTTGTGACAGTGGTAAGACCTCCGGTCAACATTCCCACACATTTACACTCTACAGGCACTTTAGGTTTGCCAATTCGTCTAATCTGCATGTCTTTAAAATGTGGGAGGAAACCAGGATACTCGGAGGAAACCCACCAAGCAGAGAGAAAAGGGAAACTCCATGCACACAGACACTGAGGTGAGAATCAAACCCGGACCTTGAAGGTGCAAGGCGACACTGTTGTGCTGCAGTGTCTCGCCATCTGTACTTTTAATTCATTTCTGTCAGAACTAACCCGATGACGACCAGAAAGACGTAGCTTAGCAGTTAGCCCTGTAGCGTGAATGGTAAACCCAAACGCGGATGGACACGAGCGGGCAGGATAATCACGCGATTTGATCTAAGAACTCTCAAAATAAATGAGTAACACACACTCAGTCTGGAAGCAAACCCAAGAAAGTGAGTACTCACGTGAACGGGAACGATTCTGAAATGACATGGGCAAAACTCAATGACAGCGGTGTGCGGCGCCATCTTGTATCCTTTTATGCTTTCAGGTTCGCGACCGTCTTACTTCCGGGTCCTTGTGCCGGCCGTGGTTGAGTGCGCATGACAGTACCCCCCCGGTCCAGGACCGACTCTGGACGGTCCAGGGGTGGAGGATACCCGGTGACGGTAGTCCCTAATGAGCCCGGGGTCGAGGACGAAGCGAGCTGGAACCCAGGACTGCTCCTCGGGGCCGTAGCCCTCCCAGTCGACCAGATACAGGGTGCCCTTGCCCCGAGGGTGCGAGTCGAGGATCCGTCGCACGGTGTAAGCGGGACCACCGTCAATGATACGGGGGGAGGAGCAGGGGGGGGGGGTTGAATCATGGGTGAGGTGATGAATGGTTTCAGCTGGGAGGTGTGGAAGACGGGGTGGATCCGGAGCGCCGCAGGCAGCTGGAGCCGGTAGGTGACAGGGTTGATCCTGAGGGTCATGCGATATGGACCAATGAACCTGGGTGATAACTTCCGTGACTCTGTGTGCAGGTGGAGGTTCTTGGTGGAAAACCATACCTTGTCACCTACGTGGTACAACCGTCCCGGGGGGTGCCGGCGGCGGTGTTGGGTCACGTAGCTGGTGTTGGTGCGTCGTATGGCAAGGTTGGCTTGGAACCATTGCCGCCGGCACCGGTCGAACCAACTGTTGGGCCGATGGAACATCAACCTCCGGTTCTTGGTGGGCGAACATCGGAGGTTGGAAACCATAGCACACCTCAAATGGGCTCAGGTTGGTGGCTGAGGACATATGGAGATTGTGGGACAACTCAGCTCACTTGAAGTAGCGGGCCCAGGAGCGTTGACGATCCGACACGAAACATCTCAGGTAACGCTCCACCTGTTGGTTGGTTCACTCCGTCTGACCATTCGTCTGGGGGTGGTAACCGGAAGACAGACTGCAGGACGAATTGATCAGATGGCAGAAAGCCCTCCAGAACCGGGCGGTGAACTGGGGACCTCTGTCCGATACGGTGTCCTTTGGGAACCCATGCAATCGGACTACGTGCTCCAATATTAGCTCGGCTGTGTTTTTAGCTGACGGGAGTCCGGCGAGGGCCACCAGGTGCACTGCCTTGGAGAAGCGGTCCACGATGGTGAGGATGACGTCCTTTCCTTCCGAAGCCGGCAGGCCCGTGATGAAGTCGACGGCGGGGAACTGGGAGTGGTTGAAGCTCCCCCGGTGTTGGTTAGTTGGAGTTCTTTGCCCTGGCGCACACTGGGCACGCCCGGACGAACTCAGTGACCTCCCTCCTCATCGAAGGCCACCAGAAGGCCCGTCCCACGAAGGTGAGGGTTCTTCGGGTTCCCTGGTGTCCCGCGACGGGCGAAGAATGGCCCGAATGGAGGACTTCGGGCCTGAGTTGAGTGGGAACATAGAGCCGTCTGGGCGGCACGCCTGCCGGTGCGGGTTTGCTGGTCAGTGCCTGGCGGACCCTCGTCTCCATGTCCCAGTGCAGGGATGCAATGATCTGGGTGGGTGGAAGGACAGGCACGGGCTCCGCCCGGGGCGCCTCTCGCTCGTACTGTCGGGAGAGGGCGTCGGCCTTGGTGTTCTTTGACCCCGGGCGGTACGAAAGATGGAAATCGTACTGTTCGAAGAACAGGGCCCACCGTGCCTGTCGTGGGTTTAGTTGTTTAAGATTGCGGATGGTGAGTAGGTTCTGGTGGTCCGTCCAGACGATGATCGGCTCACTGGCGCCCTGGAGCCAGTGACGCCATTCCTCCAAAGCCCACTTTATGCCCAACAGTTCACGGTCCCCTACTCCGTATCGCTGCTGAGTGGGGTTAAATTTTTTGGAGTAGAAGCCACATGGGTGTAGCTTCTGGTCTGGACCTCGTTGAGAGAGAACACCGCCGGCGCCCACTTCCGACGCGTCCACCTCCACAACGAACGGTTGGCTGGCATCCGGATGGAGAAGAATAGGTGCGGTGGTGAACAGGTGGCAGAGTCTGTGGAAAGCTGAGATGGCATTAGGGTTGAGTTGGAAGGAACGGGTGGAGAGCCTGGTCAGTGCAGTGAGCGGTGCTGCAACTGTACTGTAGCCCCGGATAAAGCGACGATAAAAATTCGCAAACCCGAGAAAGCGTTGGAGCGGTTTTAGTGTCCTGGGTAGGGGCCAGTGACGTACAACCTCCAGCTTCTGCGGGTCCATGGCCACACCCTGGGGCGAGATGATAAAACCCAGGAACGTGGTGGAGTGCTCGTGAAAAGCACACTTTTCCAGCTTACAGTACAGCTGGTGGGCGAGCAATCTCTTTAGAACAGCTCTAACGTGCCGGGTGTGTTCTTCGGTGGTACGGGAGTAAATGAGGATGTCGTCCAGATAAAGGAACACCCATCGGCCTAGCATGTCCCTGAGGACATCATTGATGAATCGTTGGAAGGCCGAGGGTGCGTTGCAGAGTCCAAAAGGGATAACCAGGCTCTCGTAATGTCCAGTGGGGTGATGAAGGCCGTCTTCCACTCATCACCCTCTCTGATGCGCACCAAGTTGTAGGCGCTCCAGAGGTCCAACTTAGTGAACACGGTGGCACCAGAGAGGGCGTCCAGGGCTGAGTTGGTAAGAGGCAGCGGATGACGGTTACTGATCGTGATCTTATTTAGCCCCCGATAGTCGACACACGGACGAAGTTCGCTCCCTTTCTTCTTCACGAAGAAGAACCCCGCGGCTGCCGGCGAGGAGGATGGCCGGATGGTGCCATGGCGGAGGGCGCTGGCGACATATTCCTCCATCGCCTGGGTCTCGCTGCTGGAAAGGGAGTAAAGATGGCCGCAGGGGGGGTTGGAACCCGGCTGGAGTTCAATGGCCAGGTCATATGGACGGTAAGGTGGCAGGTGGTTGGCCCGGCGTTTACAGAACACCCCAGCCAGGTCCCGATAAGGTGGAGGGATGGCGTGGATGTCGACGTCGGGGGCCTCGGACTCCCTGGAGCCGCTGGGTTTACTGCTCTAGGCTCTGTCATTCTGTCAGAACTATCCCGAGGACGACCAGAAAGACGTAGCTTAGCAGTTAGCCCTGTAGCGTGAATGGTAAACCCAAACACGGATGGACACGAGCGGGCAGGATAATCACGCGATTTGATCTAAGAACTCTCAAAATAAATGAGTAAAGGAAAGACACAATCTAACCCTCGTTCTATAAACACACACTCAGTCTGGAAGCAAACCCAAGAAAGTGAGTACTCACGTGAACGGGAACGATTCCGAAATGACATGGGCAAAACTCAATCACAGAGCGTTGTGCGGCGCCATCTTGTATCCTTTTATGCTTTCAGGTTCGCGACCGTCTTACTTCCGGGTCCTAGTGCCGGCCGCGTCTGAGTGCGCATGACAATTTCTGCATGACATTGTGCTACGTAACCCTTGCGGTGTGTAGTATTTGAAGTGGGAATTTCGCCACCTGCTGACCCTTAAGTGAAATCGTTACAGGTTTTTGAAATCAGAAGCAGAGTTGGGTTGCAGACAGTGAGGAAAACACCACTTTTGTATTTTTACTCCAGTAGACATAAAAAGTAATCCTTTTAAATAGAGGTCTTGGTATGGTATAATTTTGCTTATTTGACCTATAGTATCTCTATACATACTTAAGTAAAAGATTTGTGTTCTTTGTCTACCATTGATTCTATCTACTGATCATGATGCTTAAGTATAATTTAACAACCAACATTTCAAACACACCAATGAGAAATTCTGATATACAGTACTATGCAAAAGTCTTGAGCCACCAATCATTTCATCATATTAAATGAATTATGTATTAAATTAAGAAATGTAAACAAATGGTTTACAGTCTTAGAAGAAGTATGACTGAACTTAAGAACCAGGACTGAAGCCATGTGATATTCATGCATACTTTATTTTTCAAAAATGCAATTTGCAAATACAAAAGGTAAAATCAACAAGCAATTTCATGCTAGTCAATTATAATCAACAAACCACAACTTAGCATAACCATTATAATAGACCATTTTAAAGAATAATTTATTCAGCCCAAAAAAGTGAAAAAGCACCCCCTGCAAATACACTTTAAATATCCAGGGAGCAGAAACATGCGAAAAGACTTCAGTTTCCAAGGTAACTGTGAATCCTAAGCTGAACAGTGTGTTACAGGTTAACAGATTTTCACAGAACATGTTTATGAGAGCGGAGCCAACCAAACTTTCGTTTTGTCTGCTCAGTAAAGTGCTTTTTTTTTTATGAATATAGCCCTGTGCCTTTAGAAATAATTTTCTCAGTATCAAAATGCAGTGTGAACAGAGAGGTAACAACAACACAGTCAATGTCACAGCCACAAGATTAAAGTTACAAGTGCTGAACAAGCAATGATCACAGCAGAGCACTGAACAGTCAGCAGTCCTGAGATAAAAGAGAGCAAAATACAGAGAGAGAGAGAGAGAGAGAGAGAGAATATTGTGTGTGCACTTGTGTTTAAGTGATTTTGTTGATAGTAATTGTGTGCATTTTGTAACGCTTCAGAACTTGAATAACGATATTGGCCACTACACAACTTTGGCACAGTCCAACATGCTTTAAGCGACAGGTGAGACACTGATGGAAAGAGGAAAGCTCCTGTTGTTGTTCATGATGTCATCCAGGTCTTCATCATCAATGTCCACTATGAAACAAAAGCGAGAAAGAAAAAGATGAATCTATTAATGTGTCATGACTAACACATTACATGTTCAAGGTGGATGATTGCGATTCTTTCACTTTGCATAAAGAGGCCAATGTGCCTTTCTCTTGGAGTGACAGTTAACTTTGCACCAAAATGTAAACATAATTCAAATTGAGTTTTTATAAAGGGCATAATTAACAATTGTTGAAGTATGTATGCATATTTTTGTGCCCCTGTGTAGACATACAAAACAGTTTTTTGGGATTATAAAAAGGTACAAATTTAAATAATGAATATAATGCAAACATATAAAAGTAAAACTTTTGTAACACACATGACTTGCCTAGAGGTTGAATAAAACCAAGTACATTTATCTCGTTACTGTAGCACATATTTCACATATCTGGACTTTCCTTAAGTGGTTTCATTAGTGAGTACTTTTTACTTTTACTCCACTACATCCTGCAACAAATATATGTGCTTTAGTACATTTCTGTAAGGCCTTACGTTACATAACCAGAGGGGTGAAATTGAGGTGGTGCAGCTGAACACCTGCTGACTGTTAAGCATAACTGCATGATTTGCTTTCCCTAATTATGTAGTAGGAATCAGAAGTGGAGATGGTTGAGGACGACTGCAGCACTTTCACTTTGCATAAAGAGGCCGATGTTTTTTGCAGGCCGATGACTGCAGTTTTTTCACTTTGCATAAAGAGGCCGATGTTCAGGCATCTTGGAGTCACAGTTAACTTTATACCATTGTATAAATACAACAACAAAAAATGTCTGTACTAACTTGCATATCTGATATTTTGGCAGAACTGTATACAGGTTTAGGGGGAGAAAGAGAAAGTAAAAATAATAATAAACTTCTTATGTAGTTATTATTTTGGATTTACTTGCTTATTCTGATTGGGGTCACTTTATGCCCTTCTTTGCAGAATCTCTTGCTGATTACATGTGTCTCTTTTGTCAGTCATGTATCTGTCTCAAATATTATAATTAGCCCTAGTCAGGTGACAAAGCACACCCAATTCAAAAAGTTTCATAAAATATTGCATATTTAAAAACAACTTCATTTTTAACACATTATATGTGGGAAGTTGTCATGTCATAAAATAGTTTTAAAATTTTTTATTCTTTTTTTTTTTATCGTAAACATTCAACAATTAAAGTTGTTAGTCTTTCCACTGCTTTTGTTGAAGGGTGACCAGAGTTAAAGTGATGACACATTAACTGTGATTATTGGAGGTAAAACATAAGCCCATTCTACAGTCCAGGAAAGGTAGCCTACCGCACAGGTTCATAACCCAGCGCCCATTGTCCTGTACATACATTTTAGTGTTTTTCTTGTTCTTTGACACCTATTTCAGGAAAGACTGTTAATTAGCTGATTAGTTCAATTGGATGTGTCGGTCCCTGAAAAACAAACTGTAATGTACAGAGCAAGAAGTGGTCAACAGGTTAGTACTTTTTTTTTTATCTGACTCTCTGTGTGTGTGGGGGGGGGTCTATATATATATATATATATATATATATATATATATATAATCAGATGGTGCTTCCTCAGTAGATCATCAGTGTCTTGATCATGAATAAACTGTTGAGTAACTACCTCTTCTGGAGCGGCCAATCTGTCCGAGTTTGGGTGGTCTGTGCATCCTGCGTGGGTTAGAGCCCAGCTGTGGCCCGTGTCTGTCCGCGGCTCCGGGTCGGTCAGCGCTGTACGGCAGGACGGCGCTGGGTCGCAGTGCGCATGCGGGCGGGATGAGCTCGGGCAGACCTGCACTTCCGTACATGACAGCGGCCGAGTCGAGCTGCTCAAACTCACACGATCTCTTCATAAATCTCCTCTGCGTCCTGAACGAGCTGAACTGTTAACAGCGCCGAGAGATCGCTTTAAACAAAACCACCTGTGGGGGAGAAATGCGGATTTAGCTGCGTAGGAGAAACGCTAGCTTCTGAACACTGTACTTTCACAAAGCAGACAGATAAACACACAGCCGTGGATCTACTATAAATATATATATATATATATATATATATATATATATATATATATATATATGTGTGTGTGTGTGTGTGTGTGTGTGTGTGTGTGTGTCAAATAGTGTTTCCTCATGTTGATCCGTCAACACAAAAGTGTATAAACACACACACATACAGTACACACACGCGGGCAGATTTTCAGAGTTCCCGGATATATAAACCAACCAAAATAATTTTCCTCGACAAATTATTAAACAACAAAGCTAAAAATAATAATAATAATAAATAAATAAATCCTGGACACTTACCCGATTTAACGTTAGTCCTGAAGTGCGAGAAGAGCGTCAGGTGAAACAGCGCTTGTTTTCAGTGCTGTAAGCCGGAAGTAGGCTGATTTACACGGACAGCTAAGAAATGTCGTAACTCCTGCTTTGGGGATTTCCTTGGTCGATTCTGAGCGCGTCACTGCGCGGGGAAGGGCTTCGTGTGTGTACGCGCGTGCGTGCGTACGTGCGCGTGTGTGAGGGGGAGAGAGACACACACACACTGTACGCACTACAGCACAGTGTCGAGCCTCAGCAGTTGTGGGCGCGACGCACATGCAAATATTCCCCCCCCCCCCACGTGCGTGGGCCGTGCAGGTTACTGTATGAGTCATCCTCAGTGCAGGCGTTTGCATCGCCCACACAAAAGCACATAATGTCAAAGCTCTGTCGTGCTTACAGTCCGTTTTACAGTCCACACAAAGCTGAAAATGAAGTCATGGGTTATGATATATAAGTCATGATATAGATAGCCTATTCAAAAGGTCACTTTATTAATAAAAAAAAATGTCATCTTCCGGATCTTAAATCAGCAACAGCAAGTGTATAAAAATACACTATATACACTTTTTACATTTGTACTTGCTAAATATTTTTACAATTTCTATTTTTTTAATATGTTCTATGTAGCCTTTCAATAGTTTGTTTATATTGTATAGAGTCATACAATAAGACTTTACTGTATAAGATTTGTAAGGTTTGTAGACGTTGCCACTGAAAAAATGCCAGGAAGCAGAGCTAAAGGTGTCAGAGCTGAAGATGCTTCAAGATCGACAAGAATGGATTACAGTAGGAATGAGTACATTAGAGCGACAGTGCAATTAGAACGGTTTGGGGAAGTTAAAAGTTAGAGAGGCCAGATTATGATGGTTTGGACACGTGCAGAGGAGGGATATGAAGGGTATATCAGGAGGAGAATGTTAGAGATGGAGCTGCCAGGCAGGTCAAGAAGAGGAAGGTTTATTGATGTGATGTGGGAGGACATGTAGGAGGTTGGAGTGACGAGGGAAGATGTGGTAGATAGAGTTAGATGGAGACAGCCGAAAGAAGAAGCAGTTGAAAGAAAAAGAAGAATACTGTTCAGTAAATATCTATGAAGGGAGTGAATACTACATTAACACCTGAATCAGTGCAGAGTACTTACTGAGAAAGTATTAATAAACTAATGGTGTGGTAGTTCATTATGACCTAAACACAAATTATTCATCCATATTCCATACTCCTTATCCTGTATACAGGGTTGCAGGGGGCCTGGAGCGTATCCCAGAAGACTTAGGGAAAACGAGGCCTAGTAGACCCTAGCAGGGCACTAATCCATTTTGTGGGAACACACACTACAGGCACTTTGGGACACCAATTAGCCTAATCTTCACGAGGGAGGAAACCGGAGTAGCCAAAGGAAACCCTACAAGCACAGGGAAAACATGCAAAAACAATGCAAAAAGACAGAGGCGTGAATTGATCC
Organism: Channallabes apus; assembly: GCA_030522415.1. Classification (NCBI taxonomy): domain Eukaryota; kingdom Metazoa; phylum Chordata; class Actinopteri; order Siluriformes; family Clariidae; genus Channallabes; species Channallabes apus. Next base: position 34,806,764 of record CM060108.1, read on the forward strand.
CTCAACCGAAGTCAAAATACTAACCACTACACAACCGTGCTGCCAATACTAATTACACATTTATATTTATAGACAATTATATCCTGAAAAGCTAATAGGTATCTTCATATCAGGTCCTCAAATGCTGTCTGACTTACAGTAACTATTCAAGTACTAAATGATAGGTATTGAATTAATATTATTATAAATTAAACAGTAAAAAGTTTGGACACAAGTTTGAATTAATTTTCCACATTCTAGAACAAAACATTTCAAAACTATGAAATAACATGTATGGAGTTATGGCCTACAAATGAGATGCTAGATTAAAGATTTATGTCTCGTAGAATAGGTTTGTTAGTTTTTCTTTCCTCCTGTTATTGTTTTCTACAAAAGTAAGCTTCAGTGTTCTTAATATAAATCACCATACACAAAGATATGACTCGTAAATATATTTCTCTTTTTGTATGTGTCTTACTCCCATACTCTCTGAATTATCATTTCCAAAACATATCTTAAATAATGACTGACATGCCATTGTCTCCTCCCCTAGAAGTTAGTGATGATCTGAAATAGTAATATAAAGTGAAACATATCATCTCTCATTATTTGGTGTCTAGTTGAATAGTGGTGGCTTAGTGGTTAGCATGGTCACTTTGCACCTCCAGGGTCAGGGTTTGATTCTCACCTTGGGTCTGTGTGCATGGTTTCCTCCCACAGTCCAAATACATGCAGGCTATACCAATTGCCATTCTCAAATTGCCAGTAGTGTGTGAATGCCAATTCACTGGCAATCTAACCCCTTAAGTGTCTGCCACAAAAGCAATGGATTTATCTTAAGCATGGATTATTCGTTGCTGGATGTACCTGATGGCACGTGAACAGACCAAAATACCAAAGTTAGCTCTCCAGAAAAATGTAAGACTAAGGATATATGCGATTAAGAATCTTGATCTTCAACTCTTCAGTTTTGGTGATGCTATCTTCATGATCTTGGCTGACAGGAGAGGAACTCCATGTAGTCTTATTTTCTTGTTAGCCATCCAAATACCAGTAGCAAATGCTTTTCTGCTCACGAAAGCTGTAAAGGATGGTAATTTGAGTTCTTGTGGAATTCCTGTTAGCTCAAACCAGGCTGGCTAATCTCTTCTACCTTTCACATCTGGTTCCATATGATTGGCTGATTCGATAAGTGCATTAATGAGTGTTCAACAGTAATTAATAAATGGTCAAATGAGTAAAGGTCATTTAACTTCTGATTAAGAGGGTATCATTAGGTTATAAAGACAATATACAGTGGCACGAAAAAGTATACCTTTTGGAATTCTGCATTAATTTGTCATAAATGTGATCTGATCTTCATCTAATTCAATGGTAGTAATGGAATATATTGTAGAAAAAATCATAACAGAAAAATTCAGATCTTTCATGTCTTAATTGACAGCAACTATAAAAACCTCATAGTGCTAGTGGAAAAACTATGTGAATCCTTGAGTTAATGATCTCAAAAATGCTAACTGGAGTCAGGTGTTAGCATAATAGGTTCTTTATAATCAAGAATCCCTTCTAAAAACTTTTGAGTCTGAGCTCTATCCGACCTCAGGCAGCTTCACGAAAAAATGTCAAGTTTCATCACACTTAAAATGCAAAGACATGCACAAACAAGCAATCTACATCAGATGTAGATCAGATGTAGCCCAGTAAACAATTAGTGTTTGTGAACAGCTCATACAGAGAAAGGACATTTCTTATAAATGGTTGTTTTTTTCATGTAAATGCTTTGCACTCTTTTACAGAACATGTATTTGCTTGTCTTAGAATACTGCTTATGGATCCACATAATCTCTCATTGCATCATATTTGAAATGGGACCATGTATTCATTACATGCTTGTCTATAGTGTGACTCTATTCAGTTTAATGTTCAAAAGGGTTGTGATGAAGTCCAAAGCATTTGCAAGGGTAAACATGGTGAATTGTAGGTGAATTTCTTTCATAAATGTGACTTTGTTCCACAAAAACAATGTGTTTTTTACCTGCGGGGAATCAGCGAGAACTATCATGAACAACTTTTTCACATTGATCAGCTGGTCTGTGGCCATAGATTGTAATCAAACACTGGAATTTTTTTTATGTTTAAAGAACTTGGCAATAAACAACAAATCTTTGTTCCCAGATGTCTGTATGAGATTAAGATGCGTGAGGACCTGTTGAGACCTATTTGCCCTGACCAGTATGAAAACCTAATATGTGTTTTTTTGTGTGTGTAAGTTAGATGGAAGGGAAGTGATGAAGGCTAGTGATCTGTATCTAAAGGTATATAAGTAAAAGTAAAATCTTGCCTCATCTATAACACAGAAGAAAGAAGAGAGAATTATAAACTGATACATCTGAAAAGATGTCCAAGCTTCTTTTGATGAGCTTGACCTTGGTCATCCTGGCCACCATCTTAAGCAACTACTCAGGTAGTAATAACAAATTTTCTTTTAAAATGCTGTTTTTTGGAAAGGTAATGATTTGTTGATGTTTAATTCATATTAATATATATTTAAGAGCACTGAACATTTCACATAATCCAATGTAACATTTCAGGGAAAAAAATCCTAGTGAGTACAAACATGTTAATGATATGCGAAAGGAACATCTAGATTTTTCTTCCATGTGAATTTTATAGAATTTTTTTTTGTGTGGAATAAATATTCCTTTAAAACAACTTAAGTTATAAGTTGTATTAACGAGCCTGAAGCTAGATAAATGGTGGATTTTTTTTTTATTATATCAATTAATTTATGTGCTCTGCGATGGATTGGCACGCTGTCCAGGGTGTACACCGCCTCGTGCCCAGAGTCTCCTGGGATGGGCTCCAGGTCCCCGCGACCCTAAATACAGGATAAAGCGGTATAGAAAATGAATGAATGAATTAATTAATTTATGTTTGCCCAAATAATGGATATCCATGCCTGCGGTCAGTCGATGCTTAATGGGTAACAAATGCTACTGGGAATTTGTCAACCCAAGCATATACAGAAAAAATAACATAAAAAGTAATAATGAAAGTTGGAGATAAAGTTTCTGATCACAGCTGTAAAAAATTATAATTTTATCTGCTATACCCTTCCAGTGAGTTTTCAGTTTGTCCACTCTTCTTTGACTTTTTTCAACAGTGTGTGTCGACTCACAGAACTCAGGTTTAGTGGGTGTTTTTCGTATGTTTTGTGTTTTTCCCCCCACAACATTCTCTAGTGCAAAGAGACCTTTATCTGCAAATATTCAAAGAGATCAGCAGTTTCTAAAATACTTAACCCAGTCTATCCAGCACCAACAATCATGACATGGTCAAAGTCATAGAGATCACCTTTATTTTTTATGCTTATCAAAAATATGCAAGAATTAACAGAATTACATATGTACTAATAAATTGATATAATTGACCTTTTTTATTGTTAGTACAATCTCAGCAACAGAAGCTGAAGAAATTGTGTTTATGCACATGTAAGTTTATTCCTGCTCAGAACAGATTTTTTCCCTCCACAATATAATTTAATTATACCAAGTCCAGATAATAAATCATTCTCCCTTTGTCTCTCTAGTCAACAGCAATAACCGTGTTATGTTGAAAACACGGGATTCCTCTAAAACTTACTGCAAGCATCCTTGTAAGAGGAAGTACAAGGGTAATTCACTTGTTTGGTTTTTATTTTTAAAATAAAAGATTGTATGTGTGTAATTCATTAATTGTGATTTTCAGTGACCGTGTGTGTTTTATTTTTAAAATAAAAGATTGTATGTGTGTAATTCATTAATTATGATTTTCAGTGACCGTGTGTGTTTTAACTTATTTCAGATAAGAATACACCGTCTAGGAAGAGTGGTGACAATATGTGGAAGGACCTTTCCATCCCTGTTTAAATCCCAACTTCCATAAATCTAGTTATACAGTACCTTGATATCTAGAAGAATACTTTATATTCCGGACAAAAATATCTTTCCTTTATATTTCTTATTTGTCTGAAAGCTTTCTTTGTAACATTTACAATCCTTTATGCTTTTGTGAAGCTTATCAAATAATTTTATGGACACTGTAATTTGTCATATATTTTATAGTGTATTGGGTCCTGGGGCTTTCATATATGTTTTATATATAAAATAACTTTCTTTGCATTTGCTTAGGTTAATGTTGCACAATAACAATAATAAACATGTTGTGCTATAATTTGGATTAAAAGTAAGATAAATGGCAAAATTTCCTCATGCTTATCTCTTTGTCTTTATCTCCTGAGCAGGATGGTTTGAATCTTGGCATGATGTTTACTGGGGTCATGTTTTATTTGGTCAAATTCAAGTATAAACCATGGCATTAAACATGTTGTCACAGGTTTATATCCACATAGTTGAAAAGACTTTGTTCCACGCTGTTGCATTTCTCTTTCTTTATATCTGAACATATTATCAGAACAACTCCTAGTGTCACTCACAATACTTTCACCAACCTCTATGTTTTTGTGCCATGTAAACATAAGAAAACACTACCAATCTATGGCTGTTTAGACAGCTTCATGTAAGTCATTATTTTACTCCTTAAGAGCTGGTATGTCTTAAGGGAAGAAGAAATCAAAATATATATTAAAACATAATAAAGTGTAAAAATGCAGACTTTTTATATAGTTAAACCCCTTTCCAGGCGACATAGTCCATATATAGAAATCAAGCTCAAAGAGCAGATCATTTAAATTCAGTGTCATGACCCACATTTGCAAATGCAAATCTTACAGCTGAACTGTGTATTTTGTGTCGAAGCCCTTAGAACATTTTACACTGGATATGAGATGGGTCTGAACATTACCACATATCATTTTTGTTGTAATGTGTGTATGCTTTCTTTAGCTATTTCAGGATTTTAACCATTTAATTGTCAACCAAAGCAAAGCGCTGGATCAGACACATTAAACGTGACATCAAATAAACAAAAGCAGCTCAGCCAATCAGAACGATAGGTGCAGTAACTTATTATTTTTAAGGCACATAAACAAAAGACAGTTGTTGATTTTTAATAGAGAATTAGAACTTTATATTTTATTAAATTGATACATCCAAGCATTGTAAATAGATTATAATAAGCAGATTATAAATGCAAAATTATAAACAAAAGTTTATAGCAGCTGTTGAGACCAAAGTATTAATCTGGCTGAGAAAAGTGACTCGAAAGTGACTTTTGAAAGGAAATACAAGCTCTGCTGGAAAAGTTTGTTCTGCTTTAGTCTAAATCCTTGGGCTCTCTCTCTCTCTCTCTCTCTCTCTCTCTCTCTCTCTTCTGTAAGGCCTTTACTGTAAATCATCATCATCATTTCTTGAAAGGCTACTCACTTCTGGAATCATGGGTACACCCAGGTCAGAAGTCTATGCAAATGTTTGCTACGGAATTGAAAGAGAGTAAGAAAAGAAACCTCTCAGTCAAACGCCTGCCAGCTGTATACTATACAGTATATACTGTAATCATTTTAAGTGCCCAGGATTTATTCTGACTGCTTTCCATCAGTGTTCAATGTAACCATTTTCTCTCAAGCTACTTTTGCATTGCAGTAAGAGAATGATAAGACATAAACAAACACACAGGCATAATAGCTGATATACATCACTGTTCATGTAAAAATGCAACTAATCACATGCATATTCTCACCAGAAATAGACATCACAAGAGGTGTATACACACTTATCTGGAGGCAAAATCTAGACTTGTTTACTAAACAACTGTTTTTCATGCCAGTTGAAAAACACGTTTTGATAAGAGCACCTCAAGATCCTCTAATCTCAACTGAACAGCACAATTTCCCAGCATTCAACAATATGACAAGCTGCAGTTACGTGTAGGATGGGGGCTAGATGATAAAGTCAGCCAAAGGCCAAATCACACACACACGCACACACACAGACACACAAACACACACACACACACACACACACACACATACACAAATCCTGGTATGGTTTACAGACCTACACAGTTCTCAGTAAGATTGTACTCCATCAGTGAAGGTTCACCTCACACATGTTCTGTATATTTACATTTGCTTCAAGATAAAAAAAATAAATAAAAAAAAGGGTAAAACCTGGATAAAAGAATTTGTTTTGACTAATATTTAAGCCAAATTCTACAAATATAAGATCAGGTGCATTTACAATCATAACACATCGTATAGTTTGAAGCATGAACCCGATTATTTTTTATTAACCATGTACATAAAATGTTATGATATTTGTGATCCAGTCTGTGAAAACGGAGCTAAAGTAATTTTTTGCAAGTCACAGTTTTCTACATAAAATCATTCTACACAAAAATATTTAATTTAACAGGTTTTTACAAGCAAGATCAGATTCATACTGGTTTAAAGCTGCATTAAAGATATAAAGAAACAAGTTATTCTATAGATACATATGCAACTTTTTTATGTTAAACATTTTAAGTTTTTCCACTTATGTGCATGTGTGAAAACCCAAACAGAAAGATATGACCTAGCCACAACAAGCATAATTTAATACTACATCTTCCAAATGGATCTAAACCAATGTTTCCCTTAAACTAAATCTTAAAACTCCATAATAAAATACATAGCAGGAAATTTCAATTCTTCACACCCTTCCTTTTTAGCTGGTTCATTAGTGGGTTTTAAGGAACTGCAAACATCCCATCCTGCAAAAACCTATTTCAGGAAGCAACCCAATCATTAGAAATCAGAAAACATAATCTGGAATAGCTTCTAACTGCTCACACACCTAGAATGACGGGATGTGCTCAACCATAAAATATGTTGTGTAAAGATTAGCTCTTCTTATCCTCTCTGTGATATTAATATCATATATCATATCATATAATATCATATCATATCATATCATAAGTATTAATTACTGTAACTCATGGGATCATTTTTATATTCTATTAGAATTTTTCCCAAGTAAACAGGAAGTCTGATTTCATCACACAGGGCCATAATACAGTACAGAGTAGCGCCTAGCCAGTTAGTTCAGGTAATGTTAGCCATAACTACTTAGTCATGAAACACAATACGGACAGTTCAGAGACAATTCGGAACAACTTATAAGCAATTACTAAGGAGACAAAATGTTGTTTAAGATGAGATAATGATATCAGATGTGTTTCCATACTGAAAGTGCTTTAGTGTCTGGTTTTGTATGTTGTTTTTGCATGTCTCCTCACTTTGGAGAAGAAACAGGAAGTTCATTACAGTTCACTGAGTCAGCACTATATCTATAAGCATGATTGTGTACAATATATATTTCAGACACTACATCAGCTGCTGAACCATTTAATTGAGCCCAGATGTTCTACAGTGAGAAAGCAATTTTTTTTTTTTATGGAAATTTATTTAATAAATAATAAATAAATAAATAAATTTATTTATTTCAACAAAGTATTTCATGCTTGATCCAAGCCAACAACTTGACCCCTTTTGAAATGACAACTCTTTTTTGGGGGCCAAATCACTAAGTTATTTAATTTTATAGTCCAGTGCCTAGAACTTTTCCCATTCTGTTTTGTAAATATTAGAATAAAGATCTCTCTGCACTTGCGTCTTGACCCCTATAGATTGTACCAGGTGAAAGGAGGCAGATGTTGGTTATTTATCCCTCTCAAATGAGCGTGTACCCCACAGATAGACTCCAGGCCCCTCACGGCCCTCAATACAGGCTAAAGTTGTATAGAGGATGAGTGAGTGAGTGAGTGAGTGAGTGAGTGAGTGAGAGAGAGTGCTTTATGTCATTTTGGCGCCCCACAGTGGACATCCAATATGAGTACCACAACTAGATATGTATCAGCTTTAGGAAAATGTCTTGTTGTTTCTGTAAATAAAAAGAGACCTGCTCAGCAAGGAGTTTCATCCCTGAGCGGCCGTATCATGCCATTTATCTGTTTACTGTTCATAGTACACATAGACCACGTGATCACACACTTCCCCCCCCCCCCCCACCCTAAAAAACAGAGGATTCTCCTAAAAAAATGTATGTATATTTCTCATGCTATATTGTAGGGTGGAGTATAACGGGTACTGTATTCTGGACATTTGAAGTTGAATATTTGTTCTTCATGACAACACTTGAACATGGAAAGACTTTTAGAGGTGACAGTGGTACAGTCTCGGCTTGGTCCAGGATCTGATAGGCGGTGGAGCGCAGGACTGTGTGAATGCTGGAGGGACATGAGTGATTGTGAGTACTCGTTCACTTCTGGGACATGTTGTTCTATTATATAATTAAATTATTATAAACCTTGTATAAATCTTCAGGAAATCGGCTATACTGATGATGTGTTTCTGGGTGTGTGTGCAAATGATCATATGTATATGTCTAGGTTGCTGTGCTCTCTGGTGTTTGCCTGTGTTTGCATGTAAGACGAGCAGAGCTGCAGGGGAATGTTTGTTTGCTTCTGCTTGATTGTGTGAGCTGTGTGACTCCAGCATCCCTCACTATGCGCGCAGCAGTAAGAGAACATTATGGCATAGAGGTAACACACACACGCACGCACACACACACACACACACACACACACACACACACACACACACACACACACACACACACACAATAACAGATATACGTACATTAATGTTTATGTAATTTTTGTTTAAACTAAACAGAGATCCCAGAAGGTGCCGACTCTAAAGCCCAGATGTAGAATCATTTTGTGAAATCCTGCTCTTCTCCTCCTGTGCCCGTTTGAAAAGTGCATTTTGATAAGCATCTTCATATCAGCATATCATCTAATGAGATCTATGTAAGATGTTGATAATTAAAGATTATGTGAAGTGATCAGTGAAGTGTAAACTTTCAGCTTTATTTTAAGTTTAACAAAAAATATCGCATAAACTGTTTATGAATTACACCCATTTAAAAAATGTCCTTCCTTTCACAGGCTCACTTTTCAATACTTTTATGTGTGCTGTTGTTCTAAAGCTAAAATAAGTGAAACGATGGAGCTGAAGTCACTCGACAAGGAACAACTGTGACACATTCAGAGTATGACATCACAGTATGCATCACCTCACAGTCACTGATGGAGCAAAGGTATGATGAAGGTAATGGAGCAAAGGTTTTTGCTAAACGGTTTATGGAATAGTATGTGTTAAGCTTAGTTAAATAATTTTGTTGTATTTGTTTACATTTTATTTAACTATTATTTATTAGAAGTAATGATTTACCTATTACTTATCAGAAATAGTGATGTACATTTTTGTGTTTTTTTTTTTTCATTTAAGGTTATCGACAGAGTTGGTCCTCATGTCCCCTGTAGTTGACTAATGGCTTTTTTCGAGTTTGAAACAGAAGCTGATGTGCAAATTCCCAGAGAACTCGACAGTTGTATCAGTTTTGTGGAGTGAATCTGAGAAGAAAGTGCAGCTATATGCACTTCAAAATTCATCCTTTTATTTCTATCAGCAGACACCAGTCATCTAGTTCCAGTGGCAGCCGTACAGTACATGCCCATGCCATAACACTGCCTCTATCACAGTTCAATAATGATGTGGTACAGTATGCTTACTGTAGGTTCATGAGCCCTTTCTTTCCTTCTCCATTGTCCTTGTTATTTTTGTATCAAATCTTTTTTTTTTTTTTTTGCTCTAATCTGACCATTCTGTTTTTGAGTATTACCAGTGATTTGCACTTGAGGTAAAGGTAGACTTTGACAAAGACATGCGTAACTCTTAAAAAGTATTCTTCACTTGGCTATACTTTATGATGCCGTTTTTCCTAATCAAGGAAAGAATTCAATGATCATCCCTTTTAGTTGACTTTTGTTGTCCTCCAGACCTTTAGAACTCTCTCTGATACTGTAAGTACAGTATGTTTTTTTTTCTCCAAATACTGGCTTTCCTTTCTTGTATCACAATCTCCTTGAACTGCATATTGAGACTTTCAATGAACAGCTACCAAATGCAAATGTAACTTTGAACTGCAGACCTTTTATCTACATTACCATGTGATAATGAGGAAACTTTTGATAAATCACTTCTGATCCTGTGGAGAGAAAAAAACAATGGCACATAGTGTTGAAAGCTTGCTGCTCAGGTATCACCAGTTTGATTGTGAGCTTGGACTATCAGTCAGTGCATTTGAATGACATGTACAAAATGCCCAGTGCTGTAAAGCTGTCCATATTTTCACTGCTCAACATGCTATCAGTTTGCTGCTAGCTAACATGTTTGTCTTTTGTTTTGGTAATCAACATAATAGGTCAACTGGGAATACCATACTAAAAAGCTGAATAAATGGGCAATAAATCTCTTCCCCTGCCATGCTCCAATTAAATAGCCTAATCAAGCTACAGTGTAGCTCAATTTAACAGTACTCAATGTAAACATACTGTATTGAGTGGGTAATGTTTGTGCATGGTCGCCATACGTTTTATGTTTTTCTCCCATCTCCCACATTCCCACCTCACACATAGCACCTTGCATACAGAAGAACAGGGTTAACCTTAGGCTGGTCACTCCTCTCAGGCAGGTCTATTAGACACAAGCGAAAGCTAAAAATTAAAGCTTGGAATTATTCTGACAGCTTTTTTTTTCCTTTAAGGTTTAATAAAGTATAATTTTGCCATTGCTTTATTAGAACGAGTGTAAATGAGCACCTGTGGAATTCTCTGTCTTAAAAGTGCATTGTGAAATGCAGTGCATCTTATACACTGTTGGACCATTGTGTAAATAAACTTGTGTGTTAATGCTCGTTTTTGTGTATACAAAACCTGAAATAAAAAAATTTACTCTGGATTTACAAAAAAAATAAATCATGACTACTTGTTTTCTTTTTTTTTGCCAAACACCTGTAAACTATCGGCATGAGCACAACCACAGCTAATTTGCTTTTGGTGACACACACAGTTTTCCATGTACTGTAAGTGAGACCAAAAGAAAATGCTTTGACCAAAATGCTTAATCAGATTTTTTAAAATAATAATAATAATAATAATAATAATAATAATAATAATAATAATAAATTACTGCTAACTTAAAATGTTTAACTGATGGAAGCTGAATCATGACATTTCTCTTTTTACACACTGAGATTTCTTCTTCAAAATTTATTTGTATTAAAATAGAGAACTGAATGATGATAGGACTATTTTTCTGAATTTATGGAATTTTCATAAGCACCTAATTTTACATATACTGCAATACAGTAGTCTGCATGAATTCATATCCAGCTTTGATCAGTGAGACCTAGTATTGGCAATACAGGTCATGGCATGAGCTGTAACCTTTGTAGAGAATTCTAGTTTTAAGAATCATTAAAATATGAATCAATTAACAATTCATTTTATGTTACAATGATTAACCATTTAAAGTAAATGTAATGTTGTGCAGGATATGAGTAACAACTTAGTTCCTATTACAAATTCCCAAAACAAAACCAAAAAAAAAAAATCCATAGGCAGGTCATGGTAAGTCCTGAAAACTTTCCCATGAAGGACAACTTGCTGACTGTTAAAAATTACAGATACCTGAGACTGCTTTCTTGAAATAAAAAAAATAAATAAATAAAAATAAAAAATCAGTACAGAATGCTTTTCCATGAAAAGTGAGTATTTTTCCCACAATATAAGTTCCTCTGCATGTATTATTAATATAAAAGTGATAAATATTATAACCACATTAAAATGAAACTGAATAACTAACAGCACTATTGTCACAGTCACTGCAGTTGAAAATAAATCAACATCTCTTAAGTACAAGTATAGAGTATACACTATACACACTGTCTTATGACACAGCAGTACACGGTACCAAATGTTAAAACATTTAGTTTTCAGTCTGTAGACTATGCACTGAAAAAAATATAGCACTGGCTCAACTTTAAAAAATTGAAGTAATCTGTCACATCTAATATTTTAGCATTGACGTAATGTAAATAAACCATTTACTCCAATTTAAAATTTTTAAATTCATGTAAACTAATTTCTGAAGGTGAAACAAACCAAATATTTAAAAGTTGTTCTAAATCTAAATAAATAAATTGGCTATATTACTTAATGTAAATATTCTACTAAATCTAACCTGAAATTATAAACTTGATGTAAACCACTTTTGAATGTTTGAGCAAATTACCTTTTTTAAGTTGCATCAAATAAAGATTTAATAATTTAAATATAAAAGCCTAAAAAACTTAATTACATATTGATTTACACTCAAAACACATTTCTTTATATAAACATTATTTATTGTGGAATCAACATTCTCTCATCCAAAATGTTAACATTTAATTTTAACACAAGATTTTTTTTTTAATGTATAAACACCAACAATCATTCAACACTGCTAACTGTATTTGAAATTGCGAGGAAAAAAAAAAAAAAAGATATGTCTGCATTTATGCACAAATTACATTTTGCAATGGGTACATTTTGTTCTTGTCAAACTTGCTGAAGAAGAACCAATCTAAATACTCTGCGACTAAAATAAATTACTCCATAAAATTACAAAAAGTAACACTCAACTTTGCAACATACATTTATTAAAAGGACTGAAAAGAAAATTAGAAAATGTTCCTAAAACAAAATCAGCAGAGGTCTCCTTTTTCAAAATGGTCAAAGTAAAATGAGTAATCAAAAATAATAAAGGTAGAGCACTATTTCAACAAGAATGATCAGTTCCATAACTTTCAACCGTGGGTGGGGAGGGTCCTGCCCATTTCTTGGTCTGAAAAACAACATTTCAGTACTAATACCATCGCTCTCCAGTTTTTCAGCACAGTGATGCTGCTAGTTTCCAAACATGAGGCAAAACAACATGCAACATTCACGTGCGACTGATGGAAACTCAATAAGTCACAATCCCGATTTCCTGTGGAGGCTGAAGACAGTCCTCTTCCTACCCGAGGACAAACAGGGCCATCGTGCACCTCACAAGTTCTACCTGAGCTTCATCTTTCTGAACAACCTAATAAAAGAAAGGACACTTGTTAGACAAGTTGCTCTATTTGGCAAAACAGTGTCTGATGTATGCATGTAAAATCACTTAATGCTCCCTATGAGTGAAAAAAACACCTAGGATTATGGTGCATCAAGTTAAATGTAATTAGCTCAATGAATAGGCCAAAACAACTGACATACATATACACACACATTATGTATTAATGATAAAGTTTATCATTTTAAGTATTAATATAAACTTGAGTAACATCCACTTCTTAATTCATAGGGTTTAGTATGATGGTGGTCTTTTGCAGCCATAACAGCTTCTCCTCTTCTTTGAATTCTTTTCACAAGGTTTAGGAGAATGTATGTAACTAATGTTAATACATACTATGATAAAAAAAAAAAGACCATACTTGTCCATATGAAGGGGCAGAGGTAGTTGTATGGTTTTTGGATGTTGGTATACTGATTGGATGCTCACAGGTTCAAACCCCAGCACCACAAAGCTGCCACCTGGACCTTTAAACAAGGCTAAGTTATCAATTCAGTAACATTTTTCAGTCCTAAGGTTAAAATGCTTCATGAACAAACGCTTACCAGCGCGGAAATGAGGCGGAAATAAAATTATACCGGCAAAACTACGGTTTAAAGACTGCGCATGCGCAAATCACACTCAACCTAATAAAAGTACCTTGATCAAAATGAAATATTTCACTTTGGTTCCCTGCTGTAAATAGCATTCAACTAAAGTAAAAAAAAAAAGATTCACCCATGAGCATAAATTAGACACTTTAGTTTAAAAGAGCAAATTAATATTTTTTTAACTAATGGAATGAGAAAAAACACATTAAACGAATGACAGCTATGGTTTACTTTTTTCAGTGTGTAAATGTCAGACACTGGAGTCATGCATCACATACATGTGACAAATGACAAATGTTTATTGACGTAAGCCATATTTATGTTTCACTCATCATACTGTATTTATGTTTCACATAAGTCATTATTTCCATCACTAACTGCCGTAATTTGTCCTTGGCTTCATCTTACTCCCTCTCTTCATCTTCCACTCTTTCATCCTCTCACTGTTCATCTCATTCAGGGCACTCTCTATTGTGATTGTTTCTATGGCTGCTGCTCTTATCCTCTGTCCTGGTGTCAGATCTCTCAAGAGATTAAAAGAAGAGCAGTTGCACTGTCCAATACCAAATCTTCCTCTCGTTCTTCTTCTTCATCTAAAAGATGGCATGTGCGCTGTTTCATCTGAATAATGGACACCTGGTGTAGAACAAGAGCATGTGCACACTTCTTTATTAACAGTAAAACCAGAGCACTATCTGAAAGATTACTCATCGTAGCAGAGATTGGGAATGAGGTCAACGTATGGTCTATCGGAGGTCTGTTAACTGATACCTAGTCTGTCCAGTTTATCTGGACAGAGAATCGCTTAAACATACAAAAGTCAACTTCGTTTTTTTGAGTCAAAAAATGTTGCGTGACACTTTTTATCCTCAAGAAAACATGTTGTGAACTTTTCCCTACTTCATTTTTAAGAATGTTGTCTGTCTATGGATGCCAGAGTTGAATGGGTGAATGTACAATGCTTAACTTTTGCTGGCCTTGTAATATCTATGACATTTTTATTTTCATTTTGTTTGATCTATTAATTTTTACTTGCATCGATCATCTACAACACAAGCTCCACTGCTTGGTGATTTTAAAAACATTGGTTATGAATTCTATTCCAGTAAACTCGTGACAGGATCATGGGCACTAAAGGTTCTTTTATGCCTATGGGGACCAAAGGCTAGCCCATCTGGTCTGATCCCACAAAAAAGTTAATAAAAACAAATTGCTCAAAACAAGTTAATGCATGGAAAAGTGTCAGAACAACCAGTGCATCGGGTTTAGCAGGCAACAAGTTTAAAGGTGTTGAGCTGGTCCCCAAATTCCCCAGATCCCAATCCATGGGACGCTCTGGACAAAAATGTCTGATCCATGAAGGCCCCACAACCCACAGCACCCATATTATCCACCACTAATGTCTCGATGGCAGACACCACAGAAACCCCCCCCCCCCCCCCCCAAAGATCTTGTGGAGTCAGGCCCCACATGGACGGCGACACCATATGTTATGGCTGATCAGTGTATTTTCCAGTTACTCTTCCTTTGTGTCTGTTGTGTATCTGTACAGTTTTGTTGTTAAAATTTATGTTAAAATGAAATGTAGCAGTGTGACGTTTACAATTATGCAACAAATGTATGACATTATTACATTAAATATCCATTAAACATTTTCTTGTACATACTTTCAGTACGCCCTACCGAAAGATACAACTTTACTGTTTAATCCTTTTTCATTCAAAACACTGTTTTTACTTTTTTGCAGTTTAATGTTGTGAAAAATCTGCTAAACAAGCTTCTGTTATGATTTCCATATATGTATATTTCCATATATTCCATGTATTTGACTTTAACACTGACTTTCAATAAGTGTTAAATGATCTTTACCTTACATGAAATCTCAACAGTGTAAGAGGAAACAAGAGCTTGTTAAAAAAAAAATATGCTAACTGTTTAGTTATTTAGCAGGCTCACATTATCTAGACCGTGTACAAATTGAAACCGTGAAATTAAGTTCTTGTTCCCTTCATAAGCTACAACTTGTCCAAAACTCAGCAGCTCGCATCATTACCAAAACCCCCTGTTTCCATCACAACACCCCTGTTCTGCAACAACTTCACTGGCTTCCCATAAAATACAGAATTGAATTTAAAATCATTTTGCTCACTTTTAAGGTAATCCATAATCTGTCCCCTCCTTATATACTTGATCTACTTCAAATCGCCACTTCCTCTCGTTCTCTTAGATCATCCGCTTCCATTCGCCTGGTCGCACCCTCTGCCCGTCTCAGTACTATGGGGAGTAGAGCATTCAGTTGCTCTGCTCCCATCATGTGGAACTCTCTCCCACCTGGCATCCGTAACTTAGATTCTCTCTGTCTCAGACTCAAAACCTATCTATTCACTAAAGCTTATTCTCCTTGAATTCACTGTTGTTCTTGTACATGCTTGTTATTTCTTTGTTCTTTGGTTGTTTAATTTCACATTTGTATTGTTGATTGTTTTCTGTACAGTGTCCTTGAGAGTTATGAAAGGCGCTTATAAATAAAATTTATTATTATTATTATTATTATTATTATTATTATTATTATTATTATAATTATAAGTGTAATAATATAGTTTATAATAATAAACTATAGTTCCAAATTATTATGCAAATTGGATGTAAGTGTCATAAACATTAAATGTTTAGTTTTTAAATGAAACTCATGTGTCATGTAACTGTATTGTGTCTCAGGGCTCTTTGGGTCACTGAAATGAATCTCAGAAACGTGTGATAATTAGTTTGCCAGATAAGCCCAATTAAAGGAAAAGTACTGAAGTAAGTTGTTCCACATTATCAAGCAGGTCACAGGTTTCAAGCAATATGGGAAAGAAAAAGGATCTCTGCTCCCAAAAAGCGTCAAATATTGCAGTGCCTTGGGCAAGGTATAAAAACAGATATTTCATGAAAACTTAAGTGTGATCATCGTATTGTGAAGACATTTGTGGCTGATTCAGTGCACAGACAGGTTCATGCAGATAAAGGCAGAATGAAGAAGGTTTCTGCCAGACAAATTCATCAGATTAAGAGAGTAGCTGCTGAAATGCCATTACAAAGCAGCAAACAGTTGTTTGAAGCTGCTGCTGCCTCTGGAGTCCCGCGAACCTCAAGGTGTAGGATTCTTTAAAGGCTTGCAGTTGTGCATAAACCTACTATTCGGCCACACCTAATCAAATCTCACTGATGAGTGTCGTGCAACCCTGGATGGTCCAGATGAATGGAGTAGTGTAGGTGATGTCCCAACAAGGCTGCGATGTCAACAAGGAGGTGTCAAAGTCATGTTTTGGGCCAGAATCATGGGGAGAGAGCTGGTAGGCCGCTTTAGGGTCCCTGAAGGTGTGAAAATGACCTCTGCAAAGTATATTGACTGACCACTTTCTTCCATGGTACAAAAAGAAGAACCGTGGCTTCCGTAGCAAAATCATTTTCATGCACGACAATGCACCATCTCAGTGGCGGCTCTACACTGAATTGCGCCCTGGGCGAGACTCCCTCCCGGTATCCCCCCCCCCCCCCCCCAAAAAAAAAAATTTTAAACTGCAAATTTTGTACACACCACACGTTTTATTAAACTACTCATAACTTAAATAAATATACTGTGTACAAACAAATATTATATAAATATAGAATTAATATACTGTAGAACAAATCACACTAAAGAAAAATAACTTATTTACTTCACTGCAGAACAGAAACCACAAACTGAAACTAAAATCTGACTTTTCTGGCCTTTCTAGATGCAAAGTCATCAATAATGGCATCATATG
Organism: Channallabes apus; assembly: GCA_030522415.1. Lineage (NCBI taxonomy): Eukaryota > Metazoa > Chordata > Actinopteri > Siluriformes > Clariidae > Channallabes > Channallabes apus. The sequence continues at coordinate 34,824,100 of CM060108.1, forward strand.
AGATATGCTCCCCTATTGCATGATTTATGCTTATGCCAGCAAGGCCAGTGAGCCGTTCCTGAGACATGGTTGACCTCAGGTATGTCTTGATTAACCTGAGTTTGGAAAAGCTCCTCTCTGCTTGAGCTACAGTCACTGGCAATGTAAGTGCAATCCTGAGAGCAGTCCAAAAGTTGGGGTAGATCTCAGATAGATCCTTATCATGCATAAAAGTGATAAGCTTAAAGAGGCTCATGGTTTTTGATGGCAGTCATTAGACACTTTATTAATCTAATATAATCTAATCCAGGGGTGTCAAACATACGGCCCGCGGGCCGAATACGGCCCACTAAGGCGTCCAATACGGCCCGCGGGATGATTTGTACAATAATATTAAATATCAAATATTTTTTATTATCATTATAAGTAGTAGTAGTAGTATTAAATAAAGTCTATGTCCGGGTATTCGTTGCAATATTGTGTTTGGTTTTATTCATTTTTTTATTTTATCATTGATCATTTAACTGCTCTTCTCTTGCGCTTCTGCCGAAACCTCTAACACGCATGCGCATTCTAAATTGGCGCCTAAATCTAATTTCTTCGGCTATTTGAAGATGTGTGGCAAGCACTCGCGATTTTAAAAAAATGTCCAAAAAAAGAAAAATTGATCTGGAAGGGCGGATGTTTCAGGAGAAATGGAAAGAGAAGTATTTCTTCTGTGAGGTCAACGGCAAGCCGGTAAGTTTAATCCGCTCACAAGCCGTGGCTGTGCAAAAAGAATACAACATTAAACGGCACTATGACATACACGCAGAGAAATATGATAAATACACTGGACAGCTCCAAATGGAAAAAGTTAATGCTTTAATCCGCTTTAAAAAAAAAAAATTATTTGTTAAAGGAAAGTTCTCATTTGAAGTGTAGAGTTAATGTTCATATCCAAAGTGAATGATATATTTTTTTCATTTGCATTAACCATAAAGAATTTATTTTTGTATATGATTCTTTCTAAACTATTGAGTTGTTAAAGGCAGTTTTTTTGTGAATTGTTTTTTGTGAAGTGTTTTTCTAGTTTGTAAATTATATTGTAGACTATAGCTTCATATTTAATGTAACTGTCTGTACACAGAGTCTGCAGCATTTTTTATTTCTTATCTGACAAGTAATATTCATGTTCAAAGGAAAGGATTTTGCTTGCCATTACTTGGCATTGTTTTTCCCCCAAAAAGGAATAAGAGTGTTAATGAACAGTTTCTGAGGACTTGTTACATGCAGTTTTACAGAATATAGTGTATTTGTTGTAATTTGATGGACTATGATTAAAAAAACAAATTCGGCCCGCACATGGTCACATTTCTTCTCATCCGGCCCTCACCCTAAAATGAGTTTGACACCCCTGATCTAATCTAAGGGAGGAACAATTAGCTCCTTGGTTAATTTACTGCCTCAAATTATATGCTTTGTCACGTAACAGAGTTATAGCAAATGGAAAATGTCTTTTAAACTATCTACACATATGTAAATTAAACTGGCTATTTACAGTATACTGTAAATATATCGTGAATATATTGGCTATAGCCAACATTAACATAATAAACAATGGAAATAAATAACTGTACTTGCTGCAAAGCATAATTTTGTGGTTACATTTTGTGATATTTAATAGAAACCATTAGAATTTCTGTGATGGTTTGTAAATTAGGCTTTTATTGTCTGTGTGTTTTTTTTAGCAAGGTAAGCATACTGTAGCAAGCATCATAAGCAAGAAGGTTAACCAACCTAAGAGTTAACGTTATACCACTAATTAACATGATGACATGAATAACTTAATCATACAGAGAGAACATTGTTATATACCTTTATCTTTCACCTGTTTCTCCTCAACTTCTTTTCTTTTTTATTGGGCATCTGACAGCTTTGGCCTTTTTCTCTCCATCACTGTGTTACTATCGACGATTCGACAATCAGCAGATTTCCCCAACGCTGTCACTCACGACCAGAAGTCAAGACTAAACCAATTCACCTCCACAGCATAATCGTTTTTATTACCTATTTTTATTTGCCATTTCACACAATTAAATAAATGAAAAAAAGTGCAAATTATTGGTGTGTGTTTATAATATTTTGAATGAAATGTGCGTTATTTGTAAGAAAGTCAGTTAGACATAATTTAGCCCCCTTCTTGTCCGCTTCATTTGGGAGAGGTGAACTTTACTTTACTTCTTTATCACAGATAATAGAAAACCGCTTAGCAGCACAGATTATTATTTTTTACTCCAGGTTCGTGTGCCGCCCCCCATGTGACATTAAAAAATGCCGCCCTGGGCGGCTGCCTACTTCGCCCTACCCTAATACCGCCACTGCACCATCTCATGCTGCAAAGAATACCTCTGTGTCAATGGCTGCTATGGGCATAAAATATGAGAAACTCATGGTGTGGCCACCATCCTCCCCTGACCTCAACCCCATTGAGAACCTTTGGAGAACCCTCAAAAGATCTATGAGGGTGGGAGGCGGTTTGATTCAAAACAGCAGCTCTGGGAGGCTATTCTGACATCCTGCAAAGAAATTCAAGCAGAAACTGTCCAAAAACTCACAAGTTCAATGGATGCAAGAATTGTGAAGGTGATTTCAAAGAAGGAGTCCTATGTTAAGATGTAACATGCCCTGTTAGGATGTTTTTGATTGAAATAGTTTTTGATTTCAGTAAATATGACCTCCTAAAGCTGCAAATTCAAAAAAAAAAAAACATTTTCAGTTCTTTACAACCTATAAAATATTTTAACTCTGTTGTGCATAATAATTTGGAACAGTGCATTTTCAGTTTTTTTTTTTTTTATAAATATTGTTATCATTAGGAGGTTTGTTCAATAAAATTCTAATTATACCCTAATCGTTGATGACTAGAAAATTATACTGACTGTCATTTGCATTTACTAATGATGAAAATCAGAGAAAGATATCATTTGCGCAATAATTTGGAACGCAGTATATGCTGTACGCAGGCTGATAACTCTAAATGAACTTCTCGTCTGCGACAGAGGTAAGTTTTGGTCTCTCCCTCTTGGCATGGCCTTCATGAGAGCCAGTTTCATATAAATAGGTCAGCCTTTCTGTAATATTTCTTGCAAGAAAATATATACTGTGTATATACATAATATATATATATATATTAAAACTACTTAATTTTTCAATTCAATTCAATTCAATTTTATTTATATAGCGCTTTTAACAATGGTCATTGTCTCAAAGCAGCTTCACAAAAATTAATGAAATTTAACAAAAAATAAAATAAAATAAATAATAATAATAATAATAATAATAATAATAATAATAAATTAATAAATTAAAAAATAAAATTAAATTAAATTAAATAAATAAATAAATAAATAAATAATAATTATAGAAAAGAAAATAATTGGAAGTGTGGATGTGTGAGAAAAATGTGCAGATAATAATAATGAGACGAATGAATGAAATTTCTCTGATGAGCAAGCCAAGGGTGACGGCGACGGTGGCAAGGAAAAACTCCCTGAGATGGCATTAGGAAGAAACCTTGAGAGGAACCAGACTCAACAGGGAACCCATCCTCATTTGGGCGATAACAGATAGAAATGATATAATATCTTGTGTGTTGTGCAGGTGAAAATTCAATATGACAGAAATTATTTAAATTGACATGAAGACCAGTTCAGCATAGGGACGAGTCAGTAGGTGCAGAGGGCAGATGAGGTCTGGATCACTGGAAGCACAGGAGCAGCATGTGTAGCTCCAACCATCATAAAGCTGAATCCAGCTGGAGCTGGTCCTTCTCTGGACGCCTCAGGAACCTCGCAGGGTCGGCCATTAAAACTACTTAACTACTTAAAACTTGATTTGATGTAAAGCCAGAACTACTGTCAGAGCAGCTGTTATAGAAAATTCATTTGCACCTTCTGACTAATCAAATTAAATTATTAAACATAAACACACTGTCCACTATATTAAGAATGCCTATGAACCTTCTTTAGTAACCAATAATTTTTTCATATTTTCTTTTAGTTTGTATGTATTCTTGAACAATACTTTGCCAGGATTCATAAAGAACTTTTTGGCACACATTTTCAGTCCAGGACATCCGATCAGTTTCAAAAGAATGTTTTTGTTTGTTAAGCCACTTAATGAATGACCTGTAAATCATTTAAGCATAAAACCAACCACCTTAAGACATGAACCAGTGAGAAACAGATGCAGATGATGACAGATGACCAGGCCAAGGATTAATACTGTATACTCCTGAGTTCTGAGTGGTTGGAAAGGACAAGAGGGGAAATGAGGCTGCTTCTGAGGTTGCTACATAAAAACTTTTTTTTTTATTATATCTTTAAGCACTTTACAGCCTTACACAATAAAATTATACCAATTTATTTTGCTTAATTGACATACAGTAATTTGACATAATTTAATATAAATAAATGTGGGGTGGCTCAAGACATTTGCACAGTACTGTATACTGTATATTAATTCACTTATCCAACTATCAGTCAATCATGGTCGCAGTGCAAATATTCATGCAGATACTAGTCAAGAGCTTTAGTTGATCTTCACATACAGTAAAACATTAGAATGAGGAAAATGTGATCTTAGTGACTCTGGCACTGGCACGGACATACTGTAAGTTTTTCAAAGCCTCTAATAATTTTCACATCTGTAGAAGGTATTTCCAGTATAAGTAGTGGTTCTGAAAATGGAGCATTTTATTGTTTGTTTAAATAAAAACATCTTCTAACCGCACAGGATTTACAACATTTTGAAACTTAACGTAGATTGACGTCAACAGCAGAAGGTTAAACTCCTGTCAGTCAAGAACAGGAATTCAGGGCTGCTCTATGTACAGTCTCACCGAAACTTGCTGAACCTACCTGGGCTGTATATACAGTACATATTCATTACAATCACTAGTTCTCAACCTTATTCCTGGAGGACAACTTCCCTTCATACTGTATGTTAGTGTTTTCCCTGCTCTACCACATCCACTTCAATTGATAAAAGTTGATCAATTAAATCAATTGTTCTGGGAGCTGAGAAAGCATTAAAATGTGCAGAGCAGAAAGTTAAAGCCAAAAATAGAAGTAAACAGAAATTTTATATTATTTAATCAAGGATTTGTGAAATTTTGCAAACTGCAAAAATCGATGTCTGCTTAAACTTAAATCAGGTCTAGAATTAAATGAAACATAATTGGTCATCAGGTGTGCTGTCTATTAAGTAAAAATGTGCAAATCCAGTTTTACCCAAGAAATGGCATTTACACAACACACTCACCTGACAAGCTAGACCAGTAGCACAAACGCTGAGGTGTGTGTAGGCCTAACCCTAAGCACTCTCAAGTCTTAAAGAACAGTCAGTTTTTCAGTGTGTCAAGCACACATCCTAACCCTGTAGCACTTCACACAGGTGAGTGGCTACGTGCGCTGCACGTGCGGTTGTTCATAACTAATTGCATTTGAGAAAATTATAGTCTTATTTTGACAGTTATTGGTAAAGGAAATGTTAAGAATTCACCTGGGGGTTAGATAAAGAATGTCTTATCTTTTAAAGTTTTGCTCTTTTGTTTCCATATAATAGTTTTAGCACAAAGGGCATTTTCTTTGATTTATACATAGCTTCAGGGATATTAGTATTTATAAAATGAAATACAGTATGACAATAGAATTGTTCTGTTCTGTTTTGTTTTGTTTTGTTTTGTATTTTAACCTACAGTACCAGAGATTTTTTATCTTTCATTTTAATATACAAAGTGGTGAAATTCTGAAATATTAGTTAATCGCTGTACTGTAGATATTAGATGCATGTTTGTGTGAAATGAAGTGAGTAAACATATTCATAATGCTAATTTGTTTTGTGTATGCCTTGATTGCTTGTAAAAGATGTGTCTGATAAAGTTTAGGATAATCATGGACTTGCATATACACAATGACATTTCATCATTAATTATTTATTTTATTATTAAACAGCAAAACAAGACACTAGAGGTGAATCAAAACTGGATTTCATTTATGCAATGAGGCTTTAATTTGTGCAATAACACAAAATATACTGAAATTGAATTACTTAATAAATATAAAAATCAATAATTCCCATTATTTTAGACTTTACTTTATGGTAAACACACACTTCAGGAAAAAAGTTAAAAAACTTACAAAATGAATTTTGAAATGTCAACTATTTGTCTATAAGATGCATAATTTTTAAATAAATGTATATCATAAATACTTGGTACCTGTTATTTTTATCCAAATAGAAGCTTTTCAGCAATATATGATATGATGTAACAGGCTGTGTGGAGCTTTAAGATTTCTGAATGATACAGTAACTGTGAGCGGACCAAAAAAACCCTGTGAAATTAAGATATTACTACATCTATAGCAAATCTACTGTATAGCATCTTACAGAAATTCTTCAAGATTAAATTGTCACTGTCTGTGTGCTGGTGTGCCCAGGCATCATGGCAAAGATGGTGGTGCAGCAACCTCAGTCTGTCGCGACGAGGAACATGATAAACTCCAATCAGTGGAGCTCAGGAGTCTGTGACTGCTGTGAAAATGTAGCAGAGTGTAAGTCAGGCTATGTTTCCATTTACATTGTAATGATGTTACAAACAAATAAAGCCTGCATTCACATACTTGTTATATGCATGACTTCTTAAACAGGACTTGCGAGACACACTGAGGCATGCCCTAAAACAGGATGAACCTGTTTTTTCATGTTTTTTTATAAACTCATTAGTTACAGTATATCCATAGTCCACAGATTAAGTAATTGTCACAATTTGGCATTATTGTTAATCTTATTGTTATTCTTATAATCTTAATGTAGATAATATAATAAGGTAATTTAACTTCAGCTCCAGTCTTGGAGGGCTACTGTCCAGCGCCCCTAAATTCACCAACCTAAACACACCCAGTGAACCTGGTAATTAACAGATTAAACAAAAGAATGACCAAAATGTGTTAGACATTGTCCCTCCAGAACTGGAGTTGAAGAACCCTCTACTCGGCACACTGGTCAAGACTGAATTTCTGTATATTTCTCTGACCTTGTTTGTATTCACAGGTTGTTTTGCATTCTGGTGTTTCCCCTGTTTCACCTGCTCTACTGCAAGGAAGTTTGGAGAGTGTTTGTGTTTACCAATGCTTGATGGTTATGGATTGATTCCCCCAATAACCCTGGCCATGAGGGCATCAATGCGTCAGCGCTATGGAATTGAGGTTAGAACAAGATAAAGGAGAGATGAACAGATGGTTTTTGACCACTTAATGGACTAATTACTGGAGTCACTCAGAAAATGTGTCCTAAAATAGAGTGGAACCAAAGTAAACCAGATCAAACTTCTTTTACTTGACCTACGATGTCACAAACTGTTTTAACCTGTTTTGACTGCATGATCTTTTCCACCAGTCATTCCTTATTCATTTTATGTCTAGTACAGTTTTTGTCTCATCTGACTGTAGAACGTCCCAGTAGAAGTTCCCAGTAGCATCTGCAGTCTGTAGTAGATGAAAAAACTTGCATTTGTCATGTCTTTAATACATTTTTAAGGTCTGGAGGTTGCTTCATTGTACATTTGTCGACTAACCTCAACATGCCAGCATCTTTTGCAAATCTTCCACCATGCATAGTGGAAGGTCAAGTGACTTAGAGCTTTACTGTAATTACAGCCATATACAGTGTGCGGTAAACACAGATTAAATAACATTTCACCAGTCGGACATTTAAAACCATTTACATTTGAATTTTGCATTCAAAAATTCTAAACTGCTTTTTTATTATTATAAGTTATTAGTCTCCCATTCTTAGTCTGTGTCACTTTTTCTTTCACCTGCAGGGATCCATTTGCAATGACTGCATCTATTCCTTCTTCTGCCTTCCTTGCGTTTGGTGCCAGATGTCACGAGAGATGAAAGCACGCAATCAACCGGTCATGTTACTTCATTCTCGAGTAAATTGAAGATTCAACATCAAGATCATTAATAAATACCTCTTCTTATAAATAACATCATTTGCAAAGTAAATTTTAATAATAATGTCTATATAATCATTTACAATGTGATAATGACTGTATATCTTGAATTGCAGTCTGTATTCATCAGTTTATATGGTTTCTACCTGACCCAAGCACATGAGGGAGTTGTTTGCATTTGAATGTTCCATGAATTAATCTCAGATTGGACTCATATGCTTATGGTTTTAATGTCAATTCATTGAAATTGGTAGAGAAAATCCAGGTAAATATTTGTGCAGTTGAAATCAAGGGATGAGGGTTGAAAGAAGATGAACAGATACTCTCTCTAGGTACAAACACCATTACCTTTCACAACAAAAGTGCAAATTAACACACTCAATCACACAGTAATTGTGTTACTGTATATAGTAATATGTGTGACTTTGACCATAGAGCATTGTAAAAATTTACAGTAATTTCTTTACTGTATGCTACTGTTCTCACTTGGCATGATGACTTCGGTGTACAGTTTCTATCAAGACAGTGGCAATGCATGATTCATAGGTCCAAACACAAAAGTCTTCCATATATAATTGAATTTCGTCATCACTAAGAGTCTTATATCATATTCTTATAACTTTAATTTAATGTTATAATGTGTAATAATAATACAGTTGATTACATCACTAGGCTGCCATCTTTAATCTTTGTCATGTCTTATGTTATGTTATGTTTTATTATATGTATGGATAGAGTATATAAGATAAGCATGGACTGTAAAACAGTCTTGTTTGGTAGGTATATGGAAATGAAAAATAATACACATGAAGGTGTACGTAATAACAAAATGACAATTGCAACAAATGCTTGAGAGTGAGATACTGAAAAACTAGAAATATAACTGACCTCAGTGAGCTATTCATGTAGTTGAGTATCAATCCCATTTTCATCTACAGCATGTCATAATTTAAAGCTCCACTAAGCGGAGCCTCCTTCCAAAACATCATCTTAAATTATGATACCGTATCTTCAGTGATGGAATATATAGGATTGTGTAGGTATTCTATTTAAAGAAGTCTATGACTGGCATTATTTAGTACAAAAGCCCAAAATACATTTAAAGACATTCAAGTCTGTTATCTGTAATAAACACTTGTGTTACTTGTATACAATTGTAACAATTATAATCATGTTAACTGTCATCTTAATCCAAATAAATGCAGATCCAAATGTGTACAGTATAATGTATAACCAAATTCAAACTTTCATGTGTTTTAAATCTGTGATGTAAATGTATGCTGAAATTAAAAACAATGGAGAGATGAAGTGAATAACTATGATTATCTCATTTCAATGGCAGCTGTCAAGCAGCAGAATGTATTATGCAGCGAGTAAACAGTCAGTTCTCAGAATTGATGTGCTGGAAGCAGTATGAGTAAGTATAAGTAAGTATAAGTACATGGATCTGAATACTTCAGAACAGAACAGCTACTATAACGCAGAAAAAAAAGTCAATGCTGGCTATTTTAAAAAGGCATCAGACTGCACAGTGGATCACAGTATACAATCACTGTGCTGATTTTATCCTACTGTTTATGAAAATTTTTAAAAATCAAACAATCCAACTTAAGGGTGATCATTTTCAATTCATCTCAATTTAATAGCATTTAATGCACAGAATGTTACGTTCCTGTAGGTTCACATTGCTTGTGTGTACACAATATAGTGCAATAAAAACACACTATAGGAACAATCTGTATGACAAGATCACCAGAGTGGCAGTGATCTGAAGCAGAACTGAGGCTGGGAACAAACTGATGTCGCTACATGGCAAACTTTAAATAGCAGAAAATGTGGACGCTCCTTTAGTCCTTCATGGAAATTATGTGATTATGAAGTTTATTGTTTTATTTTAGAACTTTGATATATATAATATACAGTATATTATGTATTTTTAACTAATAGTCTCAAAGTTTTAAAATAAAATAAATTAAAAATTAATCAAAATAATGATTTAACAAATTGGGCCAAGATCTTTTCTGCTAGTTGCACTGTAACTACTGCATTATTAATTATTGTTACAATATCATATAAGATTAGAACCATTGAAATATAAACAAAAAAAGAGTGTAAGAAATTTGAGAAATGTACTGTGTATTTGCAGTCAAGTGAGATTTATATGTTTTGTGATTTATTGATGTATTTTTGAAAAAATAAATTACTTCGGGCTTTAAATATTACTTCAGGCTATGTGTATTGTGTTCAATGGAATATGTCAGAGAAGCATGGACACATCTGCATGTTTGATAATTAAAGTGTTTAGGGTATGCAGTCATCTAACCTGCTCTGCTACAAACGGCACATTTTGATGATAATCTTGTTAAAGCACTTGTTAATGCAGGTGTGTGAGTTTGAGTAGGTGTATGTGTGTGTGCGTGCATGCCTGTCGTATAAAAACCCTTCGTTTCAAAGTTCAGACAGTTGTTTTCATCTTTGTCTAGCTGTCCTGTCTCCTGCACCTCGACACACAGATTAAGGGACGAATAGGTAGAATCAATACATTTCCTATTACTCTTATGAATTACTAAATTGTTTGATGGATTGCACAAATTGCCTACATAGTTAAATCTAAAAGTTGTTTTTCAATTATGTTCAAATAAAAATGACGTTTTCAGGTAATAGATCAATTTTAATTAATTGTATATCATGTCTGTTTATTTTTCACAGTAAAACCATGGCTACCAAGTTGATCATTGATCAGCCCAAGCCGATTATAACATCCCCAGGTTTGCAACAGTGGTCCACTGGGATCTGCGAGAGTGACAGCATCTGTGACTGTGAGGAAAAGATTTCTTTTCTTTTTTTTTCTTTATCTTATTTTATTAGTATTATTTTAGTATGCAAACTGAACTGGCACTGCTTACTTATTATTACATTGCACATATTACATATATTGTACTGTATGTGAGATATTTTATATGACAAATACTTATATATTTAAATATTTATATATAATGCATATCAATATGCTAAAAAAATATGAATCTAGAAGTCCCTGCCTTATACGGTATATGACATTACCTTATGTCATGTATTTTTAGTTTGCAAAATTACAAGCTGCACGGTTAGAGTAACATTTTTTGTGTCTATACAGGTTGCTTTGCAACATGGTGTAACCCCTGCTTCAACTGCGTCGTTGCCAAGGACCATGGCGAGTGTCTGTGTCTACCTCTGCTAGAGTGCTGGGGATTCATCCCTCCTATCGCAATGGCCATGCGCGTGTCCACCAGACTCACCTACGGAATTGAGGTAAAGATACTACAGACATCCAAAATGTTCTTTCACTTTTCAATTTTATTTTTCCATGCATTTATTACCTCTTTGAATACAGAGGGTTAGGAATAGATACAGCACTCTTCTTTAATCTATACCATCATTAACAATTATTCAGGTAATTATAATAATGCATATAGTACAATGTGAAATAATGTGTGAAATTACTTAGCAATAAAAAGTTAGCAGAACCACTGATGATGATGTCTTGCTGTTTCACCAGGACACCATGTGCAATGACTGTGTGTACGCCTGCTGCTGTGGCCCGTGCTCCTGGAGTCAAATAAGACGTGAGATGAAGGCCCGTCACCATCCTATCACAAGTTTCCGGAGAGATAAATAACATCATCATCATCATCATCACCGTTATTGTCATTATTATCATCATCAACATCAAGATTGACATTAGATGAATGTTTAGAATAACAACAACAACAAAAAACTTTTGTGCATCTTTTCTTTATCCTTTGTCTGGGGCTCAGGTCTGATAGGTGTCAGTTCAAATGCTTATGTACGAGAACCTAACGTTTAAAAAGTAGAAAATATCAATTAAAAAACAAAGAAAATAAAGAAAAGCAATCTGTAAAAATGTAGTGCCACTCTCTGTATTTAGAATTATGTAATATTATATTACCTTATTATATCACTAGCCTGTATAATATTTTCTTAACTGCCAATTTTGTTAATTGTGCTGAAGAAGTTTTATGAATATATTTGTATCAAAGCATATGTACAAACATTAATTAAATCTTGTATAAAAAAAAAAAAGACTTTTATCGTCTGTCTCTAATGCACAATATAAAAATCATGTTTAAAAAACAATGTTTAAAAAATAAATGTTTAGAAAATGTAAAATCCCTGAAGGTTCTAATCTATTTAAGTTGGAACAAAAGCTGCAATACTTTTACAGGAATTGTGCATAATGTCTCCTAATATATTCTTATACTGTAACCTCTACAACACAAATGCACAGAAAAAAAGATGACTCAATGTAAAAAAAATAAAATAAAATAAAAAACTTTTAGAGAAATTGCTGACAAAACAAAAACTTCACATTGCTTTTTAGTGGATTCAATACAGTGCAACAAATGTGTTCAAAATCTTGAAATTTTGACTAACTCATCTTTAATTCAAATATTTTAGTCATCTTAAAGCATTGGTAAAGGGCTCAATTAATTATATTTCTCTAGGGATTATTTAGCCCAACTTTTTGACTATTTAAAAAATTAAGTTACCGTTATCCATTGCAATTGCTGGATCAGTTAATTATATATCTCTAAGGTCAAGCTGTTCAAATATCTCTGATCAAAACAATTTATAGACTCAATAATCTAGACTATAAAATAGACTCATAATTCACGTGTTTTTTTTCTATGCAAATAATACCTCAATAAATAAAACACCCCAACATTAATGCAATTTTTCAAAATGTATTCTTTCGAAATTAGACAAAGTTAAAACAGTGATCTGAATAAAAACAGGACAATAAAGGCTTCTATTTTGCTTAAAGTTCAGTAAAATACCCGAAGAACACCATCTTCTTATTAGTCTCTGATTCTTTTAGATTAAAATAATATAGCCAATTTTAAATACTAGCAAAGATGAACTGTTTTTGTCTTTTTCCCAACGTGTCTGACACAAAAAGAGTCTATGGTAACAAGAGTTTGTTCCTAAACATGTGAATCCGAGGGGCACATGTTTCTCCAAGCCCAGTAATAATCGTTTGGTTAGCTTCATTTGTGTACATCTAGTCTTTTTGAAACTCAATGTACAGAGCACAGACCTTAACAAACATTTTAAAAACTTTTACATATTCACCCAGGCCCTCAAAGACTACAGCACCCTCCAACACCACAGCCACTTCAACAGACGTTCAGGTTCCTCCTGTAGCTCCAAAAGGCCAGTTGTCACCCCTCTGATCTAATCCTCTACTGTAGAGCTCTGGTTAAAGAAATAAGGGAAGTATTGTAAGGACAAAGGTGAATTCTTTCATAGACTAGTTATAACCAAAATAAAAGCTATTAATAAGGGTATATATACCAATAGGATTGGATGTTGATGTTTTGGGAATTTTAGTGATGGGTTAAAGGGGTTCAAGGTATGCATTGTCTTACAGTCTACACACACACATACACACACACACACACACACACAATGTAATGTTAGCCTGAGTGGCACTTGCCTAATTCTGTTTAGCACAGAACAGTGATGTTAACAATACTTTATATTTTGGAACATACAGTACCGCATTTTTAAATACTGAGAAATTCTGTAATGTAATGTCAATAAAAGTGATGTCTTACCAAAACTTTTCTTTCTTGCTTCTTTCTTGTTGGCTTTCTTGATTTATAAAATCTTATGAATGCATATCATGGAAAGTGCTGGCTCAGCTGTGCAAAGAAGACCATGTGCAAAGGATACATGTAATTCTAACCTGATGATGTCATCTTATCTACTGTGTTCTTTAGCCATTACACCTAGGTCCGTAGTCACAGATATGAAATGCATTTTTCTATATATTTTATAAGTGATAAAAAAAAAATTAAAAAAAGAAAGAAAATGGTCTGCTAAGAAAATATCTAAATATAAATATTCACAATACATTAAAAATGCCATAAGCTTAACAGGGCATGTTACATCTTAACATAGGACCCCTTCTTTGATATCCCCTTCACAATTCTTGCATCCATTGAACTTGTGAGTTTCTGGACAGTTTCTGCTTGAATTTCTATGCGGGATGTCAGAATAGCCTGCCAGAGCTGCTGTTTTGATGCGAACCACCCACCCTCATAGATCTTTTGAGGATTCTCCAAAGGTTCTCAATGGGGTTGAGTTCAGGGCAGGATGGTGGCCACACCATGAGTTTCTCATATTTTATGCCCATAGAAGCCAGTGACACAGAGGTATTCTTTGCAGCATGAGATGGTGTATTGTCGTGCATGAAGATGATTTTGGCATGGAAGGCACGGTTCTTCTTTTTGTACCATGGAAGAAAGTGGTCAGTCAATATACTTTGCAGAGGTCATTTTCACACCTTCAGGGACCCTAAAGCGGCCTACCAACACTCTCCCCATGATTCTGGCCCAAAACATGGCTTTGACACCTCCTTGTTGACATCGCAGCCTTGTTGGGACATCATCCACACTACTCCATTCATCTGGACCATCCAAGGTTGCACGACACTCATCAGTAAACAAGACTGTTTGAAAACTTGTCTTCATGTAGGCCTGGGCCAACTGCAACCGTTTCTGCTTGTGAGCATTGATTAGGGTTGGCCGAATAGTAGGTTTATGCACAACTGCAAGCCTTTAAAGAATCCTACACCTTGAGGACTCCAGAGGCACCAGCAGCTTCAAATACCTGTTTGCTGCTTTGTAATGGCATTTTAGCAGCTGCTCTTTTATCTGCATGAACCTGTCTGTGCGCTGAATCAGCCACAAATGTCTTCACAGTACGATGATCATGCTTAGGTTTTCATGAAATATCTAATGTTTTTATACCTTGTCCAAAGCATTGCAATATTTGACGCTTTTCAGCAGCAGAGAGATCCTTTTTCTTTCCCATATTGCTTGAAACCTGTGGCCTGCTTAATAACAGTAATGCAGAATGTTTTAACAGACTATGCTGTACTTTTCAGACAAGTGTCCATTCACTGTCTTTGATTAAACATTTCACATTTCCGGAGTTATTTCATTAACAGAACTAGCAATTAAATGATTACAGGCCATGCAAATGCACAAATGCTGGATTCCCTTTATTGCTGCAATTAAAAGAAAAACAAAACAAAATAAAATAAAATCACCATAAGATTTCAGTGACATTCTAATGAAAAAGTGCCTTGCAGACATGCAAGAGCATCACATAGTGAATTCAAACATTTTGAACTAATCAGTTTATTGATCTTGCATTTTTTTTCCTAAAATTTGCATCAGTAATGAAGTGCTTAGCTGAACCAGTCACTCAAGCATCCTGGAGAACGTGAGTATGTTAATTTGTGTATGACTGATGACAAGTCTGTTCACACATCTGCGTGTCCCTGTGTTGACCCTTTTGTGTGAAAAGGGAAATTGCGTCATGAGATTGATGGCCACCACCCTTTAAAAAGTGGACCATTCAGCGTACACGGTTCAGACAGTTACTGAGATTCATCTAACAGGTAAGTAAGCAAATGGATAAACCTGGGCAAAAAGTGATCTAGGGGAATAGACATCTGAGCTTTGTTAAACTTAAGCAATTGCTTAGAAATAATTTTAAGGAGACTTGTTGTTTTTTCACGATTTTATTTTCACTCTGTTATATTATATTATAATAATAATAAAAATAATAATATAGAGAAATATTTATTTTTCAATCTTAATACATTGTTATTTATTTAATTACAAAATGTATCCATTCCTGAAGCATTTAACAGACTATTGTGCTAAGTAATTTTTGTATGCTTTTCTCAACATAAAGTCTTCAACATGGCAACCAAGATGGTCATCCAGCAACCCAAACCAATTGTACTGCCAGCTACCTCAGACCAGTGGAACACCAGCATCTGCGAGTGTGACAGTGTGAATGAATGTAAGTTTGTTCAACTATACCTGCTTAATTATCATAAATATAAAGCATTCCATTCAGTCTATGTTAGATAAAGTATTCCCAATAATTCAGGTATACTGCTGTACTGAGCTCTAAAACTCTCATACTGATTTTATGAATTGATATGGATATACCGGTACATTACATTAGCACTAAGTTTTAAAGACATGAGAATGATTATTTACAAGTGTTAATTATACAGTGTCAGTCATTTATAAAGTGTGTGTGTGTGTGTGTGTGTGTGTGCAGGCTGTTTCTCTGTATGGTGCTTTCCTTGCTTCGCCTGCATCACCGCTCGAGACCATGGTGAATGCCTCTGTCTCCCTCTCCTGGATATATGTGGCCTCATCCCACCGGCTACACTGTCCATGAGAGTGTCCACACGCAGACGATATGGCATTACAGTAAATATATTATTTATATATATTTGATGAATCCAGTTGAAAACTTTAAATAATAATTATCAATGAACAAACTTCCATTAACTGGACAATGTCTCTCTATTCTCAGGACAGCATTTGCAACGACTGTGTGTACTCTTTCTTCTGCGGCCCATGCAGCTGGTGTCAAGTCAGGCGTGAGATGAAGGCCAGACTTCATCCTGTTACACTGCTGAACAACAGGCCACTGGGCTAAAGACTCAAATTATCACGATCTTCATCTTGCTATTAATCTTTCCATCAAGAGCAAATGAAATCAACATCTCTACCTAGGGCATAGCATGTGACTTGTTCTACAAGTAATCTTGAATGCTTGTGTATCCTGGTGAAATCTGGAGTTGCAATCACTGCTCTCATACACACTGATCCAAACGCTGTTTTTAGTGAGGTTAAGGAGTGGTCTCCTCTCTAATGACTGTTTATGCCTCAGCTCAGGAAGTGGTGAGAAAAGCTGCAAATATATGAATACTGATAATAAAACACATGTATCCATGTATATAAATATAACACTGGCATTTAATTTAAAAGGAAATTACAAATTACAAATCTAGCATTTAATTATGTTTTTATTATGTTGTTAATATTTTTAAATATGATGATTATCTATTTACCTACTATTGTATTATACTGTTATATCATGAGGATATAACTACCTGTTCTTTACATTATGTACATGTGTGCCTTTGAATTGAAATATATGAATGGTGATATTTTGAAACCAATTCCATGTCCATATTTTATCCAAATAAATTTACATTTAGTCATTTGACAGATGCTCTTATCCAGAGCGACTACCATTTTTATCTCATATATATCTGAGCAGTTGAGGGTTAAGGGCCTTGCTCAAGGGCCCAACAGTGGCAACTTGGTGGTTGTGGGGTTTGAACCTGGGATCTTCCGAACCGTAGTCCAATGCCTTAACCACTGAGCTACACCTGGCTCATGTAGACAATTTACTTTCTCATAATGATGCTGTGATACAGACACATTTAGGTGCAATAACAACTAGAGGGGTTGCAGATATGATTAGCTTTGAAAAGTCTGTTTGTGTACCAACTGTGGTACATCTGCTGCCTCAGTCAACACCACACCAACTACAGTACTGGAGTACATGATGAGTATTATGTTGTACACTGTTGTACTAAATAATAATAATAATAATAATAATAATAATAAAATAAATAAATAAATAACTTTAAATATTCTTCCTAAGGATTCTTTTTCATGAAAGACATCTCCATGAGACCTTTAAAGGTACAAGGTTTTTACAAGGTTTAGTGAATTTTACCTGTTTGTCAAAGTATGCAGTTTAGCACAAACAATCCACCATGCCAAATCTTTTAGCTAGAAGAATTCTTAAAATGAAAAACAAGTTGTCTTTCGTTATGCATTATCACTCAGACATCACAAGTTCAAACCCGATGAAACTATAGTCATCCATTTGTGCTTTGATTCTGAGAAAGATAGCACACACTTTTTTTTATTTCACTCACAGGGACACCAGACACCCAATAAATTGTGTTACTAATTAACACCAAGCAAATTTATAACCTGCCATGCTAAAGACATACATACATTGTTCATTAACAATGAAAAATCTGCCTGTGTTCCTCTTTGTAAGGTGATCTGTGTAACATCCGAACTGCCACAGCCCCGGAGATCTGGATCACCGGCTTACTGAGTCATAGCTTTGTCTCCCCCTAGTGTGTCTGTGTATGTCATTGTCTGCCCCTAATGAGTTAATAGGAAGCACCTGTCTCTACCTCATGTGTCACACTATTTAACCCAGCCGAACCCACACAACAGCGTCTGGTCACCACTATGCCACACCTTGTTTCTAACCCATGTCTCTCTGTGTCTCTCCCCAAGGGCTAGCGGTATCTGCAGGCGAGGTAGTGTGGAGCGAGACAGCTTCCCACACGTTTACGGACTCAGCCGTGGAGCGTGTTTTCCAGTCGATGTTAAGTTAAGCGTTCACAAACGCATTCGAGTGTTCTTGTGTTTCCGCCTGCAGACCGCGCCGGGAGAAACCACCCGCGGGGTGGAGAGTTTGAGTTTTGTTTGTTGTGTTCTTTTTTTGTTATTAAGAGACTGAAGATATAAAATAAAGACGGTTACTTCCTGCACCTGCAGCCTTCGAGTCTATCTTTGTAGTGGAAGCATGACAGATGACCAGACCAACTTCCAGACTGCAGCAGGAACGCCCCTGCCAGGTGATACCCCGCCCATGATGGATTACATCCGGCGACAGCAGGGGCAAATGGACAGTCTCGCTAGGGCAATAAATGACCTGGCTCACAGTGTCCGTGACATTGCCGCCGGTCAGTCGCCCTCACCTCCGCCGCCGAGACGCCCCTCACGATCCCCACCAAGAGCGGCCCCGCCGGAAAGATATGCTGGTGATCCTGAGGGCTGCAAGAAATTTCTGCTAGCCTGTGAGCTGTATCTGGCCGATTACCCAGGACTGGACGATCGCCAGAAGATCAGCTTCATCACACAACAGCTCACAGGTGCGGCTATGGACTGGGCAACCGCGATATGGTGTGCCGGAGGCCGGGACGTGATTGACTATTCGCGGTTCCAACGCGCATTTCGCGCGGTCTTTGACCACCCGGATCAAGGTAGAACCGGGGAACAACGATTGTTAAGGCTGAGACAAGGGCAAACCCCTGTAGTAGAGTATGCTGTGAAATTTAAAATCCTGGCCGCGGAGAGCGAGTGGTGCGAGAAGAGTCTCCTCGCACGCTTCCGGGACGGCCTTCAGCCCGAGATCCAGCTCGAGTTGGCGTGCCGGGATGCGGAGATGGACCTCGACGAGACTATTCAGCTCGCTATCAAGCTGGACCAGCATCTCCGCGGTCAGAAACGGCAGAACCCCGGGAAGGCAGCAGGGGGCAGTGGTGAGCCGCGCCGCCGTCTCAGCCCTAGTAAAAGCCCGCCGAGACCCCGAGAACGCCCCGCAGAGCCTATGGATGTAGGTACATCCCGACTGTCAGCACAGGAAAGGAGGCGCCGATTTACGGCGGGACTATGCCTGTACTGCGGGGGGGGAGGACACCTCATAAAGACATGCCCATTGCTACAAGTAACTCAACACACACCCTCACGCGCCACTCAATCATTCTGTATCAATGCCGAACTATCTTATAATAATCATACTGTGTCTGTTTCCCCCTTAATAGATTCCGGGTCGGCTGGGAATTTTATTTCATCCTCTCTCCTTTCCTCGCTGCATGCTCCAGTGTCGAAGCTTCCAACCCCGATCGGGATTAATGCTCTAGATGGCAACCCATTAGCACAATCGCCCGTTAAAATGATCTCCGTGCCCCTACGATTAACTTTCCCAAACCACACTGAGGAATTAAAATTCTATGTGATTTCTCAGGTGAGTCAGTCTGTCGTGCTCGGCCTCCCATGGCTGCGCTCTCACAACCCTAATTTTGATTGGTCTGGTATGCGTATCCTATCCTGGTCCCCCCGATGCGCGAAATTCTGTTCACCATCCTCATTGATGGTCCAAACAACTTCTATCGAAAGCCCCAGCGCCCTGGTTTCGACTTCAGTGCCATCAGAGTACGAAAAATTAAAGGACGTGTTTAGTATTAGGGCTGCTGCACGACTTCCCCCTCACCGACCGTGGGATTGCGCTATTGACCTCCTGCCGGGGAAAACACCGCCCTGCTCGCGGATTTACCCATTGTCCGTCGCCGAAACCCGGGCAATGGAGGAATACGTGAGAGAGGCTCTCAAGCAGGGACTCATTAGTCGCTCCACGTCTCCAGCCTCAGCAGGATTCTTTTTTATCGAAAAGAAAGGGGGGGGGCCTTAGGCCGTGTATTGATTACCGGGGGCTCAATGCCATCACAGTAAAATATAAGCACCCACTGCCATTGGTACTGGCCGCGATCGATCTGCTCCGAGGCGCGTCCATCTTTTCTAAGCTAGACCTCCGCAGCGCTTACAACCTCGTTCGTGTTCGCAAGGGAGACGAGTGGAAGACTGCATTCAGCACTACATCAGGTCATTATCAGTATAATGTGATGGCCTATGGACTGGTGAATGCACCTGCGGTGTTTCAGGGGTTCATGAATGACGTGCTTCGACATATGTTAAACCGGTTTGTGATAGTATATTTAGATGACATTCTGATATACTCTCGGTCATATGGGGAGCACGTCCGTCATGTGACCGCCGTTCTCCGTCGACTGAGGGAACACGGGCTCTATGTGAAGGCAGAGAAATGTGAATTCCATCAAACGGAGGTAGCATTTCTGGGCTATCGCATAGGGCCACTGGGGGTCATGATGGACATGGCCAAGGTCAGTGCGGTCCAATTATGGCCGGAACCCACATCAGTGAAGGCACTACAAAGTTTCCTTGGGTTTGCCAATTTTTACAGGCGCTTTATTAGGGGCTATAGTATGTTGGCAGCACCGCTCACTAATTTGTTGAAAGGAAAACCAAAAGGGTTGCGCCAGTTCACGCCGGAAGCGCGTCTCGCTTTCCAGCGGCTAAAACAAGCTTTCACGTCGGCGCCTATATTAAAACTTCCCGATCCAACTAAGCCCTTCGTAGTCGAGGTCGATGCGTCGGAAATAGGACTAGGAGCGGTACTGTCACAGCGCCATGGCCACCCAGAGAAGCTGTATCCCTGCGCTTTCTTTTCGAGAAAACTGACACCTGCTGAGTGCAATTACGATATCGGAAATCGCGAACTGCTTGCCATAAAAGCGGCGTTAGAGGAGTGGAGGCATTGGTTGGAGGGAGCAGAACATCCATTCACGGTGCTCACTGATCATAAGAACCTTGAGTATCTCCAACAAGCGAAAAGACTAAACTCCTGCCAAGCCCGCTGGGCGCTGTTTTTTACTCGTTTCCATTTCAGCATTACATATCGCCCCGGCTCTAAAAACTTAAAAGCGGATGCGCTCTCCCGCTGTTTCGCGGCGCAGGACCCGCCCACGGCTCCTGAACCCATTTTGCCCCCGGCACTCGTGGTGGCCCCGATTGCGTGGGATCTCGATGCGGAGATAGTACAGGCGACACGGACCGAGTCCGTGCCGGCTGACTGTCCACCGGATCGAACCTACGTACCGGAATCACTACGAGAACGAGTGACGGTAGAGGCTCACATCAACCTCACCTCTGGACACCCCGGCGAATTGAAAACATTTCAACTGCTAGAACATAGGTTCTGGTGGCCAAATATGCGGGAAACAGTAAAAACAGTCGTTTCGTCTTGTGCTACCTGTGCAACTACTAAAAGCCCCCGAGGGTTGCCAGTTGGTAAATTAATGCCCCTGCCCACACCTAACAGACCGTGGTCTCACCTAGCGGTGGATTTTGTGACGGATCTGCCAGTGTCAAAAGGGTACACGACAGTTCTAGTGGTGGTGGATCGGTTTTCCAAAGGCTGTCGATTTGTCCCGTTCTGCGCCCTCCCGACCGCCGCTCAGGTGACGGAAACCCTATTCGACACAGTGTTTCGCTATTATGGTATTCCGGAGGACATCGTTTCAGATCGTGGTCCCCAATTTATCGCTAGAGTCTGGAGAGCTTTTTTCCAGAAGTTGGGGACCACTGTTAGTCTAACCTCAGGCTATCACCCGGAGTCTAATGGACAGGCAGAGCGGACTGTTCAAGATCTTGGGAAATTCCTTCGTGCATATTGTAGTAGTCGACAACATGAATGGGCAGACTATTTATTCTGGGCGGAATATGCACAAAACTCCTTAAAACACTCCTCAACCGGCCTAACGCCGTTTCAATGTATGCTCGGATACCAGCCACCGCTCTGTCCCTGGGATGCCACTCCCACCAATATCCCCATGGTGGATGAGTGGTTTAAGAAAGCGGAGAAAGTATGGGAGGGAGCGCATGCTCATATCTCCCAAGCAGTTCGCCGGTTTAAGAAATTCGCCGATAGGCGGCGAGGGGAAAGTCCTCCGCTCCAGGTAGGTGATCGGGTTTGGCTCTCGACAAAGGACCTCTCTCTCAACCTCCCCTGTCGTAAACTTTCCCCCAGATTCATCGGCCCTTTCCCCATTGTCGCACAAATCAACCCTGTGTCGTTTAAACTACAACTCCCTTCACACATGCGCATTAACCCTACCTTTCACATCTCTCTTCTCAGGCCAGTAAGAAGGGGACCGCTGGACCCCGGGGCTGTGGAGATCGAGGGCGCTCCAGCGTTTAGAGTCCAGCAGCTGCTGGACTCCCGAAGGCGAGGAGGCTCACTCCAATATCTGGTGGAGTGGGAGGGTTATGGACCGGAGGAACGCAGCTGGGTACCGGCGCGGGACATCCTGAGCCCCGAACTCATTTCCGAGTTCCACAGGGCACGGCCGGATCGTCCTGCGCCACGACCCCGGGGCCGACCCGCCCGCCGGCAATTCCATCAAGTCGGCGGGTCCCGACCCCCTTTGGTAACGCAGGGGGAGCGCCCACCTCCTCTTCAGGAAGCCGGTCCTGGGGAGGGGGGTAATGTAACATCCGAACCGCCACAGCCCCGGAGATCCGGATCACCGGCTTACTGAGTCATAGCTTTGTCTCCCCCTAGTGTGTCTGTGTATGTCATTGTCTGCCCCTAATGAGTTAATAGGAAGCACCTGTCTCTACCTCATGTGTCACACTATTTAACCCAGCCGAACCCACACAACAGCGTCTGGTCACCACTATGCCACACCTTGTTTCTAACCCATGTCTCTCTGTGTCTCTCCCCAAGGGCTAGCGGTATCTGCAGGCGAGGTAGTGTGGAGCGAGACAGCTTCCCACACGTTTACGGACTCAGCCGTGGAGCGGGTTTTCCAGTCGATGTTAAGTTAAGCGTTCACAAACGCATTCGAGTGTTCTTGTGTTTCCGCCTGCAGACCGCGCCGGGAGAAACCACCCGCGGGGTGGAGAGTTTGAGTTTTGTTTGTTGTGTTCTTTTTTTGTTATTAAGAGACTGAAGATATAAAATAAAGACGGTTACTTCCTGCACCTGCAGCCTTCGAGTCTATCTTTGTAGTGGAAGCATGACAATCTGGCCAATGATTGCCTCAACCCCATCTTCTGTACATGTGCTCTTGGTGCCTGGGAGACAAACAGCACATTTGTCTCCTCCTGTGGTCATGGCCAGTTGCAAAGCTGTTTTGCCACCCCAAGTTAGCATGACCATATTGTAATGCCCAACTATGTGGGGTAAACAGTGGGATAAAGCCTGATGTTACAAATGAATGTACAACTAAATACTGACAGAGATAACTCCTGGACAACATTCTGCTCCCATGTTCTGCTCCCATCCCAGGGTCTTCGTTTTTCGTGTGCTTGAGGGACTCTCATTTTGCCTTGGGTTGTTGTGTCTGTTAGACAGGCGTTAGTAATCTTAGGATAACTAATAGCATTTTAAATCTTTATGTCCTGCACCAATTTCTCATCTCACATCTGTTTTACAACTGCTGTTCGTACAGTTACCTTCTCATGGCTTGGATCATTTTCTTGTATTGTTTCCTTTACAATTTAAATGAAAAGTCTTAACATCTGCACTTATGCCTTGTCTGCATTTTTCCAAACCTGGCAAACACACAATGTAGTTGATTTTTTTTCTAATAGTGTGTGTGCACCTACAGTGTAGTGATACTTTATTGCTCATAGCTGGAGGAAACACATTACAGCAGAATTCAACATTCAAAGAGGTAGGTTGTTTGGGGGGGAAATTGAGCATGATCATTTTAGGTACTAGGTATTTAATTTTAGAGAATTTGCACAAATGATCGCGTAAAACGATGTGTTAATGATTCATAGATAAATAAATCAGTCACTTGATCTGTCCGCTGTGCTTACTGATGCCATCAGAGACAGTCAAACACACAAACACGCTGTCTGACAGAATTTATTTATTAACAGCAAAAGACAGAGTTTGTATATGTTTGGCCAAGCGCCTAGTGTCGTGTACATCTGTTACTACAAAGATGTTCTGGTAACATCCTGAAAAACAAAGAGACGAACCAGGACGTGTTAGCTCGGAGGAGGGGGGAAGGGGGGGAGAAAGAGAGAGAGAGAGAGAGCGAGAGACATCGAAACATAATGAGAAAGAGAGAGTGGAAGAGTTAGCACCTTAATATCAGATCCAAGAGAAGAGAGTAAGAGTAGAAATCAACTTATTTTATATTAAAAAAACCTCTTACATATAGTAATTCTCTGTCACCATCTATTATAAACAATACACAGTAGAGTACAGAACAGTCCGTAGAGTAACTCTTGCTCTGTGCAAAGGTACAGTACGACTCCGTAACAAGTCATGCATTTGTACCATTGTTGATCCCAATTCTTCAGTCCTCTTTGAAAATGGATGGTCACCCACTGCACTGCAGAATATTTAAAGAGTGATGTGCACAGATGGATGATGAGGTTTAAAGAAGAAGAAGCCAATATTAAAGACAAAGCATGCAGTAAGAGGCCATCAACTGTGACAAAATAGTTAGGTTCAACGATGGTGAAAAAGTATGGTTTGTGATAAAGATGTTAAGTAGTACCAAAACAAACATTTTGCATTACTTTAGGTACCATACTCATATTAGGAAGAGATAAATTCTTAAGTAAAGATCAAATATTCAAAAACATATTTTCAAAACTGTAAGTCTAGCTAGATGTATTATGCAATCTTTTAAGATTTTTTTTCATCAATCTCACATGTCTATTAGCTTATAAAGATGATTTTCCTGTTAGTGAAAAAATGCAATTCCAGGTATTAGATAGATAGCAAATCTTTGCCTTCACGTTTGTTTATTCCTCATAAGTATTTTGATACTTTCTATTTATTTGTCCTGCCCCACAAAAAAACCTGTTTCCACTCTTACTTATTGTATATGTGATTCCTTACTATTTTTTAATTGGTAAAAGTTTGGTATATACAGTATATGTACAGTACCGTAAGTATGACACAGATGATTAATTGCTGTGTAAAAATGCATTATGATATAATGAATAATGTTAATACATAAGAAATTTTCCTTATTCTTCAAATGTATGGCTTGGGCATGACAGCACTACAGGTTTCTGAAATATTTCAAACCATTAAGAGCGACAATAGTATACTCCTTAGGGATATCTAGTTCTAGCACTGGCCTGTACTGCAAAGAACAGGAAATTGTTGTACCTGTTGATATGAGTAGAAATGAGCAATACAGAGTGAGGGAGAGGAAGCTGGAGCTCAGAGATAAGGCCCGAGGACTGACTCATACATTGGTTTTATAATCACGATTAAACCAGCTTTTGTTTTTCTTTTGGCTCCTCTCCTTCCCTTCCATACAGTACTTCTCACCATAGCAATAAAAATAGCATTAAAAATAAGCACACACATACACCCACCATAATAGTGCACTTTGGAGATATATAGCTGAAACTTGGGAGAAAGGCCATGCATGTAGTGCCACCTTTCTCCCACTTAACTTTAGAGGAACTCTAATCTCTCTCTTTCTTTGCTAATGACAAAGTTTCCTCACCAACAATCTCATTGTCTCCACGGAACTATTTAAAACTCTTATCCGAAACCCCCTTCGAGGAGGGCCTGCCTATAGTAGCCACTTAGAACTTTAAGATCCAAGAGTTTCATTTAATTTTTTTCCGCCTGAAATACAACATTACTTTAGCACAAGTGGTTCTCAACCTTTTTTTGCAGTGGGCCGCATTATGTCCAAGTCTCACGAGCCGCATATTATTTACATATGACGTCATCAACGCGCAATAACCAGATACTATGCATCTAAAATTATTACAATTACATGTATTATTATCATTTGAGAGTATAATTCTACTTACCATTAATGGGACACCTGATGTTGTCGGAAGCCGACCAATTTGGTGAAATTCGGCTCAAAAGGAGTAACAGCACAATGAAGTTGTGAACTCTGTAAGACGTGCACGGAAACGTGACTTGATGCTCATCATTGCAGAAAATGTGCGTTCGCAAATGTATGTGGATCCAAATATGGAAAGCACTTTTGAACTTAATAATCTGAGGTTTTGTCCAGAGATGTTTCGCCACATTTCTGCAACTGAGGATGACTGCTGCGCGGTTTGGCTGTGTCCTCTTGCCTGAACATCCATCAGTTCATCTTCGAGCGCGCGGCGAGGCAAACCGAAAGTTGAAGCCAAGTCCTTGATTTTTTCCACAGGGAAAGTGAATGGCTCCCTGATTAAATGTCCTGCATATTTTATTGTCTCAAAATCAGAAAAATGAGAAATGAATTTTTCTTGCATTTGACTGACATGGTGATGACTGATGACCGTTTTAAATCTGTCAGAGCTTGCACGCTTGTAATTGTGTGCACGTTAACTGTGTAATTACATCAGTTCATAGTTGCGAATTAGTTTTTTTTTTTACGTTGTCAGCATCGCGGGCCGAATTTTGCATTTGTGATGGGCCGCAGGTTGAGAACCACTGCTTTAGCATTTGAACACTATCTGTAAACATATCTGATGGTGCAACCAACACATATGTAACTGTGCCTATGACTAAGCACTGCTTAGTGTTTGGAGACATTGCCCATATCTACATTACTATGTTACCCAGATTTCGAACAACACATTGGTTAGTGTTTCCTCCCATTATTCTTCAGCTGTCTTAAGACTTATAGGCCAGTGAGTTCATTCTGGTAGCACATTAAAGTCGTTCATTCTGCCTGCACCTTGTGGTTAGTAGCAAAGCAAGGTCATTTTCACAACATACAGCCTGATATTGGGAAAAATGACCTTTCTTTGCTACTAACCACAGAATGAACCACATGACTATGTTCCATAATAGTCTACTGGCTCAGCATTAACCATCTTCGAGAATATTGCTGACATTCGTTTAGATTCAGTGATTCAGTGTTGAATGTGACCCAAGTGCTTTGCAAGCACAAAATGGACAGAGTCATGCCTGTAATGCCTAGTAGGCCTTATGGACCCTGTGTATCCCATGGGCTTCAGAACCACTGAAGATTTCTGTGAAGTTCATGATGGATGATATACAACAACTTCTTGTAGGGCAGATCTACATCACACTAGTGATTAGCTCAAAGTGTTTTTCTATGCAAACACTATTCAGTAAATGTAATTGTTAAAAAAAAATTTGTTTGCATTAATTAATCAACATTAGTGTGTTGTATTATTATACAATTATCACCAAGTGCACTATTATATTTAAGTTACACTCACTTTCACTCACTCATCTTCCATCTCATTCGTCTCAATGACTACCGTCCCGTTGCACCCACCATCATGAAGTGCTTCGAGCAGCTCTCATGAGACATATCAAGACCCTGCTGCCTCCCTCACTGGACCCACTGCAATTTGCTTACCGTCCTAACCGCTCAGCGGACGACACCATCTCCACTACACTTCATCTTGCCCTCACACACTTGGACAAGAAGGACACAT
Source organism: Channallabes apus (assembly GCA_030522415.1). NCBI lineage: Eukaryota > Metazoa > Chordata > Actinopteri > Siluriformes > Clariidae > Channallabes > Channallabes apus. The sequence continues at coordinate 34,851,823 of CM060108.1, forward strand.
ACGTCCGAATGCTATACATAGATTTCAGCTCAGCATTCAACACTATCATCCCCCAACAACTGATCGGAAAGCTGAGCCTGTTGGACCTGAACACCTCCCTCTGCAATTGGATCCTGGACCTTCTGACCGGAAGGCCTCAGTCAGTACGGATCAGGAACTACACCTCCAGCACCACCACACTGAGCACTGTGGCCCCACAAGGCTGTGTGCTTAGTCCCCTGCTGTTCACACAGTTGACTCACGACTGTGTAGCAACACTCAGTTCGAATCACATCATTAAGTTTGCTGATGACACGACTGTGGTGGGTCTCATTAGCAAGAACAACGAGTCAGCGTACAGAGAGGAAGTGCGGAGGCTAATGGACTGGTGTACAGTAGATGGACAACCAGACTGCTCATTACCGTCACACTCACCGCCGTGGAAACGCGGCAGCGGCCAAAATAAACCAGTAGCATTTCAAAATAATTCGTGAAATGACCGCCAGGTGCCGCAAATTGACATTTTCCGTCGTCTCGGTTTTTAAATATATTCAGAGCTTAAGTCATAATAAAGTCATAAGAATATGTTGTAGCGAAGAAATACTACAATTATGATAATTTACACATCCAAGTACTGTGTCCAACAAACATGAAAAACTATAAATATGAAAAAATATGAGTTAGAAAACAGTTCTCAGAGATTTGTGCAAAATAATATTTATGCAATATAATTACAGGCTCTGGATTCGTTTTTCGTTTGCAGTATAAAACCAAAATACATCTTACTATTTTTGAGAGATTTGTTTAAAAAAAAATCTAAAAAAAAATAATAATAATTCAGATATTTGTCTGTGCAAAATAATATTTATGCAATATAATCACAGGCTCTTGATTCGTTATTCGTTTGCAATATAAACCAAAATACATTAACCATATAATATAAACCAAAATATAAACCAAAATATTTAATTTGTTGTATTAAATATTTATGCCGTCTCATCAAGGATCCAAAGATTTCGTTGTACTAAATAATATTTTTGCTGATTTTTTTCTGCAATTCAGTTGTACTGAATGATGTTTATGTTTATATTTAAAAAATATGAGTTAGAAAACATTGGTTTTATTTTGTTTAGACAGACTCTCTGTTTTTATCTGTTTAGTGTTATTATTACAGCACAAACAACAGCACTAGGGCTTTTTAAAAAAATTTATTTCGACAATACTTACAGTTGTTAGAGTTTAAGACATCAAGATTTAAATATAGAAATAACTAAAACAAATAGAGCAAACTTTCAGAATAGATAATAAAAAAATAAATCAATAAAAAAGATGTATGCAGTATAATCGGGGCCTCTCATTACATTACTTCGTCTGGCACTGAACCAAAATTATTGTCTTACATTTGTGAATAAAATATCATTGTTTTTTTTTTCAGAGATTTATTTGTGCAAAATAATATTTATGCAATATAATTACAGGCCCTGGATTAGTTTTTTTCGTTTGCAGTATGAAACCAAAATACATCTTACTGTTTTTGAGAGATTTGTGGTAAAAAAAAATCTGTTTTTTTCAGACATTTGTCTGTACAAAATAATATTTATGCAAAATAATCACAGGCTCTTGATTCGTTATTCGTTTGCAATATAAACCAAAATACATTAACCATATAATATAAACCAGAATATAAACCAAAATATTTTATTTGTTGTATTAAATATTTATGCCGTCTCATAAAGGATCCAGAGATTTCGTTGTACTAAATAATATTTTTGCTGTATAACCATCTTAATTCGTTAACCGTAGATTTTTTTCTGCGATTCAGTTGTACTGAATGATGTTTATGCAGTATAATCAAGCTCTCTTATTTCGTTATTTGTTCGCATTTGGCTTGCACTTGCTGCATTGGACACTACTGAGCATCCAAGCGTGGCAACGCATGCTTGGTTTAAGTTGGACATTGACGCACATATTGTAAATGAATGTGAATCGTAGGGCATTATATTCCTGCCACAATTCTCACAGCTGCACAGTATGTATTGAAATAATAACAATAGTGTTTTTCTTTACTGAATAGAAATATAATTGCGCAACTGTTAAGCATTAGCCCGTACTTGATAACACAAAAACACAAGCGCTGCTGTATAACATCAAACGCAAATTTTATGGTCCCTCCCCCAATCAGCGCAGCGAGGAGCGCAGCGAGGAGCATTTACATTTAAACAGGTTTTACAGGTGTGCTTTGCGAAGTCAGACACATACAAATGCAAATAACACCTCCCCAAGCTGTTCTCACCTACAGTATACACTCGGAGAAACTAAAATCCCTGGAATGAGATTTTTCTTACCATAACATGTAGTGTTATTAATCACTCTACACTGTTTTTCAATTACTTTTAATTTTAGATTTTATTCAGAGGAATGAAGGTTAGCCGCAGCAAGACGGAATACATGTGTGTGAATGAGAGGGACCCAAGAGGAACAGTGAGGCTACAGGGAGCAGAGGTAAAGAAGGTGCAGGATTTTAAGTACTTAGGGTCAACGGTCGAGAGCAACGGAGAGTATTCAAAGGAGGTGAAGAGACGAATACAGGCAGGTTGGAATGGGTGGAGAAAAGTGACAGGTGTGTTGTGCGATAAAAGAATATCAGCGAGAATGAAAGCAAAGGTGTACAGGACAGTGGTGAGACCAGCAATGCTCTATGGCTTAGAGACTGTGGCACTGAAGAAAAGACAGGAGGCAGAGCTAGAGGTAGCAGAGCTGAAGATGTTGAGGTTCTCTTTGGGAGTGACAAGGATGGATAGGATCAAGAATCAGTTCATCAGAGGGACAACCCATGTTAGATGTTTTGGAGATAAAGTCAGAGAGGCCAGATTGAGGTGGTTTGGACATGTTCAGAGGAGAGATTGTGAATATATCGGTAGAAGGATGCTGAGGTTGGAACTGCCAGGCAGGAGGTCTAGAGGAAGACCAAAGAGGAGATTTATGGATGCAGTGAGAGAGGACATGAAGTTAGTTGGTGTGAGAGAAGAGGATGCAGAGGATAGGGTTAGATGGAGGCAGATGATTCGCTGTGGCGACCCCTGAAAGGGAACAGCCGAAAGACAAAGAAGAAGAAGAAGAATTTATAAATAAACAAACCAAATTAAATTATTCCATGTGTATTTTCCCTTTGTAAAATAGCATAAAAAAATTATGGGTCGTGTATCGAGCGATTGAAAACAATACAAGGCACGTTATGATGAGGAAACTTTCTATCTCTTCCCTTCCAGAGATTAAAAAACGGTAAAAATGTCAATTTTGGAATCCGCAGACGCTCAAACAGCAAAAGAACATGATAATAATAATCAAAATAATATTATTCTTTTTGCTGTTTATGTCCACCATTTAATAATGATTTAATTATCAATAATTAAAGCTGCTCACATCGCACGCTTTCACTTTAAAAATGCAGTGTTTAATCAGCAAGTATATGTTGCCTCTCTTTATGATTGGAAAATATTCTGACTGAAACAAATCTGCTCGTGTCAGCTCATATCAGGAGCATTTTTGATGAAAGAGGAGAGTAGAAGGGGAAAACTGAAAGTGTGTACAAACAACAGCACAATGCATGTGTGTGAATGGCTGAAATGTGGTTGTGAATAAACCTTTTAATGAATGTAAAACGTTTGCATGATCCCGCGTGTGCGCTCTTTAACTTTGCCGAGTTTTGATCTAAAGTCAGATGAACGCGCGCGCCCATATGAGAGATTATATATCTCTTTCAGCAAACACATATTACAGGTGTTAAATAAGCGCTGTCTATGCGGCGCTGGGAGAAACGCACGCCGATGTCAGCCGCTGTATTTCAGGCATGATATATTAACTCTACCTATCATGGGCGAGTCTCCACACAGCAGACCAAATCGTCATTAGCGCGTCCCTAGCAAGGAGCATTTACTTACATCTAAACTGAGTCATTTACATAAATCACTGATCACATTTAAACAATTTATTCATACAGATGTACATGTTTTACAGGTTTGTTACTGAAGAACTGTGGCAGCGGGCACACCTAATAATAAATGCAGGATTATTTTTTTTTATAGTTTTATATAAATAAAAATGCTTTTATAAATGTGGGCTACTGTTATCTACTTCAAATATTTGTTAAAACAGCCAGGAAACTCACTCTGACCATTTTAATAATTCATTGATAAATTAGTGATTCCTTTGGTTTCGGCTGTGCTGAAGGTGATCATGTCATCTCGTCGTCTCCGCAGCAGTGAGCGCGCCTATAATTCACTTCTCATACGAATTACATAATCTAATATTTTTTTGTCATTAGTTTATATTAAAGCAGATATTTCTCTTTCTATAAGTATATATTTTTCACGTCTGTGCGGCGAGTATACACGGAGTTTGGGTTCATTTTCTGACGTGCTCAAGTTCACCAAAATCAATACAGAACCCCGTTTAGTGTAATTTATTTAACAAAATCATAAAGTTTTTTCGTCATTGTGAGTGCACCTAAATAAAAGTAGAGTCTTATAAAAGCTACAAATTTAAAGAACACAAAATATAAGATGACACAAGACCCTACACGTGTAGCTTTTCTAATTACACATAATAAAAAGGTTCAGTGTGTTAACGTTTACGTTGCTTAAATTCGATCCTAAAAAAACTGAATTTAATTTTAATTATAAATTTGTACTGTAATGTTACTACTGTGATTATGAATTCGTTTAATTACAATGTTTCACTTTATTTTATCTGCAACGACGTGCAGCTGTGGACGACCTGCGCCTCATTAAGCCTGGAGAGAACGAACTGATGCCTGAGGCGTCAGTCTATAGTTATATAGCGCCACTCAGCGGTAAAAGCCAGCAAACACACAAACCCAAATGCTATCGCTGTAGGCCGTGACGGTAGAAGTCACATACTGCTTGTGCACCCACTGTAAAGACAACAACCTGTCTCTGAATGTTGACAAGACAAAGGAGATGGTTGTTGACTTTAGGAGGCCACGAGGCGACCATTCTCCGCTGAGCATCGACGGCTCCTCTGTGGAGATCGTCGAAAGCACCAAATTCCTGGCCGTCCACCTGGAGAAGGACCTCAGTTGGTCCCTCAACACCAGCTCCCTACACAAGAAAGCCTCTTCTTTTTAAGAAGACTGAGGAAGGCCCAGCTTCCACCACCAATCCTGACCACCTTCTATAGAGGAACTATCGAGAGCATCCTGAGCGGCTGCATCAATGTTTGGTTTGGGAATTGTGCCATATCGGACCGCAAGACCCTACTCTCGGGGGGACCGATTGTGCAATCATGTGGCATAACAAATACTTTGGAAAATTTTGTGTTAGACTGCTTGCTTTGACTTGATCTTACTTCTTGGTAAATTATTATTGTTATGTTGTTCATTTATTTGTTTATTTTGGTTAAAAAAAATCATGGAATTATGGATTTTTTTTGTGTGTGTCAAACAGTTGCTTAAACCAGCAGCGCCATTTCAGGTTTATTAGGCGTAATGAATGCTTTTGGAGCATGTTTGGATTAGATTTTACTTCTTTCTTTTGGGATTAATAATGTTTATTAAGGTAAATAAGGTTTCATGTGTGTTTTAAAAGATTTTAATGAGAATATTTGCTTTTTTTGTATTATTAAAAAAATACAATGGATATGCCTGAGAAAATATGTAAATATGTTCATGATGTAAATTGGTGTGTGTGTCATGATTTGGTGATAATGGCGGTTATTGCCGTGGGCAGAAAATGGCAGGTATAAGCACAGAGGGCCGTTTTTAATAGGGTTGTTCCGATTCCGATCGGAAATGCCACCGATACCACAAAAAAAATCTGCCATCGGAATCGGCGCGTATTTGAGTCCACATACCGATCCGATACCATTTTCCTAAACATAACCTATTTATGCTCGCTAGCTTTGCTACAGAGTGGCACAGAGTATCACGGCGTGCGCCTCTGATGGGCGTGCACCCAAATTGATACTGCTCCTCGTTCACTAGTTAGGCAGCCTCCCCCCCTTTAGATATGTGAAGGAGCAGAGCCGCAGAATCAGGCAACGGCCCATGAGCTATCGCCGCTAATGATCTCGGTGCTATAAAACACAGCGGGGAGTGTACTGTAGCTCGGGGTCTGACTGTTGACAAGCTGGACTTTGCAACGCGGTGGATTTTATGAGAGACAGTGGCACAAGAGCTGGGCGATGTGATGCGCCCCAGAGACTTTAAAAAGGGGTGCGCCTTTAATCTCCGCGAGAGGATCGCGTGAACGAGCTGCACGAGCTCCCGCGGCACCTTCACTTCCGCGTAGAGCCCGCCTTCGCATCACTGCCGCCGAAGTGGAAAAGGCCGCAGAGAGCCTTTAACCCTGTCCTTACCCATTTTTCTAAATAAATTACCCTTTTTCCTGTAAGACCTCGCCTCGTGTTTCATGGTGTCGCCCGTGCACTTAGGGTCGAACCCGTTACACAGGGCTAGTAGTATTTTACTTAAAAAAAAGAAATGCTCTAATCTATATATATATATATATATATATATATATATATATATATATATATACACACATATACACACACACACACACTGTACAGATACACACCCAGGTATCAGATCAGTACTCGGTATCGGCCGATACCCTGAGCCCAAGTATCGGAATCGGGAGGGGAAAAATGGTATCGGAACATTCATTCATTCATTCATTTTCTATACCGCTTAATCCTGTGTTCAGGGTCGCGGGGGACCTGGAGCCTATCCCAGGAGACTTCGGGCACTAGGCGGGGTACACCCTGGACAGGGTGCCAATCCATCGCAGGGCACACACACATACACACACTCACACACCCAATCACACACTACGGGCAATTTAGGAACGCCAATTAGCCTAACCTGCATATCTTTGGACTGTGGGAGGAAACCGGAGTACCCGGAGGAAACCCACCAAGCACGGGGAGAACATGCAAACTCCATGCACACAGAGACGGGAATCGAACCTGGCCAGGGAATCGAACCCAGACCCTGGAGGTGCAAGGCGACAGTGCTAACCACTACACCACCGCGCCGCCGGTATCGGAACATCTCTAGTTTTTAACCAAAAGAGTCTTTAATCATGACATAACAAAACAGGAATCAAACAAAACAAAGAAACAAACCCTCAAATTATACTACCCATAATTGAACAATACCCAGGCTATATGACAAGACATAAGCATTATGATGAAACGCATGCTTAACTGACAATACACAGGCTCTAATGCCTGTTACACAAAATATAAGCACTATGTCGAAACACAGGGGACAAGACTAGACACACGAAGAGACCAGACACATGGCACTCAGCTACACAAGACAATTAGCTAAACATGGTGATTAGCTAACCGTAGCAATTAGCTAAACATTCATTTAGCTAAACATGTCTTTAGCCTAACATACACTTAGCTACACCTACCAGACAGCTAAACATACAGTGGCCTTAACATAGAGGAAGCTAAACAGACAAGGGACTATAGCAACACTCGGGCCACAGAGGCTAGGGGACACAGAAGCAGAGGCTAGGGGACACAGAAGCACAGAGGCTAGGGGACACCGAAGCACAGAGGCTAGGGGACACCGAAGCACAGAGGCTAGGGGACACTGAAGCACAGAGGCTAGGGGACACAGAAGCAGAGGCTAGGGGACACAGAAGCACAGAGGCTAGGGGACACCGAAGCACAGAGGCTAGGGGACACCGAAGCACAGAGGCTAGGGGACACAGAAGCAGAGGCTAGGGGACACAGAAGCACAGAGGCTAGGGGACACAGAAGCACAGAGGCTAGGGGACACCGAAGCACAGAGGCTAGGGGACACCGAAGCACAGAGGCTAGGGGACACAGAAGCAGAGGCTAGGGGACACAGAAGCACAGAGGCTAGGGGACACAGAAGCAGAGGCTAGGGGACACAGAAGCACAGAGGCTAGGGGACACAGAGGCTAGGGGACACAGAAGCGCAGAGGCTAGGGGACACAAAGAGTACTTACAAAACCTGCAAGTCCACACAAGACCGAATCAGCTCCACACACACTTGAAAACCAAAGACCTACATACAATCACACTTAGCCTTGGGACATACTTAGTAGTTATGGGACAACATGAACAACAAAATAACAATATAAAATAAACCAACACATAAACAAAATACAAAACAAAGTGCCCACATAAATGACAGCACATACAAAGGTTTAATGCTCGACCCTGCATCACCTGACCGAGGTGCCTTCTGGGAAACTTATTCGGCAAAACACAAACTACAAAAAAGACAAAACAGTACCCTCTAGTGGCGATTCCTTACAGTGTGTTCCAAAAATTTGTCTGATCATGAATTAATTATTAAGTATTTGTTTAAGAATGTGTATTTTTTTAGGAACGTGTTTTTTTATTATTTTATTCTGTAGATAAGGTTTAATCTCTGTGTTTAATAATTTATTTTAAGTCTACCTGATTTTAACGTCTTGCTCATTCAGGTTTATAAATTATATTAATTTCATCATGTTGCCTAGGTTGTACTAAAAAAAAGGATATAAGACATTCTATATTGCACAATCGCTATGCTTTTATATAATCATTAAAACACAGTGTTGTTGGTCTTTCGGCTGCTCCCAGAAAGGGGTCGCCACAGCGGAATATCCAGTCCGCACAACAACAACATGGCACAGGTTTTATGCCGGATGCCTTTCCTGACGCAACCCTCCCATTTTATCCGGGCTTGAGACCGGTGTTCAATCGGAGAATGCTACCCATCGAGTTTTGCTAACTACCGGATCTGCGCATGCGCAGTCCCACATGTTTGCACACTTTCCATAAAGCCATACTACCTTGGTGCTGAGACTTCGGTTGGCGGTGGGTTTAAACTGTTTTCCTTTGCTTAATTTGACCGAAACATTTGAGTTTCTGAATAAATTGTCGTGAATGAGCATTAAGGTTGAGGAAAATAAAAGCTTTGTAACTTGAAACTGGTTCAGTGTCTCAAATTTAAACACCTACGTTTACATCTTTTGTATACTTGAATATCTTGTGCTTATCATGTGTGTGTGTGTGTGTGCAGCACTATTCAGTGCACAGAGTAGTTCATACATAAATGCTTACGCACAGGATGACTTGCGTTTTTGATTAAATTTATGATAATGCTAATGAATACAATCAACTCTTCTAATAACATTTAACGTCCACAGTGTAGTTGTAGTGATGCGGTAGCGTAAATCGATAGGCTCTGCTATCGATTTGTGCTACGGTAGCATTTTTCGACACGGCAGCAAAAATCGACAGGACACCGGCACTGCATCCAGTGGCTGGGGGGTTTGGGCACTGGCTGGGTTCGAACCCGGGCCTCATTAAAATACAGTAATGCAAAAAAAAAAGCCCTAAAATGCTCTGGGCTTTAAGGGTTAAGCTGGTAGAGGAGACTCCCCCACTTTTGCTTTATCAAAATCTCAGCATTGTGCAGATCAGAGTGTACTGAACCAAAAATATGACATCAGTTGTGCACTAGAGCGCAAATCTAATAGTGTTTTGATGTATATCTCAGATACTTCAAACATGCTGATACAGGAAACTTATCAAACTTTATAGATTAGGTTTTCATTAATGGCAGTGTTTTCTAATAGGACAAAATGATATGAGATAACATAGGTTAATGCAGGTTAATGTAGATCCAAATAAACATAAGATAACATAATACATTTCTCTGTGCAGCTACAGTATATTATAGATCTGGTTTCATAGGTCTGAGCTCAGTCTTTGCTTGGTGTAACACATGTTCTTTGTTCCCTTTGCTTTTCTCAGCTTTGTGGACCATGAATCAGCTGCTCATCTTCTCCTGCCTACTTTTGGCAACTTACTATTGCAATGGTGGCAGAATCTTAGTGTTTCCAGAAGATGGGAGCCACTGGGTAAATATGCAGGTCATACTCAAGGAGTTGCATACCCATGGCCATGATATAACCGTGGTACGATCGTCCAGAAGCTGGTACATCCAGGAAAGTTCTCCTCTCTACAAATTCATTAATGTTAACCTCACTAACACAGAAGATGGAAGCTCGATGTTATTTGAGACCTTGTTAGAGCAGTCACTAGCTTTACGTAGGATGACACCAATTCTGCGATTTTTTGAAGAGCAGAAGGATCTGAAGACCATATTAGAGATATTCCATGGTGTAGCCCTTAGTATTATTTCTACCATGTTAGATGACTCAGCAATGATGGGAAAACTGAAAGATGCTAAGTTTGATCTAATGCTCACAGATCCTGCTTTTCCTGCTGGGGTTCTCTTGGCCCACTATCTCCATTTACCCATGGTGTACAATGTGCGCTTTCTCAATACAGGAGATGCACACATGGTCATTGCCCCATCTACACCATCTTATATTCCCATGTTTAACTCAGTGTTCAGTGACAGAATGGACTTCCTACAAAGGACTGAGAACTTCCTTCGATATATGGCCAGTATCCTTCAGCAGCAATTTGTTATTCTCCCCATTTATGATCAATTGCTTAAGAGGCACTTTCCACCAGGAGCAGATCTTCTCACCATGCAGCGCTCAGCAGAAATTTGGTTGATGCGTGTTGACTTTATTTTTGAGTTCCCACGCCCCAGTATGCCTAATGTAGTCTACATAGGTGGCTTTCAGTGTCGGCCAGCTGAACCCATTCTTACAGAGCTGGAGGAGTTTATGCAGAGTTCTGGTGAGCATGGCGTGGTGGTTATGTCCCTGGGAGTCATGGTTACTACTCTTCCCAAACCAATCACAGAAGCCATTGCAGCTGCCTTTGCTAAGTTACCACAAAAAATCATATGGAGATATATAGGTGAGCCACCTTCATCTCTGGGTAACAACACTTTGCTTCTGAAATGGCTACCTCAGAATAATCTTTTGGGGCACCCCAAGACATGTGCATTTGTGTCTCATGGTGGCAACAATGGCATCTATGAGGCTATCTATCATGGAATTCCTGTGTTGCTTCTGCCACTTCTCTTTGATCAGTTTGACAATGCAATTCGACTGGAAACCCGAGGTGCAGCCCGTGTGCTCCAGGTCAGCACGCTGACTTCTGAAGAATTCCTTAAAGCCCTCAAGGATGTTATTAAGAATCCATCATACAAAAGCAACATGCAGAAACTCTCAGAGCTTCACCGTGATCAACCCATTCTTCCACTATACAGTGCCACGTTCTGGATTGAGTATGTTATAAGACACAAAGGAGCTCAACACCTGTACTCAGAAGGAAGCAGGCTTCCATGGTATTCCTACCACAATCTAGATGTGATAGGGTTTCTGTCAGCCATTATTTTAGCTGTACTCTGGGCCTTACTATATAGTGTTAAATTCCTTTGCTGTATGTCAAACAGGAAGCAAAAGGTTGAGTGAACTATAACTAAGCGATCCATAAGCATGCATTCTATATGCGTTTTTGATGTTCGTGGTGGGATATTGTGTGTGTGTGTGTGTGTGTGACTATGATAAGTACTATTGCAGCCTTTTCAACTAGATCATTTAACAACTAAAACCAATATACATTATATTTGGTTCATAATCTTCATTACAGCATTAACTGGTTTTAGATTATACAATAAATTTCCTGATTGCTCTAAAGTTAATTCAATACTAGTGTAATTGAGTACAACGTTATGTAGACCAATCTGCCATGACATTACAATGCAAAGCATTTCAATATCGTGCAAGTTCCTGTTGTGCCGCCAGAGAAGCTCTGGCCCCTTGGGGCATGACTTCACAAGACCTCTGGGGGTGTGCTGTGGTGTCTGGCTCTAGGAAGGTATCAGATCCTTTAGGTGTAGGGTAGGGCACCCATCATGGATATGATTTGTCGTCACATTCCATGGATGATCAGGAAGAGTGAGATCTGGGGAATTTGGAGGCCTTGAACTCAACCTTGAGCTCACGAAGCTCGATACACAGCAGACCATGGTGTAAATTTCTGATGCCTTTCTATTATGGCCAGCATTAATTTGTGATTTGTGTTGCATTGGCTTTTCTGTAGGATTGGAACCGGCAAAGTGTGCTTTGGTCCCTGTGACTTTGCATGCACATGATCCTGTTGGCAGTTTGTTGGTGTATATTGATCAATTTTATCCACCTGTCAGTGGCCATAATGCTATGGTTGATTTTCATGACTTGGAATTTGAAAATTTAGCTTTTAATGTACATGTATACGGTATAATGTTTGTTTGTTTATGTATATGTTAAAAAATATATATACTGTATTGTGTGTGTGTGTGTGTGTGTGTGCTGAAATTAAAATGCAAAACCAAATACAGATATAAATATCATAACAAAGGCTGAAATTGTAATGTAAGATCATATGAAGAATGTTAAATGAATCACATTTAAATATAGCCAGTCTTCACATAGATGAACACAAAATAAAATTATTAATCTCATTGAGGATCTTTTGTTATATGTACAGTATATGTGGTTATTACACACTTAGTGGTAAAAACTAGGGTTGTTCCGATTCCGATACTGGTATCAGAAATGCCACCGATACCACAAAAATATCTGGCATCGGAATCGGCGAGTATTTGATTCCACGTACCGATCCGATACCATTTTCCTAAACATAACCTATTTATGCCCACTAGCTTTGCTAGCTTAGCTTACTTACAGAGTGTCACGGCATGCGCCTGTGATGGGCGTGCGTCCAAATTGATATCGCTCCTCGCTCACTAGTTAGGCAGCCTCCCCCCTCTTTAGGTATGTGAACCAGCAGGGCCGCAGAATCAGGCAACGGCCCATGAGCTATCGCCGCTAATGATCCCGGCGCTATAAAACACAGCGGGGAGTGTAGCTCGGGGTCTGACTGTTGGGAAGCTGGACTTTGTGACGCGGTGGATTTTATGAGAGACAGTGGCACAAGAGCGGGGCGATGTGATGCGCCCCAGAGACTTTAAAAAGGTGGGCGACTTTGATCTCCGCGAGTGGAGCGCGTGAACGAGCTGCGCGAGCTCCCGCGGCACCTTCATGTCCACGTAGAGCCCGCCTTCGCATCCCTGCCGCCGAAGTGGAAAAGGCCGCAGAGAGCCTTTAACCCTTTCCTTACCCATTTTTCTAAATAAATGACCCTTTTTCCTGTAAGGCCTCGTGTCCGTGTTTCATGGTGTCGCCCGTGCATTTAGGGTCGAACCTGTTACACAGGGCTAGTAATATTTTACTTAAAAAAAGAAATGCTATATATATATATATATATATATATATATATATATATATACTGTACAGATACACACCCAGGTATCGGATCAGTACTTGGTATTGGCCGATACCCTGAGCCCAAGTATCGGGATCGGTATCGGGAGGGGACAAATGGTATCGGAACATCTCTAGTAAAAACACACTTAATGATGGTGGAACAAGCCAAATTGAAAGAAACTTGTCTTTTTATGATAGCATTGTATTTATAGAGTAATAAAATAA